>JAJJWW010007526.1:0-600000 GCA_023531295.1 Papaver armeniacum
TGATCAACTACTCCCGAAAAGAGTTGTCATAGATCTCGACGCGTTTATCGTTAGGTTGCATAAGGGGGTTGTAGAAGATCCTCAATTCTTTACAACTCTTGACTAAAGTCGTAAACATAGTTGTCGTTTAGTTTTGTACAATGCTTGCTTGATTGTGAATGTCTTTGAAATTTTTCCTCTTGATGCCTAACACTGACTCTTTTGGGTTGTGAATATAACTCTACACTACACTTGTTGGAGTTGTAGAAAATTTGTTGACAACCATGGTTAGAGTTGTATATGAATTCTTTGACTACTATGATTAGAGTTGTATGTCATTTCCTTGACAACTTTTGTTTGAGTTGCAGTCACTTCTTTGACAACCTTACATAAGCGGTTGTGGTTATTTTTCATTTGTGAAAAAAATATGATGAAATTAGTCCGGCATTCAAAATATACTAGCATTATTCAAATGTAAACCATCAAATGTAGCCTGACATTAAAACACAATAGCTGAAAATTATTATAACCATTCTTAGTTTTGATACTATCAACAATCTACAATGTAATCATACACCAAATTGAGACTCCAACAAGTTATCTTAGGCAGAAAAACTCCAGCTTGACACCCATCTTCTTGGCCTGGCTACTGCGGAATCGGCACCAACAATCCTCAATTTGCTAAAAGCGCCCATCATGCCGCTCTTGTTATGAGTCTCTAGATGCAACTTATTCAGCCATTCCACTGTGCGAAGCTCTCTGTGGTCGGTGCCATAACCTCAAACCAAAGCCTACAACATACCTGACGGCCACCCATCATGTCATCCATTTCTTCATCACGGAAGTACCATGACAGAACATCAACAACAAATCTTCAGCTGCAATAGCGAGACCCATTGAATTCGCCTGTTGTGCCATTTGAGAAGCAACAACTTGGTCAAAAAAGTATAGAGCGAGTTACCATATTCTTTGGTATAATGGCGGCAAAAATGTACATGGGTGGGACTTTTCCCATATCCTGCAGGTTTCGATAAAATTATGTCGGTATTTCGTACTTTGGATTTAGATCCTTAGATTGTTTAGTCAAATAGTATCTAAAAGAAAAAAATAAAAAAATAGAGTGTACAATAGATTGTATCTACAAAACTACCTTGATTATTGTCCGATGATACGACGTGATGCGGTTCCCATGGAAGAGGGTAAAAAGCCTTCGGGGGAATTCGGTTGGAACTTCCTTTGGAATAGTGAATGACATCGGCTGTCCACACCAAAACCATGAAAGGAACCCCATAGTCTGCGATAAGGCTTATGAGGAATCTGCTGATAAAGTTCAAATTGCATTTAGATTCCAAGTACTCTCGGATTGCACTTTGTTAGATCAGTTGGATATTTTTCAAACTGTTCCCATACGCCATGTGAAAATTAGTCCCGGTGATCCATTCGTATATAGCCCTCAAATTGATATCTTTCATCATTTTGATTTTCGGCCTTTGAAATTGCAAATTCACTAACCATTCCTGTAATTCAAAGTTGGGAAAAAAAGTTAACAAAACTTATGTTCATTAAAATCTCCATCTGTTTTTATTTGCCAAAAGAGAACTACTATTAGTCTTCTACCTTAATGGCCTCTTGGATGAAAGAAGCGGTGATCATTATCTTAGAAAAGCTCTGACAATCCTTGTAAATCTAGTGATAATAGTACAAGCATTGAATATTGCAAGGAGAAACTGACATAAAGGCTTGTCCGATCTGAGACCCTACAAAAAAACATCACACATAAAATCGTTTTAGATTTATCAATGGCTCTAGAAAACGCCAAATTAATAAAATCAAAATGTTAAAACTTCGTTATTACCATCCACCCAAGCCACAAACAGTTTCGACCCTAAATCTTCCCTTTGTTTAGCGAAATTATAGAGATAAGTATACATAATAATGGTGGGCTCTGCAACTCAAGAACTAGCATAGGTTTCCCACCAAATATTGAATGTATTATACCACAAATAGCCGTTGAAGCTAGAGTCTCCTTGTGCTCAAGCTTCCATCTACAATAAAGCTGACAAAAATCACCATATCAACTTAAACAATTGCACGAGTTTGTCCGGATAAGACCATGTATGGGTAGTAAATCTTATCCTAACTTTGTTTCTCTACTCAATTTCTCCCAAATACAATCACGGGAACTTGGATGCAAAGAATATAAAATGTAGGAGCCAATATCCTGCCAATTGAATCGAAGTTAGTACAAAATTGAGAATCAAAAGTTACAATATGAGAGAAGATTCCATAGATTGGCCATCATGGGTATCCACTAAACTAATTCTACAAACACAACATTGTTAAATCAAATTGCTAAACCCCCCATTTTCTATACCTAAGCAGACACAAGCCCCAATTTCATGTCCACAACGAAACCAACAAATACCAAATTAAAATTGGAACACTAACAAATACCAAATTAAAATTGGAACAATACCTTGAGTAATCGAACCGAGTCCTTCTGTAAATTAGCAGAAAGTCTCTCAAAATTTCTTTCTTAGTCCCTTAAACAAAAACCCCGTGAATTGAAGCATTGGCTGCAACTCACGAACCCCATTGCATGAAACGTCTCAATATCAACAATTGCACCATGTCTTTCCATCGGCGGAGCGATAACAATATCCCTAGGTATCTTTCTTCTACTTCTCTTATTACCAACCTAGATAAATCAGCTTTAGATGATTGTGCTTTTGATTCTTCAAGCGATGCTTTGCTAATCTCTCAACCTTACAAAAACAAGCGAGTAAAAAATAAGAAAAAAATCAAAAAAACAAAAACAAAAATTCCATGAAAATCCTTTTGCACAAACCCAAGCTAGCTAATTCATTAATCGAGCCTTTCTTCTCTCTTTTGGTACAACCCTTGTTTAGATCCAATCTTGAATTAAAAAACCCCAAATAAAACCCAGACAAAACAACTCAAACCAACAGTTCCTCCATTTTCTTGTACGCACAATCACAATCGAAATCGAGATTTCTCAACATGATTCATATCAAACCCAAATCCAACTTGAGAGTAAAATCCACGATTGAATTAAAATTGATTTCTCATAAAACCACCATAACCAATCACCGGTGAATTTAAGTCTTGATCTAGTCCTCTTTCGATCATCTCAAGAATTGCTCCAACGAGAATGAATTGGTGAGAATACGAGGAGAGAGAGTTAGGGTTTCATACCCATCCACAAAATCCAAACCCTGTAGATGCACGAGAATGAATCACGAAACCCTATATGTATGAAAATCCAGACTCAAAAACATCATCAATAGCAGATTTAGGGTTTTGTACAAAGATATAATCGATCTACTAGTTTTTGCAAAGAGAGGGTGAAAGAGAAAAGTGAATTTTGTGACTTAGGGTTTTCTTTCGAGCGAGGAGGCGGAGAAAATTAGAGAGAGATGAGGACTTAGTGAAAGGAAGTGAAGTAAAAGGATTTACTTTTGATGTTTTATCTAAAAGATTTGGACGGTGTAGATTTGATTTTGCATGTTCATACGGATTGCAAAAATTAAGGGGCGGTGTGGATTCGCTTTAGGATGCTCATGCGGATCGATAAGTTTGTGTGTTTCTCTTTGTGCTAGTTCAAAGTCGTGTATTCGGTTTAATTATCAACTTTTGATATGAAAAAAATCCAAAAAAAATATTAATAAATTTAGGACAATGTTATCGACATTCTGATATAAAAAATCCAAAAAATGTATAAGAATGAAGCTTGAAAATAAGAAGTGAATTCGATAATTGGTGTGTTTCTTTGTGCTTTTGTGCTTTCTCTTTGTGCTTTTGTGCTTTCTCTTTGTGCTTAGGTTTGAATTTCGACTAGTCACATAGGTCACTGAAATATATCGGACTATTCACACATGTCATGAAGTAGCTTTAGTTCACACTCGTAGATTCAAGAAGCATAAAAACTATGAACCAAGAAGCTCCGGGAGGGTTCATACTTCAAACTTAGCATGATACATCAACGAAGTCGATGAATATGAATCTCAATATCGATTCGAACTTCAAATATGGTATAATGGCATACAAACTATGAACCAAGAAGCTCAGGAGGGTTACGTCTTCAAACTTAGGAGGATACGTCAAGAAATTGATATATATATATATGAAAATTAGGTGTTGATTCGAACTTCAAATGTGGTATAACAGCATACAAACTATGAACCGAGAAGCTCCGGAAGGGTTCAGAATTCAAACTTAGCATGACACATCATTGAAATCGATAAATATGAAGCTCAGTGTCGATTCGAACTTCAAATGTGGTATAACGTTATACAAACTATGAACTAGCAAGAAGCCGGGAGGGTTTCGATTTCAAACTTAGCATGATACATTATCGAAAGCGATAAATATGAATCTCAATTTCAATTCGAAGTTCAAATGTGGTATAACAACATACGGACTATGAACCAAGAAGGTCAAGGAGGGTTCGGACTTCAAACTTAGCATGACACATCATTTATAGGTAAGATTCCTTTGGAATATTCCACGAAACCTTAAACAAACCCTATTACGGTATATTGTATGCATACCTTGGCTCCAAGATTGAAACACGGTAGGGAGTGGACTACATAAGTCGGAAACTTGGTAAGAACGATGGATCCATCCATTTACATGTAAGATTCCTTCATAATATCCCCGAAACCTTAAACAACCCCTATTACGGCATAATGAGACGCATACCTTGGGTTGAGATCGAAACTGTCCAGAGTGGACTACTATAAGTCGAAACTTGGTAAGAACGATGAATCCATCCATTTACGGGTAAGATTGCTTGAAATATTCCCAGAAACCTTAAACAAACCCCTATTCGACATATTGTGTGCATACTACGGCTCGAGATCGAAACTTTGTTTGCGTAGTGGACTCTATAAGTCGAAAACTTGGTAAAACGATGGATCCATCCATTTTACGGGTAAGATTCCTTCATAATATCCGAAACCTTAAACAAACCCTATTCGGCATAATGTACGCATACCTTGGGTCGAGATCGAAACAGTGAACTCGTAAGGAGTGGACTACTATAGGTGGAAAACTTGGTAAGAGCGATGAATCCATCCATTTACGGGTAAGATTCCTTTAGAATATTCCACGAAACCTTAAACAAACCATATTACGGCTATTATACGCATACCTTGGGTCGAGATCGAAACACAGTAGGGAGTGGACTCTTATAAGTCGGAAACTTGGTAAGAACGATGAATCCATCCATTTACGGGTAAGATTCCTTTAGAATATTCTACGAAACCTTAAACAAACCATATTACGCTCTAATGTACGCATACCGTGGCTCAGAGATCGAAACTTGGTAGGGAGTGGACTACTATCGGTGAAACTTGGCAAAAGCGATGAAACCATCCATTTACGGTAAGACTCCCTCATAATATCCCCAGAAACCTTAAACAAACCATATTACGGCATAATGTACGCATACCTTGGGTCAGAGATCGAAACTTTGGTAGGAGTGGACTCTATGGGTCGGAAACTTGGTAAGAACGATGAATCCATCCATTTACGGGTAAGATTCCTTTAGAATATTCCTGAAACCTTAAACAAACCATATTACGGCCTGTTATTACGCATACCTTGGGTAGAGATCGAAACTTTGGCGTCGGTGGACTACTATAAGTGGAACTTTTCGTAAGAACGATGAATCCATCCATCTACGGTAAGACTCCCTCATAATATCCCGAAACCTTAAACAAACCTGATTCGGCATAATGTACGCATACCTTGGGTCCGAGATCGAAACTGTGCAGGGAGTGGACTACTATAGGTCGGAAACTTGGTAAACGATGAATCCATCCATTTCGAGGTAAGATTCCTTTAGAATATTCCTGAAACCTTAAACAAACCATATTACTGGCCCTATTGTACGCATACCTTGGGTCAGAGATCGAAACACGGCCGTCAGGTGGACTACTATAAGTCGGAACTTTCGTTAAGAAACGATGAATCCATCCATCTACGAGGTAAGACTCCCTCATAATATCCAGAAACCTTAAACAAACCTAATGCGGCATAATGTCGCATACCTTGGGTTAGAGATCGAAACACAGGTGGGAGTGGACTACTATATGGGTCGGAAACTTGGTAAACGATGAATCCATCCATTTACGGGTAAGATTCCTTTAGAATATTCCTGAAACCTTAAACAAATTAAACCAACCCTATTACGGCATATTGTATGCAAACCACGGCTTGAAATCGAAAGTCGGCGTCGGTGGACTACTATAAGTCGGAACTTTCGTAAGAACGATGAATCCATCCATCTACGAGTAAGATTCCTTTGGAATATTCCCAGAAACATTAAACCAACCCTATTCGACATATTGTATGCAAACCACAGCTCCGAAATCGAAACCCGACCGTCGGTGGACTACTATAAGCTCGGAACTTTCGTAAGAACGATGAATCCATCCATTTACAGGTAAGATTCCTTTGGAATATTCCACGAAACAATAAACCAACCCTATTACGGCATATTGTATGCAAACCTTAGCTCCGAGATCGAAACTACGGCAGTCGGTGGACTACTAGAAGTCCGAAATTTCATAAGAACGATGAAATCCATCCATTTACGAGTAAGATTCCTTTTGAATATTCCCCAAAACATTATTCCAGACTACCCTTATCGAAATAATTAAAGTAAATGTTAAAATGACCATACAACCCTTATCGGAAATAAGTAAAGTAAATGTTCCGATTGTGAAAATGACCATATTACCCTTTTTTTAGAAAAAGTGCAAAAATATCACGGAAATTGTGAAAATGACTATACTACCATTATCGAAATAGGTGAAGTGATTCTTACAGTTTAATGAAAATGACCATATTACCCTTATTAGAAAAAGTGCAATAAATATTAAGGAATAGTGAAAAATGACAGACTACCCTTATCAAAATCGGTAAAGTAAATATTACAGTTGTGAAAATGACCATAATACCCTTATTGGAAATAAGTGCAATAAATATTATATATTGTGAAAATGACCAAACTACCCTTATTGAAAATAAATAAGGTAAATATTATAAATTTGTGAAAATGACCATATTACCCTTATTGGAAAAAAGTGTCACAAATATTATGGGTATGAAAATGCCAGACTACCCTTATCGATAATAAGTAAAGTAAATATTGTTGATTAAAAAAATGACGGACTACCCTTATCGGAAATAGGTAGAGTAAATATTACAATTTGTGAAAATGACCATATTACCCTTATTATGGTCATTTTCGCGATCTGTAATATTTATTCTACTTTTTGATAAAGGGTAATATAGTCATTTTCACGATCTCCATAATATTTATTGCGTGTATTTCCAATAAAGGGTAATATGGTCATTTTCACCGATCTATTATTTACTTTACTTATTTTCGATAAAGGGTAATATGGTCATTTTCCCGATCTCCATACTATTTATTGCACTTATTTCTAATAAGGGTAATATAGTCATTTTCCGATCTCCATAATATTTATTGCGTGTATATTCAATAAAGGGTAATATGGTCATTTTCATAATGTGTTAGATGAAGGCAGATTTCATTTATTGCACTTATTTCCAATAAAGGTAATATGGTCATTTCACTTAACATTTACTTTTACCTATTTTTTATAAGGGTATTATGGTCATTTTCACGATCGCGTAATATTTATTGCACTTTTTTTCCAATAAAGGGTATATGGTCATTTTCATGAGTACGTAACATTTACTTTACTTATTTTCAATAAAGGGTAATATGGTCATTTTCCCGATCTACATAATATTTATTGCACTTATTTCTAATAAGGGTAATATGGTCATTTTCACGATGCAGCAATATTTAATCTATTTTTTTCGATAAGGGTATTACGGTCATTTTCCGAGTCTCCATAATATTTATTGCATTTATTTCCAATCGTGTAATATAGTTTAATTTCATTTTTTTCATTTATTTGACTCTCATCTCTAGGCCTCATTCTTTTTTTCATTTTTTTACAACTCTTATAAGGGTTGTGATAGTAATAATAAAATAGGACAAAATTACCAATATTGAGAGGAAGGAATAATGGTTAAGGGATTGTGCTAACACCTAGTAGGCTTGTGTTCGAATCTCTCAAACACCATTTTTTCCAAAAGGTAATTTTTATCTTGACAACCCTTACAAGTGTTGTCGTAGAGTTATTCACTACCTTAACGAGATGAGTTGTTAAAGTCTAAAGGTGGTCACTACTCTTTTCACAAAAACGTTGTGATTTTGATTCTCATCACGACTCTTTGTTCCTCTTTGGTCCTAAGAGTTGGATGTTTTTATACTTTGACAACCTTTGTTTGACAAAAGTTGTAAAACATACCACCTTTCACAACCTTAAATATATGAGTTGTGAAGTTACGGTTGTATGAATTCTTGTTTTCTGGGGTTGTTAAACCCACGTCCAGGAGAGGCGCCTTGGATTCTCAGCTTAAGCTTATGACTTAGGTTGGGTGACTAAGGTAAGAAGATCTCTCCTAAGGAGTGCAGAACTCGATCAAGGCGCCGAGGTACACGGTTGAGACAAGAGTGCACGGGGTATTTGAAGCGTACCTGGCCATTCTTGGCAAGTCTTGTCTATGATGCACTCGGCCCGAAGAAAATCCCACTTAGGGTGCGGTCTTGTAACCATGAGCCATGTCGGCGAAGGGATAAGAGGAAGCAAAAATAACTGGTTGTTGTTAAGACCGGATGGGAGGAGCTAGCCTTTTATGGTAGAGGTACGCCTACTTGAAGGGGAAACCAGGGGGATGATAAGGGCGGCACCCTCCATTAAGGAGCTGATAAGTGTCAAGACGCAAATGTCATGAGACTTTTTACTCACTGGAGTATTAAGGATTCTCATAGTTGTGCAACAATCCTGCAGAAGTAATAATACTAGAGAAACATAAGACGAGATCAATGGGTCAGTGCACGAAAGTGTAAAGACGTCCTGCGATTTCGTCGCAAGACGACAATGTCATGGGGCTTTATTTCGCAAGAATATTTAGGTCTGTCATATTATCGCATGAAAAATATCTGTCTGAGGCAATAATACAAGAAAATGATAAGACAAGATCAATGGGTCATTACATGAAAATATAAAGACATCCTGCGATTTTTCGCAAATACAAAGAGTGGCAAAATAAGACCTTTACTTAGGAAGGAAAAATAAGACACATAAGAGAATAATCTTGAATGGAATTTTGGAAAATTCCAAGATATATACGATAAGAGAATTTTGCAGAAAAATACGAACACGTAATGCGAAATTGTCGCACATGAAATAAAAATGAACTTATACAAACTAACTATTTAAGTATTGTGCAAGAGACAGACTCAATTTTCGCAAGATAGATAATGAGAGGCAAGTATGGGAATTAGTAAAGAAGATGCATTATCTATCTCGCAAAAAAGGAGATATTAAAAAGATAAGTGAATTACAAGATTCATGAAAGTACATCGTTTGTAAGTGTAGTAAAGCGAAAATAAAACAACTTAAGGAGTTAAAAGCTAAGTAACTAGCGGAATTTCAGATTTCCACATTTGATTCGCCAAGAGGGGTTGGTGGATGATTTTCCAAAATCATCTCGTCTTCGCAAGATTTCTCGCCTCCGCAAGCTTTCTCTTTCTCTTGGTCCATCCCAGCTTTTTCTCCATCTTGATTATCGCCATCATTAACTTCTTTGAGGGACTCATTTTCTTCATCATTCTCAAGAGCAGTTTCATCATCACTTTCGAAGTCAAAATCACTGTCAGGTTCGCGAGGAACTTCATCATCATCTACGTCAAGAGGCATAACTTTTGTAGGAGGAAGTGATCTATCTAGTAAGATGATATTTACAAGAACTTCAGCTTTGAGATGAACTTGGTGAAGAAGTGCTTTCTGGTGATTCCTATTTTTGATATCTTTGAAATGTTGAAGGTAGTCAACCTTCTTCGCACGATCATGAGAATGACAACAAGAGTAGCAAGCATCGCATTCTACTTGCGAATTTTGGCTAATTTTGATTCCAAAGAAGAAATAGAAGAATGAAGACTCTCCTCGCACTCTACGAACAAAGAAACACAAAAGATCGCGAGAATGAATTCTCGTAAGAAGAATATTGCAAAATAATTAAGAATGAAAAGGTGGATGAGGCAATCGTATTCTTGCGACTACCTTTCTTTTTGCGAATAAGATATCGAAAGAAGCCAAACTATTATTCTCCAAGTGGTTCATTGCATCATCAAAATTATCCCCCCATCAAAACCTTTCAAGTGAGATCGAAAATTCTTCATTAAAGATAAGTAAAGCATTTTCCTTCGCTGAGGAAGCACAGGAGTCTTCTAATTGAGTATGCGCTTCTTCAAGTTGGTTTTCCTTTACGCCAAAGATATTCTACCTTGATGAGTTTATTCTTTCAGCAATAGACGATCTTGCCATTTCCTTAAGTTCATTTCCTTAACGAGCCAAGAGACGCTTCTTGTTCATCACATTTTTTTGATGTGTATTGCTCAGGGCTGATATCGCTACTTTGTTTAGAGGATTCGCTTCCCTTGAGACAGGTTCCATTTTCATCCGACAGAGTTTCAATCTTCAAGTTAGCCTTTAGTTAATCAATAAGAGAGTTGGGATAGCTTTCACTTAATATTTCTTGCTCTTGAACTAGCTGGGAATTCTCGTTATAAATGTGTTAATTTGATCAAAAAAATACTTCTAGTAAAGACTATCTAATTGGATATAACGGGTTTAATGTGCTTCTTTATCGCTAAGAGCTTCTTCTGGGCCCCATTGAAAATCGATTCTCCACTATTCGTTTCTAAATTAAAACTTAACGTGAGAACAAGAAAAGTGAATACAAAATAGGTAAATTAACAAAGAAGATAAAATATAAGTGAAGATAAGAAGATCATACCTTCAGCTTCATCATTTTTTCTCAAGATTCTCGCAATCCAAAGAAAACGTTCTCAAGCTTCGATTTTGAAACGAAGATCATCACATTCCAAAGTCATAGCCTGGAGATTCTCTCTTCAAAGACTCAATTTCTTTTCTAAAGATGCTTGGGGTTTCGTTTTGAGAACTAAAATATTTACCCCAGAGTTTCTAAAACATTGCTTGAGAGAATCAGCAGAAGACCTTCTGAGCATCATCAAGAACATCTTACAAAATACTAAAGGCGATGTCCACTCTTTTCCAAAATGCTCCTCTTAATATAAAGGATTTCATATGAAGAAGTAGTAATGATTGAAGTTATAAAGTGAATCATCTTTCACAGTGGATACATTCTTCCTGTGCAAAATTGAAAAAGGGCTCAATAAATGAGGTTGCGTTAACCAATCTTTGCGGATTTGCAAAGGGAGAAGAAGGGTTTTTTATCTCGCAGAAGGGGTTAATAAGGGATGGCATCCTCGTAGAGATGTTTTCATGGGAAGGATCATGAAGTAATAAAGACCCAACCAGTGAAGTTGTAAGAGAAGGTGATGAGCCTTAAAATCGTGAAATAAAACGGGTGTTAAGTATCATTCTCTTTATTTTTGCGAGATTTTGGGGATTTATTAACATCCATCATCCTCACAATATCAACTCGTATAAGAAACAGAGGCAATAATATTGTTATTAAAGAAAAGATGTTTCTTATTACCTTAATATTCGTGAGGATTTTGCTTACAAATAACTCAGGTTGTGAGCTTTGGAAACTTTTGTGGTTTGGGACTCTGAATTTGGAAGTGAAGAGGTGCTTTTGTCGAAACACAATCAGGATGGGAATTAGACAAAATAATAAAATTAGTTAAGGAAGTCATCAAAATAAGACTGTCCTGCAAGATCAAAGAAGAAAATGCAAAACAAACTCGTGACTCAATGAAAGCAATAAATGTCAGATAAACTTGTGAGAAGCAAAGACTTAATAAATTGAGAAGATGAAGATTCATAGAGAGCTCGAGATGAGGAAGACAAAGTAAAAGAAGAAAAATTATATTTCTACTAGTCTACTCCTTAAATAGACAAAAAGGGTAACCGGCTGAAATTGAATATGCCTAGAACAAGTGGGAACAATAAAAATGCATTTGGGTTACGCTTAATTCACGGAGGTTGTGGTGGAAAAGAATAGGAAAATGAGCTTACTATGTGCATTTAGAGATAGAAATTTCACACATTTCTTTCTTCACATAGAAGACATGAGAAGAGTGCAAGATGTAGGAGCAGAATCTGCAAATAATTATGTCTCAAATGTGGGGTTTTAATCTAAAGGTGTTTTTGCGAAGGCCATCGCAGAGTGTAGAAAAGGTGATGTAGCTAATGACGCTACCTTAATCATGAGGAAAGTGAAGATTTTGAGATTGATGTTAACTTAAAGAAAGTTCTGTAAGCTTAAGTAGAATGACGGACCATATCCGCCAAAAATAAAGGCTACTTTTTAAATTACATCCACTATGTAATATCCTATATAAAGAACCAAGCAAGATTGGATAGAGTGATCTTTTGAGAGAGTTTTAGAGAGAATAAATAGGAGAGAGAAAGTTTAGAGCAATTGATTTTTGAACTCTTATTATTCTTGTAAGATTCTTCTAAAAATAAATAAAACTTTGATAATTAATCGTGAAATTGATTGGATCATTGTGTAATCTAGGGTGTAGTTGTAGGAAATCTCGCAACTACACAAACCTCAATCGTATAACCGATTACTTTTGAGATTCCAGCGAATGATTATTTTTTGATGTTGAGTTGAGTTTTGTATAGTTAGAGTAGCCAGGAAGAGAGATCTCGATCCGCTCTGTATAATTCTCAAAGGTTAACAACCATTATTAATCATGATCGATTAAAATTATCACCAATACAAAGGTATACTTCACAAATTTATAAAAATTTCAGTAATATCTATCTTTGGTGAGGTGGCAAAGTAAAAATCTTAACTCCCAAACACGTCAGCTGCCACAACATCTACCGATGTTATTCATCGGTTATAAAGCTGTTTATATAGCATTTTCGCCTCGGCCAGTACGGCCTACACCCCTGGATGTACAAGTGACAAATCGGTATACTTCGGCCAGTAACTCGGCCTACACCTGCCGTACAGCAGGTCTGTTAAAGTCTGCGTGCATCCAACTCAAAACCAATTGGCAATGAGTAGAGAGGCATATTATATTTAAAGTTAATTAAGTGGATTCTAGCTGCGTGGGACTATTGCAACATTGCTAATAGGGGGTACCAGATTCCACAGGAGGGTACCAAGAGTATATAAGACGGAGAATTTTTTATTTTATTCTACATGTATTTTGGTACCCTCGTGTGAAATCCGATACCCACATTACTAGCATTGGGACTATTGTCCTTCCCCGTAATAATTACTAACAAGTCATAATTACAATTACAAGACGAACAAATATGTACAAATATTAGTCCATATGTTTAGCTATCATTCGTACATCTTTGGCTATCATGCATTTTGCGAAATCATTTTATGGAACCAAGCAAAAACTAAAACAAACACTTTCGGAACCAGGGTAAGCAATAGTAGCTTGTACATACACGGACTCATTTATGGACAATAACAATTAATACGTCGAATTGAAAAGTCGTAAATTTCCTAACATCTCTGTTGCTTATTTAATTAAAATATTCCTTTCAAATGTGTCTTGATTCAAGGCCCCAATATTACTTTCAAATGTGAACTACAAAAGACAAACAAACATATGTGGTTCATTGTGCCCAATTTATCAGCTAAAATCTCCACATCTTTCACAGCTGCGTGCATTAGTCGAAAGTATAACTCTGTCAATCATTTTAGCATTAAAACCTAGAAATTCTTTTTCAGTTCATAACTATAGTTGAAAATCACAAATAGAAAATCAAAAAAAAGTTCAAAAACACATTTTCCACACCGTCGACAGTATTGTTTAATACCACTCGTTTTAATATACTAAAAAAACGAGTTATAAACCCTAATTTCTTATCTAAACCGTAATCATCAACATCTTTCGTGTTTGATACGTCTTTTAGTTGAAAAATTCAATGTCCATCAACATCTCACGTTTTATGCCAATTTTGTGCGATTTATTTAATTAAAATATTTTGGAACCTTAGGGACAAGTAGAATGCCAATTATGAGATTTGTAAGGCAACGAATATACAAATCTACAATGCTTTATATGGAGGAAAAAATGAGCATCATGAGAATAGTTATCCCATGAGAAATATGTGAGGAACTATCAACAAAAATGAAATGATAAACAAAAAGATTTGAACATTCTAATTTAACATGTCTTAGTTACAGATATGTCTCATAATTTCGTACAAAAAAACAACCAACAAAAAGAATTTCATTTGTGTTCCAGTGTTGTACTCTTTGGTGCATTCTTAGCATCCTAATTTCAAATTTGTATGAAATCTATTACTAGCAAATCTACCAAACTCTCTTCATAAAATCACCGAAACCCTGGTTTACTTGTAGATCCAGGGAATACAGTCATCTAGACATTGAGATTCCATAACCCATACACCAATTTATACCTTGCAGATAAAATGTACCATTTATTTTGTTCATACAATGTAGTCTATTGGAGAAACAAAAAAATTGTGATAAAAAAACTTAAGTCGAACATCTATGGCATGTTTGAAAGGCAAGAAAGTTGACAACATTGTAATACTGCTTAGTGCACTAGTTATTGCAATACTGGGAGGCCATGTCGGTGAAACAGATAAACATAGTGATACTTCCATGTCAGTTACAATGTCAAATTTAACAACGTTGTGACTTCCAATCAACAATTTGTTTCTAGCATCTAAAGGTTTGTCTCGGAAGCTGGCAACTCTTTAAAGGGGTTCACGGACCGGGATATTAGAGTGCTATTGATTTTGAGATTTTTTGGGACCAATAGTAAGGCCAGAAGGGCACAGAAATTAATAGAGGTTTAAGTGGCATCCTCCAGTTCATGGATGGATAATATTAAAACGCGATGGTTGTTCTTTAGGTAACAGGTTTAGCTGGTTTTGGTGTCCCTATTTGTTTCGACGACTCACTGACTGAATACTGGGGTGCGATTCATGCTCTTTAGAATTTCAAAAGATCAAAATATTCTTGCATTTGGTTTGAATGTGATTCTATGAACGTTATTTTAATTTATAATGCTTCTGTAGTTCTTTGGAGGTTGTGGACTACACTGGGAAAACTGTATTCAATTATTCTTAATTACTATTGAGTTTACATTTCCGCACATTTACAAAGAAGGAAATGCTTGAGCTAAAGTTTTAGCTAAATATGGAGCTGCTATTGACCCTTGTTGGTGGAGCAGCTCCCCACCAGCTACGATTTTTGATGCTATTGCTATGGGGACTGGTAGAGATATTCTTCCCCATTTTTCGTTTTCGCTTTATTTTTACCTTCGTAGAAAAACGAACATTACAATATAAAATATCATCAAGAGATCACCTATCTCATCAAGAGATTTTTGCATCGTGTCAAAAGAAAACGAACGTTGAATGGTTGTAGAAAAAAATATAGAGGAGGAGGAGCAAAAAAAAATAAAGGGAAAGTAATGATGCTAATGAACATTACAATATAAAATTATCATCAAGAGATCACCTATCTCATAACATCTATTTGAATTGAATATTAATCCACGTTATAATTTTGTGCACTTTTTTATCACGAGAAAGTTTGAGAGTTGGTAGATCAAACCAAATATATAGTGTGGCAGCTGGTAGGTACGACCATCAAGAAATGGTTAATAGAAGTATGCTAGTATATCTTGTTTTGTTGTTTTAACTTTATAAGTATTTCCATTATGTAATAATAACTACTTTGCCAATGTTGTCAGTTGTCAAAGATCCAACATTTTCGGTTATGAAAATTTCAATCTCCACCAACGTAGTCCTTGGGAGTCAGGACTAAGTAGTGCGCAAGGCAAAGAGAACTTGCAAATCTATAATGTTTTATATGGAAATTTGTCAGCATAAACAACATGATGAATAAGACCAATCAAATTCTATATCATGTCTAGCTTACATGCCTGTTTCATTAGAAATATCTGACAATTATCATACTTAATCATTTCGGGATTATGATTAATTATAAATGTATGTTAAACAAATACATGATCACTCTATTGAATATGATTCACTAATTAAGCAAGTAGAGATACTTTAAGGTAGATTTGATCTCAGGTTGCACTAACTCGACTTTATAAAAGCATTTACGATCTTCTACCAAAATCACTAAAGCCAACATAACATAGGCCCTAACAGGAATTTCTAGAGCAACATTTGTAAACATTATGAATGATACCAAACCACCTAAAATTGTAGGCAAAACTCCTAAATATGATTTCTAATTAATAATTCCTGAACTTCAACCAAACACCAACTTGTAAACTATGTATAACAAAATATTTTTGTTACTATCACTGATTGTCTAATTCGTTAATTATGAGTTTTAATTTCTGAATTACGGCTCGCTTGTGGTTCCAAATAGGTGAAATTCCACATCTTTTCTTATAATTAGGGACCCAAAAATAGCAACATGGCGTCCCCACAATCAATCTTGATTCCCATGAAGCCACATCAGCAATACTTTTCCATGTCATTGGCATCTTATTGATCATTCTAACAATTGTTACGAATTGGGCAGTCAGTCTAGTTGGCAACTTGAAGGGTCACTATCAGAATTGTAAAGAAGCCAATTGCAAGAGTACACAAAATTGCATATGTTCACCCTTTGATATACGAGCATTGTGTATCCAATCATAATTTTAGAGAGTATATATTTGATGTACCGATTCAGATTTTCAACAACCTCGCATAAAAAAACATATACATATTTGGTTGCACCAACGGGTGTTTGGAAGAATCCACACGACACACCCCATAATGGTTATACCTATGAGATAACTACAAATTCGTATTTCTCTCAAAATTATCTCTCACAAAATCAACAAACCATCACAATCCTTCGTAATACAGTCATAACCTTTAATTAGTACCTTTTTAGGATACCAGGTCAATTCGCTGAATTATAAATACACACACTAACCACCACAAAATACCGAAACCCAATTTTTACATTTCAGATTCCCAGAAGAATGGACGACACCAAGTAAGGAAAGAAGCGATGGAAGAGGCAGGTACTTCGCATTAGAGGTGTAAATTGGGCACGCTAAAATTTGAGCACAGCCCAGCCCAGAAGGTGACTTAGCCTAAAGGCAAGACAAAGACGTTAGTTAAATGGGACGTCTTTGGGTTTTGACTAATTAACACGATGGCACAAAGACAAAGACGCGGCATGGATAAGCACGTGGCCACCCAAAGACAACACGTTAAGAAAGCACGTCATAACATGTACAAATACACACCATATAACAAGGCATAATACATCACATTTTTGTATATTTCACAAAAGAGTCACTATTCTAGCTAGTTTTTAACTTTGTATGTTGGCTTATTTATAACAACACATATAATACCTTAATATTTGGAAAATTTATTTCAATATCGTTTTTATAATGTCGTCACCTATATTTAACTAGAACATTAATTTACATGACAATAATCCAATTTTATATTTGATGGGATATTTCTTTTATTGAATAAACTTGTTAATTTTACTTGAAATAATTTCAAATGATATGTTGTCTAATTAAATTCTTGTGATAATGTCCGAAGCTTAATGTATACATTAAAAGTGATTTCAAATTGTTTATAGCGTGTGCCCAAAGACAAAGACGGCACGTTTATTCGTGTCTTTGTGCCGTGGGCTATGATGTGCCTAGCTTTTGACCGGGTAAAGCACAACACGGCACAAAACGTTTAAATCGTTGGCACAAAGACAACACAAGACGTGGCACGCGGAATCACGCGACTTGCAGTGCTTAGGGATGTCTTAGAAGCCGGCACGTTTTACACCTCTACTTCGCATCCAAAGCAAGATCACATGAGATGTTCACAACACTTGTTACCTTTCGCAAAATAAAAATGCTAGCAAAACATTCAAACGGACATTGGAGATGATATTTTGCATCGAAATAGAAAAACATTCGAAAGAAATTTAGATCGTGGAAGAACAACTCAAAAACTATGTTTTATTTGAAATAGAGGAATGAATGAAGCTAATCAACACTCTTAAAGAATTCCCAAAGCTTCCTACTGTTATCAAATAGAAAAACAAAATAGACTCATCCCCGAAGATTTCTAAGAATTTCTTACGGCTTCACAAGGATTGAACATCATGCAAAGAAAAGTGCTTAAGGATGTAGTTGGAAGCGGTGAGACGGGATGCGGCTTGTCAATAAGGCACTTCATGCGAAATGGATTTGGCGATATGGCGGTGAAAATATGCCTTGTGAGAGAAGAATTATAGAGCAAAAATTTGGTGGAGTTCATGAAGCGTTATTTCCTAACCTTTCTAAAAGAACCATTGGTCGAAGTCTTTGGATGGGAATTCTTAAAGCTACGATTTAATCAAATCCGGTACTTCATTGATATTAAGGGATGGTGCTGTGTATACTTTTGGAACGATATATGGATAGGTGAAACAGAGTTTAAAGATGAGATTTCCTTCTTTATTCAGAGAATTTCAAGGGTAAAAAAACTCACCGTGCAGGGAGATGGTGTCGAGGAACAAGGAGTATGGAATTTACAATTTGTTAGGGCTTTAAATGAATTAGAAGTGCATGAAGTGATTCAGCTATTACAAGTGATAGGAGACCCTAATTCCTCTCTTGATGTAGCTTCTAGTGATGATAGACAGTGGAGGTATAACAATGGAAAAGGATTTACGGTGGCTTCAGCATACTCGGCTCTTGAAACTGGAGGCTTTATCTCGTTTCCGGATAAGCAACTTTGGAACCCAAAGGTACCTTTAAAAGTATCTTTTTTTGTTTGGACTTTGTGTTATGATGGAGCCCCCACTTTGGATCAATTATATAATGCAGGATCGTCAGGAATGCAACTTGTTTATTGTGTCGTACTCATGAGGAGACTAATGCTCACTTATTTTTTCATTGCAAAACAACTTTTGAGGTATGGCCGTATTTTATGAATAGTTTTGGAATTCGATGGGTTTTTGCAAGTGATGTTAGAAAAACTGTGGGAGTGGAAAAACAAGAAAGCAAAGAAGAGGCTTAAACGTTTGTGGGGGTATTTGTCGTTCACCATTTGGTGGAGTATGTGGAAGGAAAGAAACAATAGGTTTTATAAAAATTTGAGTAGGCATATAATCGATTATCATAGAGGTCAAGTCCTTGTTATTCAATTGGACTTTGCACACTGATATTTTTAAAGGTTTCACTTTATCTACTCTTATTTGTAATTGGGATGTCATTATACGCACATCCATGTAACTTAATTCTGGTTTCTTTATCACTGTTTTAGTGATTCAGAACCTTTTTCAATAAATTTTGCTCTTTGCCGTCAAAAAAAAAAAAAAACATATTTATTGAAAACGTTGGCATCCAGACCCTGGCGAGATTGGGGTATACCCAAACTAATTGGGGTATACCCAATTTCAAGGGGACATGGTGTGTCATTATTAAAAAGTGTGATTTTACTTTAATACCCTTGAACTAATTAAATCTTAAACAAAACCCATTTCTTAATTTCATTAACCCTAAAATTAAAAAACTAAACAAGTCTAAATCTTCTCTTCTTCTTCTTCATCTTCCATCAACCAAAGCCATATAAAAATCTTCAACTTTGATTTTCCAAAAAAATTGTTGACTCTACCAGTGAAAAGAAGACTATAAATGATGTTTAAACTCAAACCCATCATTGTGTTGTGTGATTTGATTGTTATATTAGGTTAGAAATCGAAAATTATGATTTGTGTTTTTGGCCTAACAAGGTCGTAACATGCATATCTTGCCGAGCTTTTCATACTTGACCATGGCGGCGATCAGAATTTTTCAACTCTAGGCGGGGTATTTTTTTGAATACCTTGCCAGGCCAAATACTGAGGAAGGGTATTTTTGAATACCTTAGGCCAAAAACAATGGAAGGGTATTTTTGAATACCTTGGGCCAATTAAATTTTTATGTCATCTCTCGTATGTCAAAAACAAAAGTCGGCAAGGTCGACGATGAAGATCATCTTGAAGGCCACTTTTTGCCTGGGCGAGGTCGACGATGAAGACCTTGCTTAAGAATCTTTGGCGGCGAGGGTCGACGATGAAGATCTTCTTAGGCCACTTTGGCCCAAGATGATCTTCATTAGTCGACCTTGCCGACTTTTCATATTTTGGTAATCGAAAGTGTTGATTTATTCTTTGATTTTGAGTATGATTTCATATAACGAATTCACAATCCCTTTTAGAAGTATTTTGGTTGTGTGCTTCATTTTCGTTGCAAGAGATATTCTCAAAAAAAAAAAAAAAAATCATCAAAATCATCCCACAAAAGTTCAATCAAAAACAAAATTTCATAACTTAAAATTCATAAGTTTTAATCTATTCAATCAATTTAAACTTAATTAATTAATCTAATCAAAATTTTAGGGTTAATTAAACGAGGGTAATTTTGCCATTTTGAAAATATTTGGTTAAGGGGTGACCTCTTTTACTTCAAAATGACCCTATTTTGTCTCATTGGGTATACCCCAATTAGTTTGGGTATACCCCAATCTCGCCAGGATCCAGACTAACATCAACATCAATAATTGTTTTAACTGTAGCTTCATCAAGAATAATATCACTCTCATTCCCATGAGGGAGGACAACATATCCAACATTTAAAATACCCCTAGAGCTTGGTGAAAACTCGGCCCGTGACATATTAAAGGGAATGCAGTTGGCGGCGTTGTGCAGTGTAGACCTAATAATATGGGATAAAGCAAAAATGGTAAATAGACATGCCTTTGAAGGATATAATGGGCCATGCGACAAAGACATTTGGAGGAAAAACAATAGTTTTGTGGGGAAATTTTAGGCAGATATTACCCATGACTCTTGGAACAGGGAAATGACGGTCGACGCATCCACAAATAGATCAAACCCGTGGAGTCATTTCCGAGTCTTCAACCTAGATGAGAATATGCGAGCAACTTTTGGAGAATCATCTGTAAGGAAAGTAAAATATTCTCCCACCATATAGATTCATATATATACAAGTAAACTCTGGATAGGTTCATCCATACTTCACAGACATTTTCCACAACATTTTATATTAGGGGTAAGAGGCAAAATGCCCCAATTTCGATGGTCACCTTGTGAAAATGCCCCGGGCGTTAGGAAATAAGTCAAAATGCCCCAATCCGTTAGTTTTGGGGCATTTTAAACAAAATTGGACATCTTGACCAATTAATGGAGTTTTGAAATTCCATTTTTAACCTTTTAGTCAAAATGCCCCAATCCGCCACCACCACCAAAAGAACAACCACTACCATCGCTGCCACCACCACCACCACTACCACCACCATACCCTCCACCACCATCCCCACCGCCACCGCCACCACCAACACCACTGCCACCGCCTCCTCCACCACCACCGCCACCACCAACGCCACTGCCACCGCCTCCTCCACCACCACCACATCCACCACTACCACCGCCACCTCCACCACCACCGAAACTATCACCACCGATTCCACCACCAACACCATCGCACCACCACCATCACTATCACTACCGCTGCCACCACCAACACCACCGCACCACCACCACAACAACAACAACCACCACCACCACTACCACCACCACCACCTGAACCCTAAATCCTGATCCCCAAACCCTGAACCCTAAGCCCTGAACCCTGAATTCTGAACACCAAACCCTAAATTATGAACAATGTACCCTTAAGGGCAATTTCGACTACTTAACTCCCTCTAACGGAAAATCTAACGGATTGGGGCATTTTGACTTATTTCCTAACGCCCGGGGCATTTTCACAAGGTGACCATCGAAATTGGGGCATTTTATCTCTTAACCCTTTATATTATGCTTTATGTATCATGAACAAACAAAAACTCATTGAGTCTTATACCATGGAGAATCGGTGGAAGACAGCATTAATGAAGAAGGGTTCTTCAATTCGCATTACAAAGCTAAGATAATGCGAAATGTTTAAGAAGACATTGCAATAGAAAACTTCACTTTGTTAACTGATGATGAACAAAGACTGCTTATGGTTACGGAGGTGGTTCACATCAACCAAATCCGACAGGCATAGACGATTGATTTTTTTTTTTATTTTCATGTGTCAGTCAGTAGACGCATTTTATAATGAAGGATGATGGAGTGGACGAATTAATAGGAAAAGGAAACATAGTTAACCTACTCCTGAAGTACACATGAGATCATTGGCTTCGACAGAATTACTTGGAAATTGAGCGTACCATTTTCTGAGTTCTAACTTCTATACAACAAATTCCACATGAATGTTAACGACCTTTCAAATTCAAACAGTAGAAGAGTTCATCTGCAGCCATGACAGTAGATGCGCCTTAGCATTCTGACAAATCTCTCATTAAAAATTCTGATCACTATCATTAAAAATTGGAATGAAATCCTGTTAATGGTTTAGACAAACTCGAAACAACCGGTGCGTAAGGACCGGGTAAGATGCTTGTTTTGGTTAATAATTCACCCATCAAATTTGTTGTTTTATTGTTTTATCGGACTTTTTTTCGTGGAGTTTTGAAGAAAAAGCAATAAAGTTTTTTTTTTTTTTTAAACAAAAATTTGTTAATCATCGTTAACAATAAGGAGTTTACAACTATTTGATGGAAGCCTGGCAACAAGCTGTGCTCCAATCCCTTTATTAAGAACCACACCTATCCTATGAAAAAGAAAATCTCCAATAGAAACGTTCTCTTCATGACTAGCCATATAGTTTCGCAACCTCTTCAGGAACTCCTCCGTATCACTCCCTAATCCACCTAAGGTAGTGAAAGCAAGAACCCCAAACCCCAACTTCTGACACTTACATTTCTCTAAATACTTGGCCCTCTTTTTCGCCACCGCATTATCCATAAAGAACCTTTTTATTAATGGGATTTCAAGGTTACAATGGGTTTAAGATCAAAAATAAGAGAATACAAAGTAACAAGAACATACCGTAAGAGTACAATACGAGAAATCGACAAGAGAAAGAGAAGGATCATAGGAGTAAGACAAATACAAGTATGAATTAGATCCGATTAAATCGGAAGAAGGATGGTTTTTCTTTAATTAAATTCCAACCATTTAGTTTGTTTTTCTTCTTTAGAAATAAATGCTCCCAAAGTATGAGTGATTTGCTCAAATCTCTTGTAACTAGTGATGAAGCTTAAAGTCGTCAAAAAGACCACCCGATGAAGATTTTGTCGCCGGATAAGTTGATGATGAAGATTCGATGAAGAGTTCGCGGGAGACAACAAAGATGGAGATTTCATCGTTTGGAGAGCATCAATATTGATCTTATAACCCAACTCAATAAACAAGAAAGCCATTAAAGCAAAGATAAACCTCAAAAGAGTAGATAAAACCACCAAAACGGTGTCGATAAGTAGAAAACATAATAAAAACTAAACTAGTCTACTAACTAACCTAGAAAGCAAGGAATAATGAAGAAATCTCTTCGAGATCAAGTCCAAAATGGACTAAAAACCGAGCAAAGAAGGGTTATTTTTGATGGTTTTGTTGGAGAAGAAAAATAAGTGAGAGAGAGAGGAGAGAGAAATGCAACACTCACACAGGATACTCATGAAATCGAAACTCTCGTTATAAAGGTTTTTTTTTTTCGAAAGAGAGGGTTATATTAAAAGAGAAAAAGAGAACCAAGAATAATCCAAGGTCAATTACATACACATTAGAGTATCCCAATTACTCCAAATGAGACTTGTATCAACATACTTGAAAGTGTCATTATCACAAGACCATAAAACTACCAATTGCTTGACCAAATCAATACTTTCTTGCACACCCTTATGTCGACCTCCAAAAACCCTTCCATTCCTCTCCTTCCACAAAACCCAACAAATCGCATAATGCAATATTTGCCATACCTGTCTTCCTTTACCACGCAACACGTTGGTGGTCCAAGCTTCAAATAATTGGAGCAACGTACTTGGCATGGGCCAAGCAATTTTGAAGGCCGCAATGAAGTACTTCC
Source organism: Papaver armeniacum (assembly GCA_023531295.1). Classification (NCBI taxonomy): domain Eukaryota; kingdom Viridiplantae; phylum Streptophyta; class Magnoliopsida; order Ranunculales; family Papaveraceae; genus Papaver; species Papaver armeniacum. The sequence goes on from JAJJWW010007526.1 coordinate 24,065, forward strand.
ATATCTCAAAAGAATACGTGCAATGAAGAAACATATGACTCGCAGATTCCCTAACATTATTGCATAGAACACACTTTATTCACTTTCTATGTCAACACCACGATGACGCAAAGATATCCCTCGTTATAAAGGTTTATTCTGTTATTTTGTAGACTGCAACAGAAAAGAAAAACAACACCTTATAGTAAATCAAAATCTAAGACTAGTACATTTGTTCACTTGGTGTATACAAATGATAACATACACACAATCACTTGACCCGGTCAACTTAAATTGGAGAACTAATGAATTTGACAGATTTGTTGTTGTTTAAATTTCAATTTGCAAACACCTTATTTTTGTGCCATTTTCTTTTGTAAACAATAATTCAAGGAACACAGAAACTTGAGCCATATTTGAAGAGGAACAAGTGTGAACAAACTAAATGGTCCGTTTGGGTTTTCCTAACATCGATGGCATGTTTGAAAAAGGAACCAAAGTACTGACATAAATCCCTTCTATGCTAGTGCACTAGTTATTGGGATAGTGCGAGGCCATGTCAGTGAAACAGATACTCGCAGCCGTGGATCTACACCTAGACTTGGGCTGGCTTAAGCCATCCCTAAGTTCAGGATTCTTTTAAAATAGGTAGTGGAGCTTAGCCGAGGACAATGCAAACTCAGCAGAAATTATTATCAAGCCATCCCAATATGCATAAACTTTCTCTGAGTATGCATAAACTTTCTTCAAGTCGCTACTAGTTTCAAATCCTAGTTCCGCCCGTGGATACTCAGGAGTCCGGAGAGCTATACGTGCATTGACATATAGATATCCTAGGTGACAGTTTACATTTTTTTTTTTTATAATACATAACACAAAGCTGGTCAAGAGAGATTAATGAAAGTTAAACGAGGATCATTATCACTACATGATACAAAAATGGAAAAGAAAAGTCTGGATGCAGAGAAGGAGAAATAATTGAAGTAAGAAAAACTAGAGTAAAAACTTTAAAAACTACAAGCTAAAATAAAGAATTTCAGAACATCCATTTGAACACTCAATCCACAACTTGATTGTGTTGTTTTTACCCAAGAGAGGACTTTATTCGATAAAGATAGTTTGACCAAGTATTTTATTATTATTTTCGTTTCAAAAAAAAATAGATTGATTTCATGTACAAATTACACGTAAAATCAAACGGAGGGAATGTTGAAATTAGTTTGTCAAAATCTTCATTAAAATAGTGATGAGAGGTAAATTCGCTGCAATTTTTCTGGGTACTTTTTTGGGTTGATATTCTCATAATCAAAAGGGTGTGATCACCATTCACAACAATCAATTACTCTCTTGTTTTCGTGTCATTATCTATGGTAGGAATGTTTGAATTTTCTGAGCTGGATTATAAGCAAGATCACAAACACCAACGTCGGTTGTTTTGTTACCATAGCAGCATGAAAAGGAAAAGGCTGGTATGATATATGTATTTTAGTAGAAAACTTCAATCTCCGCTAACGTCTCATACCCATTTTGTGCAAATGATCTAATTCCGGTATCGGAATTTTAGAACTAGTAGTTTGCAAATAATGTGATGCTCAAAGGAAAGAAACATAAAAATCTATAGGTGCTTTATATGGGGAAAAGAAAATAATGAGCATGAGAAATATATGAGGCTTATCACCATAAAGGCGTTTATGCGAGAAATTGTGTTAATTGCCCAAATATTTTTAAAACATGGTTCTAATGGACGAATAAAAATTAATATGGGTGAAATGGACACCAAAAAAGGGATAATTGCTGAATTGGATCCATTTAGAGGATAATTGTTGGCGAAACAGAGAAACTTAAAGATCACGTAAGCAAGCGCATTTCCATACACTATCTTCTTCCAAAATTACACGACGAAACCAACGACAAGAGGATCTAAGCATCAATATACATTTTCGTCTACATATTTTGCTATCTCGGTCCAAATATCCTCTTCAAACACGTAATTATGAAAATCGAACAATGAGTTAATGAGAAATTGAAACAATCATGACCAAAGAAGTTAAATAGATCCGATATAAGAGGGATAATCAAGGAAGAAAACTAACTCTAAAAACTTACAATTGAAAGTTAAACTGTGATTTGGCAAAATAATCCGGTGAAACTCCAAAACCCCAAATATTAGATGTATGATGATAAGTTCAATTTTCCAAAACCCTCAAGATTTTCTCGAAAATGACAATTCAAAAATCGATTTTAGCTTCAAAAATTCGGAGAAGAAATTCGAAATAGGTTCAAAAAAACAAAACGATCTTCAATCGAGTTTTTAATTGAATCAAACTTCATCCTCCGAGTTAAATCTTCAATCAAGATCCAGATTCAACAAATTGAAAATACATAAATATTGAACAAAATCAGTAACATAAAACTCAAAATTGAGCTAAACCCCTTTCTTGAATCCAACTCAAAGCCCGAATCCAGCCTGGGTTTTGAATGAATCTAATCAAAACATAAGAAAATGAAAAAAATCTCGTTCCAAAAAAAATCAAAATAAAACTCTGGAATCATCAAACATGGGAAATAACAACGATTACAAGATCAAAACAAGCATGAAACAATAATGGAGTGAAGATATGGATCTGAAGGACTTACCATGGCTGAAACTGGAGTTTGTGGAAGCCCTAAGGAAAAAGATATTCTAGGGTTTGCAGCTCCTTCATGTTTAGAAATTTTAGATCCTAGATTTAGGGTTATTAAAACAAACGAAGCGGCTCGATTTTAGTCGAAGCCATGGCCGATCTGTAAGTGGAAGAAGAAGGGAAGATTTGAGATAGGGTTTTCTTCGAGAGCGCGGAAGATTTGAGAGGAAACGAAGAAAAGAGAAGCTAAATGTTACTTTCATCTTTTATATAAAAAATTTTGGACGGTAGAGATTTGATAAAGGGTGGTCATACGGATTAGGGATATTTTGGAGGGTAGAGATTTGATTTAAGACTGTCATACGGATCATGGAAAGTGTGTTTTCTCTTGTGCTTTTGTGCTTTCTCTTTGTGCTTTCGGTTGGAATTTCGACTAGTCACAGAGGTCATGAAGTAATTTCGACTAGTCATACATGTCATGAAGTAGCTTTATTGTATGATATGTCATCAAAATCGATAAATATGAAGCTCAGGGAGGGTTCTGAATTCTAAATAAGCATGTTACATCTCCGAAATCGATAAATACGAAGCTCAATGTCGATTCGAACTTCAAATTCAGTATAACGACAAACAAACTATGAACCAAGAAACTCGGTTCATATTCACGTAACTCTGGAGGGTTCTAACTTCAAACTTAGCAAGATACATCATCGAAATCAATAAATATGAAGCTATGAAGCTCGGTGTCGATTCAAACTTCAAATGTGGTATAACGGCAAACAAACTATGAACCACGAAGCTCCAAAAAGGTTCTCGACTTCAAAATTAGCATGATACATTATCAAAATCGATAAATATGAAGCTCACTGCCGATTCAAACATCAAATGTGGTATAACGGCATACAAACTGTGAACCAAGAAGCTCCGGGAGAGTTATCACTTCAAACTTAGCATGATACATCATCGAAATCGATAAATATGAAGCTCAGTGTTGATTCGAACTTCAAATGTGGTATAACGACATAGAAATTATGAACCAAGAATCTCTGGGAGGGTTCTGACTTCAAACGTAGAAGGATACATCATTGAAATCGATAAATATGAAGCTCCGTGTTGATTCGAACTTCAAATGTGGTATATCGGCATACAATTTGTGAACCAAGAAGCTTCGGGAGGGTTTCTGACTTCAAAATTAGAAGGATACATCATTGAAATCGATAAATATGAAGCTCGGTGTCGATTCGAACTTTAAATATGGTATACGGCATATTGTATGCAAACACCGCTCCGAGATCGAAACTCCGTCCATGAGTGGCCTACTATAAGTTGGAAACTTCGTAAGAACGATGAATCCATCCATTTACAGGTAAGATTCCTTTGTAATATTCCTCAAACACGGTGGGAGTGGACTACTATAAGTCGGAAACATGGTAAGAATGATGAATCCATCCATTTATATGTAAGATCCCTTCAGAATATTCCCCGAAACCTTAAACAAACCCTATTCCGGCATATTGTATGCGTACCTTGGCTCCGAGATCGAAACCCGGTCCGGGAGTGGACTACTATAACCGGAAACTTCGTAATAACGATGAATCAATCCATTTGCTGTGTAAGATTCCTTGAATATGCTCCAAACATTAAACAAAACCCTATTACGGCATATGTATGCGTACCTTGGCCCGAGATCGAAACCCGGTGGGAGTGGACTACTATAAGTCGGAAACTTGGTAAGAATGATGAATCCATCCATTTATAGGTAAGATTCCTTGAATATTCCCCAAACCTTAAACAAACCCTATTACGGCATATTGTATGCGTACTTTGGCTCCGAGATCGAAACCACGGTCGGGAGTGGACTACTATAATTGAAACTTGTTAGAAGGATGAATCCATCCATTTACAAGTAAGATACCTTCGGAATATTCTCTAAAACCTTAAACAAACTCTATTCGGCATATTGTATGCACCTTGGCTCGAGATCGAAACCTGGTCGGGAGTGGACTACTATAATTCAGAAACTTGGTAAAGAACAATGAATCCATCCATTTACAAGTAAGATTCCTTGAATATTCTCTCGAAACCTTAAACAAACCCTATTCTCGGCATATTGTATGCGTACATTGTCTCCGAGATCGAAACCCGGTCTGGAGTGGACTACTATAATTCGGAACTTGGTAAGAACGATGAATCCATCCATTTACAAGTAAGATTCCTTGAATATTCTCTCGAAACCTTAAACAAACCCTATTCTCGGCATATTGTATGCGTACCTTGTCTCGAGATCGATACCGGTTGGGAGTGGACTACTATAATTCGGAAACTTGTAAGAACGATGAATCCATCCATTTACAAGTAAGATTCCTTGAATATGCTCTGAAACCTTCAACAAACCTGGCCGTTAGTGGACTACAATAAGTCGAAAACTTGGTAAGAATGATGAATCCATCCATTTACAGGTAAGATTCCATTAGAAAATTCCTCAAAACCTTAAACAAACACTATTCTGGCATATTGTATGCATAACCTGGCTCTGAGATCGAAACCTGGCCGTGAGCGGACTACAATAAGTCGGAAAATTGGTAAGAACGATTAATCCATCCATTTCTGAGATAAAGTCGACCCAAACACCAAGATGGGCAGATATAATCTACAACTTCCTACAATGATTGAGGTTGCAATGAGGCTTTTTGCCCTTCAACTTACAAACTATATTTTCAACAATACACATTCACCCTAGAAGCTACAAATTGTTTTGATTGAGATGAACTTTTCTAAGCCAAATAGAGGTTACGGATAACAAGGTCAATCTAATTTCCACTCGGGAATCCATTTTTAAAACGAGATTGAGGAAATCAAATCGTGCACAAAATCGGAAAATTTCGAGTAACTCATCGATTCGAGACACGAATCCGATTTTGTTATGAACTTCGAATATTTCGTTTAGATAATAACACAAACTTGTGTCTTAAGGATGTTATCAAATTGAGATGCACTTTTTCTAAACCAAATAGTAGGCTTTGGATAACAAGGTCAACCTAATTTCTATTCGGGAATCCATTTTAAAACGTGATCGAGAAATGAAGTAAGTGCACAAAATCAAAGATTTCGAGTCACTATTCACTTTCTAAGACAAATCGATTTTGTATAAGCTTTAGATATTTGAAATTTGTACATGGTTCGGTTGGTCACCGGTTATTAAGCTTGTCGAAACAAAAACCGAGGTTGGCTTGATTTTTGTGATTCGAGAACCAAGTACTAACCATCAACGTATTTGATTCGATTTTGAACCGAAACGATTGGTTTGGTTATGCTCGGTTTATGGTTAACCGATATCTTGTCACTCGTTCAAAACCGACAGAAATTTAACTAGAATGTTGCAAATCTATCATAAGATGAAAATTTTTACCAACACAAAAAAAATTGATAGACAATAACTAAAACGAAAAGATTAAAAATTGGAAATCATGTGAGACAAACAAAAAAAAAAAACATCCGACACCAATAACTTAAACAAAAAGATTAACAATTGTGAAATCAAAGCAAGGGATGGTGGTATTGATAATATGATATAGGCAGAATGTAAAGTAGAACGTCGAGAATTCTTCTTGCCAATGCATGAGACCATACATCCATCGCACAATCTTTCATTTCTTAGGTAGTGTTCTTTACTTAAGTTAGTGCACAAAAAATTTCATGCTCCTAATGGAATCACCATTTCCTGCACGAAGACATAAGAGTAAGCTCCATTAGAGTTTAGTTAAGAGGGACGACTTTTTCAAGTGCAAATCTTTAGATATTCGCAGTTCAAACTTGGAACTCGCAGCATGGACCAGCCAACAATGGGTATAAAAAGAAATCATGATAATATGCAGGGTTCAAACTTATTAGCAGTTAGGTAGAGATATTACAAGTGTGCAAAGTGGGCTAGAGGCAAAGCATTTCGTTGAGATATTATAAGTGTGAAGCGGCAAGCATTTCAAAAGAGAGAATGATAGTGTGAAAGCGGATCATTTTTGAATAGAACTAATTAGAGCACTATCTGTAAAGAACCATGAGCCAACGGTATAGCATGAGGAACACACATTACATGGATGATAGGGCATCTAATTTAAACAAATCAAGAGGACAAAGCAAGCAACACCTCCAAGACCAACTAGTAACTTATTGGCCGACAATTGGTAGTTCTAAAAATGTATAAATATAGTGATCACTCTGGAAGATGTTATAAACCCATTAAAGGTAGAAAGAAAAATAACAGAAACTCAAGAATTTGAATTCTAGAGGACTTATCAAATAGTACGAAGTGCCACAACTATGAACACAAAGAATCCTATCGGTAACCACACCAGAGAGAGATAGAAATGCAGTTAAAATGACTCCAGATCAGCATTACCTTGACATCGCAGCGCCAAAGCAAGCAACATCTCCAGAACCAAAACCTCCCCACCCTAATAGCATGACAGAATATGATGACGATTTTCATGTATTAATGACCTTGGTATCAAGATGGACCAAACAAGAAACACCTAATAGCATGACGAATTGACAATATCCCTATCAAGTACATTTGACTACTAAACATCAGTAACCTTTGGACTTCAAATTCATATCAACTATTGCACCATGATTAATGTCAAATGAGTTCCAAAGCTTTCTCAAATCTCGTTCTGTAACAACAGAAAACTAATCAATGACATTGAAACCAATGAAGTGGCTAAGGATGCAAGCTTGATTTAAACAAAGCTTGTGACTTTTACATGCATAAATGAGATAAATGATTAACAAAGCTTATGAGTTTTCTAGAAAGTGATATCTCAACCGCTCACCTTCCTTGGTTTTAACCCTTAGCGGAACCAACGAATAATCATATCTTGAGAAGCACGCCCCGATCACAAGAGGTTTGAACAATTTTGGAATAACTTCATCGGTTTGGTGTCTTCATAGCATTGGATTAGACTTTGTAGATTAATCCAATGACTTTCTCAGAAAAAGGCATTCGAGAAGATTTTCCCATGTTTTCACTCAGTAATGAGAAAACAAAACATATTCCAACCAATTAAAACCTAAAGGCAAAACAAGAAATATATATGGAATATCCAACAAGGACAAATCAAAAGACCAAGCTTAAGAAAGAAAAATTTATGATACAAAGAATTCTCAGTAAGAAATCAAATGTAGGACATAAAAGCGCATGCAAGCTTCATCTTAGTAACACCATTCTGAGATGTAACATTTGATTATGCAAGAATCATTGCAAGAGCATGCCTCACATCAACTGGATCAGCAAATGATACACTATAGTGAAAAGTGAGTTTCAGATTCTCCAGTGACAAGCATGTCTGCCCAGCTCCTAACTAATCTTACCCAACTTTAAGAGCAAATTAGTCAGTTTCTCCAGCAGTTGCAGAACATGCGAAAAAATGAACAGACCCAAAACTGTTCAAAATCAACAGACAATGTGGGTTCAAAATCAGTAGTATAACACAAACTAAGAAAATACAAAAGGTAATTATGAAGTGTGACCTAAATAATGCCTTTTACTCGCCAAACTCCATGTTCGAGAAAAACAACTTGAGGGTCATCTGGGTGTAAATCTAAAAGTTCTTGTCTCACTTCCTCCATGTTAGCACTGAGTTCGTTTAATAAATTTGATGGCGTAACTCGTCCCGTATTACCAACCTTTTTCCCAATACAAATCACCAGATTTGATACATGGACGGTGTGTCGACAAACAACCCAACTAGACAAAGCATGATCCAACCTGTTGTTAAACCTAGGCCGAATATCCCATAGCTAGTTAACACGAGAAGTATACCCTTGTTACATTTCAAGAAAAGCTCTCAAATTGTCTTAGATGTCACACCATGAGATTTCACTAAAACCTAATTGAAGATATCATAATGCCTAAAATAACTTAAAACAAGATAAGTTCCTCTGACGATACAAACCCACATATCCAAAACTTAAGCAACTGCCACAACTCGAGACACAAATGTCACTACACCAAATCCAGGATTTTGTCACGGGGCATATCATATCGATTAAATTTGTAACAGATATACGCCTGTTACTGTAAAACTTATTTGTGATAAATATTGTTATAATTTGTTGCAACGGTTTTTTCTGTGACAATGATTAATTAAAGTCACATTTAAAACCGTAACAATAGTAGATAGTAACAATTGACCTAATTTTAGGACGGCGACACGTGTCGTGTTTGTCACATTTGTCTTAACGGTTTTATCTGTTGCTCTATGTTCGCCACAATTCAGAGAATGACACGTGTCACTATTTGTTACGATTACAGTAACACCTATAAGTGTTACCTATTTATTTGCAACAATTCAATTCGGGACACGTGTCATCCTTCTGAGCTGCTGTTCTTAACATGACGACACGTGTTTTTTTTAATTACATTTGTTGTTACAGTTAAAACTGTTACAATTCTGTAAATTACAATTAAAAAAAATGGGTAGTCCGGATCCATTTCATGGACCCGGGCTTCTAGTTTCTGCAATACAGTCAATCTGAGTCATTATGGCCTGCACTTTCAGTTTACAGGCCTGCACTACAAATAACCCAAAACAAAATGACACTCTTCTACCATTTGTACATCCACTATTACACAATCTGCAAACTATCCAGATGAGGCTTCATAATTTGTACATCCACTATTACACAATCTGCACTCTCTGTCTTTTATGTAGATTCTGCCAGGCAATCAATGCAATGGGTCCTGCAACAAACCCTGCAACAAACCGAACTCTATAAGCTCTCTATTCATTCGAAAAGGCAAAACTTTATTTCCAATGAAATCATCTTAACACTGACAAAGATATATATACATCAATGACGCAAGATTTAGACAAAAAAAGGATGGCATCTCATTTATGTACAACATAGTCAAAGAGTCTTGTACAAAAAATAAAGAATGATAAGAACAACACTTTCTTCAGGGAAAGCAAGAAACAATGATATCTTAGAAAATTAAAGGTAAGATCATGCTCAGAAAATTCAGGTAAAGCATGTTAGCAACAGAACTAGGCATACCAACAAAAGAGAAATAATCATCATCACTAAATAACCCAGAATAACATGACCCTAAAGAGCTAAGTTATGAATATAATTGCCGATTTCTAAAGTCAAACTATGACCAGGCTCTTATATGATATCCCTCTCGTACCCATTGCAGTTTAGGCAATCAATACAATTGTAAGAAACAGAAAATCTAGCAAGTATACAAGTTAAGTACTTACCAGGTAATCTAGCAGGTACAGATGTTCATGCCAACCCCACTGCAGCATAATACCTCGCAAGTATAACTGAAGGTGTCAAATCCACAAAATTTTAAACTTAATAGTACAAGTATGACCGAGTTAAAAGGTCTAAACTCAGGGAAACTTACTCAGTTTAAACTTAATTCGGACAAGCACGGACCTAGCATTTCTTAAGAATCCATAAAGTCTGCACAATCTGCAATTTACACTGAGAAAACATCCGTTATAATGCAGCTTCAAGTAAGAAAATTTCAATAACTAGCAAACTGGACAAAGATAGCTTTTCTAGAAAGCCAAATCATAACTTTTCGAAATCATGAGAAGTACAGTTGTAATTGACACAACATACACCCACGGAAGAATAAAATTATTATATACCTTGTTGTATGGAGTGCGAAGTACCAAGTAGTCTGTATCACCCATCGAGAATTGCTTACCCTGACATTTCCCGTACCCAAGACAGAGAATTAAGTAATCAGCAATTTAGATTATGATGAACATAAGTATATCGAGAATTGCCCAACCTGAACACTTAGGAGTTGACGTTTGAGGAGGAAGTGAAGTTGATGATTTGTGGTATTTCTACAAGTGCGGTTCTATAATAGTGGGTTTTCTATGAGAATCAGATACGACCTACGAGTGAGTTGTATAGAAGTTGCTGGGAGTTATGTAGGTGGAGAACATTGGACCTGCAAATGGTAAAATGTACTCATCAAACATAACATGGGAAGATATTTATCACTAAGAAATTATCGAACATAAACAATATGCATAAAGTAAGTTTGATAACTAAACATGACTGACCTCTTTCTACTTGAAATAATTAGTGATTGAGGGTAAATTGATCTTGGTGCGGGACATTCCGTGAATTCTGAGCGGCACATTAACTGTCTCAAAGGCTCAAGTGCGGTAAACCTTCAAGCAAGCGAGAAGTTAAGATGCCTCATAACCTGCGCATAAACCAAAGTAACATTAGAGAACTGGAGTTCATATGAGAGTATACAGTATTGGGAGAAACGTTTCGCAGGTCCAAGAGATGCCTCATTTATGATGGGTTTATATTTGTTGTACAGAAAATGATAAGCAATATGATTTTCTTTAAGTTAAGATCCATGTAATGTAACGGTGTCCACCGAAGTACCAATATGTACCACTGTTATGGATAACTACCAACAAAATATGAAAAAAAAAATACTAAAACCACAATCCATATCAAACAAATGGTTCTCAAAATACAATCACACCCATGATGAGTCACATAAGGTTTCATATTTAGAGAGGAAAGAATTGAAAACCAAGCATGACCTAGTGTTCATAGAATTATAAAGAATACAGAGCATTCGACATTGTAACGGTACCTTATATGAAAAAATTGAGACCAACTACGGGCATGCAAGATAATCCATTCAACGCGATACTAAAACCAAGAAGCAATCCATTTGATGGATACCTTGAAACTCATCACTGTAGAACCTCTACATATGTTTCCTGGCAAATCCATGTGGCCAAAGCAACCACACCATCATGCACATAACGTTGCCCAACTTTCATATTTCAGTTTGCTTTGGCGCTCTCCCGAATTTTCAAACAAGAAAGTTAGTAACTACATCAGTTAGCTATATAAGAAGACTAAAAACCATATGGTAACAATAGCAAATTTCAAAAGCTACGGGACAGTCTAACTACTATCAATTACAAGCTAAACTTCAAAGAGAAACGTTTTTGAAAGCTCGTAAGAGATCTCAAACAATATGTTAAGCAGCACACAAATGCAAATAATTTCCTTGCAGACCATGATAATTTAAACATCTATTTAATAAAAAACAACCAAATTCTATTAAGCTTACACGAAAACTCACTTGATGTTGTTCATGGACAATTGAAAGTGTAGATTTAGCAACCACATCTTGCTTTGAATCCAACACGGTTCTAGTTTTTGGCTTTGGTTTCACTCAAAACACAGGAGCAACCACTTCATAATTCAAAACAATTAAATACCTGAAAAACTCAAATCAGTTAATACCACAGCAACTAATCTTCCAAAAAAACAGATATTAAAGTTAAGAGGAAGTGGTCTTACTTTTCTTGTGTCCTTGGCATGATTCATATGTTTTAATCCTGAACAAGGATGAGGTTAAGATTTTGGATATTTCCCGAATTGATATCACTAGCTATGAATCTGAAATCATCGATACAAAGGAGGTAAATTTCAATATAACAACACACATTAAGGCAAACCCAAAACTTAAAAAATCAATCTAACTGAAGGTTTATACAAGCCTTATGATCTAAATCTTCTAAGTTGAATACTAGAAACACCATATAACCAAACACGGAGAAAAAATGCAGAAAGGGTAAAGGGTTCATTACCAAATCAAGAAACACCGACCCAATTAATAAGATATTCAATACATGCCTTTAAAATGCCTCAGAAACTATGTAATATGAAGATTTGGGCAAGAACATTTTCACCAAAAAGAGCTTTGCTCAATCAAATTACATACTTACACAAAAATAAAAAATCAACACGAACACATAGAAATCCAATTACATACTTCTACATCAAAATACTCAAATCAGTAATCATTTAACAACAATTACAAAAAAATAGTAAAACAAAACACATTACTCTATCACCCAAATACAAATCAACACAACAAATCGAACAACTGTTACAAAAAATCCAAATTCTAAAACCTAGGATTTCATTTTCATGAAAAAGCCCCCAAAACTTGAAACAAATCAAACCATTACAAACATAATCAAAAGTAAAGAGAAAACTAATCAAAATTGAAATAAGGAGGATGAGAAGAAAAACAAGTCGAATAAGAGAACTTCGTATCCCCACCACTGAAACCCAAAAATCAGTTCACAAAAAAAATCAATAGTACCTTAAATCTAATTAAACGGTGTAGATTAAAAACAAAAAGTGATTATACCTATTTCTCTGTCAGAAAGTTACAGATCTAGATACCTCGTAACGCCAATAAGATTATCAACGGTTTTATTTCTCCAGGGTATTGTTATTTCGGTAACTATAGAGCATTATACTTAGGATTTTGTTGATTTGCTGTTGATTTTGTAAACTGAAGATTAGGTGATAATTCTTTTGTTTCAAATCGCGATGAGGTTTTGAAGAAACAACTCATAAGAACTGCTGGTGAATCACGATAAGGTGTTGTTGATTATGATGAGCAAAGAGATTGAATAATCAGATTTGAGTCAGGGAGAAAGTTAGGGCTCGGGAGAAAGAGGGAGCACTGAGGGAACTGAGAAGTGGCGGAAATAAAAGAAAAATTAGGTTTAGATTTGAGTTTCTCTCTCATCTTTGGTTTTAAGGTGTGTTTCCTTTCACTTTGTTACAGTATAAGTAAGCTGGACGATTATTCGTTGCACGTAAATCTAATTGGTACAAAAAAATCGGATAGTTAGTGTCACGCCACGTGTAAAAGACATGATCCATTGAGCGGTTCCCCTTGTTTTAAAAAGTGGTGGTTCGTTTTATGACGCATTAACAAATGTGAAACTCTTATCTATAAAAAGAAAAACAATGTGGCACGAGATTTTACAAGCTCAAGGTTGTTAGATTACTAGAGTTAGATATGAGTTTCTCATTCCGAGGAACCGAAGATGTGGAATAACAAATTTTTAATGAACATTTGTTCATACTTGATGAATTTTATGAATTTGTTTCAATAACTTATTGTTCATAACCTAAATTGCGATTTTAGATTATCATTCGAAAATAGCCAAATTGATAATATGTGTCATTGATGTTATGGGGAATATTTGAATTGATTTAAAGATAAATATAGAACTATTATAAATTTAGTTCTGAGGACAATATGCATACCAGTTCTCATAATGAGAAAAAAATATTATAGGTCCGGAGCCATCTTACATGTACCCAGTACACGTACCGGCGTAGCTATGTCGACATCAACTTTTTTGTACGCTTACCCGGTATCAATATCACAAAAGTATGTTGCTTGTGAACCAGAAATTATACGCATACCAAGTATGCATACCGTAAAGGAATTGTTGGTTATGAAACGGTGTGGTATCCATTTAGACCCGAGTTTCTCATTTGGATAAATCGAAGATGAAATTTATCGATTTCAACACCACAGGTTCAAAGATTACTAGAGTTGGACCTGAGATTCTCATTAAGGTAAATCAAGATGATATTTATCAGAATTGAACATCACAGTTCAAAGATTCCCACAGTAAGACCTGAATTTCTCGTTCGGATGAACTGGAAACGAAATATATCAGAATTGAACATTACAGGTTCAAATATTACTAAAGTTAGGCCTGAGTTTCTCATTCGGATGAACTGGATCAGAAATATATCAGATTCGAACATCCCGGGTTCAAAGACTACTAGAGTTAAATCTGAGTCTTTCGTTCGGATGAACTGGATCAGAAATATATCATTTTTCAACATCCCAGGTTCAAATATTACTAGAGTTAGACCTGAGTTTCTAATTTGGACGAACTGGAGAAGAAATATATCAGTTTCAAACATCGCAGGTTCAAAGATTACTAGAGTTAGACCCGAGTTTCTCATTTGGATGAACTTGAGAAGAAATATATCAGTTTCGAACATCGCAGGTTCAAAGATTACTAGAGTTAGACACGAGTTTCTTATTTGGATGAACTGAGAAGAAATATATCGGTTTCAAACATCGCAGTTCAAAGATTACTAGAGTTATACCATCGAGTTTATCATTTAAACAAATTGGAGAAGAAATATATTAGTTTCGAACATCCTAGGTTCAAAGATTACTAGAGTTAGACCGAGTTTCTCATTTGGACGAACCGGAGAAGAAATATATGGAGTTTCAGATATCGCAGTTCAAAGATTACTAGAGTTAGACCCGAGTTTCTCATTTGGATGAACTGGAGAAGAAATATATAGTTTGAACATCCTAGGTTCAAAGATTACTAGAGTTAGACCCGAGTTTCTCATTTGGACGAACTGGAGAAGAAATATATCGAGTTTCGTATATCGCAGTTCAAAGATTACTAGAGTTAGACCCGAGTTTCTCATTTGGATGAATGGAGAAGAAATATATTAGTTTCGAACATCGCAGTTCAAAGATTACTAGAGTTAGACCCGAGTTTCTCATTTGGATGAAGCGTATCAGAAATATATCGATTTTGAACATCCCGAGGTTCAAAGATTACTAAAGTTAGACAGAGTTTCTCATTTGGAAGAACCAGAGAAGAAATATATCGGTTTCGAACATCGCAGGTTCAAAGATTACTAGAGTTAGACTCCGAGTTTCTCATTGGAAGAACTATATCAGTTCAAAGAAATATATCAGGTTCAAAGAAATATATTAGTTTCGAACATAGGTCATGAAGTAATTTCTACTAGTGATACGGGTCATGAAGTAGCTTTAGTTCACCTTTGGTAGACTCAAGGTCATAAGATTACTAGACTAGAGATATACCAAGAAGCTTTGGGTGGGTTCTGACTTCAAAGTTAGTAGGATACATCATCGAAATCGATAAATGTGAAGCTCAGTGTCAATTCGAACTTCAAATATGGTATACCGTCATATAAACTATGAACCAATGAAGCTCAGTGTCGATTCAAACTTCAAATGTGGTATAGCGTCATACAAACTATGAACCAAGAAGCTCCTAAGGAGGGTTGAGACTTCAAACTTAGCAGGATACATCATCAAAATCGATAAATATGAAGCTCGGTGTCGATTCGAACTTCAAATGTGGTATACCATCATACAAACAATGAACCAAGAAGCTCTAACAGGCTCGATTTCAAACTTAGCAGGATACATCATCGAAATCGATGAATATGAAGTTCAAGTGTCCATTCGAACTTCAAATTCGGTGATAACGACTTACAAACTATGAACCAATAAGCTCTTAGAGGGTTCTGACTTCAAACTTAGCATGATATATCATCCAAATCGATAAATATGAAGCTCAGTGTCGATTCGAGATTGAAACCTGGCCGCCAGTTGACTACTATAAGTCAGAAAGTTGGTAAGAACGATGAATCCATCCATTTTGGTAAGATTCCTTGAATATTATACGAAACCTTAAACAAACCCTATTTCTCGCATATTGTATGCAAACCAGCTCCAAGATAGAAACCTGGCCGCGAGTTGACTACTCTAAGTCAGAATCTTCGAAAGAACGACGAATCCATCCATTTACAGGTAAGATTCCTTCGGAATATTCTACGAAACCTTAAAGAAACCCTATTTCTGCATATTGTATGCAAACCAGGCTCCGTGGTCGAAACCCGACCGCGAGTTGAATACTCTAAGTTAGAAACTTGGTAAGAACGACGAATCCATCCATTTCCAGTTACGAAACCTTAAACAAACCCTATTTTTGCATATTGCATGCAAACCAGGCTCCGAGATCGAAACCTGGCTGCGAGTTGACTTCTCTAAGTCAGAAACTTAGTAAGAACGACGAATCCATCCATTTACAGGTAAGATTTCCTTGAGATATTCTACGAAACCTTAAAAAAAAACCTATTTATGCATATTGTATGCGTACCAGGATCCGAGATCGAAACCTGGCCACGAGTTGACTACTCTAAGTCAGAAACTTGGTAAGAACGACGAATCCATCCATTTACAGGTAAGATTCCTTCGAATATTCTACGAAATAAAAGAAACCCTATTTTTGCATTTAGGCCCGTGGTCGAAAAGAGTTGAATACTCTAAGTTAGAAACTTGGTAAGAGACGAATCCATCCATTTCCGATTCTGAAACCTTAAACAAACCCTATTTTTGCATATTGTATGCAAACCTAGGTTGACTCCGAGATCGAAACATCGGCCACGAGTTGACTCTCTAAGTCGAAACTTAGTTTAATCCATCCATTTACGGGTAAGATTTCTTTGAGATATTCTACGAAACCTTAAAAAAAACCTATTTAGCATATTGTATGCGTACCGGGATCCGAGATCGAAACACGGCCACGAGTTGACTACTCTAAGTCGAAACTTGGTAAGAATGACGAATCCATCCATTTACGGGTAAGATTCCTTCGAGATATTCTACGAAACCTTAAAAAAACCCTATTTCGCATATTGTATGCGTACAAGGATCCGAGATCGAAAACTGGCCGCGAGTTGACTACTCTAAGTCAGAAATTCGGTAAAACGACGAATCCATCCATTTACAGGTAAGATTCCTTCGAGATATTCTACGAAACCTTAAAAATAACCCTATTTCTGCATATTGTATGCGTGTCGGGATCCGAGATCGAAACACGCCGCGAGTTGACTACTCTAAGTCGAAACTTGGTAAGAATGACGAATCCATCCATTTACAGGTAAGATTCCTTCGAGATATTCTACGAAACCTTAAAAAAACCCTATTTCTGCATATTGTATGCGTACCAGGATCCGAGATCGAAACCTGCCGCGAGTTGACTACTATAAGTCAGAAATTCGGTAAGAACGACGAATTCATCCATTTACGGTAAGATTTCTTCCGAGATATTCTACGAAACCTTAAACAAACCCTATTTATGCATATATGTATGCATACCAGGCTCCGAGATCGAAACCTGGCCGCGAGTTGACTACTTTAATTCAGAAATTCGGTAAGAACGACGAATCCATCCATTTACAGGTAAGATTTCTTCTAGATATTCAACGAAACCTTAAACAAACCCTATTTATGCATAAATGTATGCATACTATGCTCTTAAATCGAAACCTGGCCGCGAGTTGACTACTCTAAGTCAGAAACTTGGTAAGAACGAAGAAATCATCCAGGTTCGAAGATTACTAAAGTTAAACCTGAGTTTCTCATTCGGGTGAACTGAAGAAGAAATATATCAGATTCGAAAACATCTCAGGTTAAGATTACTAAAGTTAGACTTGAGTTTCTAATTCAGGTGAACTGGAGAAGAAATATATCAGATTCGAAAACATCACAGGTTAAGAATACTAAAGTTAGACCTGAGTTTCTCATTCGGGTGAACTGAAAATGAAATTTATCAAATTTGAACATCCCTAGTTCAAAGATTACTAGAGTTAGAACTGAGTTTTCAGATTCGGATGAACATCAGTTACTAGAGTTAGACCTGAGTTTCTAACTCTACTAACTTGTACCATCAGAATTGAACATCACGGGTTCAAAGATTACTAGAGTGAAAATGACAAGACTACCCTTATTGGAAATAAGTAAAGTAATATTACAGATTAAGAAAATGACCATATTACCCTTATCAGATATAAGTAAAATAAATAGTACGAACAATGAAAATGACCATATTACCCTTACTAGAAATTAGTGCAATAAATATCATGGAGATAGTGAAAATGACCAGACTACCCTTATCGGAAATAAGTGAAATAAATATTACAGATTCTGAAAATGACCATATTACTCTTACTAGAAATAAGTGCACTAAATATCACACAGACAGTGAAAATGACAATATTACCCTTACTAGGAATTAGTGCAATAAATATCATGGGGATATTGAAAATGACCATACTACCCTTATCGGAAATAAGTGAAATAAATATTATAGATTGTGAAAATGACCATATTACCCTTACTAGAAATAAGTGCAATAAATATCACACATATAGTGAAAATGACCATATTACCCTTACTAGGAATTAGTGCAGTAAATATCATGGAGACAGTTAAAATGACCATACTAATCTTATCGGAAATAAGTAAAGTAAATATTATAGAATGTGAAAATGACTATTTTACCCTTATTGGAAGTAACTGCAATAAATATTTTGGAGACTGTAAAAAATGACCAGACCACCCTTATCGGATGAGTAAAGTAATTATTACAGTATGCTAAAATGACCATTTTACCCTTAGGGGAAATAAGTGCAATAAATGTTATGGAGACTGTCAAAATGACCAAACTACCCTTATTCGAAATAAGTGCAATAAATATCACACTGATGGTGAAAATTACCATACTACCCTTACTGGAAATAAGTGCAATAAATATTATGGAGACTGTGAAAATGACCAGACCACCTTTTTCGGATATGAGTAAAGTAAGTAGTACAGTATGTGAAAATGACCATTTTACCCTTAGGGGAAATAAATGCAATAAATGTTATGGATATTGTGAAAATGACCATACTACACTTATCGGAAATAAATAAAGTAAATATCACTGACGGTGAAAATGACCAAATTACCCTTACTAAAAATTAGTCCAATAAATACATGGTGACAAAGAAAATGACCAGACTATCCTTATAGGAAATAAGTCAAGTAAATATTATAGTCTGTGAAAATGACCATTTTACCCTTATCGCAGTCTCCATTACATTTATTAACCTTATTTCACAGACTATAATATTGACTTGACTTATTTCCTATAAAGATAGTCTGGTCATTTTGACAGTCTCCATAATGTTTAATGCACTAATTTTCAGTAAGGGTAATATGGTCATTTTCACGGTCTGAAATATTTACGTTACTTAATTCCGATAAGGGTAGTTTGGTCATTTTCTGATCTCCATAATATTTATTGCATATGTTTCCAGTAAGGGTAAAGTGTCATTTTCATAGTCTGTAATATTTACTTTACTTATTTTTGATAATAGTAGTTTGGTAACTTTCAAAGTATCCATGATATTTATTGCACTTATTTCCAGTAAGGGTAATATGGTCATTTTCAGTCTGTAATATTTACTTTACTTATTTTTGATAAGGGTAATTTGGTCATTTTTATAGTTTCCATAATATTTATTGTATTTATTTAATATGGTCATTTTCATAGTCTGTAATATTTACTTTACTTATTTCTGATAAGGGTAGTCTAGTCATTTTCATAGTCTCCAGAATATTTATTACACTTATTTCCAGTAAGGGCAGTATGGTCATTTTCACTTTCTGTAATATTCACTAAACTTATATCCTATAAGGATAGTTTGGTCATTTTGACAGTCTCCATAATATTTATTACACTAATTTCCATTAAGGGTAATATGGTCATTTTCATAGTTTGTAATATTTACTTTACTTATTTCCGATAAGGATAGTTTGGTCATTTGCATAGTCTCTATTACATTTATTAACCTTATTTCCAGTAAGGGTAAAATGGTCATTTTCACATACTATAATATTTACTCGACTTATTTTTGATAAGGGCAGTTTGGTCATTTTATATTCTCTCTGATGTTTATTGCATTAATTTCTAATAAGGGTAATATGGTCATTTTCATAGTGTGAAATATTAACTTTACTTATTTTTAATAAGAGTAGTCTGGTCATTTTCACACTCTAAATAATATTTATTGCACTAATTTCGATAAGGGTAATATGGTCATTTTCACGATCTGTAATATTTACTTTACTTATTTCCAATAAGGGTAGTCCGGTCATTTTCCTGTCTCCATAATATTTATTGCATATGTTTCCAATAAGGGTAAAGTGGTCATTTTCATAGTCCGTAATATTTACTTTACTTATTTTTGATAAGGGTAGTTTGGTAATTTTCATAGTCTCCATGATATTTATTGCACTTATTTCAGATAAGGGTAATATGGCCATTTTCAGTCTGTAATATTTACTTTACTTATTTTTGATAAGGGTAGTTTGGTCATTTTCATTGTCTCCATGATATTTATTGCATTTATTTCCAGTAAGGGTAATATGGTCATTTTCACAGGTTATAATATTTTACTTTACTTATTTATGATAAGGGTAGTCTGGTCATTTTCATAGTCTCCAGAATATTTATTACACTTCTTTCCAGTAAGGGTAAAATAGTCATTTCCATAGTATGTAATATTTACCTTACTTATTTCTGATAAGGGTAGTTTGGTCATTTTCATAGTCTCTATGATATTTATTGCACTTATTTCTTGTAAGTGTAATATAGTCATTTTCAGTCTCCATGTTTCTAGTAAGGGTAATATGGTCATTTTCACAGTAAGGGTAATATGGTCGTTTTCAAAATGTGTAATATTTCCTTTACTTATTTCCGATAAGGGTAGTTTGGTCATTTCCACAGTCTCCATTATTTCTAGTAAGGGTAAGATGGTCATTTTCACGATTCTGTAATATTTTCTTTACTTATTTCTTATAAGGGTTGTATGGTTATTTTCATAGTATTGTAATATTTACTTTACTTATTTCCGATAAGGGTAGTCCGGTCATTTTCATGGTTTCCACAATATTTATTGCACTAATTTCATTAAGGGTAATATGGTCATTTTCTGTATGTAATATTTACTTCACTTATTTTTGATAAGGGTAGTCTCGGTCATTTTCACGATCTGCATAAAATTTTGTTGCACTTTTTTCCATTAAGGGTAATATGGTCATTTTAACGATCTGTAATATTTACTTTACTTATTTAGATAAGGGGTAGTCTCGGTCATTTTCACAATCTTGAGAATTTTTATTGCAGTTATTAGATAAGGGTGTGTCGGTAATTTTCGCCGTCTTCGGAAGAAGCGGATATGTCAAAGTCAAATTTCTATAAAGTCATGACTTGTTGACTTGGTCTTGATCATGTTTTCTAATATTAAGAAAATTAAAAAGAAAAAGAAAAATATATTTTGATTTATAGAAATGAAATATAATTGTTAGTTTGTACAAATGTGGGAAAATTAGTGACAAGTAAAATTCAAAGTGTTATAATTTTGGGGTTGTTTTAGATGTTGTGAAATATTTGGGTGGAATCATCACTTTGATTTATAATTGTGATTGTCTGTAAAATTGTCAACAAATATTATTGTGACTAATAAAAGAATTTAATATTCCTAATTATTATCACGAATACAAAATTTAATAACAGTTATAACTGTTGCAGGACTTATCACAGGTGTATCTGTGACTGAAAAATAAACTGTGACAGGTTGCACTGTTACAAAATCCTGGTTTTGGTGTAGTGCCTAACTCTCCCCGAAAAACCTACTCACAAGAAAAGGGTTGTTGGTATTCTATATGCTTCACAAATCCACATTACCTAGTGTCACATGGCCACTATGAGAATACTCTAATTTTATAGAATTTCATCAAATTAGCAAACGAATACACCAAAAATTTTCCAATTATCAAAACCTAAGTTTTCTTCTCAAAAAAAAAAAAAAAAAAAAAAACCCTAAGTTTTCTACATCGAATTAGATACCCAAGAACTATTTACAATAAAAGTTAATGAATACCCAAGAATCCAAATACAAAATCAAAGACAAATTTGTCAAAATAACGATAGAGATGATCATAAACAATCACGAGATTCACAATCGAAACTCCCAATTGAACCCAATTTTAAAAATCCATCAATGATTAAATCGTACACTGAAGAACTGTAATTAGTAATTGAATAAGCAGCAGAAGAAGAGAAATCATACCAGCAATGGTAAGGAACAAATTTCACCAGAAATCAATCACCTTTATCTTTATTATTTCTCTTCAGATTATTGAGTTGAAGAAAATAAAGAGAAATCATAAGAACGACCATGGGTTTTCCACTGATTGGATTTTGATTCAAACTTGATTGATTCTTCTCTTTTGATTCTGAGGAAGAAGCCAGATAAAGAAAATTTGTCCTAGTCTTTTGATTGCGTTTTCCATTGGTTGGGGTTTGTTGTGTTTCTTTTGTTTATAAATCCGAATTTGGTTTGGTTGTGTCACCGACTCAACAGTGGGGAGATATGGGAGTTTGGAACTCAAATTTTGGTTCCCACAGGCAACGGTGTGAATTAGTTCCGGGTTTAGATTATTCTAGGGTTTTAGCCCCATTTGTTGGTTCCAAACAAAAAACTTATAATTGTATTTTGCATTTTCTAAATTTCAAAATAAATCATTTTGTTAGCTATGTAAAAGTGTGTTACTAATAAAAATGATAAAGAGTTATAAAGATGGGGTTGATTTTGGTAGACATCTAATTTTGGGTTGGAATAGTTATAATAGTGATTTGGTAGAAAATGTGTTAGGGATGTATAACTATTGATCTTACACTTGGAATAGTTATTTAGTTTTTATGAATTAATTCCTTATTATGGTAACTATTGCTTAATTTGCTAACCCTTTATAAGGGTTATTAGATTTATAATGAATGATTTGAGTTACCAAAATAAAATTAGTTAGCAATCATATTGTTAGGAAAACCCATATTTGGTGTAGTGTACGTTAGGGTCGTAGACTAACAAGTCTAATAACCTGTTTTAGTATTCTGTTTTCATCATGACCCATGAATAACTGAATAGTTACAAAACCTGTACAAAAACAGTCATGAATAGTTAAACAAACAGTCAAAAAGGTCTGTACAAAAGCAGCCGTTGATTTTTATGGGATGGAATTAGATGAACGGTTAGACAAGAATAAATATTTTGGTGTTGTTTTAATTTTCTACATGTTTCGATTACTTTGAAACTCCTTTAAGTTTAAGATTCAACAAACCAACTTATGTTATTTAGCAAAAAAAAAATAACACAAAAAAGTGATTTAACCAAATATTTAAGTGTGTGCAGCAGGTATATATGCACATGGAGCTAATTTTTTCCCTTTAATCTTCAACAACTTGTGTGTGGTAGTGTATTAGTTGAAAATTCCAATCTCCACCGACATCTCATGTCTTATACCGATTTTGTGCAATTGATTTAATTACAATATTGTGAGAACTTTCATACTACTAGAATTCGAATTATGAGATTTGTAAGACAACCAAAACACAAATCTACAATGCTTTATATGGAGAAAAAAATAAACATCATGAGAAATATGTGAGAAATTATCAACAAAAATAACATGCGATAAAGAAAAAGATTTGAACATCCAAATTTAGCATGTCTTATCACATACTTGTCTCACGATTTTGTACACAACAAAAATAATTTCATCTGTGCTTGTTCCCTTTGGTGCTTTCTTAGCATCCCAATTTCCAACTTCTCCAAAATCTATGACTAGCATTGTCTAGCTATTAGTACAACAAAACTGTCTTCATAAAACCTGGAAACCCTACTTCTCGAAACACAGAATGCAGTCGTCTAGACATTGAGATTAATAGCATATGTGAGTGTATGGGAGTCGTAAAGAGAGTGCGAGTGAGTCTGTTTCTGTGTATGTGCAACGTGCACATGTGAGGTGTCAGAGTGAATGAGAGTTTGTGAAAGAGTCGAGTATAATCTCGTCTCTGTACCTCTATAACAAGCTATCTTTCTATTAATCAATTGATTACAAATCTTCCGCGTTGTAGATTCTTAATGAATTTAGTAGAGAATTCCATAACCCAAAACCAATTCTTACGCCAAAAGGTACCACTTCCATCTATTTTGTTCATGCAAGTTCACTAGTGGGCTTGACTGAGATTTGGAGTTGGTGGTGGTTAGTCAATTGGCGGCACCAAATATTTGACACAAAAAAATTGTCGAGCTTCCATGGCTTGCACGTTTGAAAAGGTAGTGACAAAATCGTAAACCGATCCACACAGTGCACATGCCATGCCTAGTCCACTAGTTATTGTATGAGGCCGAGTCGGTGAAACAGATTGCATAATGTACACCCGCAACTCTACAAGCTAGATCTTATGCGAAAACTTACATGCATGGACCGAAACTGTTCGAGGTTAAATGAGAATGGCAATTGGCAAACGTTGTAAAATGGAATGTAAAAGCAGGGTACTAGAAGAAGCAAGAAAAACAAAAGAAAGGAAATACGTATTACAATCTAGATTATTAAGCCGTCACTCATTTCAGAATTCGACCACGAGAGAAGTTGTTAGAGTGTGACAGGTAGGTATGACCATCGACATGGTCCAATGAAGTATGCATGGAAGGAACAATATCCTGTTTTCTGGTTGTATTTTTTGTAAATATTTCGATCACTTAAAATAAACTTTTTCCTAAATGAAATTACTTAGAAACTACTTTTTCAACGGTGTCTTTGGTTCAGGATTCAACCAATCCAATTTTAGATAATTAATGGGGGAAAGCCATTTTTACCGGAGGGAAAGCTGACTGTGGTCTAATCTTGTTGACTTTGGGTCAATATGGGGTGAACATAATAATAAGCTTTTCCAGGTTTGATTTCCTACATATTTCATCACCCTACCCTATATTTACCCTAACCTAAACCAAACTGTAGCGATTAAACCTCCATTTATTGAAAATTCTTAAATCATCTGTAATACGATTGAACCTCCATTTATTGAAAATTATTAAATCATCTGTAATTAACACATATGATAAGGAAGGAACAGTAACCTAATTCCATATTGCTCCATAAACTAGGAGTATAATTTTCTTCTTGCATAGGGGCCACGGGGACAACACTTTCTGTTTCTGGCATTGCAATCACGGATTGCTGATGAACTCGAACACACCTGATGACATAAAATAATTAAACAAATTCTGTAAACTAGTCGAATAATTAAACAACTTTATTAGATGCGTAAAGAATCAGTTAAGCCCAAAGTAGATCGGTGGACTAGTCGAATATAACATCTCCGATTGGAACCAGTATAAGTTGTATATGCAAATGAAAATTTAAAGCACTAATCCAGTCGATGCAATTTTAAAGGGAAGAAAAAGGAACCAGTATGAAAGTAAAACTTTGATTATGATCACGCCAAATGGAATTCATTTTCTTCTTTTTTTTGAGAAAGGACAAAAATCTATATGTATAACAAGTTATTATATATTTTCACCTCAAATTATCAATCGACTTTGTTTGTTAGGGCTTGGTATAATTATGATCGTTTTCTTTCCACTCCGCTTCACTATCTTGTGATTAAGATATTAATAGACTCTCACCGTATTTGATACACAAAATTGGTTAAAAAGATCAAAATCAATAAATCCTGGGTGAAAAAGATATCTAAATTTTGATACTGTTTAAATGGACAAAAATAAAAATATAGTCAGGATGTAAACAGTTTCATCCTACCTATTTTCAAATACTTTTTTTTTTTTTTTAATTTACATCAGGATGCATCCTGTTTCATCATTGCTATTTTTTAAGTTTAAGTCAGGATGAATCCAGTTTCAACCTTGCTTTTTTTTTTTTTTTGTCCATTTCACACATACTAATTTTTACTTGGCGAGATTGGGGTATATTCAATTTTAAAGGGACTCTTTTTTATGGGTTTTAGGGCAGTCCTAATGGGTAAGTTACAAAACTACCCTCGCCCTTTAAAAACCTATTACCCTAAATCAATTTTAATCTTTTCATTTTTCTTCTTCTCTTATTCTTCTTCTCCTCCACGACCATACCGGCTCCATCACCCCACCACCATCAAAACTCGTCGATTAGTTCATTGACATAAATCGATTCGAAAACTCCGATTAATCTTCATCAATGGATCCACCATGGCGTAAGGGAACTCGTATGAAAGACGCCAATCGAAAACCCAATCAATACAACACCGGAATTGCAAAACTACTTCAACATAAAGTGAAGAAAAAAACAGTTCTTTGAAAGAAGAAATTGAACCCGCTCAAAAGAAGAAATGGTGCGATTAAGAAAGTAAGGGCCTACTTAAACTCACTCAAGTACTTCAATTTCATGTTTGCATGTCCAATTAGGTCGAAAAATCGATTCTTTGATTTTCGATTATTTCCGCCCGGCAAGGTTTTTAGTTATCGACCTAGGGTTTTCATAGTTAGGGTTTGGTAGGCAAGATATTAGGTTGAAGATCTTGGCCAGCCGTTAAATACATGTATTTGTTACTTGTAGGGCCGACGCAGTTATTCAACCTCGGACCTTAAGGCGATAGTTTTGTTTTTTGGTAGGGATGGTTATAAAAATTTTCCTTAATTTTGTATTTCAAATTTGTGTCTCCCCGATGCTTTGAATTTTAAAACCGGTATGGTATTTGGAAAAAACCATGCCTCGGCTATTTGTTAGCCGGCAATGTATGAGTAAAGGAACTTGCCGACCGGTTTTGAAAAATCCAGTTAAGTATTGTGTTCATATTTGTTATACGCCGTGAGTTATGTGAATCACACCATGCTTGGGTTTATGTTTAACCAAGCATGTATTTAGATATCTAATCTTCCGACCATTTATCCGCCGGATTTGTTATGTATGTCGAACTCGCCGAGGCCTTTTTTTTTTCCTTAATTGTTCTTCTTCCAGGTTGCAAAAGGCAAAGAAGAAAGCTATGAAAGCTCTTAGTCCTCCTTCAATACCTCCCGGTGTTGGTGATAAACTCTTGACTTTAACACATCGAGGGGCATATGTTGTGCCGGGAACGCTCAAGATACGTGTACCGAATGATGATTATGAACCACCATCGAACCCAGTTATTCGGACGAGACTCCATATGAAGACCAATCAATTCCATCTGGTAGAAGAGGTGATGATGATGATGTTGATGAAAGAACTCCGACTCTTTGGAGGAGGGAACAATAATGATGATGATGATGATGGTGATCAAGACATGCCTAATATTGGAGGAGGTAATGATGATGATGATGATGGTAATGGAGATAAAGGTAAGGGTAGAGAAGATGAAATTGTTTAAGAGGCAGTGGAAGAAGAAGAAGGAGGAGATTGAGATGGAGAACAAACTCTAGCTATTGTTCAACAAACTGAAGGTTCAACTTCAACTGAAACCGGAAAGAAGAAGAGGGTGATCACTAAGCAACTGATTCCCACATGCCTCCCTCTCACTTGATGGTTACACTGAAAAAATATGAGAACCTAAGGGGGACCCCAAAAGATGGTGGCAATGTTCTTTTTGGATACAAGGACTCATGGGCATGTACGATCCATAATACTATCGTAAGTAATCTCAATCCGTCTTTGTTTTTTATTCTCAATCCCCAAAAAATGAAGAAGTATATATAGAGTGAGAAAAATTTAAGGAGCATGAGAAAATATGGGAATTCATCGTTATACGCGATGTAGATCCATAACTTGTGGATTTATTCTTTTAATCTCTCTTTTCTTGCCTCCCTCTCATACTTTGTCCAAATCCAAACCTAAAATCGCAGCCGGTGGACTAGAGCCGAGAAAAGATTTTTTCTTCCTTAGGGGAGGGGCTATGCAATGAGTGTTTTTCACTACCAAAACCAGTGAGAGTATAGACTTTGTGACCGTGGACGAGCAAATTTATAGACTAGGAGGCTGAAGTTAAGCCGCTTGGAGAGAAAAATTCTCTCCAAGCTGCTGAACATGTGCCTCCTAGGTTTTTATTTTATTTTATTTTTATCAAACTCTAGTGAGGCCCTCATAAACAAAACAAAAAACTAGAAAATCTCTTGAAATAGCACAACTTCAGCAATTTTGGGTGAGCGGCAGATCTTTAGCCTCATAGTGAAGACTGTCATACACTCATTCATCTATATGAGTATATGAATGATTTTGGGTGTATGAGTGAGAGCAGTTATCCCACAGTAGCACATAATCTGATCTATTTTGACCATACTCTTACAAATCCAATGAGGGTTCTCATTCCGTAGCCCTTGCTCTTAGTACTAAGCATTTTTTGTTGTATATTACTAAGATGTATACTGTTTTTTTTTTTTTTTTTTTGTCTAGATTATACCGGTATTAAATCTACTTTCTCAGCTAGGGATAGATGATCCTGATCATTATATGATGGTTGACCATCGATATATAGTGACGTTAGCTAAGGTTTCATATTATTTGGCTGAAAACTGTTGATGGTGGTGACACAAAAGTTTTGGGTTATTTGGTTTTTGGTACTTAGGTTTTGTCCAACATTAGCGTTTGGTCTAACATTTGTCCAACTTTGTATTTGGTACTTGGAAATAACGTTGACGGTCTTTGACCGTTCTTGACCCGATAATAACGAATTTTAATTTAAAAATTATACTGAATTAAAAATGTACCCTGAAGTGGCCCTAATATCCAACGGCTTTGGTGAAATCATTTAACCTACGGTGAGAGATCATATAACACTAACCCTAACTCTTTACTCTTTTCCTCCACGGCTCCACTTCCAAAACTATTCTTCTTCCCCGTCGTGAAAACCATTTGCTTGGTTGATTTCTCAAAGATTTCCTACATAAAACAAAAACTCAAGAACAACACATCAATTCACTGAATCTCCAATTTCTGAACGAAACAAAACCTAACTTACTCAAACAAATCAATACCCCAATTTATGAATCAAAGAAAACCCTAACTTATTGAACTAAATTAAAACCCCAATTTCACCAAATCGAAATTTGAATCAAAGAAAACCCTTATTTATTGCGTCAAATTGAAACCCTAATTTCTTAATCAAAGCCCTAATTTCATTAAATGGGGAACCCAACTGGTGGTTTGGTGATGGTAGAGTGGTGGCGATGCCAAGGAAGAAATTAACGATGGAGAATTGGAATGGAGAAAGATTTTTGTCTAATTGATACGCTTGTTTTTTTTATGAATGGGGTTTCTTTGTTGTTAATGTTAGCTACTCTCTGTATAATAAGAAATGATATGATAGTGTATATAGATTGAGAGGCATAGATGATAGATCAGTGAACGAGATTAAGTCTCTTGCATGTTCTTCAAATTTTCCTCCGATTACTTATAGCCAAAATGAATTATTTTACTGATTTTGATTATCTTGATAAATGTTTTGATTGATGAACAGTTGAAATGGGATTTAATCACTCTGCAGGAAGCTTTGATCCCTTTCGATGAGTGAATCAGGCTATTTAGGTTCTTGTCGAAAAATGGCGGTGGTGGTGGAGTAAGTCTATCAGGACTATGAAGATAGAAAAGAGAAGAAGGTGGTTTTTGGGAATTGAAGCTGGTGTGTCTGCTTCTTGTTCTTGGGAATTGAACACGTTAGGCTATGTTCAATTATTTATGTTTTTTGGTGTTGAAATTGTCTGGTTTTCTTCGATTAAATGAAAGTGGTTAAACAGTAATGGATGTTGTACAAAGAGGCTAGACAATGGTGAATGTTAGGTCTTCTTCAATTTTATTCCACATGCTTTATTTATCTTAGTCTTAGATTTTTTTTTACGGAGGTTCGATTTAAGAGAAAAGAACCCTCTCCTTAGTTTCATTGTCTCAACAAAAACTCCCAATCTGGGCTCGTATTTTGCTCGATTTGGTCCAAGCCTATTTTGGTTCGACGGTTTTTTGTGTTGTTTTGTTTCGGTATTTCTAGTAAATAAACTGTGATGGTGTCTTCATTTGATATATAGTTTTTTGAGGTCGAGGTAATGGTGATTTTTGGTTTTTATTTATTTATTTGATTCGTTTTTGTTGGAAGAGAAATTTTATTAGGAATGAAAAATATACAAGAAAATATAAAAACTAAGCCCAAAACATAAATGCTTATTATAAACAAGTTGTAAATAAGCTTCAAATGCTAATTACGTTCGTTGTAAAAAGTTTTAGTTCCCAAGTAACCCCTATCAAAGAATTGATAAACCTCATAGAGCCTAAACCCAATCCAGAAAACTAACCTAAATAAAATTAACCCATTTGCAAAACCTAGCCCAAAAGAGCATAATACCCAAGTGACATTAATTGTTACAATATGCCACTACGGATACCCAGTGGAATCAACACTTAATTCATCATTGAAAACCAAACAAAAATTGCAGCCGCCCTATCTGACATCCACTGGAACCACAACTTGATTAATTCATTTGTCGTTGATCAAAAACATCTCTAAACTAGACAATAGTCCCAAATCTGCATTAATAAAGTCTTAAATATTAATAACCAAAGCAATTACAACTAAAATCCATATGACAACGCTAACTACGGAGTCGTAAAGCCAATGTCCATCTACGTAACTCTACTAATAATTGACTGATCCTCAGATGCTAGAAACCTTCAAGCACTACTCAAGCCCTAAAACAGAAAATAAACTCAAATTGCAAAATCCAAAATAGGAGCCCATAACTTTGGTCCCCTCATAATGTAAACCCTATATCATCCGAATTGATCGTGAATAGCTTCTGCTCGCCGCAAACTCTCCGGGATGTTTCCACCATCGCATTTGTTCAAATCGACAATGAAGTCTTCTATTAGATTTTAATGAATGAAAAAGTGAACGCTCTATGTCAATAAACTCCCGTGGGAACCAAAAATGAGTACGACTATGAAAACCATTAGATTTATTTGCCTATGTTGTGTGCTGGAAACACCTTCTGGTCACACCAAAACTTTATTTGCAGATGCAAGAAATGTATGTATCCGGTGAATATAAGTATTTGCATAACCAATGGTGGGGTTGGGGTTGGTGGTGGTTGATCTCAACCTTGCTACTGCTTCTTCAAGCATCATCATCAATGGTGATATTCTTCATGCTAGCCAGGACTGATAATGCACACCATTGTCAAGTTGCCAACGTGTGGGGATGATCATTCCAATTGTTTACTCACCGTCCCAGGCGGTCTTCCGAATTTTCACTCGTAAGTGGGGTGCCACTTAGGCCAGGCAAACTCACAGTACCTAAAAAAGCTCAACTCGATTTGCAAAGTAAGCGGCATAGCGCTTACAAACTTTTTCCTTGCAAAAGTGGGCCTACTATCCAAATTTACGTTTCCATTAACTCGCTAATGAGTCCACTATGTACAGTCTTCTGATTATCTCGGAACTTGCTCCGATACCAACCTGTGATGGACCTGAAATTACGCTTAGCGCGTGCCATAACTTCCCCGATGATGATGCTACTTATGGGCGTTAAAACTGAGGCAAATGCACGTTCATCTACCCTTGTAAGCATGCTCAAGGAGAACGCTACATCTAACTTATCTTCCACACCGTTCCATTTTACCCTTGTTCCGCAAAAGGTTTTAAGCCTTGAAGGTTATTGCCGATGCACCTTACATGCATCACAAGGCTCAACGTAGGAAGTTTATCACTAAGTTTCCCATCTAGCGAGTAATCGTCATATACGAGTTGTGTCCAGGCATAAGGAATGCCTTTAACTTACGCATAGGCTATTGCATCCATAACACCACCTTTTTGCTTGGGCATTGATGAAAACATGCGTTTGTCTTGCTCTTGCCAAGGGTGCATCAATCACGCTATTCCAATCTTTCTCTTAGGTTTATGCAAGCTCCGTTAACTTGTATATCAGTGTAGCTTACTTTCGAGGCCATATCCATGCGTCATTGGTACATTCCTAAGTCGAACGGCTTGATATGAAGTATGAACATCCAAGGAATGAAATGCCACTTGCCTCATCAAGTTTGGCCACAATCATCTCTTGTGTCGAGATACCGAGCCGAGATGATATGAGAGGCCGGTATGCAGAAATCACCTCGCAATTAGATGATATGAAGGACAAAGTCTTTGGATCGGAAAAAATTTGCAACTTATTAAGGGTGTCTACGCACCTTCCCTACTCTAAAGGTATCAATCATAGACCTTAGCTCATCCTCGAAGGACATCAACTTAAGCCAAACTCGTTTGCAAGGTCGTGGCCTAACAACAATGGTAATTGCCTATCCCGTATAGGTATTTCCATCAAAATGCACAAACGTTGTACACACGACTTCGCGGCATAGCATAGTGATGCCTAAGCATAAAATGCTCTGTTTGCAAGGCTACACAGCTATAAATGAGGCTTACACATCATTTATACTCCTTCGGCTAAGCTATGAAGATTACTTGGTGCATGGTCCGCATATGCACCTTCAACCAACTACCCCTCCCTACATATGTTTACTTGCAATTTCTACAACTTTGGAAAGGGGAGAGGATTGACATGTCCGCTTCACTATTCATGGTCGTTGCCATGTATTTCTGAATAACCAGCAATGATGCTCGGAATCGCTCGTATTGCACAATGATTGCGCAACAACCACTCTGTTTGTATTGCACAATAATTGTCCAACAAGTTACCTGGATATCGCACAATGGTTGCGCGACATTCTCTGGTGTATTGCACAATGATTGTGCAATTTTCTCTCGGCCAGCCCCCACTGTCCTGATGCACGAATATTATGCAATATTGGCCCTAGGCCAATCGTCCATAAAGCATCGTCCGAGGCCATCTACCCAACTGGCCTAATGCATGATGATACAACATTAGATTTAGGACAATATTCGTCTTAATGCGGTAGAAGCTTGAGATGAAGCTTCATCTCATGCCATGGCGCATCTTTTAGCATGCGCCATGCTAAAAACACGGGGTTTTACATAATGATTCATCTAATTTTGGGAAATCTGTGGTATGCTTTAATAATATGAAATAAAAATTGAGACTCAATTTACTTGATTTCAGATGGAGGCACCAGCCTAGGTACGACTAGTGTTGGTGATGGAGTAGGAAGAAGTCCAAACTAATCACATCTGATGAATCGGAAGATTTTAAAAGGTTAAATGCAGATGAAGCACAATGTAAGCATTGTAAGAAGAAACTCAAAGCGAAATACAGAAAGAAATGGTAATTCCGACTTAAAAATGCATTCGAAGCAATGTAAATTTTACAAGGATTAATGCAGATGAAGCACAAAGTTACTTTGGTTTCTAATAAGTTTATTAATGTTGATGACTTTAACTTGAACTTTGAAGTTTGTTCAACTGGTTTTAAATTTAAGCATTAAGGATTTGAGAATAATTAATAATTTAGTATACGTATTAGGGCTACCAATGTAATGACCCGTCCCTCCACCGATATTGTTCCCACTTAACCACTGTGGTTATCCGACAGTGTGGGGTTTTCAACGGGCATCGCTGCGGTTATCCAGTAGCAACTTTCCGGGAGGTCACCCATCCCTGGATTACTCCCGTCCGAGCAGGCTTAACTGCAGAGTTTTCTGCCAACTCTGGAGCCAATTTTGATGAAAAGGCCTCGGTGTTAGGAAAGGACAAACCATTACTTATATTCCATTCGTCCAACCACTGCCGAATATCGGGGTATTACAATACCACCACCTTAAATTGGAGCCTTCCTCGGCTCCACAATATATTCGCAAGCCCAGATCTCCGACGTTCCCTGCCCCTCATAAGAAGCACCCAGACCAACCCCGTCCAACGTATATTCCCACCCTCGGCAGGGTGACCCGTCGTCGGCTCTGATACCATTTGTAATGACCCGTCCCTCCACCGATATTGTCCCCACTTAACCACTTGCATGATTTATCCAAAGTGTGGGGTTTTCAACGGGCATCGCTATGGTTATCCAGTAGCAACTTCCCGGGAGGTCACCCATCCCTGGATTACTCCCTTCCGAGCACGCTTAACTGTAGAGTTTTCTGCCAACTCTGGATCCAATTGTGATGGAAAGGAAAAATCATTACTTATATTCCATTCGGCTAACCACTGCCAAATATCGGGGTATTACAGTCAATGGGTGTCCATTACACGGAACCGAAACCGGACCCAGTAGATTTGGGACAGTTAGGTCCTAAAGTTGGACCCATTAACAACTTAAGACCCGATGGATAATTAACCCATTAGACCCACATCTAAACGGGTCCAAACGGTAATACATTGGGTACCCACGTGTATCCTAAGTGCCCGGTTATTCATTCTTTTATTCATGTTTTCACCAAAATTACAAGTATCTTGTTAGTTTTGGATTTGATTTTTTTCAATTTTCATTTTTTGTTACATGTAATCTTTATTTAGTACATTAATAAAAATAATAATAATAAATTTTTATAAACACAATTTAGATCCTAGCTAAAAAGAGAAAGATACTAAGTTTTTAAGATTTTTTTAATAGTTTTCTTAATACCCAATGGATACCGGAACCGATTGGTACAAGGTTTCAAACGGGTGCAGTTGCGGGTCCACAAATTTGGAAACCATACCTCGGAACCGTTTGGAACCGGACCCGACCCTTTATAAGCAGAGTAAGGTCTAGTGATACAGGAGGACCAGACCCATTGACACCCCTAATATGTATGTATATGAACTACCAATTTGAAGGCAGGCAAAAAATTCGGTCAAAATTCGGATATTTTTTTGTAAAGTATTTAAATAGATTCACATATGCCACATGTATAGAAACGAGACCGACTCAAGCCGAACTAAGTGAACATGTACAAATAAAAGACAGAACCTAGAGCTTTACGATTAGAAGCATATGTACACGGGCGAGAATACCGAGCCATAGGGGTACATGTACTCGTTTTGGCCAATAAATCGAGCCGAACTCTAACATATGCAGCCCTAATATGATTGTTCAATTGAAACTCGAAACTCGAATAATCTATAATTCTCTTTTATACAATTGAATCTACCACTGGAATATTGAAACACGAAAATTGTACTTCACTCTAGAATGATGATCTTAATATAAATGAAAGAAGGTAAGACCTAGATATTTTATGGATCGACTTTCCTACTATTCTTTTTATACGACACAATCAAATTCAAATTACTCTGAGCAAATCCAGCCATCTCAGCTATCCTTCCGGTTATTCGACTTATCAATTCAACAATTAAATTCAAAGTACTCTGTGAAACTGAAAGCCAACGCGGAAAGAAATAGTGCTTCTGGCTTTTGGACGTATTTGAAGCAATACAAACTTCACAAGGTGAAATGCAGATGAAGCACAAAGTTACTTCGGTTTCTCTTTATTTTTTGTTGAAGTTGACGACTGGAACTCGATCTTTGAAGTTTTTTCAACTTGTTTAAACTTAAGTAGTAAAGATTTAAGAAAAATTAATAATTTAGTATATGTATGAGTATGAACTACCAATTTGCAGGAAGGAAAAACAATTCAGGTCGAATTTCAGATGTTTTTTGTTTTTTGTTTTTTGTTTTTGTAATGTAATTAAATAGGTACACATATGCCACAGGTATAGAAACTAGACCGATTCAGAACCAGACCGAGTTAACAAGTACAAGTAAATAACAGAACCGAGCATTACATATACATGTACAAGGTAGAGCACCGACCATAGGGAGGTACAAAGTTCTGACACTGGGCCAATAACCGAGCCGAATTATACTGTATGCGGCCTAATTATAATTATTCAGTTCGAAACTCGAATGGTCTACAATTCTCCTTTATACAATTGAATCTACCACTGAAATATTGAAACACGGAAATTCTACTTCACTCTAGAATCATGATCATAGTATGTACGAAGGAAGGTAAGACCAAGATCTTTTATGGATCGACTTTCCTACTATTCTTTTTATACGACACAATTAAATTCAAATTACTCGAAAGCGGATCCATCGGCTCGATTTATCCCTCCGGAGATTCGAATTATCAATTCAACAATTAAATTCTAATTACTCTCAGCAGATCCCAGCCATTTCAGCTATCCTTCCGGAGATTCGACATATTAATTCAACAGTTAAATTCTAATTACTGTGAACAGATCCAGCCAGCTAAGCTATCCAGCCGAAGATTCGACTTATTAATTTTACAATATTTTTCCTTAATGACAAATCCATTGCATATGACCACATAACTCAATCCACATTACAAAACTTTCCTTGTAAAGACTTTTAGTTAAGATATCCTTCCAAAAAAAACACTGCCATTTTGAAACTCACCAAAAGTTCATGAACCCAGCAGCCCTTATCAGTCAACCAAACACCATATATAAAAATCTCTACCCCCATAGTTTACTTTATCTTTTTGACCACAAAAAAACCTTCTTCTTGCAGCAGCAAAGCAAGCTGCAGAAGCAACAAAGCATTTTAGTAAAGTAAAAGCCCATCACTCCCAAACACATCTAGGGCATGTCAGAAATGGAGGAAAAAATTCAAGATCAGAACCACCAGCAGCAGCAGCAGGAGCAGCCTCATCGACAAGATGTGAACACAGATCTTCATCCTCATCCATCTCCTCCTCCTCCTGCTACTGTTAATCTCATAGATACATTCACA
The DNA here is from genome assembly GCA_023531295.1 of Papaver armeniacum. Classification (NCBI taxonomy): domain Eukaryota; kingdom Viridiplantae; phylum Streptophyta; class Magnoliopsida; order Ranunculales; family Papaveraceae; genus Papaver; species Papaver armeniacum. Next base: position 60,666 of record JAJJWW010007526.1, read on the forward strand.
ATCATACCACCAGATTCGCAACGTTGCAGAAGAAACAGTGGTCATTCTGGTTGGAGATGCAAGAATTTAAGCGCTGATAATAATCTACAATACTGTCAGCAACATTACGATTCGAGAAAAAATAATCCGCCTAAGAAGAAGAAGAAGAAATTGATTGAATCTGATTATTCTCCATCTCCAATTTCAAATTCAATTGCTTCACCAATTAAGCTCAAGATTCGGAGGAGAAGAGATGTTGTGGATCTAGATTTTGGAAGCAGCGGCGGTGGTGGTGTTGGTGTTGGTGGTGGTGTTGGTGTTGGCGGTGGTTGTAGTCGTAGAGGTGGTGGTGGTTCTGAATCTGCTGATTGTTGTTCAGAAAAGAGGAGAAGGAAGACGAAGAAAGTCGATTGTCCTTGTTGTGTTGAACCTAGGGTTTCATTTTCTTTAGATTGTTTCCAGAAAGAGCATCTTAGGGTTGAATTGGGGGATTGTGTTGATCTGAATATGGATCATCCTCCGGCAGCAATTACTCATGAACCTGTTACTGTTGCCACTGCTGCTGCTGTTGTGACTCCTACTGCTAATGATCTAGGGTTTGGGAATTCAGGGAGGAATATGGAGAAGGTGGATGTGCCGCCGGATGAATTGCGGTGTCGAAGAAATGATGGGGTTAATTGGAGATGTAAGAATTTCTGGAGCAGTGATAATGATCTGAGATATTGTGATAAACATTATACAACTAGGGTTATTGGTCTGAGGAGGAAGAGCAATTCGAGGAAGACGACGCCCAGGAATGTTGAATGGGAATTCAGACTAAATCTATTGCAAATGATCTTGATTTGAAGGTTGAATTGGCGTCTGAGGTTGAAATTAGTGCGAAGCAGATCGATTCGAAGTTTGAATTGGAAACTGAGGATAAATCTGTTGATGAGAATCATGTAATGGAAGAGGATAAACCTGCTGATGTTGTTATTGAGGGGATAAACCTGCTGATGTTGTTATTGAGGGGATAAACCTGCTGAGGTTGTTGAGGAGGATAAACCTGCTGATGTGATTGAGGGGGATAAGCCTGTTGAATCCGAAAATAAGGAAAACGGGGATGCAGGGGCTGGTGATTTGGGTAATGGTGGTGGTGTTGAGGAATCTAATGGAAATGTTCCAAAAGTGGAGAATGAAGTTGTGAAAGTGGAGAATGAAGTTGTGCAGGAAATCAAAAAGAAGAAGAAGAAGAAGAAGATTAAGAAGAGTAAGCGACGCGAAGGTGGTGGTAGTGGGAAATCTGAATCACAAATTAAGGATAAGAAAAAGAAGAAAAGGAAAAGGGAAAGGGAAATTCATTCTATTTCTGGTTTAGGAACTAGGGTAATAGATAGCCCGAAACCAAGGAAGGTAATGGAAGGTGATCGGTCCGTTAATGAAATCGCAATTCAACAAGTTCGGTCTGTCAGTGAAGCGGCAATTCAAGAAGCTACATGTGACTGTGAGTAACTCTTACAATTCCCTGTTTCGTTCTGTGGTTTTTGTTTTTGTTAATTGCATCTGTTTTGAGTTGTGGAATGTTTATAAGTTTCACATTTCATTGTAACACTATAATTTGGTTGTGAATTTGGAATTTATATCCAGCCGATGGAGTTTTAGAAGCATTTGCTGAAATTGCAATGAAAAAAAAACAGAAAGTTGAAACCACAAAGAAGATGGAGTTGAAGAGATGTTCTGGAGAAGCTAAATCGACAAAATCTAAGGAACGAATGGTTGAAATGGAAAGGAGTTTGCAGCATTACAAACGCAAGTGGCTTGAGATGTCTGTGGAGCTTGAAAAGAAGAAAATGGAGTGTGTTGAAGTGCAGGGTAAATTGGTGGACGTAGAATCTAGAAAGGTTGTTGCTGATGATGAGTTCAAGAAATACAAAAGACTACGCCGCAAAAAAAGACGAGAGGGCTCAAGAAACAATCACTTACTTGGAGGGGAAAATAAAAATGATAGAAAAGGATTTGGAACACGGGAAGAGCAAAGCTGAAGATGAGACTGAATACTGGAGGAAGAAGTTTTGCGATTTGGAGAGTCGAGTCCTGAAGATGGAAAATGGAAACTCAACTTCTGAGAAGATAGAATCAGAAGTTCGGGTGTACAAAGTGAAGTTACTGATAATGTTAAAAACCAATGTGATAAAAGTACAACGGACGGACCTAATGCTGAAACCAGTGGAGGGAGGAATGCTTCTCACGTGGCTGAGTTGCAAACTGAAAAGAAACTGCTGAATGGGCATGGCATTGACATCAATAAATATCCTGAGGTGGAACCTGCCTTGCCCGAACACTCTGCTCTGAACATTTCTTCATGCGGAGGAGAAAAGGTTGAAGAAGGGAAAGGGGCTGGTTGGGAGGAGAGAAAATTGCAGCATGGAACTTCATCTCAAATTCACTTGGAAATGAATAAGAAGCCTTCTGTGAACGGGGTTTCAGATAGCGGTGGTGAAACTGTTGGTCAGTCTCTTTTAGAAGATTCTAATACTTGTACTAGTGATTCAAAAAATTCTTCTGGTGATGTTATGGATAAGTCGGAGATAAAATATAGGACTAGGGACAAATACAAACTAATAAATTGGGAAATTGAAGCCGACATGATTTCTTCATTTGACGAGGACGCTGAGCTTTGTATGAGAGCCGTTTGTGCTCTCTTTCGGCTTCAAAGGTCTGAAGAAAACGTATCCGCGGATTGGTTGTTCCATTACAGTGATGCACTCAGGTATGCTTGGGCATCCTCTGCTCTTTTCCTTCATTTTGTTTATAAAAACTGGATGCACATTAAGCTTTATAATTGAATCGGTACTATTCAGTAGCTAAGTACAAGCTCCAAGTAGTCGAATAAGCGGTTGAAACCATCTGCACATATCAAGGTGACATGTTGGATATGATATATGGAGTTATGTGCAGTTGCCGTTATAAATCTGTGATTAGTACAATGTCGTAATTTTTTCTGCAAAACATGTTGGTTTACATTTTTATGCTTTCTAATTTCATTTGCCTACTCAATTTTATATTCTTTTTTGGTTAAAATGTTGTACTGCCAAATGATACGGTTCAGTTTGGTTTAAAACTGGAATTGCTGAACAAAATTAGATGAATCAACATTTGATCTTTTCACGGTTTTCCATTTTCATGTGCGTCTCACTTGAACTGTTATCTACCATAGCAGGGGTAGTACACTCGCCGAGTTTCTTATGGATGGGGATCGCAGAGGTGACCTAAAGAAGACTGTGGAGGAGTTGGATGTATTCGACGCCAAAGCTCGTGAAGACTGCAAAAGGTTGGCTAAAAGCTACTCGAAGCAGTTATTCAGGATCTACCAGAACAAAGAAGATCCTTTCTTTCCATCCTAGTTAACTGCCATACCTTGAGATCAAGCTGCAAACACCATGTAGTGTTAGTTTCCTTCACCCTTTTCACTAGACACTAAAAACTTGGTCTCATTTTAAATTTCTTTATATGTTATATATATGCAGTTAAAATCTAGTTAATGTGATATTCTTTTTCTGTTGACTCTCCAATGTAGTAATTGATGTATGATACACAAATGTTTTACATTCTTTTCTCATGCAACTGTTACTATGTTGAGTAGAATGATAGATATTTGTGACAGTTGCAATGAAAAACTCCCTTTCTGTCAGGTCTTGAAAATACTCATAGCAAGTAGTACAGATTTGGCTAGTTTTCTAGTTCTTTGTTAGTTAGCCTTGTCTTTGGGATTTTTTGGTTGGGTGCCTCATTTCAGGGTTTCCTTTTTGCTTTGGTTTTGGCCGTCACTTTGGATAGGTAGCAGATTTGGATATCTTTTTTGCCTGTTGTATTACTCGGCCAGTGGCATAGTAGTACAATGTTGGCTTAGCAAAAAGATAGAAGTTAACATCACCAAATTACTTAGGGCAGTAGTTGTTCAGTTGTAATTAACATTTTGTATTTTAAGGCATAAAAAGTGTGGTTCACGGGTCTGTCAAGTCTTTGATGGAACTGACATGCTTGACCATGTCAAGTTTCCATGTCGGCAATTTTTAAGAACATACTTGTCTGGATGAATATTTTGATTGGTTTATTTCAATCATCCTTGTGCATCCGTGTGAACTAGTTGATCAAACTTAAGGGCCTGCAGTTGCAGGCAGTTGAGGAGGAGTAAGCTGAATTGGACGTTAAGTTTGCCAGGGTTCATTTAGATATTATATGTTAACACTTAGGACCTGCATTAGGAAGACACCTTCACATTCTTGAGTGCATGGAACAGGTGATCTGTGCTCTTCATTATTTGGGCTTGGAGTGAATACAGATGGACTGCGGCATCAATGTTACCTCCATCTGACCAAGGACACACTTGAAGATTTATTTGAGAAACAGGTGCTCGAATTTCTTCTGCATTTGATAATATTGACACCATAGTTGCCAAATGCAAAAGTCTTATTTGCTAGATAGTTGTGGAGGTGGTCTAGCTGTTACTCGGGCAGAAGCCCTCGAGTCTTGAATGTGTATTACCATTAGGCTATGCTCTTCAGAATGTGGTCTAGCTGATTTAATTGAAGTTGGAAAATGTGGAATTTTTGACCTGGACTTTTTGCTTGCCGACTTACAGAGGGCAATGGCATATATCAGAATCTTCGGTTTGGATTTTTTCAGAGTGCAGTCTGCATCAACAATTGTTATTTCTGTACAATTAGGAATCTGCATCCAATCTTTTAGAAGTTTAAATTCTATTTTAGAAGCAGTCAAGGAAGGAACGTAGTTGAATTTGTTGTCATTATTATATCGATTAGAAATTTAGACTTAGATTTATATCAAATATAATAAGATGAAAAATTGGTCATTTCAAGAACGGAAGATGGTTACCGGATATATTATCGGATTTCGGTTCTGATTCACCGGAACCGACAGCCCCACATTAAACCAGATTTTTTTTTTTTACCGGTGGTAGTCAACGATTTTAAACTGACGGTGAATTATCTCGTGAAAAAATTCATCGGGGCAGTGATTAAGTTTTTTAGACATGCGTTCATTAGATATCGCATATACAACAAATAACGCAGAAAATCTTAAGATTCATTTCTGGGGAATTGTTTTGCAGCCCACTCTGCCCACCACTCGACCGCGAGAACGCGGTGGTTAAAAGTGGAGCCACTGAGCTTCTCAATTGCCATTTGTGCATCTTCCTTATTGTCAAAGGCTACCGCAATGTAATCTTTCTTCTCAAAAACACGATCAACTGGACCATAAGTTGAACATAGCTCTATCAAGTCTAACCTGTCAGTGTCTTCCGCGAGGCTTGCAACACGGATGGTGTTCTCGACATGCTTAGCTACCAGCCTACCTCTAATTGCATGCTGACAATATTTCGTCAAGTGGCGACCGATCTCGCCACAACTCCTGCACCTTTTTTCCTCCTGCGCCGGTGACCGGTCTGGTACACTCTTAGACCACTCGACTGTGAGAACGCGGTTGTTAAAAGTGGAGCCATTGAGCTTCTCAATTGCCATTTGTGCATCTTCCTTGTTCTCAAAGGCTACCAAAGCTAGATCTCTCATTCCCTCATTTTGCATTCCAGGATAAAAAACACTATGAACTGGCCCATAAGTACGGCATAGCCATTTCAAATCTGAACGTTCAGTGTCTTCAGCGAGGTTTCTAACAAGGATAGTGTTTTGGTCATACTTCTTTATCAATTTCCCCTTGATGTAGCGACAATCTTTTGTCAAGTGATCACCAATCTTCCCACAATTCTTGCATTCATTTTCCTGCGCCAGTATCGAAGGGTCTGGCACGTTCTTCGTTTTCTCTGGTACATTCGTTGCCCACTCGACTGTAAGAAATCGGTTGTTAAAAGTGTACCCATTGAGCTTCTCAATTGCATTATGTGCATCTTCATTGTTCTCGAAAGCTATCAAACCTTGATCTCTCTTGCCCTCCCTTTGCACTCCAGGCTCAAAAACTAAAGCAACTGGCCCATAGGTACCGAATAGACATTCCAAGTCTGACTTATAAGTGTCTTCTGCGAGGTTTCTGACACGGATAGTGCTGTGGATATACTTACTTGCCAGCTTACCAATTCCATAAAGACAATCTATTGACAAGTGATCACCGATTCTTCCACATTTCTTGCACGTACTTTCAGGGACCAGTGAGGAAGGCTCTGGCACATTCTTGGTTTCCTGATCACCTGTGGTCACCCATGCACATCAGTTAACTGTAAAATAGCCACGTAAAATAAGATCCTAAATTATAGGATCCTGAGAAAAATGTTAGATTATGCACATTCTTGTTTTAAACAGACAACTAATAATATTAGGAAAATTTCAGATTGATAAAACAGCAAGTTAGATCAATAACATAAGAGAAAGAAAAGGAACCAAGATCGATATCTTCAGCAGCTGAACCGACAACACCTTCGCTTCCATGGTCTATCTTTCCTTCTTTTTCTCCACGAAAATGGATGGTGGGCATCGACATGAATAAAAGAGAGAGATGGGAGATCGCACCAGGGTTCGCAGAGCCAGACGATGGTGTTCTTTCCTTGTTTGCAGAGAGCCAGACGACGGTGTTCTTGCCTTGGTATTGTTCTAGCGGTATATAAAGCTTGTTATTCCCGTTTTTCTACTCATATATTATACCGAAAAGGAAGGTGTATATTATTCCGAAAAGGAAGGTGCCCGTTATTCTCGATCGATTTGTTCAAACTCTGAAGAGAAGATTTCGTTAAGATGATATATATGCACTTGAAGTCTCAGATGGATCTTGGAGAAGAAGCTGATAACAAATCTGTTTGCTCAAAGGATATGCCGGCAACTGAATTGGCACCAGATGTTGTATCGCTATTGGCAGAAGGCATCTCTCTCATTCTCTCTCGATGTGTAAAACTTCAGATGATTGCCGCAGATTGTTATTCCCACCGAGCAGAGTATATCAGACTAACTGCTGGGAAAGTCAAGTATGAAAAAGTCGAGAAAATGGCTGAAGATATCCTAGATTTGTTTCTACGGAGAAAAGATTCCTGCACGGTTGGGCATGTGGTAATTCTGATGTATGAGACGCTCAGTATTTCCTTGAAATACACTCTTGGACCAAATCCATCACTTCTGGAGGCGGCTGATAAATTATTCAGTTTGCATCAAGACTTTCTGCAAGGGAAGTATGATGCAGTCGAAGAACTTAGAAAAAATCCAAGATGGATTGGAGAAGAACTCATGGAGCAGTTGTGGAAAAAAGAAGAAGAAGATTTCATTATGGAACATAAAATGAATAAACATCATAAGATTTCAAGACGCGAAAGGATGAAACTCCGAAATTACTTTGTGTAGCAGCAGCCTTTTTCAATGTTGTGAAAGGCAAGCGCTTGCCTAGGCGCACGAGGCGTAAAGGAGTCGCCTCACCAGTGAGGGGAAAAAGGCCTGAGCCGTTACCTTTGACTATTTTGTTTTTCCTAGTCTCCACGGGCGCCGTGGACTCGCCTAGGCACAAAAGGTGTGAGCCAAAGTTCTTGACACCTCGCCTCTTGCCTCACCAGGATGAATTACACATATATTTGATAAAACAGAATTCTTGTTTTATAAATCAAGATTTTCCAGGTTCTGATTGTAAAGCAAATTTAACTGTCGAAGGCACCACAAACAGCAAAAAGCTTTACTGATAGTGAAACCAAAACTCGAATAGTTTATTAAGGACGGAACCATCAAATATTAAGCTACGCCTAAAATTCGTCTAAATTTGTTCTGGCCTTGTAGAACTCTGTGAGGAAGTAGTAGCTCCTCTTGGGATCTGCTTATTCTTATATTGGACCTGGGAAATTTGGTTTAGTTGTTAAAGACCAAATGACAAGAAAACTCCAAATGCATATCGGAAAAGTTTGGTTTCCCGAGTCATAATAAGTACAACCGAAACAACGTCACACGAATTATTAATATCTCATGGAAGAAACCAATGGTGGGGCCAAAATTTAATTTGCTAAAATTAATTTTGGAAATATGTCATTTTATCTATCGTACATGCACTTGTAAATTAGATAATTGGGCCGACCGACCGGAGGGCCCAAAAGCAGGGGCGGAGCCAAGAAATGTTGGATGGGGTGCAAGAAATTTTTTTAGGGGGTGTAAAAATGCAAAAATAGGCTTGGATATCAAAAAAAATTTCTAATTAGGCTTGAAATGGGCTTTGTAGCCAGCTGGGCAGGGGGTGCAAATGCACCCCTTGCAATGGGCTGGCTACGCCCCTGCCCAAAAGGCCCGTAGGGAGGGAGTCCCTTTTATGGCTATTTTTTGTCAAATTGAAACCTAACGAAATTTTCCAATTTTCATAAAAAGATTGCCTTTTCTCCCGTCAATAATTTCTCCCAGTGAGATGACTAAGTAACCCCTCCTTTTCCGCCTGCACATTCTATTCAAAAATTCTTTCAGGAATAGGAATTGTATCTTCTCTGAATTTTATCAATCTTCAACTACCACGATCATCAACGCCGTCACCACAACCATCAGAAACACCACGGTCACCTACAATTTTGCGTGTGCAAATTTGATTAAAATGATAATGAACCGTCATCATAACTACAATAGCACCACCTCTTCCATCAACCATCATAGCCACAATACCACCACCTACGCTGTCATCACAACCACCATAGCACCACCACTGCCACAAAACAACAATTTGATCAATCAAACCAATTTTTCAATTTCATTAATTTCATCAAATTCAGAGAAATCAATACCATTTGAGCTCACTTTTTCACAATTACAACAAATAAAGTTCCAAACTGGATAACTAAAATGCTCGAATTCGATCAATTGCTGTATAAGGATTTGAAAAATCAAAAATTACAGCAACATTGAAAATTGAGGCGAAGAACATGTTGACTCGGTAGCAATTATGTATATAGAAATTCTTCTTTCTTCGGACAAAACCCAACTTTTAACATGAGATATCTTTCAATATAACAGTATATTAGCCCTAACATTATCGAAACATAACCAATTTAAATACCCACCATGGCTCAACTTCAGATTCTTCGGATTAACCATGCAAGTAAGGATATTTCAGATTTGATATTTGATTTCTTTGACTAAAAAGATCTAATTTCAAGTTCTATCGGCTGGTGAAAATTGGGTTTAACAGAGAGCGAATAGGGGTTGGCTGAGGCGGATAGAAGAGTAAAAATGAGAAAGAGGCGAGAAGGGAAAAGAATGTCTTTTATTATCGAGAGGAAGTATTTGTATCAAGGGAGTGGAAAAATCGGGACCAACTCACTTAATACGATCCATCCAATAATTTTCTATGAATCGGACAAAACTCTCGGAAGAAAAAAACTTTACTTTCCTCTTTACTTCTTAGTTCGTGTTCTTCTAAACAGTGAAGAACAGAAGTATGCCCTAGAAAAAAAAATCACATCTTCTAGAAAATATTAACCGAAGTAAACCTATCTATCGGGATCAAGATATTATGGGACGATATGAAAAAACGAAATCATCTTCACAAGATCCGTCTAAGTAAGTGCGAATCCAAAATAAGATTTTTTTATTTTGTTTTTCAAAATCCAAAATTCATTAGAAATTCGTTGAGTATCGATTCTTTGAGATTGATTGTTGCATGTACAGTACAACTTCAATAAAATAATACACTTGGGACCAAAAAAAATTATTATTTAAAAGAGATATTATATTATATTATTGATAATGTTTTCCACGGAGAAAAATTATCTAAAAGAGATATTATTTAAAAATTATTATTTTAAATTTTTTTTTTTGGGGTTTTCTCTCTCCGGCAATTTTTTTCCGGCGATGGAGAAAATTTTTCCGTCACCATTTCATCATGTTTTCCACGGGTTTTTCATTTGCTTTTGATTTCAGCCTGTATAGACCCTCTCGATCCTTTCTTTTTGATTTCTTTTCCTTAATTTTTAGCCTTTTGCGATTGGTTTTTTCTAGGGTTCTAGTTTTTCCAATGGCTTTTTGTTTTTCTTTTAGGGTTACGTTTGCAGCCACATGCCTAGACTTACCAGGACTGCTTCTCGCGCCCCTCCTCAAACGCCATTGGGTTCTCCTCCTTATTCAGACAATGATGTTGTAGGAGTTAGCTTCTGCCACTGCCTTTTCAAGAGCATCGATGGCTTCCTGGATGGTGTTACGGTAGAGGTTACGTAAAGGGGTCTTTTCTGAAACACCTCCATGACAGGCATTTCAACTCGGAAGCCAACAAAAACGTATGCAGGGATTTGATTGCAAATAATCTGAGTGTGTACCTTGCTTGGGAGAAGGTTCTTGGCAGCTTACGTATGTGGCTTCGCTCCAGGTGCATGCATTTGCATGCCTTGAAGAAACCTTGCAGAGGTCACGATGGAGTGATACATGGGGACGTTGTAGCAGGGCCTGGTGCAACCACGAAGTTTCTCATTCATGGACTCGATAAGCCAGATGAGGTAAGTGCAGGTTCTGTGAGCTGCGAGAGTGATGGTGATGCCATAGATTCCGCCTCCATCAAGGTTGTTTGTGTTACTTCAGCAGAGATTGGTGGTGATGTCGTAGAGTCTATATATCTCTACTGAGTTATTGAATGAAGTCTTCCTTAGACAGATTTCAACAGTGACTTGCATACCCTATCAATGCAGGCTTAGCTTCTCGAGAGCTTTGAAGGCCTGCCTCAACAGAGTATTAGTGAACCCTTCTAGCCTGGCAGGTTGGTTGCACCTATTACTTCTCCCGATCTGCACTTTGACTCTTTTCAAACCACGGAACTCAGCTGAAGCTAAATCTGGTAACAGACGACGTCTTTAGGTGGCAGCCATTAACCGGGCACTCTCAGTTTGGAGAGAGCCGAATGGTTGCGTCATTCTGGTAAAGAAGTTGTTTCAACAGCCGGTTCTTTTGGGGTCTACGAAGGTGGATTTGAAGAAACAGGAAACGACTAATATGAATGCTTGCCGGAGGAAGATGAATTCCGGTCACTTCGCAGCGGCAATTCGTGTTTTTTCTTCATCTGGTGTTGCTCCATGTACTGAGAAGACTTATTTGGAATTGCTTGACAAACATCCCCACGCACCTCCCCCTGAGATTCCACACTACACCAAATCCAGGATTTTGCAACACGTGGTTTTTGGGGTGTGCAACGCATATATACGTTGCACACGTTAATCCGTTGCACACAATTCGGATACGTTGCACTAAATAGTGATTATAGTATAGAAAAAATGAAAAAAAGGATACGCTTGTAATTTATTTAAATGGCTGAGGGCTTAAAAGTCTATAAAACTTTATTATTCTCCATTTATTTTCTATTTTCTTATTTTCCTATCTCTCTCCCAAAAACTTTATCGAGTTCTCTTCCTCTCCTCTCTTTTTTCTTCTCTACTAACCTTAAACTGAGATCTTCGAAATCAAACCCAAAATTTCGAAACATAACCCATCTCTCTTAAACTCTCATCTCAGAAATCTCATAAATCAAACCCAATCGTTGATAGTCCCAATTTCATTTCAAACCCTAGATTCATATGTGATTTCTCCATCAGCCCTCTTTCCTCATCACAAAACCTATATCTCAGAAATATGAATCATGAAAAATCCCTCTCTCACAACAAATCGGTATGATAAAAGATCCATCTCTTAATATCATTTCTTGTTTTTAAATCTCTTTAGAACTCGTTCATTCACCTTTTTCCTTCATAGAGTTTATGGTATGAACCCTAATATACCAGAAATCAAAACTATCATATGACAAGAAATCAGAACGTTATACCCGAGTTTGGGTAACCTAATCTTGGTAAGATAACCCATTTTACAAATTTTGAATATTTTTATTTTATAAACCCTAGAAATTGTTTTCTGATTTTTGATTCTGAAATCGCAAAAGAATATTGAAAATAATTCCTATAAGAGTGGGGTACAAAACAAAAAAATCAAGTATAAACTCTAACTCTGTCACTTATTTTTGGTTATTAATTAATCTTGATTTGAGCTTATCCGTCCTTGTTTTGAGTATTTTTTTCTATTTTTTAGTTGATTCGTGGTGTATGTGCTTGATTTCAGATTTTTGAAGTGATTTTATTGATAATCTTGTGTACTCTGTATTTTGCAAGTTGTGATTGTTATTTTTTTGCTTTACTCAAGTTGTTTGATGAATTTTCTATATGACTGGTGGTTATTTGTGAAATTGAAATAAACTTATGCTGAAATTGATAATTTCATATGTTTGTATTGATTTTCGTAGGGTTTATTTATTTTTTTCAATTTTTATGCAGAAATTTATAAGTAGACAGATCATCGAATTATAGGTTTCTTTTTCGTTTGAGTGCTGTTTTGGTTTCTCTTCATAGAATCTGAGCTAAGAGCTAATTCGTGGGGTTTGTATTGGGTTGATCTGGTTTTTTTAGTTTCTCTTGCTATTCCATGAAGTTATTGAATTACATTTTCAGTGTTGACCAATTTATAAGATTCATTAGGACTTATGCAATCATGAGAAAGGTGGTGTTACGTAATTCAATTTTTATGTATATCAAAACTTAATCATTCCATTTATGGATTATATTTTCATCCAGATTAATGACATCTGCACTGTTTTTATTGTAGGTGGAGTTATGAATGAACAAAATTTGTACTCTTTACTTAGTTGTACCCACTTGTACATCACAACTACTGAAGCTTATGAGAAGATCAAATGAGATATAGTTGGTGTTGAAGATGATAACTTTGAGGTGGCTAGCTCAACTGGTGCAACGTTTGTTGTGTACAATGATGCTAGATCTTTTTCATGTAGGGAAAGGCAGCTCAGAGGCATACCTCATACCCATGTTGTTGCAAATCTATGCCATTGTAGATGTTATTGTTCTGTGTTGCGTATGATTTTTATTTGCTTAAGAAGATTTTTGTTGTTGTTGTTGTTGTTGTTGTTGATGTGTATCATCTTATCTGTCTAGTGTCCCATAATATATTTTCCTGAATTCTATTTCCACTGCTCAATCCTTTAGGAAGCTAAACCTGCTGCAAAACCTGCTGCCAAAAAGGAAAGTAGCTCCGATGATAGCTCTGATGAAAGTTCTGATGAGGAACCTGCTAAACCTGTTGCTGTGAAAAAGGTATCTCTCAAACAAAGCTGTGATAAACAATTTACAATATGATTTTACTCTTAGGTTTGATGTTTATTCATTCCACTGTTGATTCTATATACCAGGCACCTGATGCCAAAGACAGTAGTTCCGAATCTGAGGACTCAAGCAATGAGACTGAAGATGAAAAGCCTGCAAAGACCCCTAAGAAAGAGGTACAAAACATATTTGTGATTTCCTTGCCTGAATTGTGATTTTAAAATGTTATTGCACACTGGATTACATTTTGTCCATATGCTGATTGATTACTTGGTAAAATTGTAGCCAGCAAAGACTCTGATGAAGAAATGGAAGAGGCTGAAGCAACACTATCTAAAGCAGTAATGATCTTTTCTTTTGCTCATGGAAATTATAATTTTCTAATCATAGTGTTTTTTTCCATCTCATTTTTCAATCACTCATTTGCCTGTTTCCAAGCACTGGAGGAGGATCAAAGACACTTTTGCTGGGAATCTCTCACTTTCTATTGATAAACTTGATGTGTGAGTATATTTTGTTAATGAGAAATTTCAATGTTTTTGGCCTTTGGTAAATGTCATTGTCTCAACACCTCTCATTTTCTTTGGCCTAAGGTGCAGCAGTCGAAAGAATGAAAATGACGGATTATGTATGGCGTGGTCGTGATCCAAAAAATGTGTTGAAAGTTAACCACCATGCCTCAATGCTGAGTTGGGAACCAATGATTATGTCCAAGCGGTCTTTAGGCAAAACTGACAAATCCTAGTAGTCAGAAATTTATATATGCAGGTGCATGTCCATATCAATTAGGTTTAGTTCATAGACTCTTTTTCCAAGGTTATGAATTTATCACACATTGGGTCTATAGTTAACACATATTTCTTATTTAGGTATTTACTTTATCGTTGGGACAGTTTGTATATTGATTGAAAAAAGAAGTTAACTTCTGAAGTGTGATGTTGAGTGACTTTGAAATTGTATCGTATATCTTCAACTTATATCAGTTTGAGTATTTTATATATGCTGAGTGTTTGTATTTTCCTCTTTTCAGGTGCTGCTGCAATAGAAATTTGGGATGGATCTCTGCATCAGGATTAACTATGCAAGAAGTTTAAAATATTGGTATATTAAATTAGTCGCATAATTCAGCTCCGCTACTCCGATATTTTAGTTCAGAGTATTTATCTTTGAATCAACCAAATAATTGTATGGTTCATCACAGTTTATTCTCTTGTTTTCTCATTGTTCCAGTAGTTTGGTTATCTTCTTCATTAGGATTTAATGAAAGTTCGGTTGTTTTCTTCACTATATTTTTTAGTCTTTTAGGTTGAGGAAATCATCTGTAACTTAAAAGAAGGGTTTATTCGCATCATAGATCGGTATTAGTTCCATGATTCTCTTGGTATTGCTCAATTTAACAGTGTTCATGGTGTTTTTTGTGTTTTTTTCGATCGATGTGTATGTGTTGGTCTGATCTGGTTTTGTTTTGGTTTTGGTGTTGGTATGATATGTAGGATTAGGAAGATTGGTTGCTAGAGTTTCCCTACAGAGAGATGATATTGAGATGATACTGAACTTGTTGTTATTAAACGATCCATTCATTACCACTGATTACTAGGTATATTTTTGTTCACTCTTGTCTAGTCAATATCTTCTATATATGTTGGGTTTCTGATTATAAGAGACTTTTCAGTCCATATGCTTCGTAGACGCTTGTTAGTGTAAGATGGTAATGTGTTATCAAAATAAATGCTAACTTATGTGGTTTAACAGGACTGGCTGAGTCGAGCGACGAATTGGGCAAAGTTTAGTGCAACAGCTGGACTTGGTGTTATCACTCAGATGGGAAACAAATTGGACATTGGTGATGGTCTAGAGTGCTGGAAAGGATACTACCAGAGTATCCGCCCCACTCAGATGGGGTTATCACTTAATTTAGGTTGTAGTTCTCCCTTTTTATAATGTTTTTTCCTTTAAGGATTCAAGTTCTTAACATTTGCAAGTTGGATTTCTTGTCATTATTATAATTTTCTTGTCCACAGATGTCTCTGCCACCTCATTCTATCAATCAATCAATGTTGTCGATTATGTGATCATACTTTTGAACATAAGAGATTCACTAAGGCCTTTATCTGATGTGGATCGTGTTAAGGTTTGTGTTTCATTTTCTGTTTTTTTTTTCCAATTAATTTCCTTGACTAGTACTTTTGCTTCTACCGAGTTGTGAGAATTTTGGTACGAGCTAATACTGGCCACAGTATTCTGCATCTTCTATCTTAGCTTATTCTTTTTCTTGTTTTCATATTAGATCAAAAGGTCCTTGAGAGGTATTCGTGTTGAGCTGACTCATAGGAATGGAAACCGTCTAAAGATTTCTGGCATAACCACTCAGCCTACGAACCATCTTATGTGAGTATAATGTGTTATATCCTGGGAGTACAATAAGATTGAAGATTACTTCTATTGGTTACCTTTTGATGTCAGCTTACGGTTTCAGAACTTATGACATCAATCAGTAGTGCTCGAGTTTTGCCACCTCCTATGGTAAAATCTCGGTGCATAGGCTTAATGTTAACTGTGGTTTTTTTGGTCCTTCAACTTTTAACATAGGATCTTTGTCATTTCAGCTGAAGTACCATGAAGAAGGTCGAGAAGCAAGAATACAACCTCGTGTTGGGCAGTGGAATATGATTAATGAGGTAATAATGCTTATCGTTCATAAATTCTACTAATTATAGATCTTTGTTATTAGATGGTTTAATTCCAACAACCAGTTGCAAGAATTTGTTAGTGGTTTGATGCAGTTGCCCATATGTACTTCATTACAGTATTAAATCTAAGTTGTTGTGCCTGATTGAATACTTATATTTACTGTTGAGTATTCTAAATTTCCTGAAAAGCACGTGACCTTTTATTCAGTTGAGTGTACCATGCAACAAGAGAGGTCACTGATGGCACCTTATCTTCCACAAAGTGGAACTGCTGGTGGTGGTAGTCCATATTTATAGGGTGGTGCCCTTTATGCCCTGGGACTGATACACGCTAACCATGGTGAGGGTATTAAACAATTCCTCAGCGACAGATGTGGAATCTATTGCAAATTGTGGTATTAAAGGGAGCTTACGGAGTACAAATGTGGAGGTATGGCTTGTTTAGGAATCTATTGCAATTTGTACGCCATATTGCCGATATTATGCCGATACGTTTTCTTGGTGCACAGTGTGATTCAACATGGGGCTTTCTTAGGTCTTGGATTGGCTGATCTTGGAACAAATTGATGAAGAGATATATGATGATATTAAGAATGTTCTTTATACCGATAGTGTTGTGGCTGGTGAGGCTGCAGGCATTGGTATGGGTTTACTAATGGTTGGGACAGCTTAGCGAAAAAGCTAGTGAGATGCTTGCATATGCTCATGAGACTCAAAGATGAGAAAATTATTAGGTACGTGGAGCACCGGGATCTGTATTGTTGGGCTCCTATTATTAATAGCTACTTAGCAACTTATGTATTATGTTTTTTCTATTCTGTTTTAGGGGGTTGGCATTAGGCATTGCCCTTACAAAGTGTATGGGAGGGAGGAAGAAGTCGACACACGATTGAGTAGATGACGGGATCAAGATCCTATCCTCCGTTATGGTGGTATGTATGCGTTAGCAATGGCCTACAGGGGAACAACAAACAACAAGGCTATTCGCCAGTTGTTGCACTTTGCAATTTCTGATGTTAGTGACGACGTAAGGAGGACAGCTGTTCTAGCCCTTGGATTTGTTTTGTCCTCTGAACCTGAGCAGGTTGGTATTTCTGTCTGTCTAATACTATTCGTTATTTCTGTAACTTTGCTTCTCTTTTTGTTTCAAGGTTTCTCGAGTTACCATTTCCGGAAAACGCTGTAGTTTGTATCCGTTGTTTTTGATCCTATCTAACACGAAATTTATCACATTGTTGTATTTCCAGACTCCACGAATTGTATCCCTGCTCTCCGAGTCTTACAATCCACATGTTAGATATGGTGTTGCAATGGCAGTGGGCACTTCATGTGCGGGTACAGGTTTGAGTGAGGCCATCTCGTTGCTGGAGCCACTCACATCAGATGTTGTTGATTTTGTTCATCAAGGGGCACTTATTGCAGGCCATGGTGATGATTCAAACCAGTGAAACTTGTGATTCTCGTGTTGGGTCTTTCAGGTATTTTTTATTACTTCGCCCTAGTAGACTGTTTTTCTTTGTAATATTGTACTAATACTTGATGTGACTTTTTTTTCTTTATGTTTTGTTTTTCTTCCTTGGAACTCATTTGTATCGTGTTTTATCTTAGGCGTCAGCTCGAAAAAATTATTCTTGACAAGCATGAGGATACCATGAGCAAGATGGGAGCAATTTTAGCTTCTGGGATTCTTGATGCTGGGGGTAGAAATGTGACCATCAGGATGCTTTCTAAAAACAGGCATGATAAAGTCTTTTTTTTTTTTTGATCAGAAGCATGATAAAGTCACTGCAGTAGTTGGATTGGCTGTCTTTAGCCAGTTTTGGCATGATATATATGAATATATCTTGATGGGTTGTGATATATTGGGTCTTTTAGTTGATCTACAATGGTATATGAATGTGCGAATATATTTTCGGGTGCGTAAATCCGTCGGAATTCTAATTTTCACATGGAATTATCGTCGGAATTTATTTATTTTTTTAATCTGTAAACGGATTTGCAACGTATATAAGTGTTGCTCAAATTAGAGTAATACGTTGCCTAAATTATTGTATCCGTTGCACAAATTAAAGAATACGTTGCTCAACAAACGTTGGTAATCTATTTTACCAATGTTTATATACGTTGCACAAATTAATTTGACCAACGGATTTTGGCGTTGCACCAAAATTTGCTACGCCATATTCCCAACAGATATTAGCGTTGGTGAAATTCAATTGCAACGCGTATATCCGTCCCAAATCGGATGTTTTGGTGTAGTGCCAGTGGAGGATGTAACAGCCGAACCCATCATAGTTGATTCCAAGGCAGTCTTGGGGGATATCAAAAGCTTCCTTAAGGGGACGTCGTGTGGTGGTGATGGCTTACAGCAAAGATTTAGTTGACGTGTTGCGGGCGGCCAGCCAGCTGCGTGGCAGATGACTTACTCTCTTCGATTTCCGGGGTCGTCAACCTTTGGTTGGCTGGTAAATGCCCTATGGAATTAGGCAAGTTCATCTCTAGTGCACCTTTGACACCGCTGTTGAAACCAGGAGGTGGTCTTCGGCCAATTGCAGTTGGCACGGTCTGGCGCAGATTGGTTTCAAAAGTAGCCGCTTTTTCTGTGGGGAAGGATATGACTTCCTATTTAGGGGATTACCAATTCGGTGTTGGTATGTCTGTTGGAGGGGAAAGCATTTTACATGCTGTAAATCGCTTATTGGAGGTGAAGGGTCACTCGGACAAAATGTCAATGCTGCTCATTGACTTTTCTAATGCGTTCAACATGGTGAGCAGATCTCAGCTCATCAAGGAGGTTCGTCTTCATTGTCCAGGTATTTCTCGTTGGGTAGAATTTAGCTACTCACGGCCGGCTAAACTTTATTATGACCAATATACTTTGTCTTCCGCACTCGGTGTCCAACAAGGTGACCCTATCGGTCCCTAGATCTTTGCATTGACACTTCATCCTTTGGTGAAAACTATTGCCTCTCGTTGTAAACTTGACTTGCATGCTTGGTACCTTGATGATGGCACAATTGTTGGTGATACTTTGGAGGTAGCTAAAGCCTTGAGCATAATTGAAACTGAGGGGCTTGGCAGGGGTTTACATCTCAATATAAAGAAGACTGAGGTCTTTTGGCCTTCTATTTTAGCGTGCTGGGCTAGGCTGTGCTCGTGCTGGCACAGCCTAATTTACACCTCTACATCCCAGCCATCATCTCTAATACTTCGGTCAGCAAATGCGGGCACTGAAAGAAATGAACGATCAATTTACCCTGAATTGAGCGGGCTGGATCTCAAACCTTATAAGAAGAAGAGTTCGTTATCGAAAAAAAAATCCAAACCCTAACCCTAAAAATCAACAAATCATGTTCCATCAATGGAAAAAACAACATCACGCAATCAACAACTATAAAAACTTTCCCATCACAGGTGGAGATTTATTGAACTGCTTGGACTAGCATAACTTGTTTCTATGCTATGGGATTTTTCATTTCAACTGAAATTCTAACTTTTTTTTTCTATTTATTTAGTAAAGGTGGGAGAGAATTTTTGTTTTCTAGCAAAGTTAAAAAATAAAAATAAATTAAAAAAAGTTTGTATTAATGTTTACAAGAAAATAACTCAAATTTCAAAGTCTCCAAAAATAATAGTCTTTGAAGGGGTAAAGAGTTTTACACAAAAAAAACAAAAAGAGTCTGTAAAGAAAAATGTGTGGTTCTAAAAATCCTGGCATTTTTGGGGGCGACCCCAAAAGATTTAAGGGCGACTTTTTTATTCCCAACCCATATACACCGTTAAAGGATGTCCAAAAACGCGGAGAATACGTTAATTCCCTTACATAATCGGAATCTTTTTTGTGCCCGATTATTATAAAGAAATCTGAAGCTTAGTAACGATATTATACTACCGATTAATATCGATTTTGTGCCAAACGCACATCTTGCTTGTATAACAATCGGAAGGAACAAGAACCTCACTAGACTACCGATTATAGTAGCTCCTAAATTCCCAAAATTAGTAATTTCGTCAAGGCAGAAATTTGGGAAACTTTATAATCGCAAGTCATATTAACTACCGATTATTCTAGTTCCCAAATTCGAAAAAAATGACATTTCTGCAAAAACAAATTTGGGGCAACTATATAATCGGAAGTCTTATTAACTACCGATTAATATAGTTCTCAAATTCGAAAAATTGAGATTTTTGCAAAAACAAAATTTAGCAACCGTATAATCTAAGTGAAAATACTTCATTTGACTACCGATTATACAGTTGCCCCAACAAAATAGAGCCGTTGGAACTCTAAACTCTATATAAGGATTGTATCCTTTTACTCTTTATGGAACACAAACGCCTTTAAACTCTCTCCAACATCATCTTCAACATAATGGCCCAACCATTCATTAATCCTACGGAGTTCACGATTGAAGAAGATTTATCTTTATGTAGGCGCTATGTTCAATTCTATCCGAGACGAGGAGAAGAACGTAGGCAAGGAGGCATAATGAGTATGAGTTATTTGGGGAAAATTCACGAAAAATTCTGCGCCGACACCGGTAACCCAAACAAACGTCACTCCGCTGATCTTTTCTGACGAGTTAGTTCAATAAACAAACACGTCGAAGAATTTGTCCATTTAACTTATCTTGTGAATCAATATCGATTGAGGGGTGAAACCAATGATGAGGTTATAGAACGATCTCTCGGGGAATGGCGGTGATGGAAAAGATCAAGCTTCTGTTATGAAGCTCATTTTAGAATCCTTAGGGCGATGAAAGATTTAATCCGTTTAGGACTCGTCCAACACGTCCACGACGCTAATCACAATACCTTGTAATAGAATTGCGAGAGTCCAATATAAAATTATGATGATGTGTAGGTGATATTGTTATGAATTTCAAAATATTTATGAAAATCAGAAGTTTTAATTGTTGATCTAACTACTGATTATACTCCAACGGCTAGTTCGTTCAAAAGAAACTAGACGTGCCTCAAAAACCACACACAATCGGTTGATAATACATATTGATAAACCTCCGATTATACTACTCTAATGAAACTGAGAACTCTGTTGACAAAACATCCTATAATCGGAAGTATATAACAATAAATATTTATCGATTAAGCATAATCAGGTGCTTTGTTCAAACATTTACCACCGTTGTGTGTAATAATTATACGTAATTTTCATACAGTCTTGTAAAAGTACGCGTCAACGGCCATATTTTCAAAAAAAAAGACGTTGGGACTCTCATCTATATAAGGAGGGTAAACTCTTCTTATTTATGCACCAAAAAACACATATATAGCATCGTGTATTCTACAAATAGATTTTCCATCGTTTACTCTTGTGAATTCATTCTATATCTCAACTTACAAACATGGCAACGTTTGACGCAGCTGAAGATTTGGTCATTGTGAAAACATGGTATCGTGAAACAAGACGTGAAGATGTCATAGCAGGAAGGTTAACACCTGAAGTCTTTTGGGTGATGGTATATAGCCAATTTGTGCGAGAGTATGGAAATCCAAAGCAAAGTTCACTCCAACAAGTTCATGATCGTTTCCGACTTGTCCAAAAAGGGGTAAATGATTACATAACGATACAAAAGAGGATGTTTAACACTAGCCACTTAAGCTTGTCGATCCAACAATTTGTAAATATAACGCTCGATTATTCTTTTAAAGAACACCGGGTGTCTAATCTTTCTTACTAAAATGAAGTTGACATTATTTAATGTTTGTTTATGTAGGAGACACTCGCAAAAGACAGTACTTAGTGGAAGAGGGTAAAGAATTCACTTATGATGGAAGTTATGAATTCTCGAAGTCCGTCACAACAAAGATAAATGTTGATTGATGGTTACAATCGGAAGTTATTATTTTATATTGTCTACCGATTCTGAGAAGATTTTCAGCTTTTTTGTCAGACTTTGGTGACAATCGGAAGTTTATGCAATATGTTGTCTACCGATTCTGGGAAAAATTTTCAATTTTTTTTTTGTCAGAGTTTGGTGATAGTCGGATGTTTATGTAATATGTAATCTACCGATTCTGTTGAAAAAATTTCAGTTGTTTTGTCAGACTTACAATCGGAAGCTAAATTCCAAAAG
Source organism: Papaver armeniacum (assembly GCA_023531295.1). NCBI lineage: Eukaryota > Viridiplantae > Streptophyta > Magnoliopsida > Ranunculales > Papaveraceae > Papaver > Papaver armeniacum. Next base: position 82,535 of record JAJJWW010007526.1, read on the forward strand.
TTAATAACTGATTATAATATTGATTGAGTCTGTTTACAAAAGCTTGTATAATCGGTTGATATATTAAAAATATAACTACCGATTATAGGTTTATACTTCACAGTATTTTCCCGAAAATTCCAAAAAAAAAACATGTACAAATAGGGCTCTTCAAAATACATCTTTCAAACATAACGATCATTCATCTTCATCATCCGAGGGAACCAATTCCAAAGAGGCCTTCCTGGAAATCCTCCTTCATGACGCGATCCCAATCCAACATGTTGGTCTCATATTGTTTCAACCAATCGTTACAATGATTCGTTGGGAAGTAATAACTCCAACCACCCAACGGAGGTAATGGGAAATCTCTCTTTACTCTTAAACAGATAAAATGCATCTCATCCACAAAGGCCATAATAATTCTTCTATCTTTAACCGTTTCATCGCAAACCGTCATTGTAGGTGTAAAAGTAAAAGAATGTCCATACCTAGGAGGAACAAAGAAATGTACCACGCAATTCAAAGCGTCCGCTAAGAGATATCCACATTTAGGCATTGTCATCCAATACTTGGATCCGATTTTCTTCAATCCCTTTCGGTTAATAAATTGCTCCTTCATCAGTTTAATACCAAAAAAAGAACAAGTTGGAACACCACAGGACTTCAGACCAATCAGTCTTGTAAGCAGTGTTTACAAAGTCATTTCCAAAGTTCTCTCTCAAAGATTCAAAAAAGTTCTTCCCAAGTTAATATCTGAGAATCAAGGTGCTTTCATAGAAGACAAGCAAATCCTAGATGGTATTCTCATAGCAGGTGAATTGATAGATTCTATATTCAAATCTAAAAAGCCTGGAATCCTATGCAAATTGGATATTCAAAAAGCCTTTGACAATGTCAGTTGGCATACAATAAAAAAATGTTCTTCAAAGCTCTGGATTTGGAGAAAAATGGATTAGTTGGATTGAATGGTGTGTAACTACAAAGACAAAGATTCTCTCTTAATCAATGGAAGCTCAACAAGAAAATTCAAACCACAAAAAAAGGGGTTGAGACAAGGAGATCCACTTTGTCTCCATTCCTGTTCATTCTAGTTGAGTAAATATTCTCCAAATTAATGAAGAATCTTTGTGCAACTTAATATGATATCAGGGTTTTCTATCAACACAATTCAGATTTCACACTTACAATTTGCAGATGACACATTAGTGTTTCTGGATGCTAGTGAAGAGGAAGGCAGAAAATGTGTTTCTCATTCTTCAAATTTTTGAAGCTATCACGGAGGTTGTCGCAGAAACTACACCAAAAGTGCAGTCATGAGTATTGGAGCAGATAATAAAATTCAAGCTGTTGCTGAGATTCTCAAATGCAAGATTGAGTCCCTTCCCCTCAAATATCTGGGTATGTCAGTGGGAGCAAATTCAAGATGCACTGCAATTTGGGACTCAATTATTGAGAAATTCCAAAAAAAGCTAGCACCATGGAAAAGAAAGTTCTTCACCAAAGCAGGTAGATTGCTTTTAATCAAAACATCTCTTGCTAGTCTCCCTATCTACTACATGTCTATCTTTCAAATGCCTGCCAGTGTGTGGACAAGAAATTGAATCAAATAATGAGAAACTTTATGTGGGGATCTTCTGGTGAGAAAAGAAAGATCAACTGGGTGGCTTGGGATAGAGCTTGTATCCCAAAGCATATGGGAGGATTGGGCATAAGGAATTTAAAGCTTACCAATAAAGCTTTGCTAGCTAAATGATCTTGGAGATTTTCCAGGGAGAAGAAACAACTTTGGAGAAGACTGATCTTAGAGAAAATGGCCACAAAATCTGATTCTCTATGGGTTAAGGATTCTTCTCAACCTCAAGGTAGAGGCATATGTAAAAACATACAGAAGCAAAAAGAAATAGTGGAACATCTCACAACTTTAAGGATTAATAAAGGAAATGCTATTAGCTTCTGGTGGGACAAGTGGACTGGAGATCAATCTCTCAAGTTAAAATTTCCCAGCATCTTCAAACTGTCTACACAAAAAGACTCATCCCTAAAAGAAATGATTACAGATGGAGTGTGGAATATACAACTGAAAAGAAACCTGACACAGCAGGAACTTCCACAGATGATGGAGTTATTCTCTATGCTGGGTACCCCTCCAACTCTAAATAATGAAGAAGAATATGAACTTCAATGCACTGCAACTGGAGGTTTCTCAGTCAAATTATGCTACAATTGGTTAGTACAACAGCTCCCTCAAAATTTTAATGATATTCCACACTCCTGCATTTGGATCCAATTTGTGCCTCCAAAGATCCAATTTTTCATGTGGCAAGCTGCACAAAATGCCATCCCCACTATCGATAACCTTTTGAGAAGAGGATGTCAAATTCAGCAATCCACTTGTGCTCTTTGCTCTCTTGCTCCAGAATCTGTGGATCACTTACTTTTACATTGTGATATCTCACACAAGGTATGGTCTTACTTTATTGGAGGTTACAACATCAGATGGGCGCAAGGTGGTTCAGTCTCTTCACAATTACAGGCATGGAAATTCAGGAGAGGTAGAAACATGGGAAGGAAGATATGGCCATTGATTATCTTTGCAATCAGCTGGACTTTATGGGATGAAAGAAATCGCAGATTAATGGCTCATAAAAGACCAAAAGATGCTGAAGAGATCGTCACTGATGTCAAGCACTTGATTTACATATGGGGAAGTCATCAAAAATGGTTCTCGGGTCTTTCTTTTCGAGAATTGATTACTCACTGGACAACAGTTATAGATTCAGGTTAAGCTTTTCTCTGTAATTAAACATGGATGCGGGTCTTGGACCTATACTTGTAAATAATTAAATGGGGCCTTAGAGCAACCGCAGTGGGCGACCAAGACCAAGATCAAATACCAGACTATACTAAATTTCCAGACTAAATGTGGTCGGCGACCAAAGACCAAACCCAAATTTTAGTTGAGCGTTGATATAGTGTTCGCCCCACACTAGGCGTTGATATAGTATTCGCCCCACACCAGGCGGACGTAAAGTCCACGCCCCACAGCAGGCGTGGTTTATACCCCGCCTCATATATTTTTTTTTTGTTTTTTTTTTTTTAATTTATTGTGGGGCGTGGTTTATACCTCCGCCCCACGAAACTTTTTTAAACCATTTTGAATGGGGCGAGGTTTATACCTCCGCCCCATTGTTTTTTTTTTTTTTTTTTTTTTTTTAAATTTTTTGTTTTAAAAAGAATCTCCCCCACACCAGGCGAACATATAATCCACGCCCCACCACCAGGCGAACGTATACTTCACGCCCCACACCAGGAGAACGTATAATCCACGCTCCACCAAATTTAGTCTTCCACCCGTAGCGTCACACACCAGACTAAACCCAAATTTTGGTCTTTTTTCCCCTCTTTGGTCTTTGGTTATACTCGTACCACTGCAGTCGCTCTTAGAGCCTGTTACATTTTCTTTTATAAAATCAACCTTTTAAGTCAAAAAAAAAAAAAAATGCAAGCGCTTGCCTAGGCGCACGAGGCGTAAAGGAATCGCCACACCAATGAGGGGGAAATGGCGTGAGCCGTTACCTTTGACTATTTTTTTCTAGTCTCCACGGGCGCCGTGGACCCGCCTCGGCACAAAAGGTGTGAGCCAAAGTTCTTGACACCTCGCCTCGTGCCTCACCGGGATGAATTACACATATTTGGTGGAGCCAAACCATAACTTGCTAAAATTAATTTTGGAAATATGTCATTTTATCTATCGTACATACACTTGTAAATTGGATAATATGTTTAGTTCTGGACACCAATTTTTTTAAATTTATTGTTGTTTCGTTTGAATCATAGAACAGAACTTATACCCTTTATTAGCTTTGTTATACTAATTGATTGTACACTTGGTGAATCGGAGATGTGACACTTAAGAGTCTTAGTAGGCTAGGTTGGCTGATCACATTTGTTGAACTAAATGCAACGCACCCGAAAAAACCAAGGCACGAAATATAGAATTTTAAGGAATTCATGGGATAGAGTCAAGCTTAATCCGCCCTTCGCTGCGCCCATGGGCCAAAAACGTATGGGCCGTTAGAACAAAGCAGATGAACGATCACAATTTATCCTAGATTGAACGCGCAGGTTCTCTAGTAATCCTTTGCTCATGAACGATCACAATTTACCCTCATTTACATTAAATATAGTCTTATTTAGACCTTGGGAATGACCTCCATGTCATCTTTTTAATTATATTTTAAATTTTTATCTTTAAATAAATTTTTCTAAACCAATAAGAAAAAGGGAATCAATTTTATGGGTGTTAAAATAAATATGAAGGTCTTGGAGAAGGTCTTATTTAGACCTTGGGAATGACCTCCACATCATCATTTTAACTATATTTTAATTTTTTAATTTTTAAATAAATTGTTATGAACCAATAGGAAAGAGGAATCAATTTTATCATTATCCAAAACAACAAATTTTTAAAATAAGACCCCATACTATTGGAGATGGTTCATGAGCAAAGCATTATTATTTTTGCCACATACATATGACCCCATAAATAAGGATCTAAATAAAATTCCACATAGGATTTTTAGCACCCACTGTTGGAGATGCTCTTAATGGCTTTGAACATTTGGAGCCCACGAGTCTTGGATGTGTATTATCAGCTTACATCAAAAAAATATGAATTTCCTCAAAAGAGAGAAAAAAAAAAAAAGTATTTGCATAGCACGTTGTGAGAACTCCAACTGCACACCAAAAAGTTTCGTATTCCTGAGTCAAACTAAGTTCAAATGAAACAATGTCGCACGAATTGTGTCTCATTACCTGTGCCCGTGGTAGTCCGATTCCGAACCAGAAGTTGCGATATCCATCCATAATAGTAACCGTCATTTATTGTTATGGTGGTGGCGTGAAATATTAAAACCATCACTGGATACACTAAGCAACAGACTGGACTGGAGCATGCCTATGCTTAGCTATCTACCATATTGTAGAGAAATTGGGCGCCATAGGTATACTTGGTTTCCTTCTTTTATATCCTTCCGAAATCCGAAATCCAAAGTCTTTTCTAGTAGCAAGTACCGGGTCGACTAGAGAGTATCTCCTAAGAGTAGAACATGGGTTTTTCGCCGGCCTGTCCGAACCTCGCACAACTTGCACTACGACAAGTAAAAAGTACTTGACGCTACCCGCGTCGCGATTGTGAATGTTTTTGGACTAAGTGTGGGTAGTCACCGTGTTAATGGGTTACGAATTCTCGACCATTAATGCGGATATACTTACACTCTTTCCCGGTTGCAGAAGCTACAGGGTGTTTCCCCTTCACAATTCTGCCTATTGCATCGCTACAGGGGGTTTCCACCCTCCCCCCCCCACCCCCTCACGAAACTGCAGGGTTGTCTTTACGTGTTCTCTGATTGAGTTGTAAAGAAATAAAATAGGAAATAAAGGAGAAGAGTTGTTAGTCTACATACCTGAAACCCACCTCTTCCGCGCGTATCGCCGCCCTCCAAGTCTGTCTATCCAACGCCTGCTCTGGTGAAAGATTTCGGTTGCTTAGGTCATTCTTCACGCACTCGTCCCAAGTTATCTTCGGTCGGCCTTGGCGTTGCATCCTTCCTTCAAAGACGCCCGATGCGGCCTACTCGCACGGGCATCGGGCGCTCACTGGAGATGCCCAAACCAAATATGATCGGTGTTGTGCGAGCATCTCCTCGATGGAGATGTCAGGTCTTGTCAGATGCAGATACTGCAGCGCACCCACAACACTACGATATAGGGTGGCATCTACAAACTTTCTGGTGCCAAGCTTCTGAATCTTCACATTTGCCGCCAAAGGTGTGTTGACTGGTTTTACCCCATCAAGTTTCGTCTTCTTCAGAAGATCTGTTATATACTTACGTTGAGTGAATATCAACTCCTTACCTTGCCTGAGCACTTCTACTCCCAAAAAGAAAGAAAGATCACCCAAATCTTTGAACGCAAACACAGCACTAAGATCTGTAATTAACTGAGAGATTTCATCTGTCCGTGAGCCAGTGACAATAATATGATCGATGTACACCAGAACATATAAAATTGAGTTTGGGGTTTGACGAATAAAGAGAGAATTATCAGCAATAAAACCCTTGAACCCCGGTTGAATTAAATAGGTACTCAACTTCGAAAACCACGCTCTAGGCGCCTTCTTAAGGCCATAGAGTGATTTGTGCAGTTTGCACACATGGTTTGGATAGTTTTCATCCACATATCCCCGAGGCTGCTGCATATAGACATCTTCCTCCAATTCACCATGCAAAAGCGCATTCTCCACAACTAATTGCTTGATTTCCCATTGATTCATCACAGCAATAGACAACACCAGACGGATAGTACAAGGCTTGAAAACTGGTGAAAAGGTTTCACCAAAGTTGATCCCCTGTTGTTGGTTGTATCCCTTTGTGACCAAACGCGCTTTTCTGAGTTCAATAGTGCCATCTGGGTTCTGCTTAACCCTATACACCCATTTCGAGCCTACCACATTCATTCCCTTTTCATATTTGACAAGAGAGTATGTACCATTTCGAATCAGGGCATTGATTTGGACATCCATCGCATCTCTCCACTCCGGAATTTTTCTTGCTGCTGAAAAGCACGTTGGCTCCATAAAATCAGCATCTGGTAAAGAATGTTTTGACGTTGTTAGGCACAGTTTCTGAATGGGCTTGCGAGTACCATCTTTTTCCCTTGTTACCATGGGATGTGTCGTTCTTCCACTTTGCACTTCCTCATTCGCAGCAGCTACTGAATCTTGTAAGCTGGAGGCATTTGTTGCAGCTGAATTTGCATGGCTTATGTCAGGCGAAATTGATGATGCAGAAGTGTCATAAGTTGTTGCTGGAAGATTGAAATTCTCTGAATTGTTCTGAACATTAGATTGTAATGTAATAGAATCTGAATTACAGGCACACAACAGCTTCGAAATGGTTGCTTAAAGAAAACACTTGTGCGGGAAGGTACAATACCTGAATTTGGCACCGGATATTGCTGCTTGAGAGATAAGAATGAGAACGACTTTTCTTCAAACCGAACATGCCTAGAAATATATATTCTATTTAATTCTCTATGCAAACATATGTAGCCTTTGTGTGCATTACTATAACCAATGAAGACGCAAGGCAGTGACCTGGGTTCAAGCTTATCACTGTTATATTGTCTCAAACAAGGATAAGCTAAACATCCAAAGACTCTCAAGAAGGAGTAATTTGGTAACTTGTTGAATAGCAATTCTAATGGAGTTTTCGTTTCTGAGCTAGATTTTGGTAGCTTGTTTATAAGATAACAAGCAGTAACAAAGGCATCTGCCCAAAATGATCTAGGCATATGTGCATGGAAAAGTATAGCTAAACCAGACTCTGTGATGTGTCTGATACGACGTTCTGCCAAACCGTTTTGAGGAGACGTACGAGGACATGAAAAACGATGTTGGATGCCTGACTCATTGAGATAGGGAGTGAACTTTTTATATTCCAGTGCATTATCAGATTGGAAAAATTTTATTTTACGATCCGTGAGATTTTCAATTTGTTTGCGGAAGAGAATGAAAGTGTGTAATGCTTCTGATCTTTGGACAAGAGGAAAAATCCATGTATAGTGAGAAAAGACATCCATAAACAATATATAATACCTAAAACCAGTTCTTGATAAAGAGGGAGAGACCCATATGTCTGAGACAATCAAGCTCAATGGCTTATCATAAACAGTGCTACTAAGGTAAAAAGACAACTTCTTGCTTTTACTCACATGGCAAGAGTGACAAAACTCAAAATTTTTATTTTTTACTGGAAGAGAAAACTGATGACATATCTTGGAAACAATACTCATCATTGGATGTCCTAATCGCTGGTGCCATATAGGAAAAGAAGAGGACACCAGTGCCTGCGGTTTTATTGGACGCTCTAGCAAATTAACTCCATCAAAACCATAAAGCCCATTCGTATTGAACCCTCTCAGCAGCATTATCCCCGTGCGCTTGTCCTTTACAACAAAAAGCCATTGTGAAATTCAAAATAGACATCATTGTCTTTACAAAACTATGAGACTGATAACATATTGGTTTTGATTTTAGGGACATGATAAATATTTCTCAGTGCATAAGATCTTGAATTAATGGTGAAAGATGCATTACCAACATTAGAAATATCCAGTGCATTACCATTTCCGACATGAACCTGTTCAGTACCATTGTATTCACGGGGAATAGTCAGATTTCGCATATCTGCTGTAAGATGATGAGTGGCGCCTGTGTCGGTCACCCATTGATTGTCCATATGCCCACCAGGTAAAGTGATGTAGGCTGCTGGTGCACGTTGGTTGTTGTTGGTTGGCTTGTCATAACGAAACCAGCATCTATCTCCAAGATGTCCCTTCTTCTTACAAATCTGAAACTTTTCAACAAACTGGGTATTCCTTTGAGGCTGCTATTGATGAGGATTTGATTGGTTTTTGTTGTTGTTGTTGTTGTTTTGATACGGACCCCTATTTTGATTATTGAACCTTCTTTGATCTCCTCTGCTTGATGACGCCGAGTGGGTACAAGAACATTGGCAACTGGGGTCTGCAACGATGATAGTTGCTGTCCTATTCTCATGTCAAAAGTGACAAGATGAGACTAGAAAGTGTCGATATCCATTCCTTCGACTGTACTTAACGCAATGACAATTGTATCATAACTTTGGTTAAGTCCATTGCTGATGGCCTGTTTTTTTTCATCAGCAAAAATAGCGCATCCAGACTCTGCCAACTGAGCAAACAAATATTTAGCTTCATTCAAGTAGGATTTAAGAGTCTTGTTACCTTTTGACATGCCGTGGAGATATTTCTTCAGATTCATCTGATGATGAAAGGTTTTTGGTGCATGTTCAGATTCCAGTTTATCCCATACTTCTTTTGCAGTGGTAAGACTTGCTACATTGCTTAAAACTTCTGGGGTTAAAGTTGAATTCAACCATCCAACAATCAGAGAGTCTTGATGTTCATAAGCTGTGAACTCAGGATTTATAGCTTCACTTTCAGGTAAAGTTCTTGCTGGTTTGGGTTTGGTTCCATCAACAAATCAAGTGAGGTCATACCCTTTTAAGATGGGTTTGAATTGAGCTTTCCATAGGAGATGATTAGTTTCAGTATGTTTCAAGGTAACTAGATGATTGATGTGTACCTGACGAAGAGTATTTGTTGTATCTGCCATGATATTTTAGGGTCTTTTTTTTTTTTTAATTTTTTTTCTGGTTTTTGATTTTGGGTATTTTTGCGGAAGATGGCTTGGATCAGGCTGATACCAAGTTAGGCAGAGATAATTAGGGTGAATGCTTCCACACTTGATATGTGCAGAAAGCAGATTTATTTATACTCAAAGGCATTCAACAATTGGTTACAGATTTGTTTGATAATGTAACAAATTCTAAAGACTAGTCATGCCGTAAAGAGTGGCTGTGGACTCTAGCGTAATACTAGCTCAGAGTGCTGCTTGTTGAGAGTCTTTAGGAGAGTCATCTGCAGTATTCTTAACAAAATGCATTGAGATTTTCCTAAAAACTCGTGGGATTCGTGTCACCCATATTTTTCCACGGGTGGGGCTCCTGACCTGAGCTGTCTCTCCGGGATGAAATCCCGGTAGATTTCACCACTATGTGATCACATACAGGTGGGTTTAGCTGTGTAGTTCTAAATTTTAAAGGTAAAATTGATGTGATTTGCGCGAATTACAATTTGTTTGGCTTATTTTCAATCCATGGTAATTACATTTTCCTTGGGATTTATAGTTCCATTGAATGTTCCAATATAAATAAGAATAATTCCTAATATTTGACTAGAAATTTGAGAAGTTCCACTACCAAACAGTACCAGATTATAAACATAATTTTCTTAAAAAATTAGAGGATTTTATTGAGACGCGACCTGCACAAGGGATTTTTTTTTTTTTTATGATTGATTGCATTTTTAATCTTATTGAATTGTGAATCCCAGCCATCTATCCGAATACTTGGGTCCATAATTGAATGCCCGTGAGCCGTTAAAAAACTCGAGAAAGCACGTCAACGATCATTATTTACCCTAGATAGAACAGGCTGGATCTCTAAACCTTATAAACCCAGAAAACTTTAATTTCAAAAAATTGGATTTTTGATTGATTGCATGTTACTGAGACCTACTCTAGGGGATTGGGTTAATTGAAAAGTACTTAATTCGAGCTAAAATGAAAAGTTACCTATTTTAGTTTATTGGGCGATTATCGACAATGTTTTCTTTTTTGATTTGGAATTCTTAATTTTGATGGAAATGGAAATGATTTTTTTTTTTTTTTTTTTTTTTTTTTTTTTTTTTTAGTGAGGATAAATTGGTAGTCTTAAAATTTTATAGAGATTAAAATAATAATTTCATCAAACTTAGACACCCCTTATCATTCTCTATTGGGTGGATAAAAAAATTCATAGGCCCCGATTAAGTGCCATAGGTCCCAATTTAGCCAAGAAAAATAACTCATATTTCAAAGTCTCCAAAAAAATAATAGTTTTTAAGGGGCGTAACACAAAAAAACCAAAAAGAGTCCGTAAAGAAAAGTGTGTGGTTCTAAAAATTCCTGGCGTCTTTAGGGGCGACCCCAAAAGAATTAGGGGCGACACAAAAGACAAAATAGGTTGAAAATACTTGTATACCCCTTCATAATCGGTAGTTTAGGTTTTTTTTAGCTACCGATTGCAAAATATCATTTTGGGGAAACTCTATATTCGGTAATTATATGAACTATTTTGACTACCGAATATGGTTGGATATTTGCAAAGAGAGTCACTGTATAATCGGAAGTCATGATAACTCTTCCTTTCTTACCGATTATAGGCTCAAGCAAAATTCCAAAAAAAAAAAAGATTTTTGCAAAATCTGATTTTGGGGCTACTCTACATTCGGTAGTTATATGAACTATTTAGACTACCGAATATGGTTGGATATTTGCAAAGAGAGCAAGGATAATCGGAAGTCAGGATAACTTCATTTACTACCGATTATAGGCTCAACCAAAATTTCAAAAAAAAAAAAGGATTTTTGAAAAATCTGATTTTGGGGCTACTCTATATTCGGTAGTTATATGAACTATTTTGACTACCGATTATGGTAGGATATTTGAAAAGAGAGCCACTGTATAATCGGAAGTTATGATAACTCTTCCTTTCTTAACGATTATAGGCTCAACCAAAATTCCAAAAAAAAGGATTTTCGCAAAATCTCATTTTGGGGCTACTCTATATTCGGGAGTTAAATAACCTAAATTCCCTACCGATTATGGTAGCATTTTTGCCAAAGGTCTAGGATAATCGGGAGTAAAGATAACTTTATTTACTACCGATTATAGGATAGTCAAAATTCAAAAGATAAAGGATTTTATTTTGGGGATACTTTATATTCGGAAGTTATACAAAATAAATTTACTCCCGATTGTTGATTAACTACCGATTGTATAGTTATCTACCGATTGTAAAGGGTAGTTTGGGATTAAAAAAAAACTCTCCGAAAATAACCTACCGATTATGACAGTTTTTGTCGTTTTGTGTCGCCTCTAATTCTTTTGGGGTCGCCCCTAAAGACCCCGGGTAAAAATTTGGATCTAGCAAAAATAAAAAAAAAATAAAAAGAAAAGAAAAAAAGCGTGGTTCTAAAGCCTTTCACGTGAGGCGCCTATAATAGTTACTTTGGTCAGCAAGCGGTCAGTCAAATTAAAAAGAATAGTTTGGTCCTCCATTTCTCTACTCCCCCTTCTGTGTGGTGAAAGGAAAAATCTGAATCTTAACACTAAAAATCAACAAACAAATCTCTCTAATATTCTTCATGATCCATATGTTTTTCATCTAATTCTTCATGATTCTTCAGCTTGATGATCCAAACAAAAAAACATCAGGCCATCAACAATTTTTTTCGCACAATGATTTTTCCTCTCAAAAAACTTTGATTCATTCCTTTTGCTTTCCCATCTTTGATTCAGTTTCTTTCTAAATCAGCAGCCTTTTCGTAATCGAGTGGTTGTTGGCTATTTGTGGCGGGTGGGATCTACATAATTTTGGTGATTAAACTGATCAACTGCTTTGTTCCAATCAAAATGTTTCTATGCAGGAATTTTTATTCAAATGAAGATTTTTTTTTTTTTTTTTCCTACTCAATTAGCACATCTTAGCCGTCTTCTACTTTTTATTAATGTTTGTATGTGAAATGTGAAAATCAAGTTTGTACGTGAAAAACATGAGGTTAATGAGTACTCATCGTAATTTTAGACTAATTTTTAAGTTGATAATTGCATCTATGGGCTGTATTTCATATTTTCATTCTGGTCTCTGTATGGTTAAGTGGGTTCATACTTCTGATGCAACCCTGCAGTTAATCGTATTTCAGTAATTAGCTTCTTCATTTATCTATTATGGTTTAGCTTGCTGTTAATTATTTAAGAAATGCAAAACTTTTGAGCCAAAATAGATTTATTTAGTAACAATTTCTTAAACAGAAGTATGATGCTTGCTTCATATTATAACTTGTAGGGCTGCCAATGGGTACCCGAATACCCGGATCCGTCTTGGAACCGGGTGAATCGGGTCCGAGTCAGGGTCTCCAAACTGCACCCGTTAGTGATTTTCGGGTGCCAACAGGTAGACCCGAATAGACTCGATAAGAAACGGTTCCAACCGAGTCTGGCTACTGTGGCTAAAACATGGTTTGTACATTAGCTTTGGCGGGGAAGGGAAAGGTTTGCTTGCATGTTCCACAAGATGTTTGTTTTTTTGCTTGAATGAATTTTTTTTCCATTTTCTTATGTATATGCTTGCTAAAATCAATTTTAGTTGGTAGTCATTGACTCATTGGCCATTTACAAATCATCATTATATGCCAGCTTTTGAAACTAATTGTATGCGGATTTTCTTCTTTTGCTGCTTTCGAAACTCATCGTTGTTGTCGTTCCTTTGCAGAACCAATACTCCGAAAAAAAAAGGAAAGGTAGTTGGTGACCATACTCGTGTTGTACCCACAGGTTCAGCTAAGCCTCCAAAAGCTCAAGGTTTGAAGCGTAAGAGGAATGAAGTTGTTAAAACTACTGTGCGAAAAGAAGTGGAAACTACAGCTAGTGATTCTAGTACCGTGGCCGTGGATACATCTCCACCACCAGCTCCACAAAAGCGTAAAAGAACTTCAAAGGCATGGGATGACTTTGAGGAGATATTTGAAAATGGTGTAGTGGTTAGTGGAAAATGTAAGCACTGTCCTGCAATACTTGGTGCGAAAAGTGAAAATGGGACTAGTAGTCTGACCAAACATTTAAAAAGTTGTTTTGCATAGTAAAGGACTCAAAAGAAAGTTGACCAGATGTTCTTTAAGGCTTCTGAGCTAGAAGATGGTGCTGTAGCTGCATCTAACTTCAAATTCATTCCAGAAGTAACTCGTGACCTTATCGCAAGAATGATTATTTTGCATGAATTGCCTTTTTCCATGGTGGAGTATGTTTTATTCAGAATGGTGTTGTCCTCATTACAGCCTAACTTTAAACTTGTGAAGCGCATGACTGCTAAGACAAATTGTATGAAGGTTTATAATTATGAAAAGAAGCTTCTGTATGAGACTTTTAGTAAGGTTCAGAGTCGTATCAGCCTTACTACTGATATGTGGACTTGTAATAGTCAGAACAAGGGTTATATGGCTTTGACAGCGCATTATATTGATGAGGAAAGGAGAGTTCAGAAAAGAATATTATCTTTTAGCCTTGTTGATGGCCAGCATACTGGAGCAAACATTTCTAAGGTGCTGATGGATAAGTTGTTAGAGTGGAATATAGATCGGAAGATTGGTTCAATTACGTTGGATTATGCTTAAACCAATGAGGTAGTGGTTGATGAAATTATTGACCAACTAAAGCCAGGTAAATGGTTGCTCTTGGATGGGGAATTATTCCAGGTTCGGTGTTCTGCTCATGTGATAGCTATTATTGTTGATTTGGGATGAAAGAAATAAAAGAAGAAATACAAAAATTAGGAACTCGGTAAAATTCATAAGGGCTTCACCATAGAGACAACGAAAGTTTGAAGAAGTATGTTTGCAAGTAAATGCTCCAAAGAAGAAGTTAGTTGAAGATGTTGATACGAGGTGGAATTCCACGTATATGATGCTTGAAACAGCACTACCATTCAGGGAAGCGTTTGAGAGGTATGGGAAGTGTGAGCCAGATTTCCTTAAAGTTTCTCCAGGGAAGGAAGATTAGAATAATGCAAGTATTATTTCGATTTTCTTTAAGGTATTCTATGATATCACCGTTCTCTTTTCAGGTAAGAAGTACCTAACTGTTAATCGCTACTTCGATGTTGGTTGTTGTTTATACATAGAAATCCATGAGTGGTGCAATTCTGAGGATAAATTGATCTCAAAAATGACATGGAATATGATGAAAAGATTTGAAAAGTATTGGGAGATCACAAGTCCGACATTTGCAATAGCGTCTATTTTGGATCCTCGATTCAAAATGAAATCAGTAAGTTTCTACTTCCCACAACTTTATGCTGATAATAGTGAAAAGGAGGAGTTAAAAGTTAAAGAAATGTTGAAAAGATTGTATAAATGAATATGCAACTCGCTATGCTTCTTCGGCTCATGTACATTCAGGAGGCATTCCTACAAATGATGTTTACATTCATAAGCCAGATTCAGCTAGTAGTAGTGGTACTCTTTCTTGTCAAAGTTCTTTTACTTCTAAACGAAATAGTTTCACAACAGATCTTAAAGAAATCTGTGTTGTTTAAACTGTGTGCAGGTGAAGAAATCTCTCAAAATGGCTCCCAAGTGTAAATCTGGTAGTCAGAAAATGAAGGAAAGAAAGAGAAAAGAAAGACTTGTTGACTCTTTAAGAGGAGGGCTTGATAAGTTTATAATTAAGAGACCACGGCGTTTAGCCGAAGATTCAGATGGAAATGAAAATGAATAAATTGATAATGTTATTGTCGAAAGAAATGACGAACAAGAACATGAAGCTGAAGGGGTTCCTGTTGAAGGTAACATTTTCATTAAATTTTCTATGATTATGTTTTCTGACATCTCTTTCGATTTTTTTTTTTTGTTATGCATTGTAGTATAGGAACAAAAATTGCAGCCAATTCATTTCTTAGATATATTATTATGTCATCTTAACTTGCTGTAGTTACATTGACAATGTTTCTGGCTTATTTACTTGTGATTGTATTTATTAGGCAATGAACAACAACAACCAGAGATTGATGTTATTGAATTAGGTAATGAACAAGCACAAACTCTGCCCGGAAATGTGAATATTTTTAATCCAGCGGCTTGGGATGATCTCGATATAAGGTCAAGAGAAATTTTAGTAGAAAAATGTCCATTTAGAGATCCTACGCTGGAAAATGGTCCCAAAAACAGGTTTGGTAGACATTTCTATTCAACATACTATACAAGACATCTACCTAATGGTGAGAAAGAAGATAGGCAGTGGTTAGCGTATTCAAACGAGTTGGACAGGGTATTTTGCTTTTGCTGCAAGTTATTTAAAAAGCGCCAAATGAGAGGTAAGTTGGTAAATGAAGGTACTGCAGAGTGGAGACATATGAGTGAAAAACTTTCTAAACATGAAATAGGAAAAACACACATTCTTCACATGTTAGATTGGGGTGAAATGCGTATAAGAATGGAAAAGAATGAAACAATTGATAAGCATGCTCAAGCTCGAATTAATAGTGAAAAAGAACATTGGAAAGAAGTGTTGCAAAGAATAATTGCTGTCGTGAAGTATCTTGCTAAACATACTCTCGCATTTCGTGGAACGAATGCGAAAATATATCAAGGTAATAATGGTAATTTCTTAGGGCTGATTGAAATGATTGCGGAGTGGGACAAAGTTATGAAAGAACATCTTCGACGGATTGAGAATAATGAAATTCGGCATCATTATCTTGGTCATAATATTCAAAATGAATTGATAAGTTTATTGTCTTCAGAAGTTAAGAGCAAGATCATTCAAAAAGTGAAAGCAGCAAAATACTTTTCAGTACTACTCGATTATACGGCCAAATGTTGTACTAAGGCGAAAGACTTTTTCAGTGTGCTAAATAACATATATAAATTGTTTTCAGGTTCCACAAGACGATGGCAAATATTGAAGGAGAATGTTGATGGTTTAACTGTAAAGTCTTTGTCCGGCACAAGATGGGAAAGTAGAATTGAAAGTGTTAAAGCAGTCAGATTTCAAACTGCTAAAATACGAGAGGCACTACTCAAACTATCTGAAAGTCATGACGATGATTCCGACAGAGGTTTGGCAAAAACTTTTGCTATTGGTAAGATTGGTGGAATTTCAAGTATAGAATTTATATTAAGCTTGGTTATTTGGTATGATATTTTAAATGTTGTTAACGCTGTTAGCAAAACATTGCAATCTGAAGACATGCTTATTGACATTGCTATGAAACAAATTGAAGGGCTTATTAAATATTTTAAAGATTACAGAAATACTGGGTTTGCAGATGCAATGATCAAAGCTAAAGAAATTGCAACCGAAATGAGAGTAGACCATGAATTTTATGTTCCAAGAAAGATTACTAGAAAGAATTTTTTTGATGAAACTAGAGATAAAGAAGATACAACACAATCACCTGAAGAATCATTTAGAGTTAACTATTTCTTATTTATTGTCGATCAAGTTTCTGCTTCATTGAAGACACGGTTTGAGCATTATAAAGCATATGAGGATATTTTTGGTTTCTTGTGTGGTTTAGTGAATTTAAATTCATTAGATGATGCTCGTTTGAAAGCATGTTGTGATCGTCTTGAAACTGCATTAAAACATGGATCATCTTCTGACATCGACGCAAATGATTTATTTGGTGAACTTCAAGTCATTTGAATGATTCTGCTTGCTGAACAGATGACTGCTGTTGAAACCTTACGGTTCCTAAAGAGACAAGGGTGTTTTCCAGTCGCGTGTATTGCATATAGAATATTGTTGACTGTTCCCGTGACTGTAGCGACTGCAGAAAGAAGCTTTTCGAAGTTGAAGTTGTTGAAATCTTATCTGAGATCAACTATGTCACAAGAAAGATTAAATGGGTTGGCTATCTTAGCTATTGAGCATGAGTTTTTGGATGATCTTGATCTTGACAAGATAACTAATGCATTCGCAACCAGAACCCCAGGAAGGGCAATCTTTATAGGATGATGTTTTTTCCTTGGCAGTTTTGTGGCTACTTCGCAGGTGTTTTTTTTTTTTTTTCGATAGGTACCTTTCACTTAAAATTTGAGTTGTTTTTTAACCCTTATTAATAGATAGTTCAATCTATTGTCATTTCTTCATTTATAATTATGTTTCTTTCCCCATGTGTATAAGCAAAAAAGGCCCTTTTTTGAGTGCTCGCCCCGAGCCTCTAAAATGTTAGAGACGGCCCTGTTCAAGTCTTTCAAAAAACCTCCTGCAATGAGTTAAAAAAATTGGAAGTCTGCCGGAGTCCAGACTACTCTACCTTTGGTGTTCGCAAAGACAAACCATTAGTCATAATAATACCTTGCGGTATTGTATAAATCTTAGTGGCTTTAAACATATGCACCCGTACTGATTCTGAGCTGTTACTTGCGCAGAAGCCCTCGATTTCTCAATGTGTATTATCATTAGGCTAAGCTATTCAGAATGACAGAATGTATTTTAAAGGTTATTTGAGATATTTTAGAATAGCTGGAAACCTGGACTTTTTGCTGGCTAACCTCACAGAGGATAAAGATGAATCCTTTAGTTATTTGAGATTTTTTTTAGAACACGGCTTCTATTTTGGAGGTACATGTATTTTAGAAGTTCTTTAAGTTTAAACAGGGAAATATCCTGTAATTTGAAAAGTAATCCCTATATATAAAGCTCTACCAATAATATATTCACATATAAAATTGAATTGGGTCAAAAGCTTCATATAAAGAACATGGAAAAGAGCTCTTTCTTCTGGATCCATTTGTTTAACGATTTTGGCTACAGAAGATATGGAGTTGGACCAGAAAAGTCTTGGAAAAGCTGATAAGGTATCTGTTTGCTTAAAACATATGCCTTCAGCCGTATTGGCACCAGAGGAAGTATCACTCTTGGCCGAAGGCATCTCTCTCATTCTCTCTCGATGTGTAAAACTTCAGCTGATTGTTGCAGAAAGCGAAGATCAATACCACCATGTAGCAGAGTATCTCAGACTGACTGCTGGGAAAGTTAAACGTGAAAAAGTCGATAATATGGCTGCAGATATCCTTGATTTGTTTTTACAGAGAAAAAATTCCTGCACGGTTGGGCATGTAGTATTTCTGCTCTATGAGTCCATCCTAGATTTATTTATGCAGCGAAGAGACTCTTACAAGGTCGGGCATGTGATACTTTTCCTGTACGAGTCGATCAAACATCAATCATGGACGCATCAAGTCCAGCTAGGGTTCGGAACATAATATGACGCCATTTCACTAGAAGAAATATTGCAGAAGCCACTTGCAATTATTGTGGAAGGACATTTAGGGCTCACAACTGCAAAAATGGAACAACAACGTTGTGGAAGCACTTTAAGAGAAGCACCCACATTCCTAATCCTAACAGAGCTCACATAATTAATGCTTAGAACTTAGGCTTAGTGGTTTTTGTGTAATGTGTACTGCAGTGCAATATGTACTGCAGCTTTATATTCTATTCCTTGTTACTTTTTTTAGTAATAGACTAGTAGTTACTAACTGGATGGCTGCTATTACTTGTTTTTGCAGCGGTACTTGGTCCTATCAACAATAATGCCACCACCACCGGTGCTGCTGCCATGGAATAATGCCACCAGTGCTACTAGTTACATTTTTACCACCACTGTCCAGTGACAGTCAGTGCTACTGCTACTGCTACTTGTTACTTTGACTCTTTTGCTACCTATTAAAGACTACTGTTTAATTGTGTGTGTGAGTGACTATGTCTGTCAATCTTTGACTCTTTTGCTACTTGTTAGTTGTTACTTTTTCATTTTTTCAAGACTTGGTATTTGAGACTTGTCTTTGCTAGTATTAATATTATTGCTACTTGTTGTTAGTTGTTAATTGTTATGTATTGGTGCTCAGTAAAATAGGTTTTTAACAGAAAATTATTTGTCTAAGGACCGAGACTAGTACTAAATTGCAGTGCCGTCTGCATCGGTCCCGAATAGTACTAGGAGCCCAGACGTGGTATAGGTACTTGGTCAAAAAATAGGAACCGAGGCTAGGGAGGTACATGTACTCGGTCTCGGCAAGAACCTAGCCGAAACGTACCGTGTGCACCCTTACTTACCCTAGTATACGTAGAAATTCCATTCCCCCGCATTTTCCTTAATGGGAAGGTATGGACCGGTTTTCACCCTATCCGCATCCAATCCAATACGTTACGGATTTCAAATTTGGCATCCGTATCCAATCCACATCCAATGGATACACAGATGGACGGATTGGGTACGGATAATCCAACGGATTTGTTTTAGTTAAAATATATAATAAAGAAATTAAAGCCAACACAAATGACTCATCATAGACCTACATATCATATATATGTAGGAAGATAAAAACTCCATGTATAACACCCCAAGAAAACACCTTAAGAATTCCTAAATGGTCCACAATTTTTTTTTAGAACTAAATAAATGCACTTAATTTAAAGGATATGGATGTCCAACGGATTTTCAAAGTTGCATCCGGGTCTGATCCGTAATCCGTTGGATTTCAAAACTTCCATCCACATCTAACCCATAAACGAACGGTCCGGGCATCCATCCACAAATGAACGGTTGGTCCCGGTTAAATCCGCAGATTACGGGCCAAATGCTCACCCCCTAGTTATAGTCTTATAGATATCACAAAGTGAAGCCCGGTGACAAAGCCCATGCTTAGAATGTATACAAAGGTAGATTTGGTAATTTCACCTTAAAACCTAAACTTATCCATATATTCTTGCAGTTCTCTTCCAAATATCTCCTTGCTTCACTGCACATCGCCGTCTTCATCTTCAAATCTAGATCTCTAGTCCTCCAACTTCAGACAAAACCTCCTAATTTTGAGAAATTCTGTGGAAAAATGATTTTGCAAATGAGGGTTGTGAATGAAATACTTGTTGTGTATGGAAAACCTCACATACACATAGCAAATCATGCTTGTTAATCAGCATTATGGTATCTCCTCTCAAAAGTAAGTATGACTTTCTTTAATTTTTGTTTTCATTTCCATCTTATTCATGTTAATTTCAGTTATTCAATTGATTCCTGTGAACTGAATGCTTATTAATGTGTTTGTTCTGTATTCAAAAGGTAATTGACAAATTAGCAGAATGATCCAATGTACCGCATCCATTATAGCGGACAATATGGTGGTGACAAATTAGCAAAATGATCCAATATACTGCATCCATTATAGCGGACAATACGGTGGTGATGATATACGTCCTAAGAGTTGTGATGTTTAATTTCTTCCGGGTACCATTATGAATTTTCCTCTCAAAAATAAAGTCTAATTTTTCTTTAAAGCTTGTAACATATAACCCTCCTTGAGTTAGAAGAAAACGTAATTGCATTATATGAATTGAATCACCACTTGCATTCCCTTATATGAAGCAAATGTAATTGCATTACTCAAATTACCTTTGAGTAATGTACAAATTTGAATCCACTTGCAGCCACTTGAAAGCATATGATGCCCTGATTATATTTGCTTTTGTAGAGACTGACTATAGAGTCCTGATCATATAAATGTAATTGCTTTATATGAATCGAATCACCATTTGTTTCTTTATATGAATCGAATCACCCCATTATGAATGTTCCTCTCAAAAACTTGAGGTCTAATTTTTCTTTTCATTTTCTTTAAAGCCTGTAACGATAAATAACCCTCATTGGGTTAGAAGTAAATGTAATTCCGTCACCGTTTTTTTTTTTTTTTTCTGTTGAATAATGTCCGTACAAATTTGAATCAGCTTGCATGCATTTGAAAGCATTTGCCGTTAACCGGCTAGTCCTTGTCATGTATTTAAGGGATTACCAAATTCCTTCTTTACTTCAACTAAGCAGACTCAGTCCGGCAAATTGTACATAAAACGCACTATCACAATATAAACAGACAGAAACATGAAATAAGAAAAATTCAGCACTAGGTTGAAGGATATAAGACACTCAATCTGATTTGAGATTAATGTGAATGGTAATATGAAAACTACAAGAAAATTAAGCGAGGTGGTCAGTCAGTGGCCACAATAATCACATATTAATGTGAATGGTAATATGAACTGTCGGTTTCCCTTTCACGACAACTTCGTCGGTCCACATCTGTCGGTTGCATCGATCAACTGCTTCTTTTAAGGTTTTGACTAGATTGTGCACCCTCCAGTACACCGTGGCCGAAGTCCTGTAAACATTATATGCTACAAACACCTTGCTCCTGTTGGCCGCTAGTTCTTCATACAATTCCTTGAGACGCATTTCAACATCATCGTCCACCGCCAGTGGGGAGCAGGATGGGAGAAACCCGTAGGGTGATTGACCGTACGCGAGAGTGGCGATGCTAAACTCAGGCCACTCGCCCGTGTATTCTTTCACTGTGTCGCTCACCGATCTATCTTCCAGAATTGTGTTAGCCCAATATTCATCATGTAACCCATTGTATGCTTCAATATTTGGAAACTTGTCAAAAATTTGACGTTTAGTATCTTCAACAGCATCATGAAGTGGTTTCCCAAAATCACGCGAAAGGAAATAATCCTTGAGATCAGAATCCAGTTTCTTGATTCTCCCCAGTTCTATCTCCAGATCCTCATGGGGCATATCACTATACTTTGTCTCAGCGTTATCTATATCCTCCATTGTTTCCCATGATGTATACTTGTGTATAATCTGCATCATCGCCTGGGGTATTGACATCTCCAAAGATGATTAACTAACTAGGGTTATGTAGAAATTAACCACCTTGATTATATTAGTGAAATCAAAACACAGTCGCAGGAAAGAACAATAACAATAGCAAACCAGAGAAAGAATTCAAATTGATAAAGAATTTGTCACACAGAGAACCAAGGGTCTAATACCCTTTAAATACAACTACCACTGACAGTAGTTTCCTAACACAGTTCTAGATTCAGAACATAAATTTCCTAATGCAAGCAAACTTCTTAAGCTAAACCAAACTACCAATTTTAGTTCAGTATCCTATTATAGTTCAGATTCTATAACAGTCTCATTAGACTAGATTTCCAACAACCTCCATCACTTGTGAAGATTCTTTTCTTTGCTTTTTAGACCGATTCTTACTTGTAAGTTTGCTGTTTATGGAATATCATACTTCCAGCATAGGTTCTTAAGGATGCTCCTATTAGTGTTCTCATTGAAATTGTATTGTTCACCGGGTATACCCACCACTAATCAAAACCAGTAAGCTGAGCAACGCACTTAAGTACCTAACACAAGCGCATCTTGAGTACGTAAAGTTTTTGAACGGATCGAGATCCTTTTGAGGATTATGTAGCAACAATGAGGCTCTACCAGAGAATGCGTAATTTAAATCACAAAGCCGAGGACGTTTCATCTGGGACAGAATACAGATGTACATAACAATAATTTTGCAAGTTGGAGGCAGAGTGATCTCAATAGAATGACCCCGGGTCAGCTCTTGACCATTTCAAGGTCTAATTAGTACTGTCGGTGTTTGGATTCCAAGTAATCACTGGAATATTAGCTAAGACATTTCAGCCAATTTGTCACTTGAATCTTGTTTATATTTGCAGGAGAGAGTATGGAGAACTAAATATGTACAATTCCTTTGCCGAAATTAGTGTATTTGGAATGTAATCAATGGTGCTATCCGAAAATGGGAAGATTATATACCATTGGAGCTTCCGTCTTACTTTAACCTAGCTTATGTAAGGAACATAAATCTTTTTTTGTCAATATCTGAAATTTGTTTGACCCCATGGCATACTAGTCCTGGCTCCCAAACAGCCTGTTTGTGTAGTGATTGCTTAGTCATTATGAATTGCTACTTTGGGTTTGATTATCTTACACTTCCTCATTTGACATTTCACCAGTATCATCAGTAACATGTGTCATGGTTGTGGCGTCTCCTCAGGCACCTTAGACGCTGTTTGGCATGAAGCGAAGGGCTTGGCGCCTCGCCTCGCTTCACGCCTCACAAAACATAGCTTCTGGAAACCTCCTAGGTGCAAGTCATGTTCCACATCTGGGCATTCTGGTGCTAAATATCTTAAGGATAATGCGACCAAGAAAGTTTGGGTTCCTAAAGGAATTTTGAGAAATAAGGAAGATAATGGGAAGATTCAAGAACCTTACAAGGGAGTGGAGTTAGAGAGTAGTGAACCAATTGTCTCGGACGATCCTGATGAGGATAGGGAAAGGAAATTGACAAATATCCGCATCTTGATTAGGATCCTTACCAGTTGATGTGGTGGCAAATGAAGTCACTGCTGAAAATGCTGATTTGAATGGGATGAGAGAGACTGGTGTGGTAGCAACAACTTTTTCTAAACCTTAGGAATGAACTTACACTAGAAAGGTTTAGGAGGGCATGAAAGAAAGAGGTAGTGTCAAATAGCTCCTGTACATGCCTCATGAATTCATTGGGTATGCTTGACGTACGTTGAACCTAAAAACACGGATACTTGCCATATTGATGAATATGAAAAGGACGTTGGAGGCAAAGGCCAACTACAAGTAGGGGGAGACTGAAGGTAAATTCTCTTGAAAAATTACAAAGTACAATTCAGATGATTGATGCACAATAGGTAGATAGATTAGTGAAGGCTAGTGCCTTACATGGTGTAAAGATGGCCGCAAGTAAAGATTGTGAAGTTGAAAAATGTGTCTCCCTTCAATTTCAAAATCGAGACATCTAAGATACCTTAACCTCGCAATGGATATTTTTATGTCTTATTATGCCAATTATAATCTAAACAAGTATCTTGATCTGTCGCTTACATTGGTATTAAGATATTCGGATATGAAGAAGCTTCCTGAAGACATTGGATAAATTAAAAAAATTAAGGCACTTGAAGAACTACCCGATTTCACCTGTAACTACTGGAAATCAAGTAGTACACCCAAGTAAATAAGAAGATCGATCTAAGACATGATAAGTGTTTAGAAATTAGAAAATCTTTATTTAATAATCACCAAGGAGTGAAAATACGAGTTCTTCAATACAAGGAAACCCTAATCTCACCCTCTAAGCTAAGCTCTCACCTCCACAATACAAGTTCTCTCCAAAATCCGATCCCTCATGCCTAACCCAAGGACCTCTATTTATAGGCTAGTCAACCCTAATGGTGTATAACTCATTTTACTTTGCTACGTTCTCGTGGAGGTGCTTTATACTTCGCCCAAACCATTTTCCATAAAGTTTTTCCCCTTCTTTCGCTGACAACTTTCGTTTCTGTCGGGATAGCCGTCTCTTTTATTGCTCAATAATTTACTTACTTCGCAGGTGTTGATGGTGGTTTTTAGCTTAGGGGTAAAATCGTAAAACCCTAGTCAGACAGTGAAGTCACAGAACTTGAGTAATAGTGTCCAAACCAAGCACATTTATTGAACCCTTTAATTGTTCTGCAAGAAAATTACCAGGGAACCTTTTTTTTAATGCTAATTAGGGTTTCGACAGGCCAAAACACTAATTCTCACACCGCATGTGCCAATGGCTAACCATGCCAGCCATACCTACCGCGCCAAGGCATGCCAACCATGCTAGCTGCACCCCTGTGTCAATGGAAAACCATGCCAGCCACACCTACCGCTCCCAGGCATGCCAATCATGCTAGCTGCACCCCTGTGCCAATGGCAAACCATGCCAGCCACACCTACCGCGCCCAGGCATGCCAACCATGCTAGCTACACCCATGTGCCAATGGCAAACCATGCCGACCACACCTACCGCGCCCAGGCATGCCAACCATGCTAGTCGCACCCTGTGCCAATGGCAAACCATGCCAGCCACACCTACCGCGCCCAAGCATGCCAACCATGCTAGCTGCACCCCTGTGCCAATGGCAAACCATGCCAGCCACACCTACCGCGACATGCCAAATGCACCTTCCATGGCCCTATGCCAACCTAGCTGGGCTTCCTTACGCGGCTACCAAAATGAAGGCGTGCGACAATCAACGGTCCCCCTTCAATCCCAGAAGAAAATCCTAGCCGTCTGAGGTTACCAAACGACCGTTGGCCCAAAGCCCTAGCTTGGTCACGAACCTAGCTTGGTCACGCCAAACCTTGGCCCCACATGCCAAGCCAATCCGCACCTAGCCAAGCTAGCCACGCCATGCGCCCATGGAAAACGCTTCGCCCCACATGCCAAGCCAAACCGCACCTAGCCATGCTAGCCGCACCATGTGACAACGGCTTGCTGAAACCTTGTCCCCACATGCCAAGCCAAAGCACACCTTGCCTTAACACCTAGCCATGATAGCCGCACAATGTGACAACGGCTTGCCAAACCCTTGGCCCCACATGCCAAGCCAAACCGCACCTAGCCATGCTAGCCGCACCATGTGCCAACGGCTTGCCAAACCCTTGGCCATACATGCCAAGCCAAGCCACACGTTGCCTTGGCACTAGCTATGCTAGCCGTACCATGTGCCAATGTCTTGCCAAACCCTTGGCTCCACATGCCAAGCCAAACCACACCTAGCCATGCTAGCCGCCCCATATGCCAACGGCTTACCACACCCTTTACCCCACATTCCAAACACACCTAGCCGCGCCACAATGCTGGCCTTCCATACGCGGCTACAAAAACGAAGGCGTGTGACAATCGACGGTCCCCCTTCAATCCCAGGAGAAAATCCTAGCCCTCCAAGGTTACCAGACGACGCATGGTAACCTTTAGCCCGAAACCTAAGTTTTGCCACGCCAAACCACGTCATGCCAACGGCATGCCAACCTAGCCGCTCCTCATGCCACGCCAATGGCATGCCAACCTAGCCGCGCCACCATGGCATGCCAATGGCATGCTAACCTAGTCAGCGCCACCATGCTGGCCTTCCTTATGCGGCCACCAACGAACGAAAGCGTGCAAAGATCAACGGCTACCTTTCTTCTTAAGATACAAAATCTCGGCAGTCAAAGGTCACCAAGCTACCAAGTCTCCCGATATCGACTTGCCAGGCAACAACCCTATGCTACATGTTTTCCACAAAAACATTCGAGACATCAACACATATCACAAACTGGGGGATCCTCTTTGGGTATTGGTTTGGCGGTTTACGACGTGCGGCGTACACTACTCCCGTCGTAAGGAAGTGTCATAAGGGCACTACAAGAAAGTTGGTGTATTGCAACACGCTCTTTGTGTGGCAAGAACCACTATATTGCGTGGCTAAAGCCTTTTGCCACATAAAAATCTTTTGCCACACCCTGTGGCAACAGCCTGTGTGACAAGAAGTTATTGCCACACCTTTGGTGTAATGCGGCAATAGCTGGGTTTTTTTGCCACACCAAACGATGTGGCAATAACATGAGGCAAAAAATATTTTCTAATTTAATTTTCTCTTTAATGTCAAATTTATATTTTATTTAAATATTTTGTTGCCACACAAACTGGTGAGGCAATTTTAGTTTTTTTTTTTTTTTTTATGAATATTTATTTCCATATAAATGGTAGTTCTAATTTATTTTTATTTTGTTTGAATAATTCAATGAATAGAAAAGAGAAAATATCTAACGAGAACAAAATTTTGGATTGATATTATCTCATAGACAAATTTAGTACATATTTACAATGTAAATTTAGTTTACTCAATACATTATGTACATAAATGATACATCATAGGATAACTTGACCACATCATAATTTTAAGAAAAAGAAAGAAGAAAGGTACGAAACTTCATGGAAATCTTCTTCTAGGCTCCTACAAAATCAATATTCAAAAGGAAAGTAATTATTTTCACAATCAAGAATCGTTCTAAAAAAAGAAAAGAATCGTTCTAAATATTTACACATAATTAATGGTTTAATTTATTTATGGAAGATAAGAAAATTACCTTGCAAAAACATCCTGAACTCATAAACGGTATCCGCTTATGCACTGTAAATCAACAATTTTGATAAACTAGATCTGGTGATGAAAACACAAGAAAATGAAGGAAAGAAAACGGAGGCTAAAACTCTATTAATTTCATTAGTGATATTGATTTAGAGACTTTGGATTGTTTCGCACGAGATTTTCCCTTTCTTTTTACCAAATTAAACATACCTTCTTTAAGCGGACCAGGTTAATAACATGATTGAATAGCTAAATTCCCAAACCACAACAATATTTAAACATCAAAAACTTGTTTGGCACCATTACTTATCAACAAAATATGGTTGTTTTTATTAGATCAGAAAAGGTTAAAGAAGTGAACATGAAGAGGAAAAGAGAACATGAAAGATAAGAGAGCGAAGTGGGGGAGATAAGAGAGCGAAGTGGGGGAAAGGTAATTATGTAGGTGGGGATAGACTTTGACTCCTCAGTAAATATAATTATAATTTTATTTTTTACTAATAATAAAAATAAATTAATAAGTATTTGCCGCACCTAGAGAGAGTACTGTGGCAACAAAAAATAAATTAATAAGTATTAGCCGCACCTAGAGAGAGTACTGTGGCAACAAACCATCTTTTGCCGCACACTTAACCTAGTTGTGGCTAATACCAATTGTTTTTGCCTCATTAAAGGTTTCCATGTGGCTAGAAATATGTTTTTGCCACACCATGATCAAACTGTAGCAATACAACCATTTTGCAACATGCACTCAAATAGTTGGTGTGGCTATACACCGTCTTTCTTGTAGTGGGGTGAGGCGGTTAGTAAATACAGGGAGTTAAAAGTGAAACGTTCATGGGACATCAATTTCATACGTTAATGTTTTTATGGAACATCAATTCCATGCGTTAACGATTTTATGGAACATCAAATTCCATGCATACGGTTACCACATCCTCCCATTTACTTACCCATTTTTCCATTCCTTAATGAGACCAGGGTACGTTTCACTTCGACTTGTATAAATAGGTCTTACCTATTTCCACAGAAAAACAAGTTCATTCGGGAATACACAACACTCAAAAAATAATTTATATCTTACCATTTTTTAGCCTTCCCACTTTTTTGATACAAGTCGTAGTAACACAACTACTCTTCCAGAATCAACTATTCTGGTCTCATCACTTTCCTTGCTTCCCTCCCAAAACCAACCCATTCTCCTTCACTTTGTGACCGAAGCAAGTCTGGAACGACCATTTTTGGTTTAGGCCGGACTTGTACATATTGATATCTCGAATCTAAAGTACTCCCTTGTAGTACATTGTTTAGGGTTTAAATTGTTTCTCACCGTACACCGAAATTACCGATTTCAGAGTAAAACCATTTTCACCTACAAACAATTGGCGACCATGGTGGGAGATTGATCTTTCGGTTATAATGTCAATCTTCGACCATCGATCTCATTCGACCCAAACATCAAGATGGTAGAAGCAGGCGATCTTCTTAAGGATCGACCACTCAGTTACCAGACGACTCGATTATCAGTCATGACACGACAAGGGATGACTGGGTACTTCCCAGAAAATTGAAGCAAACGATCCGCCCGAGAATCAGTGACTCGGTTATCAAGCAATTCAGTAACGGCTGGGGACTTTCCAAAATCACGGCGGTGCTTCCCATAAAACTCGGTTGTGCATCCGGAAGGTTTCCTTTTTCATCAGGAGACCTAAAAAACCAAGTAAGTCCTACCTAGACATGATACATGGTTCGCTCTTTCAAGTTTTCACGGGAATGATAAAACCAATAGCCATGTTATGTTTAACCCCATGTCATCTACCAAACACACGGTTCCATGGTTTTCCTGGGATGCTTGCAACACTTTCAATCATAACCAAGACAACATCATTTCCAAATACAATTCATTCCTAAACAATTCATTCAAAAAGAAAAATCCAAAACCTTCGAGATAACATTTATCTATCAACCCAAAAAAAAAAGGGATCCATAAAATCAAAACCATAAACCAGGCGTTTCCATTTTCCTTTCAAAAAAAAAACCTAAAAATAAGAAGTTCAAAAGATAGAAATGTATTCAAGGAAAGTTTTCCAACGGTGGCTTGCTCCGCTTAGCAAAGACCTCCCTCGTGCTCTGGAGAGCCACCCTTTTTAACTTCAACTGCCTGCACAACTTCTTGAATTCCGCTTTCTGCTTCTTCACCATGTCTGCGGAAGGACCTTCGACTGCTTCGGCCAACGACTTTTCAACCTCAGAGAAACCTTCAACGAACCAAGGGACATTGAACTCAAAGTCTACACACATGTTACGATGGAACCTCCAGCTCGAGATTACATCTACAGAAACCGTATGGCCAGTCACGTTGCACATGTCGTCAATCGAAGACAAAGCTTCCTCCACCCGCTTACCAGACGCGCTTACCAGATGCGCTTACCAGACGTGCATACTAGACGCGCTTACCAGACGCGCTTACCAGACGCGCATACCGTGACGCAGCGCTTACCAGACGTGCTTAGGATGCGCTTACCGGACACACTTACCGGGACGCGCTTATCAGACCCGCATACCAGACGCGCTTACCAGACGCGCTTACCATATGCGATTACCAGACGCGATTACCAGACGCACTTACCAGACGCGCTTACCAGACGCGTATACCAGATGCGCTTACCAGACGCGCATGCCAGCCACAATACCATACCCTGCGCTAACGGCTTGCATCCTTCCAGCGCTAATATCTTGCGCCCTTCCATCACCATCTTCTCCGCTCCACAACCAGCCAAAGCAGCGTCATCCTCACGCTTCGAAACAGCACCATGGCTCCAGCACTCCATGATCAAAACCGTGCCATCTCTGCACGACCACCAGAACCAGAGCCGCTTCCGCCACCCCAATGTTTCTTCAAGCATGACAGCTCCAACAGTCACCCAGAGACGCTATTCCACCATCAGGGCAAGATACTGGAATAGCCGAAAGAAGCCGACCTCCTTTTACCACTGTTTATTTGATGAAAAGATAAAAAGCACTTCAGCAGGAAGTGCGTTTATAGATGAAGAGGCTCGCGTTGCTCTTGAACACCCAGTA
Organism: Papaver armeniacum; assembly: GCA_023531295.1. Lineage (NCBI taxonomy): Eukaryota > Viridiplantae > Streptophyta > Magnoliopsida > Ranunculales > Papaveraceae > Papaver > Papaver armeniacum. Next base: position 112,656 of record JAJJWW010007526.1, read on the forward strand.
GAAGGGGATCAACAATCCAATTTCATCACACGTAAAGATCAGGAACGACTTCTCCAAAATCGAAAGCCAAGGAAATCAACAACCCTCCTGAGTTCACAGAGACCCTCTTCTCATCAGGACCTGCACGATGCTTCAAGACATATTTGCATCCCTCAACCGCACTGCATCCGGAAATCAGGTGTTTCCAGCTAGGGAAGTCGTTCCCAAACTCCAACCTCTCTTGGAAAGCACGATTGATAGATGGAACTGGGGACTCCTAACCTCTGTTCACTTGAGGGATATCGAGTTTGACAGAATGTTACGCAGCCTACGACTTCAACATGATAACCGCCAAAGTTCTGAGAGTTGCAAGGCGTCATTTTAACTTTCTCTCTAGAAGTGGCTCCACTTAAACGTTCTCCAGCAGCGGTTCCGCTTCAACGTTCTCTTCAACATCACTCCTTCCTGCAAAGGATCGTGCCACCACGCTCCCCATATCAAGGATCATGATCGCAGCCAGCCAATCTTCGTAGTCATGGACACCTTTTGATCCATCCCGCCAAGACTCATGACCATGGACAGTTTGCTCGCTTACGCATCCAGCTCATCCTTTTACTTCCATGGATGCCCATACAATTCTAGCCAACCTACTTTGTTTCCACGACAATATAGTCTCTTCTGTTTACATCTGCTACCAAGAACTATTGTCGATCATTTTTGATACCAGTCAAAGCCTCACCACAGCCGCAATCACTATGAAGGTAACCCGTACTCCTTCATATTTTAGTTTCACGTGGAAGAAGTAACAAAATCACTAGTACGAACGCACGATGGTGATATCTTTATTATGGTCAACCCACTGACCATACAAGATGGAAATATGTAAATCATACTTGGGGACTGGGGATATACACGAAATCCTTTCACTTCCCATCCCGAAGCTCAGAATACACGATCATTTATCAAGTCACGACCAGAAAAGTTGAAAACGTCCAGGAACCGCCTTATTCAATTACTCAGGAGCTCTTAAGGGAATGGAAGATCGAATAACATATTATAATAGAAGATCCAAGTATTTCAAATAAGAATTTTTATTCAAAGATGTGAAACTGCAAGCGGGATGCTAATTGGCGAAACCCTAACTTCGCCATGAATACCAAGAAGATAACAATAAGTCTATAAAAGCACCAAGACGTCTATAGAATAAAGAAAAAAAGAAAAAGGGGAAGCTGGTCATAGAAAGCGGATGCGCGAGTTGCCAACGCCTCTGTCAGAGCTTCTTCAAACAGTTTTCCCAGTAATCTCTAGGGCATCAAAGTTTCCATCCGAAGCATAACACTCTCGGAATTTGGATAAGGAAAGGATTTTCTATTTTGGATAAATAAGGAGGAAAGGCAATCAGTCCCGCGAAGACAAGCCACCACCGTGTAAACAGTCTGCACCTTTGCTTTGCCAACGCCATGCTTGGGCAACGCTTTGTCAAGAAGCCCACGGCTATTCCAAGCCAAATCAATGCTAATGGGTCCCATTCATGCCAAGTCTATGCTAGCAGCTCCGCCTCGCTTTCCAAAAGCCTAGACCTGAAGACGCACAACCATGCCAGGATTTACGCAAAGCTGCAAGGCGCAAGGATCGCAGATTCTACTTATCTCTCGAAAAAAGGAGGTACGATCATTGCTAGGAGATTCCATCATAATTCCAAACCAGGAGGAGGAACGAGCTTTACCCTACCTTCACCAACGAACAACTGGAAAGAGGGAGATGATACAATTTCACCAGCAATATATGTATTGCACAAACCTTAAAAAGGGGAAATGAGAAGTAACGCTCTCTTATGGGTGTAACGCTTCCAGATTTTTGAATAAGGAAAGAATTCACTGTTAAAACCGCGCATGAAGAAAGGCAATCGGTCCCACAAGAACAAGCCTTGCGACTTCCAAGACATCCACGTTTTCCTTGCCAGTGCTAGTCTTGCCATCGCTCCACGTTCAGTTTTTGCAACAATCCGCGCCTTTCATGCTAATACGCCAACACCAACAACTCTTCGAGCCATCGTCATGATGTTCCCTAACCCAACCATGATGATGCATGGCCAGACTAAGCCGACGATATTCATAACACCACTTCACGGTCTACACCACAAATAAAATCTATGCAAGGCTTCCAAACACGAGGATCAAGAACTCTCCTTACCTCTCGAAAAAGTCGTCACCTTCCCACAGAACTGAAGCAAGTTGTTGTCTTCCCGAAGCCAACGCTCACGCCATGCCAAGCCAACAGATCAACTCCCGCGCCAAATTTACGCTAGCGGCTCCCATTCCAAGTTGACCAATGATGACGGCTCGTTCCAAGCCAATCCAACGCTCGCGGCTCCATTCCAAGCCGCATGATACCTACGGCTCCCATTCCAAGCCTATCCAGTGCTAACGGCTCCAAAGTCCAAGCCAACCGGTGCTAGCAGCTTCCCTTCACACCAAATCTACACTAGTGGCTCCGTTCCAGCCTAACCTGCAGTACCACGAGCACAAGGGACTTTCTAAAGATCACTCGTCTTCTTCTGCTCCGCTCCATTTACCGCGGCCGCACCACGCCTAGTCGTCCGTATACGCCTAGCCTTGCCATGGCCGCACCATGCCAGGCCGCCCAATCCATTATCGCGGCTTAATAATACCAAGTCATCCACGCGCGCTTTGCATCTCCAAGCTGTCCGTACCGTGAACCTGCCAATACCAATAAATTTTCCTAAGACCATGCAACCTCTTGGCCCCATGTGCCAAGTCATATGCTCTGATTTTCCTTCCAAGACCGGGCCCGCTTTTCCTCGGTGATGTACGACCAGACAAAGCCGGCAACTTTCGTCTCACCACTCCACGGTCTGCATCCCCAGTACAACTTATGCAGGACCGCCAACAAGGGAAGCAAAAACTCTCTTCACCCTTCAAAAAGGTTAGTCGGATTTTCCTGACCATCTTTGCAATGATTTACGTCTTGATTCCATCCTTGTTTGTCACCATCATAGGCTTACCTCGCAACAAGGCACCTGTTCCAAGCTAAGCAGGGGACTTAATGTTGATGGTGGTTTTTAGCTTAGGGGTAAAATCGTAAAACCCTAGTCAGACAGTGACGTCACAGAACTTGAGTAATAATGTCCAAACCAAGCACATTTATTGAACCCTTTAATTTGTTTGCGAGAAAATTACCAGCCAAAACCCTAATTCTCACGCCGCATGCGCCAATGACTAACCATGCCAGCCACACCAACCGCGCTAAGGCATGCCGCTAGCTGCACCCCTGTGCCAATGGCAAACCATGCCATCCACACCTACCGTGCCCAGTCATGCTAGCTGCACCCCTGTGCCAATGGAAAACCATGCCATCCACACCTATCGCGACCAGGCATGCCAACCATGCTAACTGCACCCAAGTGCCAATAACAAACCATGCTAGACACACCTACCGCGCCCAGGCATGCCAACCATGCTAGATGAACCCCTATGCCAATGGCAAACCATGCCAGCCACACCTACCACGCCCAGGCATGCCAACCATGCTAGTTGTACCCCTGTGCCAATGACAAACTATGCCATCCACACCTACCGCGCAATGCGAAACTCACCTTGCCATGGCCCCATGCCAACCTAGTCGCGCCACCTTGCTGGGCTTCCCTACGTGGCTACCAAAACAAAGGCGTGCAAAAATAAACGATCGCCCTTCAATCCAGGAGAAAATCCTAGCCGTTTGGGGTTACCAAACGACCTTTGGCCCAAAGACCTAGCTTGGTCACGAACCTAGCTTGGTCACGCCAAACCTTGGCCCCACATGCCAAGCCAAACCGCACCTAGCCAAGCTAGGCACGCCATGCGCCCATGGCAAATACTTGGCCCCACATCCTAAGCCAAACCCACCTAGCCAAGCTAGCCACGCCATGCGCCCATGGCAAACCCTTGGCCCCATATGCCAAGCCAAACCGCACCTAGCCAAGCTAGCCACGCCATGCGCCCATGGAAAACCCTTGGCCCCACATGCCAAGCCAAACCGTACCTAGACAAGCTAGCCACGCAATGCGCCCATGGCAAACCCTTGGCCCCACATGCCAATCCGAACCGCACCTAGCCATGCTAGCCGCACCATGTGCCAACGGATTGCCAAAACCTTGGCCACACATGCCAAGCAAAGCCACACCTTGCCTTGGCACCTAGCCATGCTAGCCGCACATTGTGCCAATGGCTTGCCAAACCCTTGTCCCGACATGCCAATCCAAACCGCACCTAGCCATGCTAGCCGCACCATGTGCCAATGGCTTTCCAAACCTTTGGCCATACATGCCAAGCCAAGCAACACCTTTCCTTGGTACTAGCCATGCTAGCCGCACCATGTGCCAACGGCTTTCCAAACCCTTGGCCTCACATGCCAAGCCAAACCGCACCTAGCGATGCTAGCCGCCCCATGTGCCAACGGCTTACCAAACCTTTGGCCCTACATGCCAAACACACCTAGCCGCGCCACCATGCTGGCCTTCCCTACGCGGCTACCAAAACGAAGGCGTGCGACAATCGACGGTCCCCATTCAAACCCAGGAGAAAATCCTAGCCCTCCAAGGTTACTAGACGACGCATGGTAACCTTTATCCCGAAAACCTAAGTTTGGCCACGCCATGCTAACGGCATGGCAACCTAGTCGCGCCACCATGCCACGCCAATGGCATTCCAACCTAGCCGCGCCACCATGCCATGCCAATGGCATGCTAACCTAGCCGCGCCACCATGCTGACCTTCCCTATGCGGCCACCAACGAACGAAAGCGTGCAAAGATCAACGGCTACCTTTCCTCTTAAGATACAAAATCTCGACAGTCGAAGGTCACCAAGCTACCAAGTCTCCCGAGCTCGACTTGCCAGGCAACAACCCTATGCTACAGTTTTCCAAAAAAAAATTCGAGACATCAACACATATCACAATTTGGGGGGTCCTCTTTGGGTATTGGTTTGGCGTTTTACAGCGTGTGGCGTACACTACGCCCGTCATAAGGAAGTGTCATAAGGGTGAGGCGGTTAGTAAATACAGGGAGTTAAAAGTGAAACGTTCATGGGACATTAATTCCATACGTTAATGTTTTTATGGAACATCAATTCCATGCGTAAACGATTTTATGAAACATCAAATTCCATGCATACGGTTACCACCTCCTCCCATTTACTTACCCATTTTTCCATTCCTTAATGAGACCAGGGTACGTTTCATTTCGACTTGTATAAATAGGTTTTACCTATTTCCACATAACAACAAGTTCATTCGGGAATACACAACACTCAGAAAATACTTTCTAGCTTACCATTTGTTAGCCTTCCTACTTTTCTGATACAAGTTGTAACACAACTACTCTTCTGAGAATCAACTATTCCGGTCTCATCACTTTCCTTGCTTCCCTCCCAAAACCAACCCATTCTCCTTCACTTTGTGACCGAAGCAAGTCTGGAACGACCATTTTTTGGTTTAGGCCGGACTTGTACATATTGATATCTCGAATCTAAAGTACTCCCTTGTAGTACATTGTTTAGGGTTTAAATTGTTTCTCACACGTACACCCGAAATTACCGAAATCAGCAGAAACCATTTTCACCTACAAACAACAGGTTACCTTTCTAGCCAAGTGTTTATGGGTAAAAATCGTTTCTGCCGATTTCGGTAAATTCGGTAGGTGAGTGAGAAACCGGTTCAAACCCTAAACAAATGTGCTGCACGTGAGCACTTTTTAGATTCGAGAGATCAATTCGTCAAGTCCGCCTAAACTAAGAAATGGCCGTTCCGGATTTGGTTCGGGTCACAAAGTGAAGTAGAAGGATTGATTTGGGGAGGGAAGCAAATAAAGGTTTTTGAGACCGAATACCCCAGGAGAGTAGTATCTCGACTTGTATCGGAAAGTGGAAGCTTCGTAAGCTTGCAAGAGATGAAAGCTTTTTGGAGAGCTTGCAAAGTTGCCTTTTCTGAGAGTGTAGTATTTTTTTCCGGACCAAGACTTGTTGTCTGGTGGAAATAGGTAAGTCCTATTTATACAAGTCGAGATTGAAACGTACCCTGGCCTCATGAAGGAAGAGAGTAAAGGGTGAAATAATGGGAGGAGGTGGTAACCTCAAGGTGTTTATGGGTGAAAACGTTTTCACCGTTGTTTCCTCATTTATTTGACCGCTTTATTCCTTTTCACTCTTTCTTAATGTGAGCGTAGTGTACGTCGTAAGCCGGTGGACCGCCAAACCAAAACCCGGAAAGCATCCCCGTTTGTGTTGATATCTCGAGTGTTGGTTGCACCTTGAGTGCAAGTGGCAATGCCGAGCCGCTAGTGGCGTGTGTGGCATGTGCCAATGGCATGTGCGGAATGCCTTGGGGGTAGGTTGTACGCGGGAGTGTAAGTGGCAATGCCAGCCGCTAGTGGCGTGTGTGGCATGTGCCAATGGCATGTGCGGAATGCCTTGGTGGTAGGTTGTACGTTGGGTGTAAGTGGCAATGCCAGAGCTGCTAGTGGCGTGTGTGGCATATGCCAATGGCATGTGCGGAATGCCTTGGTGGTAGGTTGCATGGTTTGAAAATTAGGCTACCAGCGTGTGTTTTGGCGTGTGTGATTGCGCGTACGGTCGAATTGGCCTAGGTTGCATGGCTTGCAAGTTAGGCTACCAACATGCATTAGGGCCACGGCTAGGTGATGGAGGCTACCAGCGAGCGTGTTGGCATGTGCCAATGGCATGCATGGCCGTTAGAGCCGTGTCCTTGGTAGGAAAACCTACCAGCGAGCATGTTGGCATGTGCCAATGGCATGCGTGGCCGTTAGGGCCGTGGCCTTGGTAGGAAAAGCTACCAGCGAGCATGTTGGCATGTGCCAATGGCATGCGTGGCCGTTAGGGCCGTGGCCTTGGTAGGAAAAGCTACCAGCGAGCATGTTGGCATGTGCCAATGGCATGCGTGGCCGTTAGGGCCAAGCAAGAGTGCTTGGCTTGGCGTGACGTGACTAGCGTAGCTAGGACCAAGGCAGAGTGCGTTTGGCATGGCGCAGCTAGCTCGGGCTAAATGTGGCTTGGCATGATTTGCCATTGGCATGGAGGTGAATTAGGGTTTTGTTCGTTGTAACCATAATTTGAAAAATACCCCCTATTAAATACGACTACACCGCCTTAAATGTCCTAATAAATGTGTTACCGTGACATTAGGTTATTTTTAGGGTTTTACGAGTTTACCCTTCGTTTAAAAAACCACCATCAACATTAAGTCCCCTGCTTAGCTCGGAACAAGGTCTTTGTTGCGAGGTAAGCATAAGATGGTGACAAACTATCAACAGAAAACCGTAAAGAGAATTGAGGAGGCTCGTCTGACCTTTTATAAATAGGATTTGGAATCCTTGCCTCTCGGCGATTTTGCACAAACGGAGGCTGGCACAATTGGTGGGGCGGTGCGGCTTTGGGCGACGTTGGGAAGTTGGCGTGCTAGCTGGTGGGACCGGAGCAAGGTGTGGAAGATGTGCGTGTTTGCAGGCGTGACTTGGGCGGTCATTGGGAAGTCGGTGCAATTGGTGGGGCCGGTGCAGCTTGGGCGACATTGGGAAGTTGGGCGCCCTTGTGGGCCCGTTTCTTACACGCACGATTTTGGTAAAGGCAAATCCTTCCCTATTTCAGAATCTTCACGCCTATATATATAAAGTCCCTTTCTCCCATCTTGCACTTTCATATTTTCATCCTTTCCTATTAGCGGCAGAGTCACAAAGAAAAACCAGCTTCCAGGTATGTCTTCCAGAACTTCTCTTGTTTCCCTTTTTATGTAGGTGTAAACCCTAAGAGTATGCGTTTTTCTTTATATATTGCGCATATAATTTCTTGGCGTGTCTCTTGTAGAAAAAATTGTATGTATGCAACCAAGGGAAATACTGCATATATTATTCGAACCCGTAGGAAATATTGTATATGATTTTCGGTCCTGAAAGAAATATTGCGCGTGCAGTTTTGAACCCGTAGAAAAATGCTCCATGTATAATTTTGAACCCGAATAAGGATACTGTAGACACACTTGAACCCGTATAAAATACCGCGTATATAGTCTTGAACCCGAAGAAAATACTGTGTATATAGTCTTGAACCCGAAGAAAATACTGCGTGTGCAGTTTTTGAACCCGTAGAGAATACGCCCTATTTTTTTTTATTTATTATTTTTTTTTTTTTTGTGTTTCGGGTTTTCCTTTTGTCGGGCGCGGTTATGTGTCAGGGAGATAATTTTGTTATTTTTTTTTGTGTGCAGATATCTTGTTACTAAGTTGTTATCAAGAAATCCGACAAGATGTTACCTGAACAAAATTTCGCCTCATCGAAGGATGTCCATAATTCCAAACCAAACACGGATGATGAATTCTTCGCCAAAAAACTTGTCTCTGCTCGGAAAAATCACCTGTGTTTCGTGCACATTTTGTTAACCGGTGGTGAAGATGAAAAGAAGACACGTTCGGTTCGCCTAGAGAACACCATACGGTTCGTCTTCATAAAGGGTATATTCCTCTTCCAACATTGATTTCAGGATATGTCAAAGCCCATTGCGTTCTTTTGATAGATGGGTTGAGTTCATGGTGAGTAAGGAGCACATAAATACCAACCTCGACTGAGCGCAGATTATTGATCTTTGTCGTAACTTCAGTAAACCTCCGGATTAGGAAGGATATCCGGGCTTGGTTGCTTTCATCTCCGGATGGTGTTCGGACACCCATACAATCATATGTAGATGGGGTGAGATAACTTTCTCCTTGGAGAGTGTGGCTCTCTTGTCGAATCTTCCCAGAATCGGGAACCTTAAAATCCAATTATCTCGAAAGTGAGGTGAAGATGCGGGATGACCTTGCCGCTAAGTTGGGAGATTACGCTCGTAAAGACTCCACTGCGAAGTCGAAGGATTCTGTCCGGAAAGAGGATGAAAGGTGCTTTTATAGCTGGTGGATGTCTTAGTGGTTTGCGGACGAGATGGAACCTGAACAGAAAAGCAGTGATCTTCATGTTGCAGCATTTTTTGCTCTCTGGTTGTCTAGAGACATTTTTGATGACGGTTCTGGCAAGAAGGAAATAAAACCAGAGTTGCTAGCGGTTCTTTGGAAGTTAGCAAAAGGTGAAGTTTTTCCCATTGGCAAGCTATTCCCCGGTTCCCTGTACGTGCATCTGGATCACCTAGTTGCGAACATGCGAGTTTCAAATGGTTTCATGAAAGTGAATTCATATGTGCTCGTTGCTTTTCTGCAAGTCTGGCTATGGGAGCAATTTGAGAAGTATGCTCCGAAACCGATGCCTTCGATTCCCGCGAGTTGGGGGGGTTCCCGAATTCTTCGATGGGTGAACAGGCGTCCAAAGGTTGGCATGAGCTTGGTTAGTCTTCTTGACAAGTCGTATGAAATCAGTTTTCACCCATGGGAGCCGGTCCATAGGTCGGTGACTCAAATTGACACCTTTGCTTCTTCTCCGAATATGTCTTTGTCTTCTGATGGCGATTTGAGCGTTGGTGAAAACTTGTTTATTCAAAGTTGCATGTCCGGTTATATACCGTCTTTCTTTATGGGGTCTTTCCAGATAGTCGCTACAATATTGACCGTGTCTTGATCGTCACATGGGTTTCGATCAAGGGGTGCCTCTTGCTTACCGGCCCGGTGATCCCTAAGGATTCATTGCGTCGCCCTTAATGCCGTGCCCTTGAGCCGGTATCCGCCTTCCATTCTTTCAAACGGAAGAGTAATTTCGACGACCTTGGCTATAACGAGTTCTGGTGCGACGAGTTTATTATGATCCAAGATTTTGTGAATAGCGTGGTAGAGAACGTTCGTTGCAAACCTTCCCCAGCAGTTTTGAAAAAGCATCCAATGTTGAGAGATCTCAAGCGAAAGTTGCCTAGCAACTCGGAAATTCCCCAGGCCAAGGAACGGAGAACGAAGAATCGTGTTGGCGGGTTACGGACGGTTTAAAAAGATCCTCACGCAGCTCTCGTGTCTTTCAGTTCTTCCAATAATCAGGTATGTGTCATCTCCTTGTTGGTTTGTCTCAAAACACGTGAATTTCTGCTGAAAACATATATCTTGTTTCTTCCAGGGCTTCGGTAGTGTTAATGCTTTTGCTTCCCTTGCACATTGCCAGGAGACGGTAATTTCTTCGAAGAATTCTGGCGCGCACCGAGCCTACTCATAGCGGTGATGAGTCGAGAAAGAAGAAAGTTCAACAAGTGAGAGTGATTCCTCAAAAGACCGGTTCTTTTTCGGGAAGTGGTTCGGTGAGTTTCGCGCTTCTTTTCTTTCTTCTTCTTCTATTTCTTCTTTTGAAAAATGTCTAACTCAAGTTTGCAGGAGGAATCCAGTTCGGAGGACGATTCTGGGGTGGAGTCACACGAAAACTTGCCTTTGGTGACCACCGCCGGTGACTTGGAGATGGGAGTTAGCCAATCGCCGGGCACAGATGTGGTTCAAACGGTGGATGATTCTCTAATGGTTGTTGCTGTAGACATGGGAGGAGACCCTTTGCGAGTCGTGGGGCCAGTTGCAGGCGCCATTTTCGATCCCCCACAGTATTTGGTTCCTTATCCGGGTCATGTCTTTGGTTGGCGCTTCACGTCTTTGGCTAAGTATGAGGCGTTGTACACCGTAATGGGAGAAGTACGGACATATGGCAACAACCAAGAAAGTCACTAGTCGATTTGCGCTGGTTAAGCGTGTGGAAGAGGCTTTATCTTCCATCGATAATATGCGTGAGGTGACTGGTCACACCATTTCTGAAGACGTCATTGCCGACTGGGAGCACCATCGCGACGTGTGCGTAGAAAAGGAGTTCAACACTTCGTGGTTTGTCGAAGGCCTTCTTTGAGATCCAAAAGTTGAAAGATTCAAAGAACCGAAAGCCTTTCCACAACGAGGAGATTGCACGACGGGGAGGTAGAACTCGAAAATTTTTCCAAGATGTTGACTATGAAGAGAGCGGCTCTTGAAGATGCAAAGTTGACTTTTCCAAGAAGAACAGACCTCTGTTGGATGATTTTCCTTGAATGTTTCTCTCGTTAAACTTTCATTTAGGTTCTTTTCCCTTTTTTTGTAAAGACATACTTGGATGTCCGGTTCAAGGTTTGACCAGTTTTTGTAGACATTGGTAGCTTTTGAGGATATTGGATTATTTCGGGATGAATGGTTTTGATAATATGACTCGATTATGTTTTTGGGAAAGGAATATTGCTTTTATGAAAGTGTGTGCTAGCAATAGGCACAATACTCGCAGTATAATGGTTTTACTAAGAACCTAAAAAACAGATCGTATACTCCTTGTGATCTAAATTTACTCACTTCATAGGTTTTTACGAACATGCCCCTCTCCATGTAAAAGGCGGTTTTTTGGTAGCATCGCCAAAGAAGTCCCCAATCGCGGTAGCATCTTCAACGAGTCCCCAGTTTTTAGGTGTAGCTTTTACAATCAGTAACCGAAGAAACTGGCGGTTGAGTCGATTGAGTCGCTTTCCCCTACCATCTTGACTTCGGATCGAAGAACGAGATCGACAATCGACATTGTATCCGATAGATCAATCCTTCCGCCCGTGGTCGCCAATTGTTTATGGGTAAAAATCGCTTCGCCGATTCGGTAAATCTCGGTAGGTGAGTGAGAAACGGTTCAAACCCTAAACAAATGCCGCACGTGAGCACTTTATAGATTCGAGAGATAAAATTTGTACAAGTCCGGCCTAAACCAAGAAATGGCCGTTCCAGACTTGCTTCAGTCACAAAGTGGAGGAGAAGGATTGATTTGGGGAGGGAAGCAAAGAAAGGTGTTGAGACCAGAATACCTCGGGGAGAGTAGTATCTCGACTTGTATCGTAAAGTGGAAGCTTCGTAAGCTTGCAAGAGATGAAAGCTTTTTGGAGAGCTTGCAAAGTTGCCTTTTCGAGAGTGTAGTATTTTTCTCCTGACCAAGACTTTTTGTCCGGTGGAAATAGGTAAGACCTATTTATATAAGTCGAGATTGAAACGTACCCTGGCCTCATGAAGGAAGAGAGTAAAGGGTGAAATAATGGGAGGAGGTGGTAACCGCAAGGTGTTTATGGTTGAAAACGTTTTCACCATTATTTCCTCATTTATTTGACCGTTTTATTCCTTTTCACGCTTTCTTAATGTGAGCGTAGTGCACGCCGTAAGTTTGTGGACCGCCAAACCAAAACCCCGGGAAAGCATCCCCGCTTGTGTTGATATCTCGAGTGTTGGTTGCACTGAGTGCAAGTGGCAATGCCAGAGTCGCTAGCGGCGTGTGTGGCATGTGCCAATGGAATGTGCAGAATGCCTTGGTGGTAGGTTGACGTTGGAGTGTAAGTGGCAATGCCAAAGCCGCTAGTTTAGCTGGCGTGTGTGGCATGTGCCAATGGCATGTACCGAATGCCTTGGTGGTAGGTTGTACGTTGAGTGTAAGTGGCAATGCCGTAGCCGCTAGTGGCGTGTGTGGCATGTGCCAATGGCATGTGCGGAATGCCTTGGTGGTAGGTTGCATGGTTTGCAAATTAGGCTACCAAGCCGTGTGTTTTGGCGTGTGCCGGTGGGCGCGTACGGTCGAATTGGCCTAGGTTGCATGGCTTGCAAGTTAGGCTACTGGGCCACAAGCATTAGGGCCACTTCGCTAGGTGATGGAGGCTACCAGCGAGCGTGTTGGCATGTGCCAATGGCATGCGTGGCCGTTAGAGCCGTGGCCTTGGTAGGAAAAGCTACCAGCGAGCATGTTGGCATGTGCCAATGGCATGCGTGGCCGTTAGGGCCGTGTCCTTGGTAGGAAAAGCTACCGGCGAGCATGTTGGCATGTGCCAATGGCATGCGTGGTCGTTTAGGGCCGTGGCCTTGGTAGGAAAAGCTACCAACGAGCATGTTGGCATGTGCCAATTATGGCATGCGTGGCCGTTAGGGCCAAGCAAGAGTGCTTGGCTTGGCGTGACGTGACTAGCGTAGCTAGGACCAAGGTAGAGTGCGTTTGGCATGGCGCAGCTAGCTCGGGCTAAATGTGGCTTGGCATGATTTGCCATTGGCATGGAGGTGAATTAGGTTTTGTTCGTTGTAACCCTAATTTGAAAAAATACCCCCTATTAAATACTGACTACCTGCCTTAAATGTCCTAATAAATGTGTCACTGGTGACATTAGGTTATTTTTAGGGTTTTACGAGTTTACCCTTCGTTTAAAACACCACCATCAACACCAAGTAACCTTACTTCGCCCATCCTTATTTCGTGGATGATATCTTGTTGGGTACTCCAATTGATCTTTCGTAGTTCAGACTCTCCTAGTGGGTTACTTCGTCATAAGATGTTATCTCGCACACGGCTTTTATTTCGTCAGTTAGTCAATAATGGCGACCCTGACTTGATTTGACAAATCACTGACGAGGGTTCTCGGGGCATGGTACAAGATCTTTCGGCAGGATTCTCGCATCTTCCCTATGTCCACGTGGCAAATCGTATTTTGGTAGCTACATTTGTGCGCTACACTGACTTTCATTGGGAGCCACGTCGAGTATGGTTTTTTGTATCAACATTTTGCCCTTTTTTCCTTGATTGTTGCTTGGAGAGCGATCCTTAAGGAAAAATCCGTCTTGGTATAGTTCTTGGAGCGAGACGTGTGGAGCTTGAGTGGATGTCTTTGAACTTTTCTGATGAAGGAACGAGCGAAAGAATAATAACTTGAAAAGTATATACTTGCCTCTTTTTCTTTTGCGAAGTTCCGAAGCTTCGTTATTGTATAGAAGCACCATTCCTTGATCTTGTTGTTATCGATCATGAGTTGTTGTTGGAACCATTCATTGCTTCGCTACGATTTTTCCCTTTTTTGGTAATTGATTCTTCATTTTGGTGAGAAGTAGCGAGGTGTCGTGTTACATGTAATGAGCTAAAGTGACGAAGCATGTAGTGAGCGAAATATCTTCGTTAACGTTATCCCTTTGCTTTAGAGAAAATAATGCTGCAATCTCGGGTTTGCATGGTCCACTTCTTGCACATTTATTCATCATTTCCAGTGGCCCCGTCAATTCTATTACCTTTTCCCTTGCTGAGACATTACTCGTTGTTTCACTCGATGTTCCCCTTTTAACGATTGCCATTGACTGCTGAGTCCGATATTCCTTTTCCCCGAACTTCTCCTTACTTTCTTCCATGGATCTTTTCAACTCCTGCTGTTCATTTCGCTCACCCTGCTTCTTCTTTCCTTCGTCTTTCTCGTACTCGATCTCCGCGCTTCCTTTCCGACGACGTTACTTACTATCTCTTGGGTTGAAATCTTTTATTCTTTGTAATATTTGCCTTTAATCGACCTCATGGGGTTTGCTTCCCTTTGATAACAGGTGTTTCTTATACTTGCCTCCTCACGTTTTCGTTCCTTCTTTCTTCCTCATATCTTCATCTTGGTCTTCCCATCTCGTTTCCTCCAGCGCCCTTCTTAGATCTCTTTCTTCACTGCTTTCTCTTCGTTGTATCCTTCTTCGCTTTCCTCCGTCGTCCTTGCAGGAGTACTTCCTCTGTCCTATCTCTTCTTCTCCTGAAGATATCATGTTTCCTTCTGAGTCCATGACGTCATCCGCTGCTTCCTCGTTAAGTTTCCCATTTAGTAGTGCCAACATAGCGTTTTGCATCATCAGTCGAGCGTGCTGCTCCGCTAGATCCCTGTCTCATTCCCGTTCAAGGCGAAGTGTCTCCCTTAGTCGCTCCAACGTCATGTGTTCTTCATCAATTATTTTTCCCTTCTTCATTTTTCCATTTTTCTTTATCTCGGGATGGTTCTCCTTCTCCAAACCTTGGTCCTTGGTTATTTCTTTGATGGTTTTCCGCATTATTACTTGGTGGATCATAATTCCTTTGTCTTGACTCCTCATGCCTAAGATTCTGATCAGTCCAATCTTGGTCTTCACTAGGCACAGCTACCAACTTAGTAGATATTACGTTCGACGGCTCCTCTTTCTCGTAATTTAAGTCGTCTTCCACAACATGTATCGTTCGTGGTAAGAGCCGAAAAGTTCCTTCTTTTGTCGGGATCAGAAAACCTTGCTAACTTGCCTCTACTTTTCCTTCAAGGCTATGTATCCCTCCTGATACTCCCTCAATTCATTCATTGTTAATGAGCTTTGATCGTGAAGGTTGGTTTTGATGATTTTCTTCCAAGCTTCCTCTTCTTCGTTCTTGTGCGAAGTTCATTGTAAGTGTAAGTACGAGCCTTGCCAAAGATAACCTCGTGTTGATGTTTCCCTTCACGATGAGTTGATGGTATCGCTTCTTGTTCTTATCTTGCCTCGTTGTAGCTTAACGTTCTTTGATTCATATCAAATCCACGAATTTTGAAGAAAAAAAATCGTGCGAAGTGTAAAATATACATTTCCCGTACGTGTATGAAAAAAATTCGTGTGAAGTGTAAAATATGCATTTCCCCATATGTGTGTGCCTCCTTTTGCTTTGGTAGATGAAGGAACTTAAGCTATCCGAAGGAAAAGCCATATGATGCTCCGTTCTTGTCTCTGCTCTAGATCTTGTTTAGATTAATGCCTTACGTTCGTTAAGTCTTGAAGGTATCGATCCTGCTTCATGTTGTTTTTGGTTCCTCATTGCATGGTTTTGGTTCTTTGTTCATCCATTGATCTTCGCGTTATTTTGACCTTGATTCGTGTTGTCTCATTGTTCCTTGCATACTCATTTCTTTGCCTCATCGATTTCGCTTTTGTTCCAAGTTCGCTCCATCCAAGACTTCATTCGACTTTAGCTCTTGCATTTCATCACTTCATTGCCTCCAAGTGTGTTACTTGATAATCATATTTCTTCATTTCGTTTTCTTTCTTTCTTTTCTTTTTTCTTTTGTTTTCTTTCTTTCTTTTGCCTCTTGAACATATTTTGGTGTTGAAAATTATTACGGGTAAGGTTTTTGCTATCTTCTACTTGTATGTGGCTATAGGAGGTCTTATTGCGCCTCCTAGTTAAGGTAATTAAGGTCTTACTTTGCCCCACCCTCTCATTAAGGGTCTTAATTTGACGAAGTCTCAGGCGCTCATTATTCTTGCGAATAACGATCCATCAACCTCGCATTAACATTCTTTACTGAGGTCTTACTTCGCGACAATATGACAGGCCTAATTATTCCCATGAATAATAGCCCCATGATATTACCGTCTTTTTTGGTCGCGCATCTCCCTAATCTGGAGGGTGTCGTCCCTTTATGTTCCCTATGATTTCCCCTTCAAGGAAATTAACCCTAACATGCATGTTGGTCTCCTCCCATCCAGTTATTACGATAGTCAGTTGTTTTCGTGACTTCTTATCCCTTTCGCCGATATGGCTATTGGTTACAAAGTCACACCCTAGGTGGGGTTTCTTTGGGATCGAGTGCATCGTATCCAGGACTTGCCATACAGACATGGCCGGTAACGCTCCAGAAGTCCCAGGCATCCGCAGCTCAACCGAATACGTTGGCGCCCTGGTCATAACTCTGCACCCCTTACTGAAGGCCATCATAAAAGGGACCTCAGCGGATAGGTCTTATCATTTCCCCTAACTTCCTTTCTGAGAGTTATTCATGACGTGCGTTAGGACTTTGCCTCTTACACTTTCATGCGAACTAGGGTGCACGCCGTGGATTCCCAACAGCCTTCCTAGGCGAAGGGTTTAAGGTTTCTCCGAAACCGTTTTGTGGATCTTATTTGCCTCCTAATGTGAGGTCTTACTTGCTTGTTTTGAGGTCTCATTTTTCTTTGTTGGACTTGAAATTACTTCTTTTCTTATTTTTATTTTGATTTCATTCCTTTTGCGGCTTTATTCGTGAACCTTGAAGCTGTATTGTACTTGAATCGGGTCATCGTAGTATTGTACTTCATATAGCATCTAAGTGAGCCACTCTAGTGTGTTCGCTGGGTTGGAGATGATTTATCTATTCGTCGATGATTCATCACATCGACGGCTTTGCGCGTTTCCTCTTTGGTACTGCAATCATCCTTTCCTCCACTTCGTCAATGATGTATCACATCGAAGGCTTTGTGTGTTTCCCCTTTGGTACTGCAATCATCCTTTCCTCCACTTCGTCAATGATGTATGACATCGAAGGCTTTGCGCATTTACCCTTTGGTACTGCAATCATCCTTTCCTCCACTTCGTCAATGATTTATCACATCGATGGATTTCCGCGTTTCCTCTTTGGTACTGCAATCATCCTTTCCTCCACTTCGTCAATGATTTATCACATCGGCGGCTTTGCGCGTTTCCTCTTTGGTACTGCAATCATCTTTTCCTCCACTTCATCAATGATTTATCACATCGACGGCTTTGCGCGTTTGGTACTGTAATAATCTTTTCCTCCACTTCGTCGCATCCTTCCTTGTCCTCTTCCTTGTTTTCTTCGGGTCATAATGGAGTTATTCGACGAAGTGTAATTACTATCTTATCTTTCTTTGTTTGCACGGATCGTCTTCTTTACTTGATTCCGTCATCTTCATCGACATTCTCTCCCATCTCTTCATGAGTTGATTCCGTCGTCCTTATCGTCATTCTATCCCATATCTTTGTGAGTTGATTCCGTCGTCATTCTCTCCCATCTCTTTGTGAGTTGATTCCTTCGTTCTTATCGTCATTCTCTTCCATCTCTTTCGTGGGTTGATTCTGTCGTCCTTATCGTCATTCTCTTTCATCTCTTCGTGAGTTGATTCCGTCGTCTTCCCTTGTATTTCTCTGGAACTGAACTAGTTTTTTGTTTTGTGAATCGATTGCTTTCGCCCCTTTCCGTCGTCTTCCCTTGTATTTCACGAAGTACCTGGATATCATGAGTTGGCCTGCATTCCACGAGCAAGTAACTCTTGCAAGTTGAATCTGAGGTGTTACTGACTGACTTTCTCCCTTCTTTGAAATCTCTGCTTCGAAGTAGCTTTGATTCCACGAAGTAGATTTGATTCCACGTTGTAGCTTTGATCCCACAGAGTAGATTTGATTCCACGAGGTAGCTTTAATTCCACGAAGTAGCTTTAATTCCACGAAGTAACTTTGATTCCACGAGATAGCGTTAATCCCACGAAGTATCTTCATTGGTTTCTTCTTCGTGAATGTTTCATCTTTCCTCGTCACGCTTCCATTCGTCGCCACGTCTCCTTCCTGCTTTTTATTTTAGCCTTTGATTTTCGCACCTAGCCTCCACTAGCAATCTCCTCAGGTCTGTTTCCTGATCATACCCTTCCTACAGTTTCCTTCTCTGTGTTCTTCTCTCTTCACTTTGAACATCTTCCTCGTAATCTTCCCATGGTTTATTTCCTTGTTGCGGGATCTTCGTTTGAGTCGAAACGGTTATCGCTCCCGTGCTTGTATCTCCTTCCAACAAGTTTCTCGTCTCTATCTCGTCATTACGTTTTTAATTTTATTGTGTCTTCCGTCCTCCACGCTTCACAGGTCCAGCCTGCTTCTCGTATTTTTTCCTTACTCGCCTTTTCTTCTGACGGGTCGCTTTATCTGGTTCCTCCGACATCGCGTTCTCATCATCAATATCATTTTCCCCTGTCTCTCGGGTCGTTCCTTTGATAGTCCTAGCTTTCATGATTTGAACAGGTTCCTCCGTGAGTTAGCGTTTTCTTCCTTCTTGCCTTTCCGCCGGCATTCGGTGTCTTCTCCCTCTGCAACTGACGCCTTTTATTTTATTTCTTCTCTTCATGCCTCTAAGTGCTTGCTTCTCCTCGTTGATATCAAGTGCCTCGCTTGATTTGGTGTTCTAGCCATCAACTAATCTCTGGTTCGGTATCTCCAAATCTACCTCCACTCACGGTGCAACACCCAAAGATTACTCCCTCTCCTAGATTTCTAATCTTAACTATGAGTGAATCATTTTAGATCTACCAAACCCTAGTTTTAAAAAAAAAATCACAAGATCTCTAACTTCTATGATTTTTAAACATTTTCCACCTTTCTCAAACTCTTAGATGAGGATGAATCCCCAATCTAAGTTCCCTGTTTCTGGACGCCAAAATGTAACAACTGGAAATCCACTAGTACACCCAGGTAAATAAGAAGACCGGTCTAAGACATGATAAGTATTTTGAAACTAGAAAATCTTTATTTATTAATCACCAAGGAGTGAAAATACAAGTTCTTCAATACAAGGAAACCCTAATCTCACCATCTAAGCTAAGCACTACCCTCTCTCCAAAATCCGATCACTCATGCCTAGCCCCAGGACCTCTATTTATATGATAGTAAACCCTAATGGTGTACAACTCATTTTACTTCGCTACGTTCTCGTGGAGGTGCTCTATACTTCTCCCATACCATTTTCCATAAAGTTTTCCCCTTCTTTCGCTGACAACTTTCGTTTCTGTCGGGACAACTATCTCTTTTCTTGCTCAATAATTTACTTACTTCGCAGGTTACCTTTCTATCCAAGTAACCTTACTTCGCCCGTCCTTATTTCGTGGTCGATATCTTGTTGGGTACTCCAATTGATCTTTCGTAGTTCAGACTCTCCTAGTGGGTTACTTCGTCATAAGATGTTATCTCGCACACGGCTTTTATTTCGTCAGTTAGTCAATAATGGTGGCCCTGACTTGATTTGACAAATCACTGACGAGGGTTCTCGGGGCATGGTATAAGATCTTTCGGCAGGATACTCGCATATTCCCTATGTCCACGTGGCGAATCGTATTTTGGTATCTACATTTTGTGCGCTACACCGGCTTTCATTGGGCGCCACGTCGAGTAAGGTTTTTGGTATCTACACCACCACCATACTGTCTATCTAACTTGCAAGCATCGAATCTCAATTATTGTGGATTAACAATCTAACTTGCGAACATTCGAGATTTATATAATCCTCAACAATACTGAAATTAGTAAGGAATTAGCAGAGTCCATCACTGGTTGTTGCCATCTGGAAATGTTGGATCTTAGTATGTGCTAAATCGAAGCCCCTCCAAGAAATCAGTGCCATGATATGTTTCGCGTTTCTATCACTGGTCTAACAAGGCCATTTGGAGCTTTAAACAAGCTAACATTCTTTGATTTCGCTGGCACTCAAATCAAAGAATTACCAGAGACTTGCAATAACGTCCTCAAGAGGTAACAGTCATGTATATCCAGGACTGTTTGGACCAAGAGGTATAAGGAAGACTAACTTCTCTTCAAATCCTAAGGACATATTTCAGTGAAGCACAACAACTACCAGTGTTCTCTTCTGTTTTTTGGTTACCCTTTCTTAATGTTATGGAAAACATATCATTTTTGCATCGATTTTAAACTAGTAAAGAGGTTCATCTTTTGTATACGGAGTACTTTTTATGATTACAGTGTCAATTAGGAAACCAGAAACTTCGGCAGTTACGGATATCACAAAATGAAGCCCGGTGACAAAGCCCATGCTTAGAATGTATACAAGGGTAGTTTTGATAAATTCATTTCCACCTTAAAACCCTAAACTTATCTATATCCTTCCAAATCTCTCCTTCCAACGATACACGGCGTCGTCTTCATCTTCAAATCTAGATCTTTAGTCACCCAACTTCAGACAAAACCTCCTACTATTGAGATATTCTGTGCAAAAATGATTCTGCAAATCAGGGTTGTGAATGAAATACTTGTTGTGTATGGAAAACCTTAATGAGAATCTATTGACCGTTGAGAAGAATATGGGGAGTAATGAGGATCAACTGACTATTGAGGAAAATAATCCAGATCCGTAGAAGAAGGACACCAATTAATCCTAGAATTTCTCCACACGTTTATGTTTAGAAAGATACTTATATTGATTCCATATACAGTGTGCATACTTATCTTTAGAAAGATATTCACTTCCTCTATAAAATGCTATGTAATATGCTCGATGTAAATCAAGAGAGTGTAATAGTATTCTTTGTTATTCAAACTTCAATTCTCTTCATGGTATAAACAGAGCTACATTGCTCAAACGAGTTAAGACGAGATCCTGTGTAACAGAAACATTACATCAAAGATATGGCGCCACAAAACAAAGAGTCATCTTTTTCTTTTTCCGCTGCAACTCTGCCGCACCTAATAAATATTGTGTCATTGAAACTCAATTCTAAGAACTATTTACTATGGAAGATGCAGATCCAATCGTTGATCCAGGGTTTTAAACTCATGGATTATATCAACAAGGATGCTCCTCCGAAGATGATTACAGAGAATGGTGTTGAAAAGCCAAACCAAGCCTTTGAAGAATGGCAAGAAACTGATGTGCTAATGAAAAGCTGGATTGCTGGTACACTTTCAGAAGATGCCTTAAGTCATGTCATTGGTCGTACTACCTCAAGAGAGGTATGGGTAGCCCTTGAAGATGCATACCTACAGGCCAACAAAGATCGCGAACTTCAATTTAAACAACAATTGCATGCTCTTAAGAAAGGTAACAGCAATATGACTGATTTTCTAAAGAGTTTTAAGACTATTTGTGATGATCTTGCAGCAATTCAAAAACCTGTCCCTGATGATGATAAGGTTCTGCAACTTTCACAAGCTCTTGGAGATAAATATGACACTTTTGTGACAGCAATGTTATCAAAACCTCCGTTTCCCACTTTTAGTCAGTTTGTCACAGCCTTGAATGGATATGAGTTGAGGCATCCAAATGCTACTGAAAAGAATGACCAAGACGTCGATCATAATTTAGCATTTGCCGCTCAGCGATCTGGACGTGGTAAACCTTACCATGGCGGACGAGGTAATAATTTTAGTGGACGCGGAAGAGGGTACCCACCATCTAATGGTTCGAAATCAACTCCAAGCAGCTCAAGCTATCAAGGAAATTCTTCCAACGGTAATAACTTCCGCTCACAGTATAATCCCTCTCGTGATTCTAACAACCGTGGGTTTCATGATTCAGAAAAATGTCAAATGTGTCGTCGTTTTGGACATGATGCAAAACGTTTTTGGTACCGTTTTGATTACTCTTTTGAAAATGATGCTGATATGAATGCGCTACCTGCTGGAACTAATCCATCTTCATCTGATCCACGTTGGTACGCCGATTCGGGTGCGACATCTCATATGACATCCGATCATCGGTAATCTTCAATCTTCAATTCCATATACGGTAATGATAAAGTATTTGTTGGAAATGGATGCGGACTAGATATCTCTCATATTGGATCAAAAATATAACATCTTCTTTAGGACATAACATTAAATTGAATAATGTTTTAGTAGTGCCTAAACTAACCAAAAATTTACTATCGATTAGGCAATTTACTCGTGATTATTTATGCTCTTTTGACTTTTCGATTCGATTTCAAGATAAAGGGACCGAAGAACAGGGGGGCAATACTAGCAACCTAAGTAGATATGGCGGTCTATATGCCTTAGATATGTGGGGAGGAAGTCTTTGCCCGCTCTTCTCTACGCAATAAAAAGTGGAACAACAGATTGTGATTTATGGCACCAAAGATTAGGCCATCCACATTCCAAATGTTTAGTTAAATTAGATTCTAATGATTTAATCTCAGTTTCATGGAAGAAACATTTTACTCTTTGTTCTAGCTGCCAAATGGGCAAACGTTGTCATCTTTCATTTCCTCATTTGAACAACAGATTCGAAACTCCATTTGCATAAAATTCATTGTGATTTATGGGGTCCGGCCCCTGTTAAATCATCCCAAAA
Organism: Papaver armeniacum; assembly: GCA_023531295.1. Lineage (NCBI taxonomy): Eukaryota > Viridiplantae > Streptophyta > Magnoliopsida > Ranunculales > Papaveraceae > Papaver > Papaver armeniacum. The sequence continues at coordinate 135,263 of JAJJWW010007526.1, forward strand.
TTTTTGATATTATGTTGTTTTTGTCGATGATTTTTCTCGCTATACTTGGGTTTATCCTCTGAAAAAGAAATCAGATTTTTATTCTACTTTTGTTACATTTCATAAAATGGTTGAAAAACAATTTGATAATCGTGTTAAAATTTTTCAATGTGATGGAGGGGGAGAGTTCAATTATACTCCTTTCCTTGCTTATTTACAAGATAATGGCATCATTCGTTTTGTTTCGTGTCCTCACACCCCGAACAAAATGGTGTGGCGGAACGAAAAACACCGACATATTGTTGAGACTGGTCTCACACTAATGTTTCATGCAAATGTTCCTCTCCAATATTGGTCGGATGCCTCTTAGACGGCTATTTCACCTTATTAACCGTCTTCCAAATTCGTCTCTTAAAATGGAAACACCGTTTTTCACACTATATAATACTAACCCTAGTTATGAGATGCTTAAAGTTTTTGGATGCAGGTGTTATCCTTATCTCCGGGACTATACCAAAAACAAGTTTGGCCCTCGATCGTATCCGTGTGTGTTTTTAGGTTATAGTTCCATCCACAAGGGTTATAGGTGTTTACAACCATCAACTAAACGCGTATTTATTTCCCGACATGTCGTCTTCGATGAAGGTATTTTTCCTTTTAAAGAAACCACTTGCAAAAGTTCTCCATCTAGTGATTTGAAAATTACATCCTACGATGAGTGGACTACAACTTCAGAACCTTTAAAATCATCTATATCTAGCTTAGAACTTAAACCTTCATCAGATTCACCAACTCCTACTCTTATACCTATTGCTCTTACAACTCCACCTCCGGCTACAGCAATACCGACGTCCCCAACACCCACCACATTTACATATCCAATTCTACTTGATCCTACAGCACCAAGCCAAAGTGAAAATGATAGTACTACATTAGTTCCACTTTCTCAAACTTTTTTTTTTTACTGAACCCACATCACCGACACCTAGAGAACTTAATCTTAATGAAATTAATTCCATTTCAGATACACCCTCTCAAACTCTAGAAACAAGCAACATCCCTGTAGGGTCATCATCTCATACGTCATCCCAACAAATTCTCCCAATACAGCCTTTGCTCGACCATTCCCAACCTCAACCATCCACGGTTTATAATGTCCCAATGCATTCTATGAGAACCAGATCTAAGGATGGAATATTCAAACCAAATACCAAGAATTTCTTAGCCGTTTCATCTACTTCCCACGCCGCTTCTTCCAAGATTACGCCATCGATCCTAGTGAGCCCAAAACCATTAAAACCGCTCTTAATTGGGTCCTCACCGGGTTGTCGCCATGCTTGATGAACTACGAGCTCTTCTTGAAAATGGTACTTGGGTACTAGTTCCACGGAAAGCTAGCTACAATGTTGTTGGTTTTCGTTGGGTTTTCAAAACCAAACTTAAATCATGGCTCGATTGAACGATTTAAAAGGCTCGACTCGTTGCTAAAGGTTATAATCAACTTGAAGGAATCGACTTCGACGAGACGTTTAGTCTCATTGTGCGACACGCTACTCGTATAGTCCTTTGGATTGCTCTTGTACGTGGTTGGTCACTTCGCCAACTGGATGTAAAGAATGCATTTCTACATGGCCATCTTAAAGAATCCGTCTATCCGGGAACAACCACCGGATTTGTCGACCCTAACAAGCCGGATCATGTTTTGCTACCTTCGCAAGGCGATTTATGGATTTAAACAAGCCCCGAGGGCCTGGTTTGAACGCTTTAGTACCTATCTTATTTCTATTGGTTTTAATTGTTCACGAGCAGATTCTTCACTTTTTACTTGGTACCGTGATACGGTATTGTATACTTGCTTCGTACGTAGATGACATCATCACACGGCTCTTCCGATCAACTTCTGCAACGTCTTATCACCAAGCTCAGTTCCGAGTTCGCAATGAAGGATTTAGGTCCTTTACACTATTTCTTGGGTATTGAGGTTATCAAATTCTCTGGTGGGTTGTTTTTGTCACAACAGAAGTATATGAAGGATATTCTTTTTAGGACATCCATGACAGAGAGCAAACCCATTGCCACACCGCTCGCTTTGAAACATGATCTTCACCAAGACAGTAGCACTCTTGTTGATGCTACTCAAGATCGTCGATTGTTGGCTCATTACAATATCTTACCCTTACGAGGCCCGACATTTCTCATGCGGTTAATCTAGTTAGCCAGTTCATGCATCGACCCACTATTATACATCTCACAGCAGTAAAACGCATCCTACGATACCTGAATGGTACCTTGGATTATGGGATTCGACTCCTCTCTAATTACACACTTAACCTTTATGCCTTCTGTGACGCAGATTGGGCTGGTTGCTTGAAACACGACGCTCCACTACTGGTTACGGTATCTATCTTGGTGCCAATTGCATCTCTTGGTCTTCAAAGAAACAACCAACCGTGTCTCGCTCGAGTACAGAAGCTGAGTACAGATCCATGGCCACCAGTACTGCTGATCTCACTTGGGTAATCTATCTGCTACGCGAACTTGGTATTAGTCTTGAAAAAGCTCCTGTGCTATTCTGCGACAACATTAGTGCTCTTTATCTAGCTAAAAATCCAAAGTTTCATGCAAGGACAAAGCACATTGAGTTGGATTATCATTTTATACGGGAGAAAGTTGTTAATGGTTCGCTTATTACTCGATATGTGTCCACCACCTCCCAACTAGCTGACTTGCTAACTAAGCCATTGCCAAAAAATACATTTCAGTCTTTACGAAGCAAGCTCGGTGTATTGTCAATACCCACTCGCTTGAGGGGGAGTAATGAGAATCTATTGACCGTTGAGAAGAATATGGGGAGTAATGAGGATCAACTGACTGTTGAGGAAAATAATCCAGATCTAGAAGAAGGACACCAATTAATCCTAGAATTTCTCCACACGTTTATGTTTAGAAAGATACTTATATTGATTCCATATACAGTGTGCATACTTATCTTTAGAAAGATATTCACTTCCTCTATAAAATGCTATGTAATATGCTCGATGTAAATCAAGAGAGTGTAATAGTATTCTTTGTTATTCAAACTTCAATTCTCTTCAAACCTCACATACATACACAGCAAATCATGCTTGTTATTAAGCATTATGGTATCTCCTCTCAAAAGTATGTCTTACTTTAATTAATTTTTGTTTGCATTTCCATCTTATTCATCTTAATATCAGCTATTTAACTGATTCTTGTAAACTGAATATGCTTATTTATTATTATTAATTTGTTTGTTTTTCTTACAACAGGTGATTGAAAACTTAGCCGAATGATCCAATGTACTGCAGCTCCAATAGCATAATGATCCTCTCAGTGAAGAATATTGGAATTCAACACAGAAACTGTATGACAAGCCAATGTGTAATTTCTCCCTATGTATTTTCCTCTCAAATATTAAGTCAAAATTTTCTTTTCGTTTTCTTTAGAGCCTGTTGTAAGCACTTGAAAGCATATGCCTGTTGTAAACACTATAGTATGGCAGAGCAAAGAGTAAATATAAACCCAGTTTTCCTTCAGTTTTAAGTTTGGGACAATACCAATTCCCAGTTTCATCTACTGACCAGATAGGAGAAGAAGCCCGGCGAGCAAATTTGAAACTGAAGGAAAACTTGAGCCATTTATCTCTAAGGTGGCCTACAAATAGAAAGGTGGTGAGTCTGTGTAAAGATGTGTCGACTACTGCAGGCATTATTAAGAGATCGAGTCAGAGGTGTTGGAAGAACTCCAACCTCACCCTAATTTGAGAGAGTTATGTATTTCATTTTTATCAGGTATATATGAAGCTCCCATCAAGGTTGATGCTTGATGGGTAATCAAGTTTCACTGTCTTTCCCAAATTTGGTGGAAATCCAGCTTTGGACCTTGTTATTATCTCAATCTCGAGGAATTGAGGATTGTTTTTTGTCATGACTTGAGAATGGTATCAACATTTTCCTTCTATTAAGATGGGTTATGTTCATTGCTAAGGTATATGAGATTCCCAAACTCAAAGTTTCTACCAGTGGAGATATGGCAACCTGGTCTCAAATTCTAGGGTTACCTCCATTTAACTTCAGACACAACCTCCTCCTATTCAGAATTTCTGTGCAAAAATGATTCTCCAAATCAGGGTTGTGAATGAAATACTTGTTGTGTACGGAAAACCTCACATACACACACTTGTTATTAAGCATTATGGTATTTCCTCTCAAAAGTAAGTCTTACTCTTATTAATAGGTTTGTTCTGTCTTCAACAGGTGATTGACAAATTAGCAGAATGGTCAAATGTATTGGTGCCCTAATTGAAGACAATATGGGTTCGGGTTCAGTAAAGGCGATTTGGATCCAACTCAGAACTGTATGAGAAGCCAACGTGTAATTTCTCCATGCGTAACTGCTGCCATTATGAATTTTCCTCTCAAAACTTATGTCTATATTTTTATTTTATTTTCTTTAAAGCCTGTGACATATAACCCTCTTTGGGTTATAAGTAAATGTAATTGCATCACCGTTGGTTTCTTTTTCTGCCGAATAATTTACAAATTTGAATCCGCGCTTGCAAGCACTTGAAAGCTTATGCCGGCAACTGGCTAATCCTAATCATGTTTTTTTGTTGTACATATAATAAAATACAAATTTGCAATTTCTATACACAACTTGGTGGAAAAACAGAAACTCCAAGCACATTTTAACACAAGTGAACAAATAATGTGGAACTATAGGGCAAGCGTCTGCATAGAAAAGAATTGACGGGGTCACCCCACATGTTGGAGATTCGGTATACGTGAATTGCTTCATATATTGGAGTAACTTTCGGATCAAAAAACAAGGCAGGTGTGGTGATTAACCAAAAACTGTCATAGTGGAATTCCCCCATTGGTGATTTTCTGGCTCCGCCTACCAAAGAGGTAATGCCAAAACTAGCTCATGTATGTGCCACATGAGTTCATTTAGAAAGCTTGTTGGCAATCTGAGAATAGAGATACTTCTGATGATGAGGATTCCTTGTAGATGAACATGAAAATGACATTGGAGAAAAAGGCTCTACAGGTAGGGGTAAGATTACCAAGTACAATTCATTTGACTGATACACAACATGTACTAGATAAACTAGCCAAGGCTAGTGCCTTACTTGGTGTAAAAAGGACACGGGTAGTAGAAAATATAACATCGCCAGTTGAGGTGTTGAAAATTTTAGAGGTAGATGTAAATCTTGTGGAGGTAGAAAACATCCAGCACGTTTGCATATCGGAAGTATAAGCGCTTTTGTTTCTCCAGAAGCATAAGTCAGAAGCAAAACTATTTTGTTTCACAAAAAGTTATCTTTTTGACTTCAATAAACTGTTCTGAAATACTATACCCAAACTTATTTCTTGTTCCTTTTACTTCAAGAAATAGGAAAGTAGATTCAAAATGACAAAAAAAAAGAACTTCAACCAAAAGAACAAAAACTGGGGCTCTGGTCGGAGCTTTAAAAGAATAGAAAAAAAGAAGTTATTACAAATTTAAAAAAACAAATCTAACGATCACAATTTAACCCTAAAATCAAGGGACCAGATTTAGAAATCTAAACCTTATAAGAAGAAAAGTTTCTCCTCCTCATCCTCAGTCTGTGGTGAAAAGAAAAATATCCGAACCCTAACCCTAAAGAATCAACCTCAAACAGATCTCTCTTATGTTATTCTTAATGTACCATCAATGGAAACAAAAACATCATCCAAGTGAACAACGACTTTCCCTCACAATGATTTCTCCTCTCAAGAAAGTTTGATTTTTTCCTTCACATTTCCCCCTATTGATTTAGATTTTTTTTCTATATCTCCAAGATTGATCTAATCAAATGGGTGGTTCCTCCTTGTCTTTCCAAATTTTTCCGGTGTGGTTGCACAAAGTGTTTTATGACATTGCTTCCTTCACCTGAAAATGTTTATATGCTATGGATTTTTGTTTAATTTCAACGTGAAGTTTTTCTTTTTTTTCTTTTTAATTATTGTTTGTATGGGAAATCTGAAAACCAAGTTTGTATGTCAAAATCTAGATTAATTTAAGTTGTTAATTGCATCTATGGCTTGTAACTCATTAATTGTGGTGGTCTCTGAATGATTTCAGTGGATTCAGTTCTGTGCTCAAATCTGATGCAACCCTGCAGTAAATTATATTTCAACAATTAGCGTCTTGATTTATCAATTATATGTTAATCATTTAAGAAATTTAAAATCTGGATCCCGAAATAGATTTATTTAGTTACAATTTCGTAATCACTAGTATGATGCTTCGTATTATAATCCATATACCGTTTGGTATGGTGTCTGGCTATGTAATTTTGCGAACCAATGGCTCCATTGCTCAGTCACACAACCATTCGGTCGGTCATGGTATAATACTAAAATTGAATAGGAAAACTGTGAAATGCCCCAAATTAAATACCAAATGGCAACATAGTATTTGCATAAGAAATCCAAGTGTGCACGTCAAAAAGTTTGGTTTCCTGAATTATACTGGTGCCTATTTTTGCACTATCTTTATATTAGAAACTGAATCAATCTTGTAGCGGCGAATGATCTTCAAATTTCGAGAATCAATTTAATCAATCTATTTTATGAGGTTAAATCTTCTTATCGGAAAAAGACAAGAAATGGCAAAACTCTAGTTGGTGAAAGATTACCCGTGGTAGTCTGAACTAGAAGTTGATATCCATCCATAATAGTAAACGTAGTTTATTATTATCGACTATCAGGGACGTGGCCAGCCACTGGAAATCCGGGCTGGCTCCCAATACAGGGACACTGATACGGCGATACTTAGTATGTGCGGAAATCGAAGCCCTTCCAAGAAAGAGTTTCCCTGATATATTTCGTATTAGAAGTACTATAACAAAGTTACAAAGTCTTTATCACTGGTCTTAATAATTTGAGTACTCAAAAGGTTGTTACCAAAGCATTTGGAGCTTTAGCCTTTAGACAAACTAACATTCTTTGATTTCGCTGGCACTCGGAATCAAAAAATTACCAGTCTTGCAATAACGTCCTTAATAGTTTGGAAGAATTTAAAAGTGTATGCGGATTGTGTGTTTTCTATAAAAATTAACGAGATCTAGTATTTCCAGGACTGTTTGGACCTAGAGGTATAGGAAAGACATATTTCAGTGAAGCACAACATTAAGGACTGTTTTTGGGTTACCCATTAATTTTTGCATTATTAATTTTATGCTACTAAATGTAGCATTTCCATTAGGTGCATTTTCCTTAATCAGCCCCAATATTAAAGTATGGGAACAATTGGTTCAAGTGGATGATTTGCATAGCTATTTCCATAAAAATTTCAATAGTAAAAACTAAAATTAATCGTGGGCTTGACAACAAAAATATTATTTTTGGGGGGTCTTAGCCTAATTTCCCCATTTCTACCTCCAAACATATCTTGGCGACCTTGGGATTATGAGTTGTCTGATGTTTTAAAAAGAAGCTTCAACAGTTAAAAGTGAAGCTCGGTGGAAAAGCCCACGCATATATTGTATACAAGGGCAGTTTTGGTAATTTCATTTCCACCTTAAAACCCTAAACTTATCTATATATTCTTTGGGTTCTCTCCTTCCAAATATCTCCTTGCTTCACTTTTCGTCTTCAAATCTAGATCTCTAGTCCCCGAACTTTAGACAAAACCTCCTCCTCTTGAGAAATTATGTGGAAAAATGATTTTGCAAATCAGGGTTAAATTTTTTGTTGTGTATGGAAAACCTCACATACAAAGAGCAACCATGCTTGTTATTCAGCATTATGATATCTCCTCTCAAAAGTATGTCTTACTTTCATTAATTTTTTTTTGCTATTCCATCTTATTCATCTTAATTTCAGCTATTTAATTGATTCTCGTAAACTGAATGCTTTGTTTGTTTTGTTCCTAACAGGTGATTTATGAATGAAGCACCTGTAGATGTATAACAGCTCCGGTAGCGCATAATACGGTGATCATATACTAATAGTTGTGATGTCTACAAACCTGTGAGTGCAGTAAATACGATTGGAGTTCAAATCACATACCTTATGAGAAGCCAATGTGTAATTTCTTTTCCTCTAAAAAATTATGTCTAATTTCTTTTCTTTTTTACATTTTTCTTTAAAGCCTGTAACGTATAACCCTACTTGTGTTAGAAGTTAATGTAATTGCATCACCGTTTGTTTCCTTTTCTGTTGAATAATGTACAAATTTGAATCCACTTGCAAGCACTTGAAGCATATGCCGATAATTGGCTAAACCTGGTCATGTTTTCTTTTCTACATGTAAAATTCCAAAGCCAATATTCAGTTTAAGAAGATCAAAATCTCTTCCCTAATGCGATTTCTTTATAGGGAGAGTCAGCGAGAGACTAACGACTGAGTTAGTGAATTCAAATGACTCGTTCCAGTCGGAAAGAAAGAAGGCAAGGGAATTGCGCGTACAGTGACTAACTGCGAATTTTGATGGTTTTAGTTTTTGCCCTACTAACCTGGTTTCATGGACGAAGTTTAGCCACCGTTTGATCTTTGTTGGATTGTACTCAGATTTCAAACTACTGCATTTGATGGTCTTCAAATTTCTACATGTAGGTGTGGTCATATGTGCTTGATTTCAAATTGATAACCATAGACGTTGCCGTCAAGCCTGGTCGGGTCGGATAGGTTGTTCAGTCCAAATTGTTGGGTGGTTATTTGTTTTGGTAGCCTTAGCTAATTAATCTTCTAGGGTGTCTGTATTAAAGATTCTTCCTTTCCAGTTTGTATGAGAATTAATTTGTATGTGAAAAGCAGGCGGTTAATGAGTAATCATCATAATTTTAAACTAATTTAAGTTGTTAAATAATTGCATCTATGGCCTGTAATGCATTCTAGTGCTCCGAGCACCATATCAAGGATCTATAGGGTAAGCGCAGGGTTGAGGAATAATGCAATTAGTTATGAGGGGAGTTTTTAAGGGATTACCAAATTCCTTCTTTACTTCAACTAAGCAGACTCAGTCCGGCAAATTGTACATAAAACGCACTATCACAATATAAACAGACAGAAACATGAAATAAGAAAAATTCAGCACTAGGTTGAAGGATATAAGACATTCAATCTGATTTGAGATCACAAGAATCAAAAGACTAATTAAGTACCGATGAAAAAAAAAGAAATTAAGCGACGTGAATTAGTGGCCACAATAATCACATATTAATGTGAATGTTAATATGAACTGTCGGTTTCCCTTTCACGACAACTTCGTCGGTCCACATCTGTCTGTTGCATCGATCAACTGCTTCTTTTAAGGTTTTGAGTAGATTGTGCACCCTCCAGTACACCGAGGCCGAAGTCCTATAAACATTATATGCTTCAAACACCTTGCTCCTGTTGGACGCTAGTTCTTCGTACAATTCCTTGAGACGCATTTCAACATCATCGTCCACCACCGGCGGGGAGCAGGATGGGCGAGACCCGTAGGGTGATTGACCGTACGCGAGAGTGGCGATGCTAAACTCAGGCCACTCGGACGTGTAATCTTTCACTGTATCGCTCACCGATCTATCTTCCAGAATTGTGTTAGCCCAATATTCATCATGTAACCCATTGTATGCTTCAATATTTGGAAACTTGTCAAAAATTTGACGTTTAGTATCTTCAACAGCATCATGAAGTGGTTTCCCAAAATCACCCGAAAGGAAATAGTCCTTGAGATCAGAATCCAGTTTCTTCATTCTCCCCAGTTCTATCTCGAGATCCTCATGGGGCATATCACGATACTTTGTCTCAGCTTTATCTATATCCTCCATTGTTTCCCACGATTTATACTTGTGTATAATCTGCATCATCGCCTTGGGTATTGACATCTTCAAAGATGATTAACTAGCTTGGGTTATATTAGTGAAATCGAAACACACTTTCCGGAAAGAACAATAGCAAACCAAAGAAAGAATTCAAATTGATAAAGAATTTGTCACACAGAGAATCAAGGGTCTAGTACCCTTTAAATACAACTACTACTGACAGTAGTTTCCTAACACAGTTCTACGGGATTCAGCTCATAAATTTCCTAATATAAGCAAACTTCTTAAACTAAACCAACTACCAATTATAGTTCAGTATCCTATAATAACTCAGATTCTATAAAAGTCTCGTTAGACTAGATTTCCATTTTCCAACAACCTCCCTCTTAGCCTCACTTGTAATAATTCTTTCTTCATCCTTGTCATAGTCATTATGAATTACGGCTTTAGGTTCGATAGGAACTAATTTTGAGTTAACAAAAATGCGTTTTATGTTGTTCAAGTCAGGCAGGCATGTGGGTAGGAGTAGTCTGATGTAGGTGTGAATAATCCACGGGGACGGTGGAGCCATCCTAGTCGAGGGCGCGCGAGGAAAGCAAAGTACTAAAAGCACCGAATCACCCCACCAGATCCGGGGCACGAGAAAAGAGGAATGAAGACAGGTCGAGACATCGACGCAAAGGGGGAGAAAAGTTCTGATGTGATGATCCTCGGGTTCGAGGACAATTAATGCTCTGACAAAGTAGGTGAAGAGATAAGGAAAACTCGGTCAAAGTAGGACTCGGCCAGAGGATCTAAAAGGTGACGTCGATCAACTCCATCTAACAAGCAATATCGGACGAAGTTACCACTCGTCCGGATGCTTCGACTTCGGGCGAAGGGAAGATCGAATGAAGCATTAGGCGGACATCCGAGGTGAGTATCAAAGAAGTCGTATTAGGCCCAACACCGTAATACCGATGTATCACCATTTCATAACTATAAACATGAATCATGTAGAGAGCTAGAGAGGCAAGTGAGAGGTGAGGAAAGAGAGCACACCAAGAGTATAGAGAGAAAACACACAACTTGTAGTCGTGAAACAAGTAATAAGATCATCCTTTCACCCCATGGACGTAGGTAATCATGCCGAACCACGTATATCTTGTGTTCCTCTACTTCTCTTCTTTGTTTGATTTCTTTATGCATGTCTTGAGATCTTCTGGATGTAGCGGTAGGATTTTCTACATCTACATTCTGGCGCCGACTAAGGGGACCATATAACATCTTCGGATACCTTGAAATCGATGACCAAAAGAGGAAAATCCAAGCTCCTAAGCCACCTTGTGTGCTGGTTGACGCTAAGAGAGAAACTCTTTTGGTTTTTTGTCTTTGTTTTCCTAGCAAAACCTTGCGAGTTCGATATAAGTTCACCTTGTGTTCTTGCTATTTACCTTTGTTTTCTTAGCAAAACCTTATCGAGTTTGATGGGAGTTCGTTTCGTGTTCTTGTTTATTATCTTTGTTTTCCTAGTAAAAGATGTCTTTCGTCCAAACAAAGTCGTCGAGACCATTCGTTAAGATTAAAGTTTGTTTCTTGAAGATACCTCGTTGAGTTGTTGGAAGATCCGTGAGATCCCAAAATAACATCCCTTGATGTTGGTAGAAGCTAGAAGGAAATCCCAACTCGTCGGGATTTATCGTTTCACACCTTGTTAAAAGAGAGATTCAACAGCTCCTATCAACACCTATTGAGGATATTTGATGCTAGATGAAAGACTCTGACAGTCGTAACGCGTAGGTTGCTAGATCTATCATCTAAAGATCACCTCCATGATTTAAGCATAGATATCGTTACATTTGTCTTCATTTACTCGCTCCGACGTCCAAACCCTTTTTTTTTTTTTTTTTACAAATTAAACAAAGATGGTGGAAGCAAGACTAGCTCAGAATCGTTGAGTCTAGTTTTCGGAAACCATGGCTGGAAGGATTATAGCGAGCGGTTCGTTAGCCGAATCTCATTTTGATCCTATGATAGAAGTCTTACATCATCGAGAGAAAAGCGTAGAAATCCCATGGTTCATCAGTAGGAAGGCGGCCCATTGCGGCGGTATTGAGGGTTGTCATTGCTATCCATTGTCGCCAAGAAAGAGATTCTCCGATTTAATGTACGGATAATTAATGACTTCTGGCGCAGGGAATGTTAGGACAAATAATGATTAATGCATAGGGAAAGTACCGAAAGCGATGTGTCGAGACAGCTTTTCAAAGATTGTCCTTTACGGCCAAAACAACTTGACTGCTGAGACCAACACGCTAGCGTAAATGGAAGTGTACTATAAGAACTTTTCCCGCCTTGCACTGCTGAGCTGCTGCACTTTATCCTTAACATTTTCGAAGGCAGTTCGTAGTAAGTGATGTTTCTTTTGCTGACGTAGGTACGAACGGGCAGGCGAGCCGAGGAACGAGGACGATATCAAAGGTAATGGCGAGCACCTCCAGGACGAGCAGGATCCTGAGGAACCGAGTCGCAACGGGATCTAGCGCGCAAGGAAGGACTCACGGATTCTCGACATGAAGATCGCCGGCCAAACAACCAGGGCGAGACTCAGGCTATGATCAAAGGCATGACTACTGTCGACAAGGAGGTCGATTTGGGCTGAGACGACGATCTACCACCCGGGATGCTTTGAGGATTAATCCGGTCCGGTCGGGCGAGGAATGAGGACAACATGGAAGACGGAAGAACCGCATCGGATCACAGAGGATGAAGAGGAAGTGCAGGCGATAAAGGAGGAACGAGGGAGAGAAAGACGACCAGTGAGAACACCCGGCTAGAGCTAGAGGGCGAGAGGCTTAGGCGAGTACACTTGGCAAGGGGCGACCACAATCGGGATATCCCCCCGACAGAGGCCGCCTACCCCATAGTTCCGATCGTCCCCCCTGTCGTTCTCTCGACGAGACCCCCAACTGCACACCCCAATATAATAGGACCTCAAGCGAATGGCCACTCTAGCCATGAAAGCACCGGCCAATGTTACTCGCAATATTGGCGAGCCAAAGGAGGCGGGAGGACCTAATGAGAGAACTGCAAAGGAGAAACCTGGCCCTAGAACATGAAAACTACCAACTTCGTAATAGAAGAACGGGGTCAAGAGGACCATCGAGTCGAGGTGCTTCTAGCAACCACACTCCGTCGAGGAACACCCCACCCCCTCCTCAGCCGAGAACGCATGGCCGACCCTAACCGGCCGAGAGGAGGGTATGGGCCGCCGAAGATTCTTCGGCCGAGGAAGAAGCGACCGGTGAGGGTATGGACGCGACAACCAAACGAGAAGATCGAACAACTCGAGCAAATGGTTAAAAACCGACAGGGAAATGAGGGACGACAAGATAGCGAAGTAATCGGTGAAGCCCAGAAGACGCCGTTTACTAAGGAATTAGATCGAACTCCATTTCCTCCCAAGTGCACGTTACCAGTCTTCCCGTCTAGGTTTGACGGCACGGGCGATGCGGGAGAGCACATCAAAATGTACGGAATGTCCTTGCTGCAATGGAAAAACTATGATGTGGTCATGTGCAAAATTTTCCCGGCAAGTTTGGAGGGCGAGGCAAAGAGTTGGTTCTACACCCTGCCCGATGAATCCGTAGGAAGCTATGCAGCCCTGGTGGAAACCTTTCTCGAGACCTACATGCATAACAGTATAGCCCGGCCTAGAGTAAATAAGTTGTTCACACTTGCACGGAGATTCAGGGAACCGCTGCGCTCTTTAACAGACAAATAGAGAAAGTTGTGTACGGACATTGGGAAGGTACCAGTCGACCAACAGATATTTGGCTTCGAGAATTCATTAGGGAAATCAGATCCCATCTGGGTATCAATGTACACAGAGAAGCCTAAGACGCTAAGAGATATCCGGAAAATGCAAGAGCACTACATCGCCCTAGAGGAGATTCAGGAAGGAGCACAAGACAGAGGAGTACAAGAGACGAGCGCCACAGTAGGGGCGACCCCGCGAGAAGCCATGAAGCGATCTGAGAAAAGGCCGAGCACGCAGCATCATGGGGAGAACAAAAAGGTTTGGGTTGAGAAAGGAAAGAAGCCCCGCCACGAACCTAGATCGTATACCCCGCTAAATGCACCGCTAGAAGAGATATTCAAAGAGGTCGAGAAGAGGAACGATATCCGACACCCCAAGACTAGGGGGATACAGTTCGACGAGACAAGGAACCACCCAGAGTTTTGCCATTACCACCAGTTTCGAGGCCATTCAACTAATGATTGTAGGGAAGTGAAAGACATCGTCCAGCACCTAATCCGAGACGGATATTTACGGCACTTCGTCAAGACATCGCCGACACCCAATCCCGCTCGGCCCGAGCGTCCGGTGCACCAAATAAGAATCAATCGTGGCACCCAGTTCGCCTGCAACACCATATCGCACTCGGCCACTCAAGGATATGACTTGGGAACTGGTATCACCTCGAGAATCCATAAAAGGGATCGATCGTGCAAGGAAATCTTCAGTGTGGCCAAGACCCTGCCCATGGAACCGTGGATGATGCAGCCGATCACCTTCTCGGCGAAATATGTCCCGATGAATGGCCAGGCCCACGGGGATCCCTTAGTAATCACTCTGCTGATCGAGGAATGGGGCGTCCGCGGGATATTAATGGACAGCGGCAGCTCAGTCGAAGTCTGTTCTATGACACTTTCAAGAGGATGGAATTGTCCGATGACATCCGATCCCATCAACCTATCGAATTTACGGCTTCAACAGTACGGTGACCGTACCAAAGGGAGAAGTCACCCTCAGGAGTTTCGGACGGCGAGGGATTCCTTGACACACTCACCACCTTCTGCGTGGTCCATGTTGTGTCACCATACGAAGCGATTCTGGGTCGGCCCCGGCTCGCGGGAATTAAAGGAGTCGCCTCGGCCTATCATCAAAGATTGCGGTTCCCATCGTATCGAGGAGTGTTTGAGGTGCTAGGCGACCCCAGGCGGCAAGGCAATGCGTGCGAGATAGACGTCCAGCAAAATGAGAGAGGCGGTCAAGGAAACGTCAAGAAAATAATAAGTCTAAGGAAATAGAAGCGGGAGAGAAGCTGGAAAGGGTAATGTCACAAGCCATCGCTACCTATGAAGCCGGCGAGAAAGAGACCTTATAGCAATCACAGGGGCCGATAGCAGTCGGCGAACCAAAACAAAATTTCTCGGCCCTAGAACCAACCCGAGCAAGTCAACGGGCACCGAGGAGGAGCCAAGATTGGTAAGAATAGGGTCTCTCTTAACAAACGAACAATCTCACCGAGTTGATAACTCTTACGAAGGAGAACATAGATATATTTGCTTGGCAAATGCATGACATGGAGGAATTGACATGGAAGTCTCGCTCGCACCACTTACGGATAGACCCCAAGTTCAAACCTATCGGGCAAAAGATGAGAAGAATCGCACCCGAGTTACAACCAGGCGGTGGAGGCCGAGTCAAGAAGTTGTACGCAAAGCATGAATCATTCGAAAGGCCCAATACCCACAATGGATATCTAATATGGTGATAGTCCCCAAAAGGAATGGGGCGTTCGAATCTGCATCGACTATAGTGACTCGAACAAAGCATGTCCAAAGGACAACTACCCCTCTCCCAAAGATCGATCGGCTAGTGGAATCCATTGTCGGGTATAAGGCGATAACTCTCATGGACGGATACTCGGGGTATAATCAAATACCTCCGGCCCCGAAGATCAAGAGCATACATCCTTCTTCACACCAAGAGGATTGTGTTGCTACACCAAAATGCCATTTGGATTGAGAAATCTTTGGCTCCACCTATCAAAGGTTGGTGGAAGACATGTTCGAGGATAGAATACACGACACCATTGAGGTATATGTGGACGATATGCTGGTCAAAAGCAAGGTTGTCAGCAACCACATCGACGACCTCCGAGGCATATTTCAAACCATGAGGAGGTACAAGATGAGGGTAAATCCGGCCAAGTGCACCTTTTGGGTCACCTCGAGCAAGTTTTTAGGATACATCATCACCGACAAAGGAATTGAGGCCGATCAGATAAAATCAGAGTCGTTGTGGAGATGCCATCTGTAATAGTTAAAGACGTGCAACGGCTAAATGGGAACTTAGCGGCCTTAGGGCGATTCATTTCTCGGTCGTCCGACAAGTGCAAGGACTTCTTCGGGACGTTACGAAAAGGAGAGAAGTTTAAATAGACCGAGGAATGTGAAAAGGCGTTTCAAAAAATCAAGCAACATCTCGCGAGTCTGGCAGGTGTTACGAGACCCGAGGCAGAGGACATACTAACACTATATCTTGGGGCAACCGGTCACGCCATCAGCGCCGTTCTAGTCAAGAAGCGGAGGAGGAAGAAAAGCCGGTGTATTTCATAAGCAAGACCATGAATCCAAATGAGAAGAACTACACCAGGATCGAGCAACTAATATTAGCACTAGTGTTTGCAACACAAAAGCTTCGGACGTATTTCCAAACCTACAAGATTCGGGTGCTTACAAAGTCCCCCATAGAGTCAGTACTCGACAATGCAGCCAGGTCGGGACGGATCTCCAAGTGGAGCGCGCAAATAAAGCAGTTCGACATCGTTTATGAAATAAGGACGGCGGTAAAAGCACAGGCAGTGGCCGACTTCCTGGAAGATTTCCCCCTCAGCGACGAAGACGAGGTAGAAGACATACCCGGAATGGAGGAAGACCAAGAGGATCCGTCCGACCTGCTCGAGCCATGCAGCCCGACGCGATGGGAGGTTTTCGTGGATGGGTCATCCAATAAAGACGGATCGGGTTTAGGATTGGTCTTCACGACGCCAAAGGGGAAAAAGATGGTCCACTCCTTCAGGCTTGAGTTTAAAGCAACTAACAATGTCACAGAATACGAGGCGGTAGTACATGCTTTGCGCCTGATAGTGGAAATGGGAATCCAAGAAGTACGGCTTACAAGCGACTCACAGCTAGTCGTCCGACAAATCAGCGGGCAATACGCCATACATGACCCCCTTCTACAGAAATACTGGGAGCTTGTCCAAGTCTACATCGGTCAGATACCGAGCATCAAGTTTAGGCATATCTGTAGAAAGGACAATCGCCACTCGGACGCCATGGCATACATAGCTTCCATGTTGACAGATCCAAGCGTCGAAGGCATCAGAGTTATGAGAGTCTTAATGCCTTCAGTACCCGAGACCGTAGATATCGGCGCACATGTCGCGGCAACCACCAGCGATCAATATCGGGCCGATGATTAGAGGAAACCGATTCACGAATACCTTGAAACAGGAAAGTTGCCCAGGGGCGACCCGAGATCAACAAAATCAAAAGCAAAGCAGCTGCATACGAACTTCGAGATGGCACCCTATATAGAAAGTCATACAGGACCATTACTAAGATGCGAGTAAAGAAAAGGGCATACGATCCTCAACGAATTGCACTATGGGGCTGCGGGCAACCACAGCTCAGGCCGAAGCCTAGCGGCACGAGCTAAGACCATGGGATACTTCTGAACATACATGAACGAGGATGCAAGGCATATGGCCCTCATCTGTGACGAATGCCAAAAATTTGGAAAAAAGATACACGCACCAACAGTAACATTAAACTTCGTTATCAGCCCTTGGCCTTTTGCTAAATGGGGGATCGATATCGTGGGACCATTGCACGTCGGATCGGGGCAGAGGAAGTACTTAATCGTAGCCACCGACTACTTCACTAAGTGGGTTGAGGCCGCTCCACTGAAACACATACGGGATAAAGATGTCTTCCGATTCATCTGGGAACACATCATATGTCGCTTCGGAGTACCGGCAGCAATCGTCTCTGACAATGGGAAACAGTTACAGGGCAAGAACATCGACCTGCTATTCAACACCTATAACATCCGAAAGAGCAAGTCTACGCCCCTGTACCCCCAAAGCAATGGGCAAGCCGAGATCACAAACAAGACCATCGCCGATAACATGAAGAAGAAGCTCGATGGGGAATATGGAGAATGGTGCAAAGAACTCTATAACGTTTTGTGGGCATATAGGATAACCCGCAGAGAGGCAACTGGACTGTCGCCTTTCATGTTAACATATGTGACCGAAGCCATCCTTCCCACGAGGCGATGATACCAACCACAAGAACCGAAGCATGGAGGCGAAACATATCAATGAGACCTTATCTGGCTAAACTCGGCGATCTAGAAGAAACAAGAGAGATGGCCTTGCAGAAAATGGAAAACTATCAACGAAGAATCTAGCGAGAATACAACAAACGGGTTCGACCCATAGAATTTCAACCGGGACGGTTGGTACTAAAGCACCCGCTTGACTATGAGCGTGATAAAAAAGAGGAAAATTAGCACCACGATGGGGAGGACCCTACACCATTGTTGAAAAGGTTGGTGAAGGGGCGTACAAGATATTAAAACCGGACGGAACACCTGAGCCACGACCGTGGAATGCTACGCGACTAAAGCTATATCATCCATAAAACCAGGTATGATATCTTGCCATTTATTTCCGTGAAAGGCCACGTGGGGTTGGAAATATGACAAGTGCGTCTGAATGGTCGTTTCGAACCCGGGGCGATGGCATTGTGCAAGTGCCGGGGCGACTTACACTAAGAAGGACTATTCGAACTCGGGGCGATGGCAGTGTGCAAGTGCCGAGGTAGTTCAAGGTCCCCGGCGGTTGGAAACCGGTGGCGGATTGTCGAGGCATGAGTACTCCACAATCGATCAGTCAACATTGCTCCCCTCGCAAGTGGCCGAAATCACTTGCTCAAGAAAGTTAATTGATAACTTCTTGGGATATCGATCCCATAGAAACTAGGAAAGACCAACTGCCCTTCCACTAGATCTCGAAAGACGGTGATGAGATACCTCAATCGGGACATGGCATTGGGCCCAATGATCCTCCTTGTTGAGTGTGTTCGACAGAAACGGCGTCTATGATTAACCTACCTATTCATGCAGGAATACACAACAAGGTCGCAAAAATAAACCACACATCGTCAACTTAACATAAATAAGAACAGTAACAAGCATAACAACGTCGGTAGCAAGAAAAACAACCAAATCGGCGACGCAGCACCCCGTTAAAAGTTTACGAGAAATTAAAGGTGTTTGAGCGGATTACAACCCAAGGGAAAGGGTAAGAAAGCGACGCAGCACTGCAAAATACACGCTCATTCCATATAAGGAACAGGCCCCGGAATCGCCTTCTTAGCAGCGGCATCGGCCCGCTTCTTATCCAGCACTACCTTCACACCGGCTTTAACCCTCGAGACGAGCTCATCATTAAACTTCGCATTTTCGACGGTAAGATTTTGCGCGCCGCATCGAGGCCGCTTGGCGGTGGCCACCCGCTTGAGCAACTCAGCCTCCCTCCCTTTCAATCGGGCATTCTCTTCTTCCAACGATGCCGCCTTTTTCTGCTCGGCTGCCAAAACAACAAGGACGGTCAGTCACACAATAACAGCACTAAGACAACGACACGGAAAGCACAATACGAGGCACACCACCTTCCAAAGAAAGGGGCAACTACTCTAATGGTCTCTTGAGACTCGAGACGAGGCTACACTCGAGAGAGGACATCTTTGAAGAAAGTTCTAGATATCGTTGTTCGTTAAACTCATTAGTGGGGCAGTACTTCTTGTGATCACTCCATTCGGCCCTCTGCCGGGAATGGGCTATTTGCAAACCTGATAATTGAGAGAGAACCCACTCCAACTCCTCAGAAACCTTTTTGGACTCGTTAAGCTTCTCAAGGGATTCTCGGCTATACTTCTCGCAAAGCATCCCTCTCCCCAAGATCAGGAGACAATCGCATGCAAATCTCGAACTTGAAGTCTCAACCGACCACATTGACTCTCTAAGTTGTCGGCCAACAATGTTTTATCGGCGGCTATACCTTGCAACTGATCTAAGTTCGCCCTAAGATTATCAATTTCCTCGGGGACATACTCAAAAGTCTCGTACCGGTGCAGTTTGGACTGAAGATCTTCAATATATCGGCCTCTAAATGATCGATCTTAGCATCCTTGTTAACTATTCTCTGTTGCAAGTTCGAAACGTGATCCCGTTCTATGTCCACTTCCCTTTTCCACAAACGACACCTTGCGGCAGCGTCGGCCTCCGCACTAGAAGATTCGGCTAGGCAGGGAGTACTAAGCTTAGGATATTGGCACTACAAGATCAATCATAACTAGTTGAAAGTAAAATAAATACCTTGGGTCTCGGCCAATTCCTTCTCCAACTTCCGAGATCGTTCGCGTTCCTGCTATAACATGAGGCGAAGACCATCCCTCTCGGCGACCTCCCTGCGTTGGATGAAAGCATTCAACAACGAGCGATTGATATCCTACAAACACCATCATGGTAAGCACATACCACAAAACACGAGGCTGTCATCCAAACAATTCAACTCACCAGCAGATCAAAGGTACTCTTCAGACCAGCTTTATACAATGAAACAACATTGATCTTCTCCTCATCGGACACAGAGGCAAAATCTGGAGAAATAAGGGCCCAAGAGAGTTGCACATAGGGCCCGAAACAGTGAAGGAGGTACTGCTGCCAGAATTAGGAATCACAAAAGAAAGAGGCTCCGGCAACCCGCCTCCGAAAGCAACATTCTCTACATCACGGTTAGTCACAAGGCTTCCACTACCACCCGACTTCTCCGCTTGTCCCGACTCCTCTTCATTACCGAGGGTATCGTCCTCCTCATCAAAAAGACCATCATCATCATCACCATCAGACAAGAGATACACAACGCCATCGGCGAGAAAAATCCCTTCATTAGCTACCTCCCGGGGCACGGTCTCATCCGGGCAGGCACATCATCCTTGAGTTCCCTACCACTCCCTTTGGGATTCCCACCTACAAGGGTAGACGAAACATCAAAAAAGACTTACGAGGCGACTTCCTCGGGAAATGTGATAAAGGCAGCCGATCATCCAGGATCCTCACCGTCCCTCGCCGAAGCACCACCAGTCTTGTCAACCCTCGGCTTCTACACATGAGCCGATATCAGAACCATGCAAGGCAACAAATAGGGGCACGTACATGTACGTCAAATAAAAAAAAATGAGTATATTTGTTACCTTCCCTGTCTCCTCATCGGCTCCTGCAATTCTATCTCTCTTAGATGAACAAGAGATTCGGTAGGAACACCACAGGACTTAGTCCGAAAAACACCAAAACTAAAATATCACCCCACGAGCTGCCCGGAGCCAATCGATCAAGCTAGAAAGATGAGAGAAATACACTTACCCGATCGATATTGACCACCCAGAAAGGATAAAACTCGGCCGGAGGAGGAAATTTGCCACTCAGAAGAGGACCGGAAATAGCCAATGGAACCCGATCCCAAGCCGTGTCATTAGTATGACGGGCATGCTTGTTGGAACTCTTTCCCTCGGGATCCTCATCGATAGAAGTCTCCGACACCTTCGGGAAGAGTCTTATGGCGATGAGGGCTGGCAGCAAACCCGGCAAGATCGCCATTGGTAGTGGTCCCGCTCCGATAATTATCAGCAAAACTGGCAGGAGTATAGTCGCTCGCCTGGGAAGGATCGTAAGTAGACCAAGTAGTAGGAGCACACTCGCCTCGGCTACACCTCTCCCACTCGGACAAGATACGGAAAGTGTTGCCATTCCACTGAGCCAAGGCGGGGAAGGCGAATCTTAGAAAGGGCCTCGTACCGAGAATGGGCGGCTAGGATCATACTGAGAGGGAACACGGCCCGAGCTCTAGGCGGCCCCTGGTGAAATCGGTCGCCTCGTCGAATGAGGAAATCTCAAAACATCATCTTTTTGAGAACACCTTTACGGCACGACAAGAGCTGACGTCATACCCATGGAGGTCGAACTCATCTTTTAAGCTGTTGAGCAATTGCTCATCCGACAAGTCCTTAGCAGTTCTCTTGTCAGCCCTACAAAAGCGAAGAAGGATTATCGGGAAAGATAGAATCTAGAGCACGATAATCGTACTTGGAAGGACTCTACATGACAAACGAGGGAATCAAGTGGTACGCCGTCTTCATCGAAAAACACATAACTCATACACCTTTTTCCGTCATCGAAGGAGTTGAAGACGCCATGAAGTTAGTAGAAGAAACGACGAAGGAAGGAGCAAAAGCACAACCGGAATCGGAAGTTGCAGCGGTAGCAGAAGCGGGGAAGACACGGGATAATGGAGAAGGAAGGAAGGGAACCTGTGGAGAAGATAATTAATGGCATGGAAAAGAGGGCAGATGAGAATTGAGAGAGAAGAGAAAACAAAATTGGCAAAGGAAAGTGTAAAATGAAAACAAGGTTTAAGGGACGAGCTTATAAACCTCACCCGTGGTAACCGAGCGAGGAAGGTAAACCGGTTGCAGCAACTAAAGAAGGTGGGGAATGACATGGCGCGAAACCCGGCATGACCGAAGACATGGGAAGGCAGGGGTTTCTTCCCCACGTGTCGATCACACGAGTGGAAGAAGGGGCATAAATGTAGGTGTGAATAATCCACGAGGGACAGGTGGAGCCATCCTAGTCGAGGGCGCGCCGAGGAAAGCAATGTACTAAAAGCACCGAATCACCCCACCAGATCCAGGCACGAGAAAAGAGGAATGAAGACAGGTCGAGACATCGACGCAAAGGGGGAGAAAACTTCTGATGTGATGATCCTCGGGTTCGAGGATAATTAATGCTCTGACAAAGTAGGTGAAGAGATAAGGAAAACTCGGTCAAAGTAGGACTCGGCCAGGGATCTAAAAGGTGACGTCGATCAACTCCATCTAACAAGCAATATCGGACGAAATTACCACTCGGCCAGATGCTTCGACTCGGGCAGAAGGGAAGATCGAATGAAGCATTGGGCAGACATCCGAGGAGAGTATCAAAGAAGCTGTATTAGTCCCAACACTGTAATACCAATGTATCACCATTTCATAACTATAAATATGAATCATGTAGAGATCTAGAGAGGCAAGTGAGAAGGGAGGAAAGAGAGCACACCAAGAGTATAGAGAGAAAACACACAACTTGTAGTCGTGAAACAAGTAATAAGATCATCCTTTCACCCCGTGGACGTAGGTAATCATGCCGAACCACGTATATCTTGTGTTCCTCTACTTTTCTTCTTTGTTTGATTTCTTTATGCATGTCTTGAGATCTTCTGGATGTAAAGGTAGGATTTTCTACATCTACATCTGATTTGCTTGCAGTTGAGATATGAGGGATAATTTAGTGTTCTACACAAAATTAGTAGGCCTGGGTCAAGGGGATGGATCCATTTCCTTGATAATCTGAAGGTCTTAACTGGTGGCTTAGTTTGTGTTGAGAAAACAACTCCCAATGGTCGGTGTGGTGTTCGGGCGGAGGTTGTAAAGCTTTTTCCAGCACTTACAAAGTTGTTTGATGAAAGTTCTGATTTACTTGGAGAAATTCTAGAGGGAAAACCTGGCAACACATAGAAAAGAGAATTCAGTATTAGATGATAGTCTAGTCGGAGCACTTAAAAAACAAATCATGGATGTTGTGCAAGATCTGCTGCGAGTGAAAAAACTCAACAAGGATAATGCTGATGAATGTAGAAATGTGTAGCTTCAGTGTCTTCTGATTCTTTGGATAGAGTGAATTCAGTCAAGCGATTAGGTAAGGAATTCATTTCAGACGAATCGGATCAAACTGGTTTATTCTTATTGGAAAATTAGAATCTGTAAGTTTTACTATGTATTTTTTTCCACAGAGAATGACCGCCGGTGGTGGCTATGGTGCGAACCTAGCTAGTTGGCAAGGATGACAGTCCCCGTAGTGATCAATGCTTATTGAAGTTTAATGTCTTGGTTTCTTTGCTTTCTCTTTCAGTTGATTGTAATTTGCCATGTTCTCTGTTTTTTCTTGTTATTTAACGGGAAGTAATAATGTATCTGAGGATAGTATCCGAAAATCAGTTATCCAAAAAATCATTATAACAAACTGCAAACTTCTCACCCGAAAGAGAATATATACTTACGACTAACAGACTCCACAATCGGGGAATCTATGCACAACTAAGACAAGATTTAACAAAGCACATTGGGCTTTAAAAGGAGCAGCAGACAGTGCGGGGGCGAGACACAGGCAGATTGAGAGAGAGAGGAAGTGGGAGATAAACGTGTACAATTGAGGCAATTATATTAAAAGTTGTTGTTTATTTTTATTAATATGTTTTTTAATTTAAGGTTGTTTGTTAAAATTGAGGAAATTATATTAAAAGTAATTTTAAATAAACTAAATTGGATTAAATTAAAACGACTACACTGAATTAAATTAAACTTAACTAAACTTAATTAAACTAAACGTGTTCACCCATTAGCAAGACTGAATTCCTCTTTGTTTTCTTCCGAGACATCATATTCAGTATCCACATTCACATATTGTTGTTGATGGTGGTTTTTAAACAAAGGGTAAAATCGTAAAACCCCAAATAACCTAATGTCGCCGGTGAAACATTTATTAGGACATTTAATGCATGTAGTCAGTAATTAATAGGGGGTATTTTTTCAAATTAGGGTTACAATGAACAAACCCCTAATTCCCCTCCGTGCCAATGGCAAATCATGCCAGCCACACCTAGCCCAAGCTAGCTGCGCCATGCCAAACGCACTCTGCCTTGGCCCTAGCTATGCTAGTCACACCAAACGCGCCAAAGCCTGCCAACCTTGCTAGCCGCACCTCCGTGCCAATGGAAAATCATGCCAGACACACCTAGCCTAAGTTAGCCGCACCTCTATGCCAATGGAAAATCATGCCAGCCATACCAAACGCGCCGAAGCATGCCAACCATGCTAGCCGCACCTATATGCCAATGGCAAATCATGCCAGCCATACCAAACGCGATGAAACATGCCATGCTAGCCGCACCTCCGTGCTAATGGCAAATCATGCCAGCCACACCTAGCCCAAGCTAGCGCACTCTGTGCCAATGGAAAATCATTTTGACCACACCAACGCGCCAAAGCATGCCAACCATGCTAGCCGCACCTCCGTGCCAATGGAAAATCATGCCAGCCACACTTAGCCCGAGCTAGCCGCGCCATGCCAAACACACTCTGCCTTGGCCCTAGCTACGCTAGTCACGCAACGCCAAGCCAAGCGCCCTTACCTTGGCTCTAGACACGCCATGCCAAAATGGCGCCCACGCTTAGGCAAATCATGCAACCAAATCATGCCATTGGCACATGCCAAGGCCACTGGTAGCTTTTCCACACATGCCAAATGGCAGCATGCCATTGGCACATGCTACCGCTCGGCGGTAGCTTTTCCTACCGGGAGCGACCCAAATTGCCACGCATGCCATTGGCACATGCCAACACGCTCGCGGGTAGCTTTTCGCACCGGGCGCCCCTAATGGCCGAGCATGCCATTGGCACATAGCTTTTTTCCCTACCAGGAGCGACCTAAATTGGCCACGCATGCCATTGGCACATGCCAACACGCTGCCCTAATGGTAGCATTTTCGCAGCTTTTCCGGGCGCGGCCCTAATGGCCGAGCATGCCATTGACACATGCCATCGGCGCTCATGCCGGTAGCTTTTCCTACCGGGCGCGACCCAAATTGGCCACGCATGCCATTGGCACATGCCAACACGCTCGATGGTAGCTTTTCTCACCGGGCGCGGCCCAAATGGCCGAGCATGCCATTGGCACATGCCAACACGCTTTTTACCAGGGCGCGACCCAAATGGCCACTGGTAGCTTTTCCTACCGTGGTAGCGCGACCCAAATGGCCGAGCATGCCATTGGCACATGCCAACATGCTCGGCGGTAGCTTTTCCTACCCTGGGCGCGACCCAAATTGGCCACGCATGCCATTGGCACATGCCAACACGCATTTTGGTAGCTTTTCCTACCGGGCGCTACCCAAATTGGCACACGCATGCCATTGGCATATGCCAACATTGGCTCATGCTTGGTAGCTTTTCCTACCAGTCGCCATTGACCAACAAGTTGGCCACGCATGCCTTTGGCACATGCCAACATGCATCATTTGGTAGCTTTTTTCTTACTGGCCAGCATGACATTAGCCCTAATGGCCATGCAGTCGTGCCATTGAAACTTGCCATGCACACGCCACTAGACATAGCTAATGGCCATTGCCATTGACACTTACACGCCACTAGCAAGCATTGCCACACATCAACGTACAAGCATTGGCACATGCCACACACGCCACTAGCGGCTTTGGCATTGCCACTTGCACTCAAGGTGCAACCAACACTCGAGACATCAACACAAGGCGGGGGATGCTTTCTAGGGTTTTGGTTTGGCGGTCAAACATGCATCGTACACTACGCTCATTAAGAAAGCGTGAATAGGAATAAAGCGGTCAAATAAATGAGGAAATAATGGTGAAAACGTTTTCACCCATAAACGCCTTGGTTACCATCTCCTCCCATTATTTCACCCTTTACTCTCTTCCTTCATGAGGCTAGGGTGCGTTTCGGCCTCGACTTGTATAAATAGGTCTTACCTATTTCCACCGGACAACAAGTCTCGGTCGGAGAAAAATACAACACTCTCGAGAAAAAATTTTGCAATCTCTCCAAAAAGCTTTCATCTCCTGCAAGCTTCCGAAGCTTTCACTTTCTGATACAAGTCGAGATACTGCTCTCCCAGAATTATTCTGGTCTCATCACCTTTCTTTGCTTCCCTCCCTAAATCAACCCTTCTCCTCCACTTTGTGGACCGAAGCAAGTCCGGAACGACCATTTCTTGGTTTAGGCCGGACTTGTACGGATTGATCTCTCGAATCTAGAAAGTGCTCACGTGCATCACATTTGTTTAGGGTTTAAACCAGTTTCTCACTCACCTACCGAATTTACCGAAATCAGCGGAAACGATTTTCACCTATAAACAATTGCCCAGTTTGTTGAGGGGGATTCCAGTTTGTTGGTGGGGGACTTTTCCGGCTTGGACTTTATCCATTTTCTTAGTCCATATAGCATATTGTCGTTCATTCATTTTTTCGGTGTCCAAGGAGAGTAAGTTGTTTAGATTACATTCCATGCAGTATTGTTCTCGCGAAAGAAGACTTTTCTGTTGATTATTTAAAGAAATGGCACGGTCCCTGACTCTATCTGCCTCCATTTGCATCTCCATTGCCTTGGGATCAGCATAGTTTAACTCGCTTGAACCTCCTTCTGCAGCTCATTGGGCTGCGTCTCTCGCTACTTTTGCAGCTTTCACACCACCTCCTCTTCTTCTCTTGCAGTTGGTGTTAACGTCTAGATTACTATTGTGTTGATCCTGACTACCTGGAGTTCCATCAGGTGAGGAAGCAGGCCCTCCATTGTGAAAATCCTGCGAGATTGGACCATGTGATGATCTTCCAGGCACTTGATGACCTTCCAGCAAGTATGGATTAAACTTGTTAAGCACACTCAGAATGGTGAAACACGTTTCATGTTGGAAGCTTGAACCTTTGTGGGATCTTTTCCACTCTTCCCGACATCCTCGTTCCACATCCGGTTCGCTTTCACCACTTTTTCTGTTGTTCCACAATTGAGTGATAATAGCTACATATTCCCTTATGGCTCCTGCAATTGTGCAAAAACGATGACACAACCCATCGACATCACGACCATGAATGTTACCGGTTTCTTCACGAAATTTTTGTAAAATCTTACCGTAAAAAGTTTTTTTTTCTTGACTAATACCATTGATATCATCTAATGTATATAATACATAAAATCTGCAAAGTGACTCGTCTTCATCCATCGTATACTTGGGACCACGAATTCTTGTTTCCTTTGTTGTGATTGTTGTGTTTCTTGTTGTGTTTGTTGTGGTGTTTGTGTTTGTTGTTTTGTTTGTTGTGGCGTTAGTTGTGGTGTTTGTTGTTGTGATCGTTGGTATGAGGATGTCATATTTGTTAAAGATGAAATTTTTCTAAGAGATTGAATTGATATGAATAGTTTTGTTTGAAAAGAAAATGAAAAGTTGAGAGGGTATGGAAATTGTGTAATGTTGAGGAAGGTGTGATTTTAAGTTTGTAGACGAAGTGAATTTATAGGGAAAGGAAATGAACAATACGGTTTGGACGGGAATAGTAGGTGGCGCTATTAGAAAGAACGCGACGCGATTACCAAAAATGCTGGCATCCTAGTAGTGGACGCGCGTTGGTAGTGAAAACGCGGGCGTTATTATTGTTGACGCCAGCGCTAGTAGAAATGACGCGTCCTTACAACAAACGCGCGTTTGATATTTCTACTCACTGTTCAAATCAACAAATCTGTTGATTTGAACATACATTTTTCAAATTTTTTCATTCCATAGTGGGAGAAAAATGAACAAACTCAAACTCTGAGTTTGTTCATTCCATAGGAATTGCTTTTACACTGAAGTCAAAATACCTTTCCCTATTGTACAGAAATTAATGGCTTTAAACATCTG
The DNA here is from genome assembly GCA_023531295.1 of Papaver armeniacum. Classification (NCBI taxonomy): domain Eukaryota; kingdom Viridiplantae; phylum Streptophyta; class Magnoliopsida; order Ranunculales; family Papaveraceae; genus Papaver; species Papaver armeniacum. The sequence goes on from JAJJWW010007526.1 coordinate 163,459, forward strand.
AAGGCGTGCTACCGTATTACTTGCGTAGAAGCCCTTGATTTCTGAATGTGGTATATATGCATATAGCCGATTTAACTAAAGCTGTGATGCCAGTAATATTGTGGAATATTATTCTTAATGTTATTGAAAGCATTTCCATTCGCTCATTCCCTGCATTTTCGCACAACAACTAGGAGCTTCAGCAGTAACGGATATCACAAAGTGAAGCTCGGTGGAAAAGCCCACGCATAGAGTGTATACAAGGGTATTTTTGATAATTTCATTTCCACCTTAAAACCCTAAACTTATCTATATATTCTTTCATTTCTCTCCTTCCAAATCTCTCCTTGCTTCACTATACAGCGCCGTCTTCCTGATCTTTATTCAGACAAAACCTCCTCCTATTGAGAAATTCAGTGGAAAAATGATTCTCCAAATCAGGGTTGTCAATGAAATACTTGTTGTGTACGGAAAGCCTCACATACACACACATCATGCTTGTTATTAAGCGTTATGGTATTTCCTCTCAAAAGTAAGTCTTACTCTCATTAATTTTTGTTTAAATTTCCATCTTAATTTCAGCTATTCAATTGATTCTTGTGAACTGAATGCTTATTAGTAGGTTTGTTCTTTCTTCAACAGGTGATTGACAAATTAGCAGAATGATCCAATGTATTGGAGCTCTAATAGCAGACAATATGGGTGCAGTAAAGGCGATTTGGACCCAACTCAGAACTTTATGAGAAGCCAACATGTAATTTCTCCATGTGTAACTGCTACCATTATGAATTTTCCTCTCAAAAATTACAAATTTGAAGCCTGTGACATATAACCCTCTTTGGGTTAGAAGTAAATGTAATTGCATCACCGTTGGTTTCTTTTTCTGCTGAATAACTTACAAATTTGAATCCGCTTCCAAGCACTTGAAAGCTTATGCCGGCAACTGGCTAATCCTAATCATGTTTTTTTGTTGTACACGTAAAATACAAATTTGCAATTTCCATAAACAATTTGGTGGAAAAACAGAAACTCCAAGCACATTTTAACACAAGTGAACAAACAATGTTGAACTATAGGGTAAGCGTCTGCATAGAAAAGAATTGACGGGGTCACCCCACATGTTGGAGATTCGGTATACGTGAATTGCTTCATATATTGGAGTAACTTCCGGATCAAAAAACAAGGCAGGTGTGGTGATCAACCAAAAACTGTCATAGTGGAATCTGATGTTGAAAATGAGAAGTTTGGGGCGATACCAATTCCCAGATTATATGTATTGGATTGCCCTCAATGGAATTATCTTTGAACTGCTAATACAAAGAAATAGTTCCCTTAATTACCTTGTTGGGATGGCTCCCAAGACCTTTTTTTTTCCCTGTTCCAAGCCTTTTTATACCATTTTTCCTACCTTTAAAAGAAGTTAACTCCCCCATTGGTGATTTTCTGGCTCCGCCTAACAAAAAGGTAGTGCCAAAACTAGCTCTTGTATGTGCCACATGAGTTCATTTAGAAAGCTTGATGGCAATCTGAGAATAGAGATACTTCTGATGATGAGGATTCCTTGTAGATGAACATGAAAATGACATTGGAGAAAAAGGCTCTACAGATAGGGGTAAGATTACCAAGTACAATTCTTTTGACTAATACACAACATGTAGTAGATAAACTAGCCAAGGCTAGTGCCTTACTTGGTGTAAAAAGGACACAGGTAGTAGAAAATATAACATCGCTAGTTGAGGTGTTGAAAATTTTAGAGGTAGATGTAAATCTTGTGGAGGTAGAAAACATCAAGCACGTTTGCATACCGGAAGTATAAGCGCTTCTATTTCTCCAGAAGCATATGTCAGAAGCAAAACTATTTTGTTTCACAAAAAGTTATCTTTTTGACTTCCATAAATTGTTCTGAAATACTATACCCAAATTGATTTCTTGTTCCTTTTACTTCAAGAAATAGGAAAGTAGATTCAAAATGACAAAAAAAAAACTTCAACCAAAAGAACAAAAACCGGGGCTCTGGTCGGAGCTTTAAAAGAACGAAAATGATTTGTGACTCCCAGTTTTAGTGCTCCCACTGCTCCCAACATTAGGTGGCAGTCCACATAAGCTATCTTTAGAAAAACAAAATACGAAAGCGTTAATGCCCTATGTCGATCAAAAACTAAAATTTTCTTCCTCTGCCTTTTTCTCTTTAATCAATCAGCGAACCCTAAAACAATATTTTCCCGTAATTAGATATCACCGTTTTTACAACCAAGATTTTGATTTCCATGATATTCAATTCTACAACTTATCGTTTATCATTATTTTCAAATCTGCACGGTATTACTTTTTTCTTCTTATGGAAGTAAAACACATAAACTATGAAATTGGAGATAGACAATTACAAACTGCAAAAGAACATTAACGTTTGAGAAACAATTACACCTCAAGAATTCGTAAGTCGTAACCATGCGTTGGTGGTTTAACATATAATTGAGAATCATTAGTGACAAATTGAATAAAATAGTCGATTGTCAATTGAAAGATGGAATTTTGCTTGGATAAGCAACGTGACTTAATATATATGGAGTAGCTAATGGAAATTGCAGAGGATGGATCTCCATTAGAGAGGAGTTAAATCAATTCATGCTTCAAATTGAGATAGTTATTATACAAGATTAAGTTATGATCTCTCAACTCCATCCTACTGTTTAGTTTGCAAGTTCAAATCCTATAAATAAATAAAAAACACTGCTTTTGATATGAGATTGTGTTCTCCAAAGATCGAAAACCTTTGCTTTAAAAACACAGTCAAAATCCACGATGAACTTGGAAATATGGTTTGTTAAGATTAGTTAAGAGAAAGTCCACCTAAGCGCCACGTAATGTTGGGAGCAGTGGGAGCACCAAAATTGGGAGTCATAAATCATTTTCGTTAAAAGAATAGAAAAAAAGAAGTTATTACAAATTTAAAAAACAGATCTAACGATCACAATTTAACCCTAAAATCAAGGGACCAGATTTAGAAATCTAAACCTTATAAGAAGAAAAGTTTATCCTCCTCATCCTCAGTCTGTGGTGAAAAGAAAAATATCCGAACCCTAACCCTAAAGAATCAACCTCAAACAGATCTCTCTTATGTTATTCTTAATGTACCATCAATGGAAACAAAAACATCAGCCAAGTGAACAACGACTTTCCCTCACAATGATTTCTCCTCTCAAGAAACTTTGATTTTTTCCTTCACATTTCCCCCTATTGATTTAGATTTTTTTTCTATATCTCCAAGATTGATCTAATCAAATGGGTGGTTCCTCCTTGTCTTTCCAAATTTTTCCGGTGTGGTTGCACAAAGTGTTTTATCACATTGCTTCCTTCACCTGAAAATGTTTATATGCTATGGATTTTTGTTTAATTTCAACGTGAAGTTTTTCTTTTGTTCTTTTTAACTATTGTTTGTATGGGAAATCTGAAAACCAAGTTTGTATGTCAAAATCTAGACTAATTTATGTTGTTAATTGCATCTATGGCTTGTAACTCATTAATTATGGTGGTCTCTGAATGGTTTCAGTGGATTCAGTTGTGTGCTCAAATGTGATGCAACCCTGCAGTAAATTATATTTCAACAATTAGCTTCTTGATTTATCAATTATATGTTAATCATTTAAGAAATTTAAAACCTGGATCCAGAAATAGATTTATACAATTTTTTTTTTTTTTAAATGAGATTTATACAATTTCGTAAACACTAGTATGATGCTTCGTATTATAATCCATATATACCGTTTGGTATGGTGTCTGCCTATGTCATTTTGCGAACCAATGGCTCCATTGCTCAGTCACACAACCGTCCGGTCGGTCATGGTATAATACCAGCGAATGATCTTCAAATTTTCGAGAATCAGTTTAATCAATCTATTTTATGAGGTTAAATCTTCTTATCGGAAAAAGACAAGAAATGGCAAAACTCTAGTTGGTGAAATATTACCCGAGGTAGTCTCAACTAGAAGTTGATATCCATCAATAATAGTATTTTTTGGGGACCATGGTTTTTTTTTTGAGGGACCATGGTTTCAATTTTAGGAGGACATTTAGAAGTAAAGTGAAGCCACCCCTTATCCATATATTTTACTTAATGACCAAAATGTCCTTATATTATATTATTTTTATTTATTTTTAAACTAATTTTTTTATAAAAATTTATATTTTTTTTCTATATCTCATGGAAAGAACAATTGTGCAAGAGAACCTTGTAAATTAAGACCTTCCAGCAAGTTTGCATACCGGAAGTATAAGTGCTCATGTTTCTGAAGCATAAGCAAAACTATTTTGTTTCACAAAAAAGTTATCTTTTTGACTTCAATAAACTGTTCTGAAATACTATACCCAAACTGATTTCTTGTTCCTTTTACTTCTAGAAATAGGAAAGTAGATTCAAAATGACAAAAAAAAATAACTTCAACCAAAAGAACAAAAAATGGGGCTCTGGTGAGCTTTAAAAGAAAGAAAAAAGAAATTATTACAAATTTAAAAAACAGATCTAACGATCACAATTTAACCCTAAAATCAAGGGACCAGATTTAGAAATCTAAACCTTATAAGAAGAAAAGTTTCTCCTCCATTTCATTCATCCTCAGTCTGTGGTGAAAACAAAAATATCCGAACCCTAACCCTAACCCTAAGAATCAACCTCAAACAGATCTCTCTCATGTTATTCTTAATGTCCCAATGTACCATCAATCCAAACAAAAACATCATCCAAGTGAACAACGTGTTTCCCTCACAATGATTTCTCCTCTAAAACTTTGATTTTTTCCTTCACATTTCCCCCTATTGATTTAGATTTTTTTCTATATCTCCAAGACCGATCTAATCAAATGGGTGGTTCCTCCTTGTCTTTCCAAATTTTTCCGGTGTGGTTGCACAAAGTGTTTTATCACATTGCTTCCTTCACCTGAAAATGTTTATATGCTATGGATTTTTTTTTCAACATGAAGTTTTTCTTTTTTTTCATTTTAATTATTGTTTGATTGGGAAATCTGAAAACCAAGTTTGTATGTCAAAATTTAGACTAATTTAAGTTGTTAATTGCACCTATGGCTTGTAACTCATTAATTCTGGTGGTCTCTGAATGGTTTCAGTGGATTCAGTTCACCCAGCAGTTAATTATATTTCAACAATTAGCTTCTTGATGTATCAATTATATGTTAATCATTTACGAAATTTAAAATCTGGATCAAGAAATAGATTTATATAGTTACAATTTCGTAAACACTAGTATGATGCTTCGTATTATAAGCCATATACCGTTCGGTATGGTGTCTGGATATATCTTTTTGCGAACCAATGGCTCACACAACCGTTCGGTCGGTCATGGTATAATACCAGTAGTGTTGAAAAATTGAATAGGAAATTTTAAGTCTTACTCACTTAAGCCTAACAAAAGGTTAGTTCCATGGTTCGCCAGCGAATTACGGGTTGGTCATAATACGTTGCCCTATTGTATATAATTTATTTATTTTTCGAATTGAAAAGGTTATATTAAAAGAAAGAGTCCAAGCCAGTTACAAAAGAAAAGTCATTACGACTGAATTGACAAGTTCCTAGTTTTGCAAAATTTGACTGGAAAGTATCCAACTCACAACTCCAAAGAATCACAGTTTTCTTGATGTAAAGAAGCAGCTCATACTTAGACTTGTGTCTTCCTCCAAAAATCATGTTATTTCTCTCCTTCCAAATATTCTAGATAATGGCAAAATGAATGATGTTCCAAACTTCTTTACATCTACCCGACAAAACATTCCATATCCAGGACTCAAAGAGCTGCAGAACAGCAACTGAAAGTGGCCAAGCAATGTGAAAAGCCTTGATGAAATGGTCCCAAATCTCAAAAGATGTTTTACAATGTAAGAAGAGATGGTCAACTGATTCATCCACCTGATTACACAATCCACATGAACTATTGTCAGTGCTCACTCCTCCGTGTCTGAGAACATCTCTAGTAGGCAGAGAATTGTTAAAAATAGCCAAAACATAAAACTAGCTTTTGCAGGTATTGGTTTCTTCCACAAAAATTTGTTGAAGGCACAATCTTCTTCATTATACTAGCCAAAGCGGTATAACAAGCATTAGTAGAAAAGGCATCCATAATCTCTACCTCATCTTCTCCTCTGTAAGGACTGGAACATTCCTTAAATATCTTCTTAACAAATCCCATTGTAGTTGCTCATTTGCATTTAGTCTTGAATTAAACTTCCCATGCCATCTTCCCTCATGTATCATGTCGGCAACTTATGCTTGCTTGTTTTGACAGGCATTGAAAATAACAGGGAAAATATCCTTCAAATAGCCAATAGCTAGCCATTTATCATATCAGAATCTAATTCCTTTCCCATTTCTTATCTTGATGGTAATAAAAATTTTAATCTCTGAGACCAATCTTGATGCATTCTTCCAAAGACTTCTACATTGAGCATTGTTATCCTCAGCAGGCAGTAAAAGTTGTTCAACATACTTTATTTTTTGTTGAACAATCCTCCACCATAGTGCATTCCTCTGCCTAGTATACCTTTCCTCAGCTTAGCTTTGTTACACAATCTTAAACTTTTCACACCCAAACCTCCACCCTGTTTTGTTTTACAGATTTTGGTCCATCCAACCCACACCATTTTTCTTTTTTCTGGAGTAGATCCCCATAGGAAATTCCTCATCAACGCCACCATTTTCTTTTCTACACAAACTGGCAAGTTAAAAAGAGAGAAATAATATACAGGTAAACAAGAAAGACAGTGTTTTATGAGCACTAATCTCCCTGCTTTGTTCAAATATTTTCCCAAAAAGCGTGTAAAATAGTGTAAAGAATGTGTGGCTTTAAAGCCTCCAACGTGAACCGAAAAAAATCCTAGCCATCTATAATAATACTTGTGTGAGCCGTTAGAACAAATGGAGAAAGCAGATGAACGATCACAATTTACCCTAATTGGACTCTCTAAATAAGAAGAGTTTGTCCTCAGTGTTACTTCTCTTTCATTTGTGCGGCGGAGGGAAAAGAAAAACCGAAACGATAACCCTAAAAATCAGCAAAAGAGATCTGAGCTCATTCCATCAATGGAAACAAAAATATCAACAACAATTTTCCATCACAATGATTTCTCCTCTCAAAAAAGTTTGATTTCTTACTTCTGTAATGGCACCATTGATTTAGATTCTTTCTAAATCAGCATCCTATTTGTAGTCCGATGGGCTGGATCCTCTTTTCTGTAACTTTTCCACTTCTGGATCTTTATAATCTTGGTGGTTAAATTGATTGATCAGCTTGGTTCACCGGAACTTGTTTCTATGATATTGATTTTTTCATTTCAAAGTGAAGATTTTATTTTATTTTTTTATTTATTAATCAACACATCTCACAAACTAGTCTTCTACCGTTTATTAATGTTTGTACCTGAAATGTGAAAATCAAAGTGAAGCACGAGATTAATGAGTATAATCATAATATTAGACTAATTTAAGTTGTTAATTGCATCTATGGCGTGTAATTCATTTTGGTCTCTGAATGGTTTCGGTGTTTCAGTTCTTTACTCTTATCCCTTTGCAAGTCTGATGCGTATTTCAATAATTAGCTTCTTCATTTATCAATTACGGTTGGCTAGCTGTTAATTATTTAAAAAATGCAAAAACTTTATTTAGTTTTCGGTAGATGTGGAAAATCCTACCTCTACATCCAATGAACTACAATCATACACATTGAAGTAGATAAGTATGAGATGAACAAGAACACAAGATATATTTCTTGATTCTTATTACTTGGTTCGGTATGATTCCCTACGTCCACGGGGGCAAATGGATGATCTTATTACTTGATTCAAGATTACAATCGATGTCTCTCACTAACAAACTCTTCACTCACTCTACAAAGCTCTTGGTGTTCTCTCTCTTCTCATTGAATTGCCCTCCCTTAGCCCTCTACAAGACTCTCTATTTATAGTTACACATGATGATACATCCTAGTGATATCTTTCCTGATATGTTGGGTCGAGCCTAGTGGTATACTCTCCTGACGTCTTTTTACCCGATGCTGATTGTTTAATGAGTTGTGGTCGATGTCGTCCTTAGTCCCGAGTCTTACTTTGACCAGATCCTTCTTATCCTCTCACCTGCCTTGTCACGGCATTTATTACCCTTGTACTAGACATGCATCTCTTCCATCACATCCGGGTTTTACCTTTACACGTATCGACTTCACGGGCTCCTTTGGTGTCTCTTTTCTCAACGCTGAGCTTGGATAGAATGATTCGGTGCTTCATACTCCACTGCTCTTGACACAACGTTGCCTAGGATTGCTCCACTGGATCTCGTGGATTATTCACCCCTACAGTTTCAATTTGGCTTTGTTACAAGCCATGCCAAGGGGTCTGGCTATACCAATGGCCCCATTACCCACAATCACATCCGTTTGGTCAGGCATGATACATTTATCGTCCCCCCTGCTGCCGCCTCTTATTGGGTTCAAGTCTTCCAAGAAACCTCCTGCATATGAGTTGAAACTTCGGGAAGTATCAGTCTGCCGGAGTCCATACTACCGGATTCTGAGCTGTTACTTGCGCAGAAGCCCTTGATTTCTGAATTTGTATTATCATCAAACTAAGCTATATCCTTCAAAAAAAAAAAAAAAAAATAGACTAAAATATTAAGAATGTGGTATATAGGCATATAGCTGATTTAACTGGAGCTGTGATACTTGGAATTTTGCTTGCAACTTAGAGAGGTTAGAAAAATCAGAATTTTTTAAGGATTCACATATAAAATTGGGTCAAAGCTTCCTAGAAAGACAGGGAAAATAAAGGTGCTCGTTCTTCAGATCAATTTGTTGAAGGATTTGGCTTCAGAAGATATGGACTTGGACCAGCAGGACTTGGAGAAGCCGATAATATGCCATCAGCCGCATTGACACCAGAGGCGCTCTTGGCTGAAGCCTCAAGGCATCTCTCTCATTTTCTCTAGATGTGTAAAACTTCTGCTGATTGTTGCAGCAAGCGAAGATAGTTATCACCATGTAGCGGAGTATCTCAGACTTACTGCTCGGAAAGTTAACCATGAAAAAGTCGAAAAGATAGCTGCAGATATTCTAGATTAATTTGTTTATACAGAGAAAAGATTCCTGCAGGGTTGGGCATGTACATCCAAGATTTTAAAGACCCCAAAGGCTAAAACTCCGAAATTACTTTGTTTAGACTAAATACTAGTAGTTGAAACGCTGTGGATGAACTTGTTGTTGATGTCATATTTCATTTTTTCTATTTTTGTCTCTTCTTCTTTATTTCGCGTTACATTTCTCTTCTACTAGTATAACACGCACGCGCGATGCGCCTTCCATTCTGTATTTTGTTGTTTATGTGTCATTCCATTCAATACAACCAACACTCGGTCAAAGCCAACACTCGGTCAAAGCTTGTCATTCCATTCAATACAACCACTTTCACGGATTCGTTCACTTTCAATTTTAGACATTAAACCTCTTTCTCGGATACTTCGCCGTCATGGCCAACGTCTTTCAAAGCTTTGTAAACAATCTCATACATCATTTTGTTTTACGCTACAAAATGCATATCCTTCTATAAATAATCGAACATCTAAGTAGAAACTTATAGAAATGAGTGCAAGTACGTAGTACTTGTTAGAGTTTACTTGTCAAAAAGAATTCTTTGTGTAGAAGTACCTACTGGACGCCTTCGGACCAAATTGGAACCACTATTTGAGCAGCAAATCTTAGTCATGCTCTGATTTTCAGCATTGACACCAGCAAAATGGAAAGCTTAAAATTCTACTTCCAGGGGAAAAGAAACTCGGACACTACAATCTGCAAGTTGCTTATCTGAACGTTCCAATTCCCCGAGGATCATTTACACTAAAAGATTGAACTCTGTACACCCCCAACAATGTCTGGCATTCTTTCCATCTTCTGTAGAGCATCATCAGATAAATCATACGAAAAATTGACTATGAGCACGTAAAGAAAGTGCAGACTATAGCAATTGGCATCTTCGGTACATAAGTCACAATGTGCACCAAATGTGTGAGCGTCCTAACCTTTTAGATCAGCGTCAGGTAGCTACACTCAAGTAATCTACAAAACTGATTAACCATCTAAAGCATACATACAAAGTTTGCATACCGAGATGGCAACCCAGAGTTCTCTTTACTTAAAATAAATAAATGTGTTGGAAGTTAAACCAAGATATGGATTTGGTTTGTGGATCAACAAGTGTTGTTGATCCAGTCTGAATGGATCAACTACTGCAGTTGACGCAGTCAAGTTGGATCAACAGGAATAGTTGACACAGCGTGTCATATTTGGAAGTTGGAGTTAACTTGAGAAACAAGGTGTTCTAGAGAGTTCTATAAGAGTTCTATTTAGAGTTTGTGTTATGTTAGGAATGTGTGCTTTATTTAGAGTTTGCTTGTATTAGGAAATTACTTTGAGTGATCGTCAAGTTTGTGAGACTATAAGTAGGCTATTAAGCCATGAGAGAATGTACACCAAACTGATTATCAATGTAGTCGTTTTAATTGCTTCCGCGTGTGCTCTCCTCTCTCTTGCTCGATCCTACATGTGGTATCAGAGCAAGGTGAAAGGCAGGGAGAGGAGAAGGAGAAAGAGTTGGAGTAGTTTTTTCCATTGTTTTTCGTTTTAGGGTTTAAGAGAAAAGTTAAAGAAGTTGCGCAAAGTTCTGACGAGTTAACGAAGAAGAAAAAAGAAGTTGAAGGCTTGTCAAAGCATTGGTGCTGTGCTGGTTTTAGAAGAAGAACCTAAACTAGGGTTCGAAAGTTTAAGAAATAAGGTGTAACTCTTGCTTCTTTTAGAAGTCGAGATAACAAGGAAGTCTGAGTGCAACATGAATAGACGTAACAGAAAAGGAAGAAGTCAGCGTTTGTTTTTTTTTTTTTTTTGCCTGTGAAGTTGTTTATTAACGAGGCAGTCGAGATGGTTGCTGGTCTGGTGAACACAGGGAATAGATGGAAAGATATCAAGACAGGGAGTTGAGACGGAGATCACTGCCCTAGCTCGGTTCCGTGGCAAGCTCTGCTCTGAGAAGTGTTGCCGCAGAAGCTTAGTAGTACGTACACGGTAGAAGAACATGAAAACAAGGTAGGGTTGATCTGTTTGTTTCCCTGTTGCGTGAGAAACAGGGGTATAAAGCATGTTTACCATATCTTGATTCCGAAGAGGTTCAAGGGATTGTAGAAGATGGTGTAGTTCGTAGTTCTGCTGCTATTATTGGCAGTTGGTGTTGGCGCTCTTGATGAAAAGGATTTTGAGCTAGGTCGAGAATTTGGTACGAATAACTGATGCTGTTTGGTTTATATGAGTTTAAGAGGACACATCTCAGTCTCGAGATGATGAATGGGGACTTAAAATAGCTTAACTCCATTGAATTCCTTTGATGGAAGGTGGTGATTGCTGTTGATATAAGAAGAGAACTGAGATGAGTTAGCTGCATCGTTAAGGTTAGGGTTATTACGCGAGTTTGAAGACAAGATGGAGATTGTTGATGTCGTGTTTGACAGGACACAAAGATTCCATGAAGTGAACTGAGTTATGCTCGAGAAGAAGAAGCAGACGGGAAGAAGATGAGTTTTGGAAGTTGTGGTAGAGACCGTAAAGGTTTAGTTGCTGCTGTTGGTGACTGAGAAAGAGATCGAACTGATGATGATCATAGGTTAAGAACTCGAGCATGATTGTGATAACGATGCCGTGATTGTTAGAATAAGTCTGTGATGAAGGGAAGAGTTATGGCGATGTTGCTGGAGATCATGAGGTTTCACGTCGACCTAAAAAACAGGTGAGAAGCTTGGTTTCGTCTCTCTGGTCCTGAGAAGTATGGTTCGCCAAAAAAAAAAAAAAAAAAAAAAAAAGGTGTTATGAAGGTTTGTTACAGTATGTGATGTGTTACAAAGAACAATCACAGTGAGCAGTTGTTACACAAGTGTGATAGTTGAGTGTTACAGAAGAGTCGTAACAGTTACAGAAGTGTGACAGAATATGTCACAGTTATCAACAGAAAAGAGTTACAGAAAAAGTTGTTACAAAAGTGTAACAGAAGAAAATGTGACAGTTTTCTAGCAGAGACGTTGCAGAAAACAGTTTTTTGTGTATGTTGATGATTGTTGAGGTAGAAAGCAAGGGTTGTTGTGGCAGAGCATTGGTTGATTTTTGAAACGTGAGAAAACTTTGGGTGAGTGGTTAATTCGAAGGGTTAAGTCATGGATTCGAAAAAGACGAAAGGATCAAAGTTGGTATTGTAGTCAGAGGATGGTACAGTTTGATAGAGGATCAAATCTGGTATTGCAGCAGGGCTAGTACAGTTTGATTGAGGTGATCGAATTCAGAAACTTAGAATGACAAGTTATGTTGGGTGGATATGTTTGAGCTTAAGGGAGGATGTTGAGGTTAAGCTCAAACATGGTGATTGAAGAGTTTGTGGCAGAAACTTGGAAGTCTTACAAAGTGTGGCAGACTTTGTGTTAGTTATTGCTTGTGGCAGAAGCGTAACAAGGGAAAGATTGTGAGAGCATCTTGAAAACAAAGAAGTGTGAAGGTTTCGTAACAATAGCGTGACTGGAACAAAGAAGAAAAGAAGAAGAAGAAGAAACAACAGCGAGGTTGTGAAGTAAGAGAAGTAATCACCAGAGGGTGATGTGTGAGAAGACAACAAAAGGAGGTTAATACCTATGAGTTGTTAAGTTTGAGACGTCACAAGGTTGTGAGCGTGAAACAAGATTGTAGGCGAGTAAAGTCTGCAAGTTGAAGTGAAGCAATCCCAGTATGGGGATTTGGATAGAGTTGAGTGAAGCAATCCCAGTGGGGATTTGGCTAGAGAAGTGAAGAAATTCCAGGGAGGAATTTGAAGTGTTGAGTGGAAATCCTGCAAGTGAAGTAGGTAAACAAGTGTTGAGTTTGAGCTACAATGCTCAGTGAAGAAAGTTTAAGGTGAGCTACAATGCTCGGTGATGAGTTGAAGAATTTGGTTTTTGTGTTTGATTAGCAAGTTGTATAGAGCACAATGAGGTGCTTCTAGCTTGTTAAGGTTTGTGTTCCGCTGCGATGAAGAAGAATGTGAAGAGTGTTTGAAGATTGCTGTTAAGCAAAATTAGAAGATTGTTTCGTTTTAGTTGGTTTGCTATATGTGTTTCGTTTTTAGTTAGTTTGCTATTTGTGCTTTGTTTTTTATTTGAGTTTGAGTTTGATTGACGGAATCCGGTGAGATCATGAAGTTTGGGACAAGCTATAATCGAGTATCAAGGAGTAAGGGTTTGTTTGGTGGTTTATTTGAAGAAGAATGAGAAAAGACAAGAACGTGTTAACGTTTATCTATGGAAGAAGAGGAATGGAAAATGAGAAAAGACAAGGACGTGCAAACGTCGATCAATGGAAGAAGATGAGGAGTAGAAGAGGGTTACGGAATTCTCGTTGAATGATATCTTGGTTTAAGGGAGGATGTTGGAAGTTAAACCAAGATATGGATTTGGTTCGTGGATCAACAAGTGTTGTTGATCCAGTCCGAATGGATCAACTACTGCAGTTGACGCAGTCAAGTTGGATCAACAGGAATAGTTGACACAGCGTGTCATATTTGGAAGTTGGAGTTAACTTGAGAAACAAGGTGTTCTAGAGAGTTCTATAAGAGTTCTATTTAGAGTTTGTGTTATGTTAGGAATGTGTGCTTTATTTAGAGTTTGCTTGTATTAGGAAATTACTTTGAGTGATCGTCAAGTTTGTGAGACTATAAGTAGGCTATTAAGCCATGAGAGAATGTACACCAAACTGATTATCAATGTAGTCGTTTTAATTGCTTCCGCGTGTGCTCTCCTCTCTCTTGCTCGATCCTACAAAATGTAATCAAGATATAAGATTGTTGCAACTGAACATTTAAAGGAGTAATTGTTAACTTTTCAAAACGAAATCCAGAACAAATAGTCGGGAATGACAGCTTAACTAATTTGGAGTCCGAGTGGCATAAAAGTCTGGATTGTATCTTTCAGTCAGCTTACTTAATCAGCTGCTAATCACTTTAAATATTTGCTGGGTTTTCATAAAGCCAAATAAGAATTTCCAAAAGCTGTGACTTGTTAATTAGCATCTAGCAATCGACAATACAGATACTTCTGATGATGAGGATTCCTGATAGATGAATATGAAAATGACATTGTAGAAAAAGGTTCGAAGGTATGGGTGGTTTGAAGGTAAATTCTCCCGAGGGATTACCAAGTACAATTCAATTGACTAATACACAACAGGTATATAAACTAGTGAAGGCTAGTGCCTTAGTTGGTGTAAAAGAGGACGCAGCTAAAAATGGTGAGGTAGACTAATACACAACAGGTATATAAACTAGTGAAGGCTAGTGCCTTAGTTGGTGTAAAAGAGGACGCAGCTAAAAATGGCATAGAAAATATATAGTATCGCCAGTCAAGGTGTTGAAAATAGAAGAGGTAGATGTAAAGTGCTTCTATAGTAATATAGAAAATATAGTAATGGTGAAGTATAAGCACTTATGCTTCTACCATTACATAAGCAGAAGTCATAAGCAAAACACACAAAAAGTTAAATTTTTGGCATATTGGGAAAGTGGCATGCCAAATGAGTTTCCCCACTATGATAGATATGCCAAACTTGATTAAAACACATATTTAGTTGTGCTGGGTGGGACCCTAATGAATAAAAAATATATTCGTGATTGTGTGGTGGGGTATTTATAAAAGTTTTAGTATTATAATATATAATCAGTGGGACCCTTTAAACATAAAAATATATTATAAAAGTGAAAAATGTAGGAGAAAATGAAAGATTATACATATATAAAATTATTTGGAGATAAAGTCTTTATCTCCGGCGATAAAAAAAAAATATCGCCGGCGATAAAATCTCTATCGCTCATCAAAACGACAGAATCTCTATCGCTCACTGGAAACTCCATCGTGTATGCCTATATGTCAAAACTGACATATAGGCATATGAGTTTGACACTTTGGCATACCCATAGTGGGTGCATATATGCCAAATATATGAGTTTGGCATACCCATAGAAATAGGCCTGATAACTGTTCTGAAATTCTATACCATTTCATTTCTGGTCCTTTTTTACTTTTAGATATCCAAAAAGTAGCTTATGGAGGCTGATCCAAACGTGATATTACTAATACAAAAAGTGGATCTTTGGTCGGAGCTTTAAAGGATGAATTTTTTTATAAAACCTAAAATCAAGGGTCACAATTTAACCCTAAAATTAAGGATCCAGATCCAGATTTCTAAACCTTATAAGAAGAAAAGTTTCTCCTCCATTTCATTCCTCCTCCGTCTGTTGTGGTGAAAAGAAAATATTTGAACCCTGAGAATCAGCAGAAACAGATTTTTATCATGTTCTTCTTCTTCATGTTCCACCACTGGAAACAAAGCCATCACAATGATTTCTCCTCTCAAGAAACTTTGATTTTTTCCATTACGGTTTCCCCATTGATTCAGATTGTTTTTTATATGAGAGACTTCTCGGTAATCAAATGGGTGGTTCCTCCTTATCAACTTTTTCCGGTGTGGTTTCTCACAAGTTTTTTTTTTTATTACATGACTTCTTTCACCTGAAAATGTTTGTATGCTATTGGATTTTTCTTTTCAAGTGAAGATTTCGATTTTCCTTCCAGTTTGTACGCGGGGAATTCATAGTTTATATGTGAAATTTTAAATCAAGTTTGTAATTTTAGACTACTAACGTTGAAATTGTTATCTGCATTATGGCTTGTAATTCATTATGGTGGTCTCTGAATAGTTTCAGTGGATTCAGTTCTTTACTCTATGCTTTTGCAAATCGAAGGGAACCCTGCAGATAATTGCATTCAATAATTAGCTTCTTGATTTAACAATTATCTGTTGATTATTTAAGAAATGCAAAATTTGGATCCAAAAATAGATTTATTTAGTTACAATTTCGTAAACACTAGTATGATGCTTGATATTATAAGCCATACCATGGTGTCTGCCTATGTCATTGCTCAGTCACACAACAATTTTGTCAGTCATGATACGTATATATCATCCGTCTGCCCCCCCTCTTGAGGTTCAAGACTTCCAAGAAACCTCGTGCATATGATATGAGTGGAAATCTTGGGAAGTATCTGCCTACCGGATTTCAGACTACCACTACCTTTGGTGTTCGGAAAGACTAGCTATTATGAACACACGAAAATAAAGATCCAATACCAGTAGTGTTGCAAAATTAAATAGGAAATATGAAGTCTTACTTAAGCCTAACAAAAGGTTAGTTCCATTAATTGTTGGCCAATGAATTGAGGGTTGGTCATAAATCATAATACCTTGCGCTATGGGCAAAGGGGCAAAATGCCCCAATTTCGATGGTCACCTTGTGAAAATGCCCCGGGCGTTAGGAAATAAGTCAAAATGCCCTAATCCGTTAGTTTTGGGGCATTTTAATCAAAATTGGACATCTTGACCAATTAATGGAGTTATGAAATTCAATTTTTAAACTTTTAGTCAAAATGCTCCAATCCGCCGCCAACACCAAAAGAACAACCACCACCATCGTTGCCACCACCACCACTACCACCACCATCCCCACCACCACCACCACTACCGCCACCATCCCCACCACCACCTCCTCCACCACCACCACCACCAACACCACTGCTATCGCCACCGCCTCCTCCACCACCACCACATCCACCACTACCACCGCCACCTCCACCACCACCGAAACTATCACCACCGATTCCACCACCAACACCATCGCACCACCACCGCCACTATCACTACCGCTGCCACCACCAACACCAGCGCACCACTACCACCACAACAACAACCACCACCACCACCACCACCTGAACCCTAAACCCTGATCGCAAACCCTGAACCCTAAGCCCTGAACCCTGAATTCTGAACATCAAACCCTAAATTATGAACAATGTACCCTGAAGGGCAATTTCGACTACTTAACTCCCTCTAACGGAAAATCTAACCGATTGGGGCATTTTGACTTATTTCCTAACGCCCGGGGCATTTTGACAAGGTAACCATCGAAATTGGGGCATTTTATCACTTAGCCCTTGCGCTATTGTATATAATTTAATGGCTTTTAACATCTAAAGCCCACGAATGTGTAATCATTAGACTAATGTGATTATTTTAGAACACAGCTTGCATCCAAAACTGTGAAAAAATAAAAGACCAAATGATAACATAGTATTTGCAAGAACCATATTTTGGGGACTACTCAAAAATGGTGGGGACTACTTTGTGATAGGAATGTCAACCCTATACTTATAAGGGGTGTCCTAAGGTGTGGACATGACTAATCTACCCTTCACCTATATATATAATCACCTCCTCCCATCACCACCACCTATTTATATATAGCCATCTCCTCCCATCACCACCGCCGCTTACCACCACCTACCACCACCGACCAACTCAAATCACCACCATCGCCACCTCTATATATAGCTTAATTCAAATCATTAACAAAACAAAATCAAAATCAAAATTATAACAAACCCATTACTTTTCATTCGTTTTCCGTTGAAAAAATGAGAAGTAATCATCAAAATGAGTTGAAAATGGAAGTTACAGAGAGAAGTTCGGTTAGAAATTATGTGAAAATTTTGTTGAACTAGCCGAACTCAACTTTAATGGAGGTTTTTGTTTTCAAAGAACAATTCGGTTACGTCGAGCAAAAAATGTCCAAGCCGAACTTGCAGTTCGGTTACGTCACAAAAAGTTCGATTACATTTACGCCACAAAAAGTTCGGTTACATTGCAATTTTTTTCGCCTAACCGAACTTTTCTTTGAAAACCAGCATATTGAGTTCGGTTACGTCGCAAATTTTTTTCCTAGACGACCTCCTAGTTCGGTTACGTCGCAATTTTTATTCTCCTAACCGAACTTTTCTCTAAAAGAAAAAAATCCATTAAAGCTGAGTTCGGCTACCTATTTTTTTAGAAATATTAACCGAACTACACTTGCAGGTGAGTTCGGCTACCTGTTCTTCAGATGTCGTAACTGAACTTTTCTAACCAAACCGAAATCAATTTTTAAATTGTTCATTTTTAGAAATGTTTTGGCCAATTCAAGCACCATTAACTAAATTTGAAGTACCCGTGAGTACCCAAAACATCATACTCTTGTTGTGGCTCTTAAAGAAAAAGATCTTAATTTTTTTTCTTCCAAAATCCTCATCTTCATCTTCTTCTTCTCTCTCTCAATAATTCTTCTTTTGAAAAAAATCAACTTATTAATTTAATCTCACTAATCATTAATTAACTCACTAATTTAATTACTAAGGGCAAGTTTGGTATTCAAAAAAAAACTTAGATAAGGGTTGACTCATTATTACTTCTAATATCCACCCCAAAAGTTGGAGGGTAATCCCCCACCATTTTCGAGTAGTCCCCAAAATATGGTTCATTTGCAAAGCATGTTCTGAGACCAACATAGTATTTGCATAGCACTTCAAAAACTTTGGTTTTCTAAATCATGCAAGTAGCTATTTTTGCCCCATCTTTATATTAGAAACTAAATCGATCTTGTAATGGCGAATGACCCTCAAATTTTTGAGAATCAATTAATCAATCTATTCTACGAGGTATAATCCACTTATCCGAGTGAAGAAATGGCAAGGAATCTTTTCATTAATGAAAATTCGAGGTTACAATGAGTTTAACATCAAAAATAAGAGAATACATACGGTAAAAGTACAATACCGAGAAATCCGACAAGAGAAATAGAAGGATTAACAAAATAAGACAAATACAAGTATGAATAAGATCCGATTAAATCGGAAGGATGATGGTTTTTATCGGAATTAACTTTCAACCATTTAGTTTGTTTTTCTTCTAAAAAAAAGATGTGCTCCCAAAGTAGGAGTGATTGGCTCAAATCTCTTGTAACTAGTGATGAAGATTTCGGTCGTCAAAAAGATCATCTATGGAGATTCCGTCATCGGATAAGATGATGATGAAGATTCCGATGAAGATTTTGTCGCCGAAGACACTCAAGATGAAGGTTTCGTCGTTGGAGAGCATGGAGAGCATCACTATTGATCTTAAAACCCAACCCAATAACCAAAAATCACCATTAAAGCGAAGATAAACCTCGAAAGAATAGATAAAACCACCATAACAGTGTAGATAAGTAGGAAACATAACAAAAACAACACTAAACTACTAACTAACCTAAAAAACAAGAAATAATAAAGAAATCTGCTCAAATCCGATCCAAAAAAAAGTGAGTTCTTTCACATTGATATTGGCATTTTCGAAATGACAAAACTCTAGTTCGTGAAAGATTACTTGTACCAGTTCGAATCAGAAGTTGATATCCATCTATAATAGTAACCCTAATTTATTATTAAGGACCTTATGGTTACAAGTCGAGTGCACATATCTTGCATGTCATTTCTTATGGTATATTCTCATCAAAAATCAAAATCCATTTTTGGTGAGATGTACTTGCACGATCAAAGATAGATATATAGACACTATTAGTGAAAAGTACACGATATACACGTTTTATAAAAGATTACGCTTTAAAATTTATTTATCTTTTTTTAAGAAAGAAACAATTTTTTTTTTTAAATTTGATGCTCTCATTTATACTTTTTGTATAGAGAATTTTAAGAGCTTTAGAGCATCCACAGTCGTGGAATATAACCAAATTTTTTGGTAAAAAACAGACGCAGTGGAGACGGACTAAAGAGCAAAGACCGGACTATAACCAAAACCCAGACCATATTTAGTCTTTAGTCTGGTCTTTAGTCGGGCGTAATTTAAAGTTACGCCTGATGGAGCGGGGTGTTGGGATTGCGCCTGAGATAATGGGGCGTAACTCAAAGTTACGCCCGAATTAAAAAAAAAAAAAAAAAAATGAGACGCAATTTAGAATTGCGCCTGATTGGGCGTAACTCAAAGTTACGCCCCAACAATAAAAAAAAAAAAAAAAAGAGACTGATTGGGGCGTAACTCAAAGTTGCGCCCCAACAATTAACAACAATTAAAAAAAAATGGGGCGCAATTTGGAATTGCGCCCAATGGTATGAACAATAAAAAAATAAATAATAATAATGGGACGAGATTTGGAATTGCGCCTGATTGGGGCGTAACTCAAAGTTGCGCCTGACTAAATTTTAGTCTCCCTCCCGCTGCGTCCAAACACGGACTAAACCCAAATTTTAGTTTTTTTTTTTTTTGCTCTTTGCTCTTTGGTTATGGTCGCACAAAGTGCGATTGCTCTTATGGTCATATAAAGTTTACAAAAATCTAATATATAATCTAAAAAATACAAAGTTTTGAAGTTTTCATTTTAACTTTTATAAAAATAGTGTTTCTGTAAATACCGAAAAAAAGACTTATGAAGTATTAAAGATACATTCCTAAATTTAATCATATTTACACCTTAATTCTTCCTTAAAAATTAAATCTGATCGTTGAAATTTGAACAGGGAAATCCTAGGCTAATCTAATGTTCACAGGATTTTTTTTTTTTTTTAGACTTATACTATCTGACGGCTGAATTTTTATTGAAGAGAATCCAACGGTTGATATTTTAACCGCTTTCAAATTGTCCTACGCCCATTAAAGGGGTGGGACATGGTCCTACACTATGTCTATGGTGATGTGAAAATATAAGGATGCTTAGTTTACTGGGAAAATTGGGCATCATAGGCATAGTTCTTGCTCCCAGGTTTTCCTTTTTTGGTATCCTTGTCGACACTTAACTTTTTCAATATCAGGTGTTTTTCTTTCTTAATGAATCGGCTATTTTTTTCAATGAGGATAAATGTACCGAGTCTGAGGGACCGTGATATTTATGGATTGACACTCTCCCTAACAAAAGTTGTACCCGCCTATAACAATAGGCCTTTGCCTATTGCATAACTTTCATGGGTGAAGAAAGAATGTATTGCTTGAAAAGAGTAAATAAAAGGTGAGCCACAGCCACTGAATCCCATTCAAATTTTTCGAGCAAATCTTAGGAAGTGGTGTATTTAGAATGGAAAATTTGGTGCAACCATAGATCCCAAGGAAAACCTAAATACCATGGATTGCACATAAGCCAGACAAATTGTAATTCCCACAAATCCCATCAATCTTGCTTTTAAAATTCCACAACGAAATCCACCATAAAGTCATTATACGAATAGCTATGAAATTTACCGAGATTTCACCCGGAAGAGACCGTACAAGAGCCTTGCCCCAAGAAAAAGTGGGGGTGGTTCGGATCCCATGAGTTTTGTACGAATTCTAAGAATGATAAAAAAAAAAAAAAAGTCCTTAATTAGCGCAGATCGCACCTCAATAAAATTCTATAATTTGTAAAAAAAAAAAATTATGTTTAAATTCTTATATACGTACCGTTTGATAAGGGTTAAATACTTTAAAAACTAAGAGTGTATTTTCATAACTTAGGGATGATTAGAAAATAAAAAGATTTCTGAAGGTTTTTTTTTTCTTCCGAAGATAATAAAACAAATTTTTTTTTTTTCTCTTCTTCTTTTTGAAGATAAACTAGTACAACCGTTGCCACGGTGGAAGGGCCGACCGAAGAACTTGACGAAACCACACCACTACGTGATTGCTCTCCTTCAGTGTAATTTATACCCGGACAAACTAACGGTCTTTCAGAGTCGCCATCATATTTAACGGTCATACTGACGGTGCCGTTATCTGGTCAGCTCACTTGAATCGCTGAGTTAACTCGCCGATATAGATATCCGGCCGAGTTCCCCTGTTACTGGCTGTTTCCGGCCATAATTGCAGGCCATTTACTTCTGCTCCTTCGCTGCAATCCTAGCATACATTTATATTGCTAACTGTAATATGTAATCCCAAGTTGTATCATTTAATTATGTAAATTACTTTGTTAGGATTGGATTTTGTAGGAAAAATGACCTACAAAATCACCAAGACAATATTAACACAAAGAGCGAATGCTGCTATTCACTAAGATCATATTCCTGATTTGAACAGGCCCCCAATGTTTACTTGTTTAAATGAAATATTATATAGAAAGTAAAGAGAAAAGAATGGAATTACAATGACAATTAAGAAACAACAAATCACAAAGAGAAACTTGGTTTAAAGTGCCTTGACAACCAATAAGAGAAACAAAGAAACCTACTACTAGCTAGTTTTACATGCGTGCAGTATATGGGAGAGAGCTATTGGCGTATTGCATTGTGATACTTTGTGCTTCATCTAAGAGGAGCAACACCCACCCACTGCTCTGGTTCACTGGTTGTCCTTTGATTTGTACTGTTGGGGATCTTGCATTGTTCATTGCTGGTTGGCTTGCCATCCTGTATGATTAGGGTGTAAACGTTTAGAATGAATGGACAGAGAATTGCTCAAATTACGAAAACAAGTACTACTGGTAACTACAGTGCATTTGTATATACCTGTTTTTGATTTCAGAAGCCATGGCCCTGAAATCTTGTTCGACGTTAGTGGCATTTTTTGCACTTGTTTCTAGGAATGGAATCCCAATTTCATCAGCAAGTGCCTTAATTAACAGCGACACAAACAAGACAAAGTCAACCTAGACAAACAAACTGCAAAAATATCTATATAACCACAATTTTGAAACAGCATGTTTATTTAGCGAGATTGAACACATTTCAATAGCTAGGACAGCCTGCATTTAATATTACAGTTAGCAATATTAAATACACCTGGTCTGAAAGCCCCGCTCACATCTCTTAACAACTGGAGATGAGTTTCTTCGACTCCTTGGGACTTCATTTCCTGATTATTGAGATACTCACAATAAGATGGGCGCACTTTGAAACTACGATAAAAGAAAAAAGAAAACAAGAACTTTGTTTAATAAGTGACTTACAGCAGGCATATCGACATAGTAATTCACATGGTTGAATGAAAGCGAAAGAGGCTGGAAAGGTAGAACCATTCCTCTTTTTAGTCTTGTTACATTTGAACCACTAATCTCCTATAATTGGATGTTCTTCGACTTCTCACTGTCAACCTCATCTTCGATCAAAGCTTTATACTCACCAAAAGCTACAAATCCAATTTCAGTAGTACGTAGTAGTTAGCAAATGTAATATAGCTTCATCTGCTCCCATTCAATCATAAGCAGCACCTTGTGGTTCTTTATTGCAATCACCAGCTTCTCCTAGACAACCAGTACCAATGACTACATATTGCAGCTTACTGCTTTATCCATTTACTCATCCGCAATCAACTCTACCACCGCACCTCAACACACACAACTCCTTGACCTAGCCATCTGTAATACCTTTCTTCTCTTCCTTCCTGCAACTTCTCAGCATCACAATCTTCTTAATTTCCTTTGCCACCAACTGCTTCACAGCATCAATTGCAGTGCAAATGCCACTCTTTTTTTCCATTGTGATCTCAGTACCAAATCAAGCCCATCTGCTCAACACAAACAAACCCATTCCCATCTTAAAATCACTGGAACCCATTTGTTCTTCATCTGCAGCTCTACAACCAACTCAGCACAAAAATCTTTCGAAACCCTTGAAAATCATTATCACAAGTCCACCAAATTTAACCAGTCACTACCACCACCTTCATTTCCAAATTCAGAACTAATTCAACCCCACTCTACAAGACCTTCATTTCCAAATTTACTAAATCATTGTCAAGACCTTCTTCTCAAATCTCAATCCCTTGATATTCATCTCAATCACCAGCTCAAACTCTCAATTTATGTTTCCATATTTGCTTCAATTCCTTCTTCCATCCCCATCTCGGACTCATGTCACAAAGACTGTGATTCAATTGGTCAGTTCATCTCAGCTCACACCAACAAACACACACAACTCTCCAACTCGCAACACCATCCCATTTCTGTTCCAGCTATTTGAAACTCTGCTCAAACTCATCTGCTACACCTCTTCTGTGAGACCCTAATTTCTTCTCAACTTTGGCCACAAAATCATTCCACCTTGAACTCAAACTTTCTGGAAACTCAAATCCAAATAAACCCATCTGAAATCTAACCAATCAACAACAAACCCTTGTAATTCTCGATTCAAACTGATATCTTCTTGATCTAGTTCTCAATCAAATCTCATGACAAAAACTTCACCGCCAATTCATTTCCTCTCCTTTTGTTACCAAATCATCTTCTGAGACAACCACAATCGATCCTTGGTCAGCTATAACATCTCATTTTCTTGGCTCAAATCTTTTGGATGTCATAACTATGAACAAATTTTTTGAATCTACATCTGAAAAAACTATGAACTGTAATTATTTTATTTGATCGAAATATGAATTGAAATAAAAAAAATAGGTTTTATACCGTAATTATTTTTTCTTCTGAAATTAAGTTTCCAAATCGACTAAATCAAGAATCGCGATCAAATTAAAACGATAATAATAAATCAATCTTACGCTTTTGATGATTTTATCTTCAGATTGGTTTACTGAAATAACGAAGGAGAAGGAAGAAGAAGGAAAAATAAAGGAAAAAAAAAAACAAAAAAGTGGTCGGGATCGATCCTGCAACCTTTAGGCCACTTTACCTTGGATTTGACTAAACTACCCATCAACAATTAAGACATTTCCAACCTCCGTGTCCTTTTTTCTTCCCATGAAATTTACGTGATTACCCATTCTTTTGTATTGTATTTACGCTAGTTTTAGTGAGAAATGGAAACATGGAGGGGCTATTTAGTCCTTTTATTGTTGATTGAAATCTATTTGGGACACCAAAATCCAATCTTTTTGTGTCAATTGATGACTTACAATTTGCAAAAAAGTGGCCATATAAAGGTCCTCCCTCGCTTCGCTCGGTCGGCCCAATAAAATTATTATCACTCTTTCATTTTGAAAATAAGATCATTTTTATAATTTTTTTATGTATTATATCTATTGAAGATAATAAAACTATTTTTATCTATCATTTTAAATTTGATATTTCCTTTTGAAGATAAATTTTTTTATATTACTTTTTAATATAATATTACATTGCCGAAGAGCCCATATTGTTTTTGCGGGGTTATACCAATGTATTGTTAGATTAAATGGCATTCAATATATATCAAATCATTTTTTTAACTAGGTATTAGTAAAGCATTATCATAGATAAAAAAATATTTCCCAAAAAGAAAAGAATAGGGTAAAGAATGTGTGATTTTAGCCATCTATAGTAATACTTCGGTCAGTAATTGCGGGTAGTTTTAGAATGCGTGTGAGCCGTGAAAACAGTAAATGTAAAGCAGATGAACGATCACCATTTATCCCAAATTGAACGGGCTGGACCTCTAAACCTTATAAGAAGAAGTTTTTCCATCCTCAATTTTTCTCTCCGGCGGAAGAAAAAAAAATCCAAACCCTAACCCTAAGAATCAACAGCAAAAAGATCTTTCTGTAATGTTCTTCTTCATCATGTTCCACCAATGGAAACAAAACATCAGGCCATCAATAACTTACATCACAATGATTTCTCCTCTCATAAAATTTTTATGCGCGGCAGTTGAATTCGCAACCTTGATTTAGGTTCTTTCATCACTCATTCATTTTGGTCTCTGAATAATTTCAGTGGATCCAGTTCTGTACTCTTCTCCTCTCAGAAAACTTTCAAGTGTTCTTTCTGAATCAATCTTCATAACGTTGGTGATTAAACTGAGGGAGGATTTATTTAACTTCTTGGTTTAATTTATGTTTATTCAAATTATTCATAACGGTTCTATCACTCTGTGCTATGGGATTTTTCATTTCAAGTGAAGATTTTAATTTTTTTTCCTTCTAATAATTAATACATCTTAGCTGACTAGTTCGTATGTGAAAATCAAATAATCATAAATTTGTATGTGAAAAAAGGAGGTTAATGAGTAATAATCATAAAGAGTTATTTAGCGTTTGGGTCCTAGATTTAGGTATGTCTTAGTGTTTGGGTCGTAAGTTTGTCCAATTTAATGTTTGGGTCGTTGACCCGTTACTAGGTCAATTAGCGGTTTGATCAAACCGTTAGTTAGTTAACCATCTATGATTAAGCCTCTCTTGAGCATTTCTTTGAACAATTAGGAAGCAATTCCATTCTTTTCCAATGATCAGAAAGCCAAGGTACATTGACATACCGATCGATTCCATTCTTTTCTAATGATCATAAACTCAAGTTACATCAACAACGGTGCATATATGAATCATGGGCACAATCCAAACAACTACTTTTCTTATAATAAATAACATGAAACTTTTCTTATAATAAATAACATGAAACTTGTGGGAGCTAAAGTGTACCGATGATTGTGGTACCTATTAGAGCTTCTAGCTACGTTTTTTCATTTACTGCTGTAAAGAGAGTGTTTTGTTTACACTTCTCTATCTGTTACTACTTTTGCTTTCCGTTAGTTGTCTGCTTGTTCATGGGATATTCCATAGTTTATCCCTTTAGGGTTTAGGTCCTGCAGTGTCCTTTAAAATCCCTTTTGTAACGTCACTATCCTTATCTCTGAATAACATCTATTACAACTTATCATTATATCATCTTCTTCAAAATCTTACATGGTATCAGGATGTTTTCATTGATTGAAACCTCGTGGGATTTGTGAGCTCCTTGAAACATCACTTTCACAGCATTAATACGTCTTGTTTTATCATTACATCATCAAAATGGCTACGTTACCAAACCCTCAAAATCACGAGTCTTCTGCTGAAGATAATAGTACACCACCACCACCACAAAGATCTTCAAATCTAGATCTTTAGTCAAAACTTCAGACAAAACCTCCTTCTTTTGAGAAATTATGTGGAATAATGATTTTGCAAATCAGGGTTGTGAATGAAATACATCAAATCATGCTTGTTATTAAGCATTATGGTATTTCCTCTCAAAAGTAAGTCTTACTCTCATTATTTTTTGTTTAAATTTCAATCTTAATTTCAGTTATTCAATTGATTCTTGTGAACTGAATGCTTATTAGTAGGTTTTCTCTGTCTTCAACAAGTAATTGACAAATTAGCAGAATGATCCAATGTATTGGAGCTCTAATAGCACACAATATGGGTGCAGTAAAGGCGATTTGGACCCAACTCAGAACTTTATGAGAAGCCAACATGTGATTTCTCAATGTGTAGCTGACCAATTCCAAAGGTGTTATTATGAGAAGCAATTATTATGGAGAAATAATTATTTATGAGAAATAATTATTATGGTGTTATTATGGAGAAATAATTATTGTACATGGAGAAATTATTATGGAATTGGTCATGTTATTACCTTAACCTCGAGGATTTGAGGATTATATTTTGTCATGACTTTAGAATGGTACCAACATCGACACTTCAGTCTATTAAGATGGGTTGTGTTCATTGCAAAGGTATATGAGATTCCCAAACTCGTTTTTCTACCAGTAGAGATATGGCAGCCTAGTCTCAAATTTCACAGGCTTAAGAGAGTTAGAAATACGAGAATGTTACCGCTTGGTGGTTTTGCTTGAGTGGTTAGAAAATTCTCATCACTTGAAAGATTGATGGTTCCACTTGTAGATGAACATGAAAATGACATTGGAGAAAAAGGCTCTACAGTAGGGGTAAGATTACCAAGTACAATTCAATTGACTGATAGACAACATGTAGATAAACTAGCCAAGGCTAGTGCCTTAGTTGGTGTAAAAAATGACACGGGTAGTAGAAAATATAACATCGCCAGTTGAGGTGTTGAAAATTTTAGAGGTAGATGTAAATCTTGTGGAGGTAGAAAACTTCCGGCACGTTTGCTTACCGGAAGTATAAGTGCTTTTGTTTCTGAAGCATAAGTCAGAAGCAAAGCTATTTTGTTTCACAAAAAGTTATCTTTTTGATTTCAATAAACTGTTGTGAAATACTATACCCAAACTGATTTCTTGTTCCTTTTACTTCTATAAATAGGAAAGTAGATTCAAAATGACAAAAAAAAAAACTTCAACAAAAGAACATAAAATGGGGCTCTGGTCGGAGCTTTAAAAGAAAGAAAAAATAAATTATTACAAATTTAAAAAACAGATCTAACGATCACAATTTAACCCTAAAATCAAGGGACCAAATTTAGAAATCTAAACCTTATAAGATGAAAAGTTTCTCCTCCATTTTATTCATCCTCGATCATGGTGAAAACAAAAATATCCGAACCTTAACCCTAACACTAAGAATCAACCTCAAACAGATCTCTCTCATGTTATGTACCAATGTACCATCAATGGAAACAAAAACATCAGCCAAGTGAACAACGGGTTTCCTCGCAATGATTTCTCCTCTCAAGAAACTTTGATTTTTTCCTTCACATTTCCCCTATTGATTTAGATTTTTTCTATATCTCTATTATTGATCTAATCGAATGGGTGGTTCCTCCTTGTCTTTCCAAATTTTTCCGGTGTGGTTGCACAAAGTGTTTTATCACATTGCTTCCTTCACTGAAAATGTTTATACGCTATGGATTATTGTTTTCAACGTGAAGTTTTTCTTTTTTTCGTTTATTAATTAATGTTTGTATGGGAAATCTGAAAACCAAGTTTGTATGTCAAAATTTAGACTAATTTAAGTTGTTAATTGCATCTATGGCTTGTAACTCATTAATTTCGGTGGTCTCTGAATGGTTCAGGTGGATTCAGATTATGTGCTCAAATCGATGCAACCCAACATTAATTATATTTCAGCAATTAGCTTCTTTATTTATCAATTATATGTTAATCATTTAAGAAATTTAAAATCTGGATCCCGAAATAGATTTATTTAGTTACAATTTCGTAATCACTAGTATGATGCTTCGTATTATAATCCATATATCGTTTGGTATGGTGTCGCTATGTCATTTTGCGAACCAATGGCTCCATTGCTCAGTCACACAACCGTTCGTTCGGTCATGGTATAATACTAGTAGTGTTGAAAAATTGAATATGAAATTTGAAGTCTTACTCACTTAAGCCTAACAAAAGGTCACTTCCATGGTTCGCCAGCGAATTACGGGTTGGTCATAATACGTTGCCCTATTTTATATAACTTGATGGCTTTCAACATCTGAAGTCCAAGAATGTGTTATCATTAGACTAATGTGATCTTTTTAGAATACAGCTTGTATCAAAAATTGTGTGAAATGCCCCGAATCAAAGACCAAATGGCAACATAGTATTTGCATAAGAAATCCAAGTCTGCACGTCAAAAAGTTTGGTTTCTTGAATTATACTACTGGTGCCTATTTTTGCACTATCCTTATATTAGAAACTGAATCAATCTTGTAACGGCGAATGATCTTCAAATTTTCGAGAATCAATTTAATCAATCTATTTTATGAGGTTAAATCTTCTTATCGGAAAAAGACAAGAAATGGCAAAACTCTAGTTGGTGAAAGATTACCCGTGGTAGTCTGTGTTGGGATTACTTGGTAAATAATTCCACAAGACACTAGTTCTTTGGATCAATGTAGAAGTAAAGTAAAAAATAAAGAAGATGCACACTAAAAGAAACAAGAAAGCGAGAACACAAGAATTAACGTGGTTGGCGAGACGCCTACATCCATAAACGGCTACGATCAACTCTTTATTATAGAACTTATACGAGAGAATTAAAACACTCAAAGATTGATGAATCAATCACTAATTTATGAATAGCAAGAAGCTAATCATAACACTAAAATAACTCTCTAGTAATATTGCTTTATATCCTCACAAATAGAAAGTAGAAGAGAAGTAGGAGAAAACTCATAAGGCTCTTAGAGTTGGTGTGTTGGTGTGTTTTTCCCCAAATGAGCTCCCTCCTATTTATACTAGATAAGTACTTGGGATTCAAGCAAAATACTTGACATCCAAGTAATAAAACCTTGCAAGCAAAGTAAACTTGGTTGCCAAGACTTTACTAGATAATTCTCATGTGTACTTAATAGCCAAGCCTTCTTCTTCTCTATGCCAAGTGTCCTATAACCTCCACAAGTGTGAATATAGGATTTAATCTTTGAAAACATTAACAATTCTCCACCTTGTCAATGATTCCACAAAAAGACTAAGTTAATTGTAGCCTCCAAAACGCCTAAAGCATCAACAACGAGCAGTGTTGATCAAGTTGAGACACCTCTCGAACTTGACCTTCAGAACGATTTTCGTCAACATATCTGATAGATTATCTTCAGTACCAATCTTAAATAGAAGAACTTTCCGTTATCAATCACTTCTCGAATTTTATGATAATGAGACATCAATATGCTTGGTGCGCGCATGATAGACTTGGTTCTTTGCAAGATGGATTGCGCTTTGACTGTCACAATACACAATGACATTCCTTTGCACAATCCCCAAGTCTCCAACTAGACCTTGAAGCCATAATGCTTCCTTAACAGCCTCTGTTACAGAAATATACTCCACCTCTGTACTAGACAAAGCAACAAATGACTGTAACATAAACCTCCAACAAACAGGTCCTGCGCTCAAAGTAAAACAATACCCCGAAGTAGAGCAACACTTATCTCGATCACCAGCATAATATGAATCAACAAATCCACAGACCTTCAAACTCTGCTCCTTTTGATACGCTAAACCAACATCTAGAGTTCCTTGAAGATATCGCAAAATTCCCTTAGCCGCGTACCAATGTGCTCTCCCAGGATTAGTCATATACCGGCTAACTAATCCAACCGCTTGAGAGATATCTGGACGAGTACAAACCATAACATACATCAAATAACCTACCGCATTAGCATAGGGAACCTTTGACATAAACTCTTCTTCCTCGGTAGTAGTAGGACTTAACTGGTTTGACAACTTAACACTTGGTGGCAATGGAAGACTAATAGCTTTAGAATTTTGCATTAAAGGCGACAAACAATTTTCTCAAGATAAGATTTATGAGTAAGACATAGCTTCCCCTTTGATCTATCTCGAGTAATTTCCATGCCCAATATCTTCTTAGCTGAACCCAGATCTTTCATCTCAAACTTCGAACTTAATTGCTTCTTCAAAGCATCAATTTCTGACTTGCCCTTTGCAGCTATAAGCATGTCATCAACATAGAGTAAGAGATAAAAAAACTCCCATCTTGGATCTTCTTAAAGTACACACGTTGATCGTACTTACTACGAGTGTACTTTTGCTGCAACATAAATGTATCAAACTTCATATACCACTGTCTTGGAGATTGTTTTAACCCGTATAGTGACTTCTGAAGTCGACACACATAATCTTCTTTACCGGCAACCTCAAAACCAATGGGCTGTGACATATAAATGTCCTCCTCCAGATCACCATGCAAAAAGGCAGTCTTGACATCTAGTTGCTCGAGCTCTAAATCAAACTGTGCCACAAATGCTAGAAGGATTCGGATGGAAGTGTGCTTAACAATCGGAGAGAAAACTTCATTGTAATCCACACCTTCCCTTTGTGCATATCCTTTAGCCACTAATCTTTCCTTATATCGTACACCACTAATGATACCCTTAGAGTCTGGAGTTCCGTCCTTTACTGTATAGACCCACTTGTACCCGATCTTATTTTTACCCTTGGGCAACTTAACTAGTTTCCAAGTGTGATTCTTATGAAGAGACTCCATCTCCTCATCCATAGCGGTTTTCCACTCATCGGCATGAGTATCAATCATCGCCTCCTTGAAGGTAAACGGCTCATATTCGAAAATGGATAATGCATGAGAAACACTATCCTCATAACCATATTGAATAGGTGCACTAATTTGACGCCTCTCACGCTGAGATGCCAAAGACGGAATAATCTCAATTTGTTGCTGAATGGGTTCCTCGATGGGAACCTCATCTTCATCTTCTACGTGTTCATTTTCAACTTCTTCTTCTTGTGTAGTAGATGAATAAGGAGCTCTTTGCTCCACCTGAATCGAATCTTCATCAATAGCCCTAGTACTCTCCTTTTCAATTTTAGAGTCCCAACCTCGTGAACTTCTTTGAATCAAGCATAACTTTCTCATTGAAGGTCACATCACGACTGATCACAAACTTTTGCAAGTCTGGGCACCATAAACGATACCCCTTCACACCTTCTGGAATAACCTAAGAAAAATGCTTTCTTAGCTGTAACACCTAACTTATCTTCTCTGACGTGAAAATAAGCCGGGCAACCGAACACCTTTAAATTTGAATAATTTACAGGATTACCGGTCCAAATTTGATGTTGTAGGATCGAGCAAGAGAGAGGAGAGCACACGCGTAAGCAAATAAACGATTACATTGATAATCAGTTTGGTGTACATTCTCTCATGGCTTAATAGCCTACTTATAGTCTCAAAAACTTGACAATCACTCAAACGACTTTCCTAATAAAATCAAAATCTAAATAAAGCACACATTTCTAACATAAAAAAACTCTAAAATAGAACTCTCTAGAACTCAAAGCACCTTCCTTCTCAAGTAAGCTCGTCTTCCAAATATGACACGTTGTGTCAATTGTTCCTGTTGATCCAACTTGACTGCGTCAACTGCAGTAGTTGATCCCCTCAGACTATGTCAACAACACATGTTGATCCAAAGCTCAAATCACCATATCTTGGTTTAACTTCCAACATCCTCCCTTAAACCAAGATATCATTTAACGAGAATTCCGTAACCCTCTTCTACTCCTCATCTTCTTCCATTGATCGACGTTTGCACGTCCTTGTCTTTTCTCATTTTCTATACTCTTCTTTCATAGATAAACGTTAACACGTTCTTGTCTTTTCTCATTCTTCTTCAAAGAAACCACCAAACAAACCCTTACTCCTTGATACTCGATGATAGCTTATCCCAAACTTCATGATATTACCGGAATCCCGTCATGAAACTCAAACTCAATTCAAAAACAAAGCACAAATAGCAAACTAACTAAAAACGAAACACATATAGCAAACCAACTAAAACGAAGCAATCTTCTATTTTTTCTTAACATCAATCTTCAAACACTCTTCACATTCTTCTTCATCGCAGCAGAACATCAACCATAACAAGCTAGAAACACCTTCTTGTGCTCTATACAACTTGCTAACCAAACACAAAATCAAATTCTTTAACTCAACATCGAGTATTGTAGCTCATCTTCATAGTTTATTTATTGAGCATTGCAGCTCAAACTCAATTCTTGTTTACCCACTTCACTCGCAGGATTTCCACTCTACTCTTCAAATTCCACACTGGGATTCTTCACTTCTCTAAGCCAAATCCCCACTGGGATTGCTTCACATAACTCTTAGCCAAATCCCCACTGGGATTGCTTCACTCAACTTGTAGACTTTACTCGCCTACAATCTTGTTTCACGCTCACAACCTTGTGATGTCTCAAACTCAACTACTGATAGGTATTAACCTCCTTTTGTTGTCTCCTCACACATCACCCCTGGTGATTGCTTCTCTTACTTCACAACCTTACTGTTGTTTCTTCTTCTATTTTCGTCTTTATTCCAGTCACGCTTGTTAGAATCAAAACTTTCACACTTCTTTGTTTCACAAGATTCTCTTACAATCTTTCTCTTGTTACGCTTCTGCCACAAGCAATAACTAACACAAAGTCTGCCACACTTTGTAGGTTTTCCAAGTTTCTCTTACAAACTCATCAACCACACTTCAATCTTCCAACATATTTGAGCTTAAACTCCTACCATCCTCCCTTAAGCTCAAATATCACCACCAAACTTTTTTTGTCATTCTAAGCTTCTGAATTCGATCACCTTAAATACAGTGGTCATCTAGGGGGAGTGTTATAAACGGATGTTTATTAGGTAGATGCCCACTTTAGCGGGACCCCATTACTTGGGCACCAAGTATGTAAACTCTATAAATAGAGTCACAAACCTTTGTAAACATATATATTAATAGAATTTCTTCTCTCTTCTCCCCCTCTACTTTGTGTCTCCTTCTCCTTTTATAAGAAATATGTCAATAGTTATCTATTAATTATTTAGAAAATGCAAAATTTGGAGGAAAAAATAGATTTATTTAGTTTCTATTTCGCGAACAAAAGTAATCCGCCTGCAGCCGATTCAAGTCTTCCAAGAAACCTCCTGCATATGAGTTGAAATTTTGGGAAGTATAAGTCCGCCGCGCCTGCCGGAGTCCACACTAAGGCTACATTGGGTGTTCTGATGAAAGACTAGCCATTACACTGAACTCATAATACCTTGCGCTATTGTATAGAAATTAATGGCTTTAAACGTCTGAAGGCGTGTTACCGTATTACTTGCGTAGAAGCCCTTGATTTCTGAATGTGGTATATAGGCATATAACTGATTTAACTAAAGCTGTGATTCCGGTAATGTTGTGGAATATTATTCTTAATGTTATTGAAAGCATTTCCATTCGCTCATTCCTTGCATTTTCGCACAACAACTAGGAGCTTCAGCAGTAATGGATATCACAAAGTGAAGCCCGGTGACAAAGCCCATGCTTAGAATGCATACAAGGGTAGTTTTGGTAATTTTATTTCTATCTTAAAACCCTAAACTTATCTACATATATCCTTTCATTTCTCTCCTTCCAAATCTCTCATTGCTTCAGTACACAGCGTCGTCTTCCTCTTCAAATCTAGATCTTTAGTCAAAACATGAGACAAAACCTCCTCATTGAGAAATTCAGTGGAAAAATGATTCTGCAAATCAGGGTTGTGAATGAAATACTTGTTGTGTACGGAAAACCTCACATACACACACATCATGCTTGTTAATCAGCATTATGGTATTTCATCTCAATAGTAAGTCTTACTCTCATTAATTTTTGTTTAAATTTGGGGATTTTAATAAAGTGCCACACTTTCAACTTCATGTTTAAGAAACTGCCACCGTTTTTTTCAGAATTTATTTAATGCCACACATTTGACCTTTTCCATCCCATTTTTCTCAAAAGAACAGTTAACATCCATTAGTGCATAGGTGGCAGTTATCCAGCTTAGTAAATGACATCTACACCCTCGAATCGTCTCACTATACTGAGTTAAATCAAGTCATCATAGCGAGTTAAGTTGTGAGTCGAGAGATAAATCACGATCAAGAACTCAAATATAACTGGTTACGTCACATATAACTCTTCAAGCACGCAACATACTAAGCCTGTCCATAATCATAAACACAATTCAGGCCCTGAATAAAGCCCATTTACCATTTAGCTCGATTATATCTCCTTAACTTCAAACAACTATGTTCCTACCAATCAAATATGTTCCTGGAACCATGGCCATCAGCTGCACAAAATTTGAGTATTATGATGATTTTTGATGCCAACCTATTCTACATATTCCCACCGGACACCATAACTCAAACCACAAACTCCTATTGTCCAACCATCCCAGACAAGCTCTCTTCTCCCTCATCTGATTTTCCAGCCAATTCTCAACTTCATATGCACTCTATAATCAACGTCAAAAAGATCGGTTTTACACGATTTCTCAATGGGACATTCTACCGAACATTTGAAGTGCGCCTCACAAATTGAAGATGAACTCAATTTCTTTTCACGCTTACCAATTCTCCTTCCATGTATTGCAATCCTAACATTCATCTAATATTTGCAAACCCAATCATTTCAAGAACACACATCTCTCGTTTCATCTTTCCCGACTCTCACCGCACCAACAACCCATTTCTGTTCAACTCAAACTTCAAGCAACAATAACAAGCCAACAATATCAACACCCTTTCTTTGCTGCTTCAATAGCATGACAGCTCCATTTCTTCTTCATCTATTTACAATCCTCAATCAGTCACCACTACAAACCCATCTTCAATTTCATTACCAGAACTCATCACCTTCTTTAATTTTGGATAAAACCCCAAATCATGTGCAAACCCTTTCTCCGATTCATACCCGTTTTTCAAAACCCTATCTCTGATTTATTCACCAGTGTCTTCTTCTTCAATTATAAACCCTAATTGATAACACAAGAACAAATAGAAATCTTAATTAAACCCAATCACCAAATTCGTCTCCATAATTCATTACTCAATCAATTTTCCCCTCTTAACACTCCCAATCTTCTAAATTCATTCATGGAGAAGTTATACGGGCAGTAGCACCAGAAGAGAGGCAGGCTTTTCTCTTTTTTTTTTTTGTTTACTGGTGTGAATCCAAGATTAGTATAATAGGTTTTCAAGGGTATATAGGTAAATTGCGACGCTGATTCTTTTGACCGAGTCAATAAAAAGACCAACTGTGTGAGTCCTAACGGGAAACCTAACGGTTATGGCATTTAATTAATATTGAAAAAAACGGTGGCACTTTATTAAACCGGATAATGGAAGTATGGCATTTTCTAAAAAACCCCTTTAAATTTCCATCTTAATTTCATCTATTCAATTGATTCTTGTGAACTGAGTGCTTATTAATAGGTTTGTTCTGTCTTCAACACGTGATTGACAAATTAGCAGAATCACCCAATGTATTTCCTCTAATAGCAGACAATATGGGTTCAGTAAAGGCGATTTGGATCCAACTCAGAACTTTATGAGAAGCCAACGTGTAATTTCTCCATGTGTAACTACTACCATTATGAATTTTCCTATGAAAAATTATGTCTATATTTTTATTTTATTTTCTTTAAAGTCTGTGACATATAACCCTCTTTGGGTTAGAAGTAAATGTAATTGCATCACCGTTGGTTTCTTTTTCTGCTGAATAATTTACAAATTTGAATCCGCTTGCAAGCACTTGAAAGCTTATGCCGGCAACTGGTTAATCCTAATAATGTTTTTTTTTTTTGTTGTACATGTAAAATACAAATTTTCAATTTCTATAAACAACTTGGTGGAAAAACAGAAACTCCAAGCACATTTTAACACAAGTGAACAAACCATGTTGAACTATAGGGTAAGCGTCTGCTTAGAAAAGAATTGACGGGGTCACCCCATTGTCATAGTAGAATTTGATGTTGAAAATGAGAAGTTTGGGACAATACCAATTCCCAGCATTCATCATTTGAACAAATAGCGAGAAGAAGCCCGCGAGCAAATTTAAAACTGAAGGAAAACTTGAGCAATTTATCTATAGAAAGGTGGTGAGTCTGTGTAAAGAAGTGTCGACTAGTGGAGGCATTAGGAAAGACATCAAGTCAGAGGTGTTGGAAGAGAGTTATGTATTTCATCTTTTTCAGGTATGAAGCTCCCATCAATTTCACTGTGTTTGCCAAATTTGGTGGAGATCCATCTTTGGAATTGGTCCTGTGAACAGCTTACCAACATCAATAATTTCTCTTGGACCTTGTTATTACCTTAACCTTGAGGATTTGAGGATTATATTTTGTCAAGAATTTAGAATGGTACCAACATCCACACTTCCTTCTATTAATATGGGTTGTGTGTTCATTGTTAAGGTATATGAGATTCCCAAACTCGTGTTTCTACCAGTAGAGATATGGCATCCTGGTCTCAAGTTTCACAGGCTTAAGAGAGTTAGAAATACGAGAATGTTACCGCTTGGTGGTTTTGCCTGAGTGGTTAGAAAATTCTCATCACTTGAAAGATTATATGTATTGGATTGTCCTCAATGGAATTATCTTTGAATTGCTAATACAAAGAAATAGTTCCCTTAATTACCTTGTTGGGATGGCTCCCAAGACCTTATTTCCCCCCTATTCCAAGCCTTTTTATGCCATTTTCCCTACCTTTAAAAGAAATTTCCTCCCCCATTGGTGATTTTCTGGCTCCGCCTACCAAAGAGGTAATGCCAAAAATAGCTCATGTATGTGCCACATGAGTTCATTTAGAAATCTTGATGGCAATATGAGAATAAAGATACTCATGATGATGAGGATTCCTTGTAGATGAACATGAAAATGACATTGGAGAAAAAGGCTCTACAGGTAGGGGTAAGATTACCAAGTACAATTCATTTGACTAATACACAACATGTAAATAAACTAGCCAAGGCTAGTGCCTTAGTTGGTGTAAAAAAGGACACGGGTAGTAGAAAATATAACATCGCTAGTTGAGGGGTTGAAAATTTTAGAGGTAGATGTAAATCTTGTGGAGGTCGAAAACTTCCAGCAAGTTTGCATACCGGAAGTATAAGTGCTCTTGTTTCTGAAGCATAAGCAAAACTATTTTGTTTCACAAAAAAGTTATCTTTTTGACTTCAATAAATTGTTCTGAAATACTATACCCAAACCGATTTCTTTTTCCTTTTACTTCTAGAAATAGGAAAGTAGATTCAAAATGACAAAAAAAATAACTTCAACCAAAAGAACAAAAAATGGGGCTCTGGTGAGCTTTAAAAGAAAGAAAAAAGAAATTATTACAAATTTAAAAAACAGATCTAACAATCACAATTTAACCCTAAAATCAAGGGACCAGATTTAGAAATCTAAACCTTATAAGAAGAAAAGTTTCTTCTCCATTTCATTCATCCTCAGTCTGTGGTGAAAACAAAAATATCCGAACCCTAACCCTAACCCTAAGAATCAACCTCAAACAGATCTCTCTCATGTTATTTTTAATGTCCCAATGTACCATCAATGCAAACAAAAACATCATCCAAGTGAACAACGTGTTTCCCTCACAATGATTTCTCCTCTAAAACTTTGATTTTTTCCTTCACATTTCCCCCTATTGATTTAGATTTTTTTTATATCTCCAAGACTGATCTAATCAAATGGGTGGTTCCTCCTTGTCTTTCCAAACTTTTCCGGTGTGGTTGCACAAAGTGTTTTATCACATTGCTTCCTTCACCTAAAATTGTTTATATGCTATGGATTTTTTTTTTCAACATGAAGTTTTTCTTTTTTTTCATTTTAATTATTGTTTGATTGGGAAATCTGAAAACCAAGTTTGTATGTCAAAATTTAGACTAATTTAAGTTGTTAATTGCACCTATGACTTGTAACTCATTAATTCTGGTGGTCTCTGAATGGTTTCAGTGGATTCAGTTCACCCAGCAGTTAATTATATTTCAACAATTAGCTTCTTGATGTATCAATTATATGTTAATCACTTACGAAATTTAAAATTTGGATCAAGAAATAGATTTATATAGTTACAATTTCGTAAACACTAGTATGATGCTTCGTATTATAAGCCATATACCGTTCGTTATGGTGTCTGGATATATCTTTTTGCGAACCAATGGCTCACACAACCGTTCGATCGGTCATGGTATAATACCAGTAGTGTTGAAAAATTGAATAGGAAATTTTAAGTCTTACTCACTTAAGCCTAACAAAAGGTTAGTTCCATGGTTCGCCAGCGAATTACGGGTTGGTCATAATACGTTGCCCTATTGTATATAATTTATTTATTTTTCGAATTGAAAAGGTTATATTAAAAGAAAGAGTCCAAGCCAGTTACAAAAAGAAAAGTCATTACGACTGAATTGACAAGTTCCTAGTTTTGCAAAATTTATTTGGAAAGTATCCAACTCACAACTCCAAAGAATCACGATTTTCTTGATGTAAAGAAGCGAGATCATACTTAGACTTGTGTCTTCCTCCAAAAATCCTGTTATTTCTCTCCTTCCAAATATTCTAGATAATGGCAAAATGAATGATGTTCCAAACTTCTTTACATCTACCCGACAAAACATTCCATATCCAGGACTCAAAGAGCTGCAGCAGAAGAAGCGAAAGTGGCCAAGCAATGTGAAAAGCCTTGATGAAATGGTCCCAAATCTCAAAAGATGTTTTACAATGTAAGAAGAGATGGTCAATCGATTCATCCACCTGATTACACAATCCACATGAACTGTTGTCAGTGTTCACTCCTCTGTGTCTGAGAACATCTCTAGTAGGCAGAGAATTGTTAAAAATAGCCAAAACATAAAACTAGCTTTTGCAGGTATTGGTTTCTTCCACAAAAATTTGTTGAAGGCACAATCTTCTTCATTATACTAGCCAAAGCGGTATAACAAGCATTAGTAGAAAAGGCATCCATAATCTCTACCTCATCTTCTCCTCTCGTAAGGACTGGAACATTCCTTAAATATCTTCTTAACAAATCCCATTGTAGTTGCTCATTTGCATTTAGTCTTGAATTAAACTTCCCATGCCATCTTCCCTCATGTATCATGTCGGCAACTTATGCTTGCTTGTTTTGACAGCATTGAAAATAACGGGGAAAATATCCTTCAAATAGCCAATAGCTAGCCATTTATCATATCGAATCTAATTCCTTTCCCATTTCTTATCTTGATGGTAATAAAAATTTTAATCTCTCGAGACCAATCTTGATGCATTCTTCCAAAGACTTCTACATTGAGCATTGTTATCCTCAAAGGCGGTAAAAGTTGTTCAACATACTTTATTTTTTGTTGAACAATCCTCCACCATAGTGCATTCCTCTCGCCTAGTATACCTTTCCTCAGCTTAGCTTTGTTACACAATCTTAAACTTTTCACACCCAAACCTCCACCCTGTTTTGTTTTACAGATTTTGGTCCATCCAACCCACACCATTTTTCTTTTTTTCTGGAGTAGATCCCCATAGGAAATTCCTCATCAACGCCACCATTTTCTTTTCTACACAAACTGGCAAGTTAAAAAGAGAGAAATAATATACAGGTAAACAAGAAAGACAAGTGTTTTATGAGCACTAATCTCCCAGCTTTGTTCAAATATTTTCCCAAAAAGCGTGTAAAATAGTGTAAAGAATGTGTGGCTTTAAAGCCTCCAACGTGAACCGAAAAAAATCCTAGCCATCTATAATAATACTTGTGTGAGCCGATAGAACAAATGGAGAAAGCAGATGAACGATCACAATTTACCCTAATTGGACTCTCTAAATAAGAAGAGTTTGTCCTCAGTGTTACTTCTCTTTCATTTGTGCGGCGGAGGGAAAAGAAAAACCGAAACGATAACCCTAAAAATCAGCAAAAGAGATCTGAGCTCATTCCATCAATGGAAACAAAAATATCAACAACAATTTTCCATCACAATGATTTCTCCTCTCAAAAAAGTTTGATTTCTTACTTCTGTAATGGCACCATTGATTTAGATTCTTTCTAAATCAGCATCCTATTTGTAGTCCGATGGGCTGGATCCTCTTTTCTGTAACTTTTCCACTTCTGAATCTTTATAATCTTGGTGGTTAAATTGATTGATCAGCTTGGTTCACCGGAACTTGTTTCTATGATATTGATTTTTTCATTTCAAAGTGAAGATTTTATTTTATTTTTTTATTTATTAATCAACACATCTCACAAACTAGTCTTCTACCGTTTATTAATGTTTGTACCTGAAATGTGAAAATCAAAGTGAAGCACGAGATTAATGAGTATAATCATAATATTAGACTAATTTAAGTTGTTAATTGCATCTATGGCGTGTAATTCATTTTGGTCTCTGAATGGTTTCGGTGTTTCAGTTCTTTACTCTTATCCCTTTGCAAGTCTGATGCGTATTTCAATAATTAGCTTCTTCATTTATCAATTACGGTTGGCTAGCTGTTAATTATTTAAAAATGCAAAAACTTTATTTAGTTTTCGGTAGATGTGGAAAATCCTACCTCTACATCCAATGAACTACAATCATACACATTGAAGTAGATAAGTATGAGATGAACAAGAACACAAGATATATTTCTTGATTCTTATTACTTGGTTCGGTATGATTCCCTACGTCCACGGGGGCAAATGGATGATCTTATTACTTGATTCAAGATTACAATCGATGTCTCTCACTAACAAACTCTTCACTCACTCTACAAAGCTCTTGGTGTTCTCTCTCTTCTCATTGAATTGCCCTCCCTTAGCCCTCTACAGGACTCTCTATTTATAGTTACACATGATGATACATCCTAGTGATATCTTTCTGATATGTTGGGTCGAGCCTAGTGGTATACTCTCCTGACGTCTTTTTACCCGATGCTGATTGTTTAATGAGTTGTGGTCGATGTCGTCCTTAGTCCCGAGTCTTACTTTGACCAGATCCTTCTTATCCTCTCACCTGCCTTGTCACGGCATTTATTACCCTTGTACTAGACATGCATCTCTTCCATCACATCCGGGTTTTACCTTTACACGTATCGACTTCACGGGCTCCTTTGGTGTCTCTTTTCTCGCGCTGAGCTTGGATAGAATGATTCGGTGC
Organism: Papaver armeniacum; assembly: GCA_023531295.1. NCBI lineage: Eukaryota > Viridiplantae > Streptophyta > Magnoliopsida > Ranunculales > Papaveraceae > Papaver > Papaver armeniacum. The sequence goes on from JAJJWW010007526.1 coordinate 205,431, forward strand.
TTCATACTCCAGCTGCTCTTGACACAACGTTGCCTAGGATTGCTCCACCTGGATCTGTGGATTATTCACCCCTACAGTTTCAATTTGGCTTTGTTACAAGCCATGCCAAGGGGTCTGGCTATACCAATGGCCCCATTACCCACAATCACATCCGTTTGGTCAGGCATGATACATTTATCGTCCCCCCTGCTGCCGCCTCTTATTGGGTTCAAGTCTTCCAAGAAACCTCCTGCATATGAGTTGAAACTTCGGGAAGTATCAGTCTGCCGGAGTCCATACTACCGGATTCTGAGCTGTTACTTGCGCAGAAGCCCTTGATTTCTGAATTTGTATTATCATCAAACTAAGCTATATCCTTCAAAAAAAAAAAAAAAAAAATAGACTAAAATATTAAGAATGTGGTATATAGGCATATAGCTGATTTAACTGGAGCTGTGATACTTGGAATTTTGCTTGCAACTTAGAGAGGTTAGAAAAATCAGAATTTTTTAAGGATTCACATATAAAATTGGGTCAAAGCTTCCTAGAAAGACAGGGAAAATAAAGGTGCTCGTTCTTCAGATCAATTTGTTGAAGGATTTGGCTTCAGAAGATATGGACTTGGACCAGCAGGACTTGAGAAGCCGATAATATGCCATCAGCCGCATTGACACCAGAGGCGCTCTTGGCTGAAGCCTCAAGGCATCTCTCTCATTTTCTCTGGATTTGTAAAACTTCTGCTGATTGTTGCAGCAAGCGAAGATAGTTATCACCATGTAGCGGAGTATCTCAGACTTACTGCTCGGAAAGTTAACCATGAAAAAGTCGAAAAGATAGCTGCAGATATTCTAGATTAATTTGTTTATACAGAGAAAAGATTCCTGCAGGGTTGGGCATGTACATCCAAGATTTTAAAGACCCCAAAGGCTAAAACTCCGAAATTACTTTGTTTAGACTAAATACTAGTAGTTGAAACGCTGTGGATGAACTTGTTGTTGATGTCATATTTCATTTTTTCTATTTTTGTCTCTTCTTCTTTATTTCGCGTTACATTTCTCTTCTACTAGTATAACACACACGCGCGATGCGCCTTCCATTCTGTATTTTGTTGTTTATGTGTCATTCCATTCAATACAACCAACACTCGGTCAAAGCCAACACTCGGTCAAAGCTTGTCATTCCATTCAATACAACCACTTTCACGGATTCGTTCACTTTCAATTTTAGACATTAAACCTCTTTCTCGGATACTTCGCCGTCATGGCCAACGTCTTTCAAAGCTTTGTAAACAATCTCATACATCATTTTGTTTTACGCTACAAAATGCATATCCTTCTATAAATAATCGAACATCTAAGTAGAAACTTATAGAAATGAGTGCAAGTACGTAGTACTTGTTAGAGTTTACTTGTCAAAAAGAATTCTTTGTGTAGAAGTACCCTCTTGGACGCCTTCGGACTAAATTGGAACCACTATTTGAGCAAAGCAAATCTTAGTCATGCTCGATTTCAAAGCATTGAGTTTTTACACAAAGCAAAATGGAAAGCTTAAAATTCTACTTCCAGGGAAAAGAAACTTCGGACACTACAATCTGCAAGTTGCTTATCTGAACGTTCCAATTCCCCGAGGATCATTTACACTAAAAGATTGAACTCTGTACACCCCCAACAATGTCTGGCATTCTTTCCATCTTCTGTAGAGCATCATCAGATAAATCATACGAAAAATTGACTATGAGCACGTAAAGAAAGTGCAGACTATAGCAATTGGCATCTTCGGTACATAAGTCACAATGTGCACCAAATGTGTGAGCGTCCTAACCTTTTAGATCAGCGTCAGGTAGCTACACTCAAGTAATCTACAAAACTGATTAACCATCTAAAGCATACATACAAAGTTTGCATACCGAGATGGCAACCCTTAGTTCTCTTTCCGAATATAAATAAATGTGTTGGAAGTTAAACCAAGATATGGATTTGGTTCGTGGATCAACAAGTGTTGTTGATCCGGTCACAAATGGATCAACTATTGCGGTTGACGCAAAGTCAAGTTGGATCAACAGAATAGTTGACACAGCGTGTCATATTTGGAAGTTGGAGTTAACTTGAGAAACAAGGTGTTCTAGAGAGTTCTATAAGAGTTCTATTTAGAGTTTGTGTTATGTTAGGAATGTGTGCTTTATTTAGAGTTTGCTTGTATTAGGAAATTACTTTGAGTGATCGTCAAGTTTGTGAAACTATAAGTAGGCTATTAAGCCATGATAGAATGTACACCAAACTGATTATCAATGTAGTCGTTTTAATTGCTTCCGCGTGTGCTCTCCTCTCTCTTGCTCGATCCTACATGTGGTATCAGAGCAAGGTGAAAGGCAGGGAGAGGAGAAGGAGAAAGAGTTGGAGTAGTTTTTTCCATTGTTTTTCGTTTTAGGGTTTAAGAGAAAAGTTAAAGAAGTTGCGCAAAGTTCTGACGAGTTAACGAAGAAGAAAAAAGAAGTTGAAGGCTTGTCAAAGCATTGGTGCTATGCTGGTTTTAGAAGAAGAACCTAAACTAGGGTTCGAAAGTTTAAGAAATAAGGTGTAACTCTTGCTTCTTTTAGAAGTCGAGATAACAAGGAAGTCTGAGTGCAACATGAATAGACGTAACAGAAAAGGAAGAAGTCAGCGTTTGTTTGTTTTTTTGTTTTGCCTGTGAAGTTGTTTATTAACGAGGCAGTCGAGATGGTTGCTGGTATGGTGAACACAGGGAATAGATGGAAAGATATCAAGACAGGGAGTTGAGACGGAGATCACCGCCCTAGCTCGGTTCCGTGGCAAGCTCGCTCCGAGAAGTGTTGCCGTGAAGCTTAGTAGTACGTACGGTAGAAGAACATGAAAACAAGGTAGGGTTGATCTGTTTGTTTCCCTGTTGCGTGAGAAACAGGGGTGTAAAGCATGTTTACCATATCTTGATTCCGAAGAGGTTCAAGGGATTGTAGAAGATGGTGTAGTTCGTAGTTCTGCTGCTATTATTGGCAGTTGGTGTTGGCGCTCTTGATGAAAAGGATTTTGAGCTAGGTCGAGAATTTGGTACGAATAACTGATCTTTGTTTGGTTTATATGAGTTTAAGAGGACACATCTCGGTCTCGAGATGATGAATGGGGACTTAAAATAGCTTAACTCCATTGAATTCCTTTGATGGAAGGTGGTGATTCTTGTTGATATAAGAAGAGAACCGAGATGAGTTAGCTGCATCGTTAAGGTTAGGGGTTATTACGCGAGTTTGAAGACAAGATGGAGATTGTTGATGTCGTGTTTGACAGACACAAAGATTCCATGAAGTGAACTGAGTTATGCTCGAGAAGAAGAAGCGAGACGGGAAGAAGATGAGTTTTGGCAGTTGTGGTAGAGACCGTAAAGGTTTAGTTCTGTTGTTGGTGATCGAGAAGGAGATCGAATCGATGATGATCATAGGTTAAGAACTCGAGCATGATTGTGATAACGATGCCGTGATTGTTAGAATAAGTTTGTGATGAAGGGAAGAGTTATGGCGATGTTCTTTGGAGATCATGAGGTTTCACGTCGACCTAAAAAACAGTGAGAAGCTTGGTTTCGTCTCTCCGGTCCCGAGAAGTATGGTTCGCAAAAAAAAAAAAAAAAAAAAAAAAAAGGTGTTATGAAGGTTTGTTACAGAGTATGTGATGTGTTACAAAGAACAATCACAAGTGAGCGGTTGTTACACAAGTGTGATAGTTGAGTGTTACTGAGAAGAAGTAATAGCGATTCTGAAGTGTGACAGAATATGTCACAGATTATCAACGAAAAGAGTTGAGAAAAAGTTGTTACAAAAGTGTGAGAAGAAAATGTGTGATTTTCTAGCGAGAGACGTTGCGAAAAACAGTTTTTTGTGTATGTTGATGATTGTTGAGGTAGAAAGCAAGGGTTCTTTGTGGCGAGCATTGGTTGATTTTTGAAACGTGAGAAAACTTTGGGTGAGTGGTTAATTCGAAGGGTTAAGTCATGGATTCAAAAAGACGAAAGGATCAAAGTTGGTATTGTAGTGGAGGATGGTACAGGTTTGATAGAGGATCAAATCTGGTATTGCCAAATAGGCTAGTATAGTTTGATTGAGGTGATCGAATTCAGAAACTTAGAATGACAAGTTATGTTGGGTGGATATGTTTGAGCTTAAGGGAGGATGTTGAGGTTAAGCTCAAACATGGTGATTGAAGAGTTTGTGGCAGAAACTTGGAAGTCTTACAAAGTGTGGCAGACTTTGTGTTAGTTATTGCTTGTGGCAGAAGCGTAACAAGGGAAAGATTGTGAGAGAATCTTGAAAACAAAGAAGTGTGAAGGTTTCGTAACAATAGCGTGACTGGAACAAAGAAGAAAAGAAGAGAAGAAGAAACAACAGCGAGGTTGTGAAGTAAGAGAAGTAATCACCAGAGGGTGATGTGTGAGAAGACAACAAAAGGAGGTTAATACCTATGAGTTGTTAAGTTTGAGACGTCACAAGGTTGTGAGCGTGAAACAAGATTGTAGGCGAGTAAAGTCTGCAAGTTGAAGTGAAGCAATCCCAGTATGGGGATTTGGATAGAGTTGAGTGAAGCAATCCCAGTGGGGATTTGGCTAGAGAAGTGAAGAAATTCCAGGGAGGAATTTGAAGTGTTGAGTGGAAATCCTGCAAGTGAAGTAGGTAAACAAGTGTTGAGTTTGAGCTACAATGCTCAGTGAAGAAAGTTTAAGGTGAGCTACAATGCTCGGTGATGAGTTGAAGAATTTGGTTTTTGTGTTTGATTAGCAAGTTGTATAGAGCACAATGAGGTGCTTCTAGCTTGTTAAGGTTTGTGTTCCGCTGCGATGAAGAAGAATGTGAAGAGTGTTTGAAGATTGTTGTTAAGCAAAATTAGAAGATTGTTTCGTTTTAGTTGGTTTGCTATATGTGTTTCGTTTTTAGTTAGTTTGCTATTTGTGCTTTGTTTTTTATTTGAGTTTGAGTTTGATTGACGGAATTCCGGTGAGATCATGAAGTTTGGGACAAGCTATAATCGAGTATCAAGGAGTAAGGGTTTGTTTGGTGGTTTCTTTGAAGAAGAATGAGAAAAGACAAGAACGTGTTAACGTTTATCTATGGAAGAAGAGGAATGGAAAATGAGATAAGACAAGGACGTGCAAACGTCGATCAATGGAAGAAGATGAGGAGTAGAAGAGGGTTACGGAATTCTCGTTGAATGATATCTTGGTTTAAGGGAGGATGTTGGAAGTTAAACCAAGATATGGATTTGGTTCGTGGATCAACAAGTGTTGTTGATCCAGTCCGAATGGATCAACTACTGCAGTTGACGCAGTCAAGTTGGATCAACAGGAATAGTTGACACAGCGTGTCATATTTGGAAGTTGGAGTTAACTTGAGAAACAAGGTGTTCTAGAGAGTTCTATAAGAGTTCTATTTAGAGTTTGTGTTATGTTAGGAATGTGTGCTTTATTTAGAGTTTGCTTGTATTAGGAAATTACTTTGAGTGATCGTCAAGTTTGTGAGACTATAAGTAGGCTATTAAGCCATGAGAGAATGTACACCAAACTGATTATCAATGTAGTCGTTTTAATTGCTTCCGCGTGTGCTCTCCTCTCTCTTGCTCGATCCTACAAAATGTAATCAAGATATAAGATTGTTGCAACCTGAACATTTAAAGGAGTAATTGTTAACTTTTCAAAACGAAATCAGAACAAATAGTCGGGAATGACAACTTAACTAATTTGGAGTCCGAGTGGCATAAAAGTCTGGATTGTATCTTTCAGTCAGCTTACTTAATCAGCTGCTAATCACTTTAAATATTTGTTTGGGTTTTCATAAAGCCAAATAAGAATTTCCAAAAGTCTGTGACTTGTTAATTAGCATCTAGCAATCGACAATACAGATACTTGATGATGAGGATTCCTGATAGATGAATATGAAAATGACATTGTAGAAAAAGGTTCGAAGGTATGGGTGGTTTGAAGGTAAATTCTCCCGAGGGATTACCAAGTACAATTCAATTGACTAATACACAACAGGTATATAAACTAGTGAAGGCTAGTGCCTTAGTTGGTGTAAAAGAGGACGCAGCTAAAAATGGTGAAGTAGAAAATATATAGTATCGCCAGTCAAGGTGTTGAAAATAGAAGAGGTAGATGTAAAGTGCTTCTATAGTAATATAGAAAATATAGTAATGGTGAAGTATAAGCACTTATGCTTCTACCATTACATAAGCAGAAGTCATAAGCAAAACACAAAAAGTTAAATTTTTGGCATACCAGGTGGCATGCCAAATGAGTTTCCCCACTATGATAGATATGCCAAACTTGATTAAAACACATATTTAGTTGTGCTGGGTGGGACCCTAATGAATAAAAAATATATTCGTGATTGTGTGGTGGGTATTTATAAAAGTTTTAGTATTATAATATATAATCAGTGGGACCCTTTAAACATAAAAATATATTATAAAAGTGAAAAATGTAGGAGAAAATGAAAGATTATACATATATAAAATTATTTGGAGATAAAGTCTTTATCTCCGGCGATAAAAAAAAAATATCGCCGGCGATAAAATCTCTATCGCTCATCAAAACGACAGAATCTCTATCGCTCACTGGAAACTCCATCGTGTATGCCTATATGTCAAAACTGACATATAGGCATATGAGTTTGACACTTTGGCATACCCATAGTGGGTGCATATATGCCAAATATATGAGTTTGGCATACCCATAGAAATAGGCCTGATAACTGTTCTGAAATTCTATACCATTTCATTTCTGGTCCTTTTTTACTTTTAGATATCCAAAAAGTAGCTTATGGAGGCTGATCCAAACGTGATATTACTAATACAAAAAGTGGATCTTTGGTCGGAGCTTTAAAGGATGAAATTTTTTATACAACCTAAAATCAAGGGTCACAATTTAACCCTAAAATTAAGGATCCAGATCCAGATTTCTAAACCTTATAAGAAGAAAAGTTTCTCCTCCATTTCATTCCTCCTCCGTCTGTTGTGGTGAAAAGAAAATATCTGAACCCTGAGAATCAGCAGAAACAGATTTTTATCATGTTCTTCTTCTTCATGTTCCACCACTGGAAACAAAGCCATCACAATGATTTCTCCTCTCAAGAAACTTTGATTTTTTCCATTACGGTTTCCCCCATTGATTCAGATTGTTTTTTATATGAGAGACTTCTCGGTAATCAAATGGGTGGTTCCTCCTTATCAACTTTTTCCGGTGTGGTTTCTCACAAGTTTTTTTTTTTATTACATGACTTCTTTCACCTGAAAATGTTTGTATGCTATTGGATTTTTTTCTTTTCAAGTGAAGATTTCGATTTTCCTTCCAGTTTGTACGCGGGGAATTCATAGTTTATATGTGAAATTTTAAATCAAGTTTGTAATTTTAGACTACTAACGTTGAAATTGTTATCTGCATTATGGCTTGTAATTCATTATGGTGGTCTCTGAATAGTTTCAGTGGATTCAGTTCTTTACTCTATGCTTTTGCAAATCGAAGGGAACCCTGCAGATAATTGCATTCAATAATTAGCTTCTTGATTTAACAATTATCTGTTGATTATTTAAGAAATGCAAAATTTGGATCCAAAAATAGATTTATTTAGTTACAATTTCGTAAACACTAGTATGATGCTTGATATTATAAGCCATACCATGGTGTCTGCCTATGTCATTGCTCAGTCACACAACAATTTTGTCAGTCATGATACGTATATATCATCCGTCTGCCGTCCCTCTTGCGGTTCAAGCCTTTCAAGAAACCTCCTGCATATGATATGAATGGAAATCTTGGGAAGTATCTGCCAACGGGGGATTCCAGACAACCGCCACCTTTGGTGTTCGGAAAAACTAGCTGTTATAAACACACGAAAATAAAGATCCAATACCAGTAGTGTTGCAAAATTAAATAGGAAATATGAAGTCTTACTTAAGCCTAACAAAAGGTTAGTTCCATTAATTGTTGGCCAATGAATTGAGGGTTGGTCATAAATCATAATACCTTGCGCTATGGGCAAAGGGGCAAAATGCCCCAATTTCGATGGTCACCTTGTGAAAATGCCCCGGGCGTTAGGAAATAAGTCAAAATGCCCTAATCCGTTAGTTTTGGGGCATTTTAATCAAAATTGGACATCTTGACCAATTAATGGAGTTATGAAATTCAATTTTTAAACTTTTAGTCAAAATGCTCCAATCCGCCGCCAACACAAAAAAGAACAACCACCACCATCGTTGCCACCACCACCACTACCACCACCATCCCCACCACCACCACCACTACCGCCACCATCCCCACCACCACCTCCTCCACCACCACCACCACCAACACCACTGCCACCGCCACCGCCTCCTCCACCACCACCACATCCACCACTACCACCGCCACCTCCACCACCACCGAAACTATCACCACCGATTCCACCACCAACACCATCGCACCACCACCGCCACTATCACTACCGCCGCCACCACCAACACCAGCGCACCACTACCACCACAACAACAACCACCACCACCACCACCACCTGAACCCTAAACCCTGATCGCAAACCCTGAACCCTAAGCCCTGAACCCTGAATTCTGAACATCAAACCCTAAATTATGAACAATGTACCCTGAAGGGCAATTTCGACTACCTAACTCCCTCTAACGGAAAATCTAACCGATTGGGGCATTTTGACTTATTTCCTAACGCCCGGGACATTTTGACAAGGTAACCATCGAAATTGGGGCATTTTATCACTTAGCCCTTGCGTTATTGTATATAATTTAATGGCTTTTAACATCTAAAGCCCACGAATGTGTAATCATTAGACTAATGTGATTATTTTAGAACACAGCTTGCATCCAAAACTGTGAAAAATAAAAGACCAAATGATAACATAGTATTTGCAAGAACCATATTTTGGGGACTACTCAAAAATGGTGGGGACTACTTTGTGATAGGAATGTCAACCCTATACTTATAAGGGGTGTCCTAAGGTGTGGACATGACTAATCTACCCTTCACCTATATATATAATCACCTCCTCCCATCACCACCACCTATTTATATATAGCCATCTCCTCCCATCACCACCGCCGCTTACCACCACCTACCACCACCGACCAACTCAAATCACCACCATCGCCACCTCTATATATAGCTTAATTCAAATCATTAACAAAACAAAATCAAAATCAAAATTATAACAAACCCATTACTTTTCATTCGTTTTCCGTTGAAAAAATGAGAAGTAATCATCAAAATGAGTTGAAAATGGAAGTTACAGAGAGAAGTTCGGTTAGGAATTATGTAAAAAAATTTGTCGAACTAGAACTCAACTTTAATGGAGGTTTTTTTTTTCAGAGAACAATTCGGTTACGTCGAGCAAAAAATGTCCAAGCCGAACTTGCAGTTCGGTTACGTCACAAAAAGTTCGGTTACATTTACGCCACAAAAAGTTCGGTTACATTGCAATTTTTTTCGCCTAACCGAACTTTTCTTTGAAAACCAGCATATTGAGTTCGGTTACGTCGCAAATTTTTTCCTAGACGACCTCCTAGTTCGGTTACGTCGCAATTTTTATTCTCCTAACCGAACTTTTCTCTAAAAGAAAAAAATCCATTAAAGCTGAGTTCGGCTACCTATTTTTTAGAAATATTAACCGAACTACACTTGCGCAGTGAGTTCGGCCACTGCATTTCTTCGATGATGTCGTAACTGAACTTTTCTAACCAAACCGAAATCAATTTTTAAATTGTTCATTTTTAGAAATGTTTTGGCCAATTCAAGCACCATTAACTAAATTTGAAGTACCCGTGAGTACCCAAAACATCATACTCTTGTTGTGGCTCTTAAAGAAAAAGATCTTAATTTTTTTTTCTTCCAAAATCCTCATCTTCATCTTCTTCTTTCTCTCTCTCAATAATTCTTCTTTTGAAAAAAATCAACTTATTAATTTAATCTCACTAATCATTAATTAACTCACTAATTTAATTACTAAGGGCAAGTTTGGTATTCAAAAAAAAAACTTAGATAAGGGTTGACTCATTATTACTTCTAATATCCACCCCAAAAGTTGGAGGGTAATCCCCCACCATTTTCGAGTAGTCCCCAAAATATGGTTCATTTGCAAAGCATGTTCTGAGACCAACATAGTATTTGCATAGCACTTCAAAAACTTTGGTTTTCTAAATCATGCAAGTAGCTATTTTTGCCCCATCTTTATATTAGAAACTAAATCGATCTTGTAATGGCGAATGACCCTCAAATTTTTGAGAATCAATTAATCAATCTATTCTACGAGGTATAATCCACTTATCCGAGTGAAGAAATGGCAAGGAATCTTTTCATTAATGAAAATTCGAGGTTACAATGAGTTTACCATCAAAAATAAGAGAATACATACGGTAAAAGTACAATACCGAGAAATCCGACAAGAGAAATAGAAGGATTAACAAAATAAGACAAATACAAGTATGAATAAGATCCGATTAAATCGGAAGGATGATGGTTTTTATCGGAATTAACTTTCAACCATTTAGTTTGTTTTTCTTCTAAAAAAAGATGTGCTCCCAAAGTAGGAGTGATTGGCTCAAATCTCTTGTAACTAGTGATGAAGATTTCGGTCGTCAAAAAGATCATCTATGGAGATTCCGTCATCGGATAAGATGATGATGAAGATTCCGATGAAGATTTTGTCGCCGAAGACAACCAAGATGAAGGTTTCGTCGTTGGAGAGCATGGAGAGCATCACTATTGATCTTAAAACCCAACCCAATAACCAAAAATCACCATTAAAGCGAAGATAAACCTCGAAAGAATAGATAAAACCACCATAACAGTGTAGATAAGTAGGAAACATAACAAAAACAACACTAAACTACTAACTAACCTAAAAAACAAGGAATAATAAAGAAATCTGCTCAAATCCGATCCAAAAAAAAAGTGAGTTCTTTCACATTGATATTGGCATTTTCGAAATGACAAAACTCTAGTTCGTGAAAGATTAATTGTACCAGTTCGAGCAAATCTTAGGAAGTGGTGTATTTAGAATGGAAAATTTGGTGCAACCATAGATCCCAAGGAAAACCTAAATACCATGGATTGCACATAAGCCAGACAAATTGTAATTCCCACAAATCCCATCAATCTTGCTTTTAAAATTCCACAACGAAATCCACCATAAAGTCATTATACGAATAGCTATGAAATTTACCGAGATTTCACCCGGAAGAGACCGTACAAGAGCCTTGCCCCAAGAAAAAGTGGGGGTGGTTCGGATCCCATGAGTTTTGTACGAATTCTAAGAATGATAAAAAAAAAAAAAAAAAGTCCTTAATTAGCGCAGATCGCACCTCAATAAAATTCTATAATTTGTAAAAAAAAAATTATGTTTAAATTCTTATATACGTACCGTTTGATAAGGGTTAAATACTTTAAAAACTAAGAGTGTATTTTCATAACTTAGGATGATTAGAAAATAAAAAGATTTCTGAAGTTTTTTTTTTTTTTCCGAAGATAATAAAACAAAATTTTTTTTTTTTCTCTTCTTCTTTTTGAAGATAAACTAGTACAACCGTTGCCACGGTGGAAGGGCCGACCGAAGAACTTGACGAAACCACACCACTACGTGATTGCTCTCCTTCAGTGTAATTTATACCCGGACAAACTAACGGTCTTTCAGAGTCGCCGTCATATTTAACGGTCATACTGACGGTGTCGTTATCTGGTCAGCTCACTTGAATCGCTGAGTTAACTCGCCGATATAGATATCCAGCCGAGTTCCCCTGTTACTGGCTGTTTCCGGCCATAATTGCAGGCCATTTACTTCTGCTCCTTCGCTGCAATCCTAGCATACATTTATATTGCTAACTGTAATATGTAATCCCAAGTTGTATCATTTAATTATGTAAATTACTTTGTTAGGATTGGATTTTGTAGGAAAAATGACCTACAAAATCACCAAGACAATATTAACACAAAGAGCGAATGCTGCTATTCACTAAGATCATATTCCTGATTTGAACAGGCCCCCAATGTTTACTTGTTTAAATGAAATATTATATAGAAAGTAAAGAGAAAAGAATGGAATTACAATGACAATTAAGAAACAACAAATCACAAAGAGAAACTTGGTTTAAAGTGCCTTGACAACCAATAAGAGAAACAAAGAAACCTACTACTAGCTAGTTTTACATGCGTGCAGTATATGGGAGAGAGCTATTGGCGTATTGCATTGTGATACTTTGTGCTTCATCTAAGAGGAGCAACACCCACCCACTGCTCTGGTTCACTGGTTGTCCTTTGATTTGCACTGTTGGGGATCTTGCATTGTTCATTGCTGGTTGGCTTGCCATCCTGTATGATTAGGGTGTAAACGTTTAGAATGAATGGACAGAGAATTGCTCAAATTACGAAAACAAGTACTACTGGTAACTACAGTGCATTTGTATATACCTGTTTTTGATTTCAGAAGCCATGGCCCTGAAAGCTTGTTCGACGTTAGTGGCATTTTTTGCACTTGTTTCTAGGAATGGAATCCCAATTTCATCAGCAAGTGCCTTAATTAACAGCGACACAAACAAGACAAAGTCAACCTAGACAAACAAACTGCAAAAATATCTATATAACCACAATTTTGAAACAGCATGTTTATTTAGCGAGATTGAACACATTTCAATAGCTAGGACAGCCTGCATTTAATATTACAGTTAGCAATATTAAATACACCTGGTCTGAAAGCCCCGCTCACATCTCTTAACAACTGGAGATGAGTTTCTTCGACTCCTTGGGACTTCATTTCTTGATTATTGAGATACTCACAATAAGATGGGCGCACTTTGAAACTACGATAAAAGAAAAAAGAAAACAAGATCTTTGTTTAATAAGTGACTTACAGCAGGCATATCGACATAGTAATTCACATGGTTGAATGAAAGCGAAAGAGGCTGGAAAGGTAGAACCATTCCTCTTTTTAGTCTTGTTACATTTGAACCACTAATCTCCTATAATTGGATGTTCTTCGACTTTTCACTGTCAACCTCATCTTCGATCAAAGCTTTATACTCACCAAAAGCTACAAATCCAATTTCAGTAGTACGTAGTAGTTAGCAAATGTAATATAGCTTCATCTGCTCCCATTCAATCATAAGAAGCACCTTGTGGTTCTTTATTGCAATCACCAGACTTCTCCTAGACAACCAGTACCAATGATCTGCATATTGCAGCTTATGCCTTTATCCATTTACTCATCTGCAATCAACTCTACCACTGCACCTCAACACACACAACTCCTTGACCTAGCCATCTGTAATACCTTTCTTCTCTTCCTTCCTGCAACTTCTCAAAGATCACAATCTTCTTAATTTCCTTTGCCACCAATCGCTTCATTAAAGATCAATTGCAAATTGAACTGCGCCACTCTTTTTCCATTGTGATCTCAGTACCAAATCAAGCCCATCTGCTCAACACAAACAAACCCATTCCCATCTTAAAATCACTGGAACCCATTTGTTCTTCATCTGCAGCTCTACAACCAACTCAAAGACAAAAATCTTTGAAACCCTTGAAAATCATTATCACAAGTCCACCAAATTTAACCAGTCACTACCACCACCTTCATTTCCAAATTCAGAACTAATTCAACCCCACTCTACAAGACCTTCATTTCCAAATTTACTAAATCATTGTCAAGACCTTCTTCTCAAATCTCAATCCCTTGATATTCATCTCAATCACCAGCTCAAACTCTCAATTTATGTTTCCATATTTGCTTCAATTCCTTCTTCCATCCCCATCTCAGACTCATGTCACAGCACCAACAGTTCAATTGGTCAGTTCATCTCAGCTCACAGCCAACAAACACACACAACTCTCCAACTCTGCAACACCATCCCATTCTCTGTTCCAGCTATTTGAAACTCTGCTCAAACTCATCTGCTACACCTCTTCTGTGAGACCCTAATTTCTTCTCAACTTTGGCCACAAAATCATTCCACCTTGAACTCAAACTTTCTGGAAACTCAAATCCAAATAAACCCATCTGAAATCTAACCAATCAACAACAAACCCTTGTAATTCTCGATTCAAACTGATATCTTCTTGATCTAGTTCTCAATCAAATCTCATGACCAAAACTTCACCGCCAATTCATTTCCTCTCCTTTTGTTACCAAATCATCTTCTGAGACAACCACAATCGATCCTTGGTCAGCTATAACATCTCATTTTCTCGGCTCAAATCTTTTGGATGTCATAACTATGAACAAATTTTTTGAATCTACATCTGAAAAAACTATGAACTGTAATTATTTTATTTGATCGAAATATGAATTGAAATAAAAAAAATAGGTTTTATACCGTAATTATTTTTTCTTCTGAAATTAAGTTTCCAAATCGACTAAATCAAGAATCGCGATCAAATTAAAACGATAATAATAAATCAATCTTACGCTCTTGATGATTTTATCTTCAGATTGGTTTACTGAAATAACGAAGGAGAAGGAAGAAGAAGGAAAAATAAAGGAAAAAAAAAACAAAAAAGTGGTCGGGATCGATCCTGCAACGGCCACTTTACCTTGGATTTGACTAAACTACCCATCAACAATTAAGACATTTCCAACCTCCGTGTCCTTTTTTCTTCCCATGAAATTTACGTGATTACCCATTCTTTTGTATTGTATTTACGCTAGTTTTAGTGAGAAATGGAAACATGGAGGGGCTATTTAGTCCTTTTATTGTTGATTGAAATCTATTTGGGACACCAAAATCCAATCTTTTTGTGTCAATTGATGACTTACAATTTGCAAAAAAGTGGCCATATAAAGGTCCTCGCTTCGCTTGCTCGGCCCAATAAAATTATTATCACTCTTTCATTTTGAAAATAAGATCATTTTTATAATTTTTTTATGTATTATATCTATTGAAGATAATAAAACTATTTTTATCTATCATTTTAAATTTGATATTTCCTTTTGAAGATAAATTTTTTTATATTACTTTTTTAATATAATATTACTTTTTAAATTTAATATTACCAATGTATTGTTAGATTAAATGGCATTCAATATATATCAAATCATTTTTTTAACTAGGTATTAGTAAAGCATTATCACTATTATAAAAAAAGGTGGTGTTTGACTCTTAGATTTGAGAGTCATTAGATGGTCAGGATTGGCCGAAAAAGGTCATCCCGCGGTCGGAATCGTCCTGATTTCTTTTGACTTGGACGGCTGGGAATGATGGGGGACCGCACTTATTAAAGCCTATTACCACGTCTTTATTCTCTTTAGTTAAACTCAGCTGAAAACAACTCTTTCACCTCCCTCGAAAAATTTCGATCACAAATTTTAAGTTTCATGAATGTCGCGGCACCAAACAGAAATCGTTGATAATTTTGAGAGAGATTCGTCCGTCAAACGAAAGCTAACTCAATTTCCTTTCTGATTCAAGTATACATACAAAATAGGGTTTTCACGGTTTTTTTCTTTTCTTTTTCCTTCTCCTGAATGTTTTTCAAGTTTATACGTTATTTATTATTGAAGAACGAGAAATTGGATTCAACAGAGGAGATGTGGATTATCGAATCCAGAATCTGATGTATTTAATGAGGTCAGCATTGAATTAGGTCTGTTTAATTACTATAGTTAACATTTTTTTCTTGTTGGTTTCTATCACTGCCAAGGACAAATTTTGGTGATTGATTTTTGTACTGAGTTCAGAATTTGAAATCTAGGGTTTCATATAATGAAGGTATTTTTTTATTTTCGTTTTTCTCGATTTAGTTTGCCATGAGAAAGAAAAGGGTCTCGGGAGAAAACTATGTTTGCCCCGAAACCAAATCAAGGGTTTTGTTGATCCTTAAACAAAATATAGATGCTCATATCTGGCGTTAATTGGTGGTGACTGAATGATTAACAGCTACGGGTTTGGTTTAGAAAGATTGTTGCAGGTGAATGGAGAGACGATGTGTTTCTTTGTTGTCAAATGGGTTAAGTTCTAAATCAAATAGAAGAGATGGTTTGCAATGGGTCTTTGTGAAATGATGTTGTCAAGGATGAAGTCAGATGAAGTAAAGGGTGATTATCGTGGAGTTCTGCCTTCTTATTAGCAACAACAGATGGCTAATCTTACCCTTCAATTTTTGTGTAGAGGGTGGACAAGAATTAAAATGCCTAAGAATGCTCACGATAATGAGTTGTCACCTGCTTTGTAAATCCAGGTAATCTTTTACCTTTCGCTTTTGTCTTTCAAGCCCGAGCTCAAGATTTTGGATTTGAAAAACAAAGCAGAGAACTATAATCTCATCTAACTACTGAGGTTGCAGGAACACACGGATATTTAACACGAGAATACGCTTTGTACGGATAATTGACAAAGTGAAGTGATGTTTATAGTCTTGCAAATGTAAGCCTAGAGCATCAAATGTTGTTTTTCATCTTTTTTTAACTTCCTGAACCTCTTTTTACTAAAAAATATAGTTTAGTTGTTAACATAATTCGGGTTCCGTTTTGGAGATTTTGATATCAATCATTGCAAAGTTATTTTACATTGTTTTAGAATTTGATGTAAATTAAGAGTTTTCTGAACGTCAGTACCTCAATTATTTTTATTTTTCAGGTGCTTGGATACTACCACCCAGCCATATTAAACTACCCATGAGGAAAGGGAAAGTACCATCACCGAGGTCCTCTCTCGCGAAATGAGATTCCACCTACTTGGTGAGTTTCAAGTACATTTCATATACGTTAACCTATGTTTCCCACAGTAAGGTCGTCGAGTGTATAGCCTGACTTTTAATGTTCCACACATGTATCCAGACTTCTAATGTCTTCATGTGAAACGCGACCAAAACCAAAATACTCATTGAATTGGTTGGTGTTATTTAGCCTGCCCCGCATGTCAAAAGAAAGTTCTTGGGGATGGCGGTGACTTGTGGTGGACCAAAATGGCCGTCGAAAGTGGAAATTCCCATAGCAAGGTTACATTCTGGACTATATATTGTAATTGTCGTGTTTGTTGGAGCGTGTCAACACGATAGTCTATGAACATGGTCATACCGTCCCATTTACAATGCAAGTTCCAGCTCCTTTACGAAACGGAAGATTACACAGGCTGGATTCAAATTATTACACATGAGTTGAACTGTTGTTGCTGCTTGGAAATTGCCGTTGATATACTTTTATAATCAAATGCAGGTTAAGGCACATTATGATATGATATTTCGACAAATGGATTCATATCTACTTGGATGTAAGTAATCGCGTCTCTTTACCATCTCCGTACTTATTCCTCTACAATCAGCTAGAGAACTTTTTAAGTTAAGTTAGATGAAACGAGTATAAATCTTGCTACTTTTTCAAGAAATGACACAGTTTGGTGGAAAAGTTTGGTTGGGAATTTGGAAAGAACATATGATTAGTTAAATAACTATTGGCTACTTTCTTATGATACTTTCTTATTCTTGATTCCCCTTGAATGGCGGAAGTTCAATGACCTCACATTAAGCCGAGGGTTCAATCACTTACGAATACTTTTTTTTTATAAATATAGATAGATTCCCGTTCAATGGTGGAAGTTCAATAACCTCACACTTTTATTGAATCCTTGAATCTTTTGCAGATGATTTTGCCAAGAACGGTGGCCCATGGGAGAGACCGAAATCTTAAGAACAAAATAAGTGAGTTTAAAAAAGGCACCTACCAAAGGATCACCTAACTGATGTTCAAGGAATAACAACTGGACAAGTATTTTGAGTCAGTTGATTTAAGAGGAAATACAAGGTGGTATTGGTCGACCATTTTAAACTCTGAACTTTACCTTAGGATTTTCAAAGTTCAAAACAAGACTATTGTGTTTATGAGTTTTGGTGGTATCGGGTTAGTCACAATCTTAGCTTTTTTGTTAGTGAAACAAGTCATTAATTAGCATACATTTAATTTTGATTATTAGTCTCGCAACTCTTGGAATTACAGAAGCAATCATCGGGTTGTTAGCATAATAAAGAAGTAGAGGTACCACCCCATTGTAACTTACATTGGAGACCTTACTCGAAGCCCTTATTGTTCAATTCACCTGTGTGTTTTCTGTCCTTATTATTTTGTACCAGATTGCAATTTAACACTGCCATTATTCTACATTAGAAAGAATTGAACCTGCATATGTTTTTGTGCACAAATCAACGTACCTTCACTCTCATTATGTGATGCGTACAGTTCATACTCCTTCAGATAATTTTTCAGAAAAACTGATCGATACATCTTACCATCAACTCTGCAATAACTTTATATTCTCGCCTTTACGCTCATCCACCCGCTTGAGAATAACAAGAAGAAGAATCAGAAGACTCTGCATCGAAAACAAGGAGAAGAAAGATGAGACTTCTCCTTGAATTTGGACTGTGTTCAGAACACATGTATTCCTCTAATTTTTTGCTGATTTCATGTTAAAAAGTATCAGGTTTGGAGTGTGTTGATTTCATGTCTTCTTTATATGTATCATGCAACAAAAGTATTATTTGGAACTAAAGCCACTCAACATTTTGAAATCTAAGTATTTAATAATGCAAAATGTAAATGACCAAAGCTATGATGAAGGTTCAGTTGGTTCAACTATAATATAGTGATATACATAACGCGCTGCTGGCAAGATTTTGGTTTAGTTTTAGGTTAGTCGTCTGTGAACTGTATCACATAAATTGGTCTATTTAACCATACATTAATGGGTTATCATCGACTCTGTCACACGACTTAGGTAATGGTAGACAAAGTCAGCTCAACCAATGTACCGGTGCAGAGATGGCAGATAAGAGAGTGCATGGAAAACGATAAAATAGAGTACTGCTCATCGTTTGAATTCCTTTTCATCATTGGATTTGACTAAGTTAGTGACCTTGGTGATGATGTAGGCTTTAGAGTAGCTCAACCCTCAGAGAACATTGGCTTCTAAAGCTAGGAATCTCAAGGATTAAAAATTAATGATCCTCACCCGAAGCTCAGCAGAAACACTGATTGAAGTTGTTCTTTTGATTGCAAATATCAATAGCAATTTGTCCCATTAATTAACTAAATGAATGTTTGACGTCTTTGAATGAATAGGTTGTTGCCGGAATTGAGAAATCGCAGGGAAGGATATCCCTTTTACGACCAAAGCCTGCAACTCAACTACTTGAAAAATTGAATTGACAGGAAAGGATGCAATGATCCCAACAGGAATGTCGCAGCATGGAACAGAAGCAACAAACGGAGAATAAAGCATCAATAGTAAAGACATAATGCGGGTGTTGTATGAGCTATTAAGTGGAAAGTTGGGAGTCGATTTTGTTTTCCAAAAAGGAAGTGCATATTAACCGCGACCGTGAGGGTCCTACAACATGGATAAAAAAGACACTATGCTTTAAGTTGTTCGTCTTATTCTTTATGCTTATTTTTAGTTATTTTCTTGAGTGGTTGTTAAATCTTTTATATCCAAGTTGTTCTTTTGTTTTGGTTCTTGATGCAGGGTGATATGATAAGGAAGAGCAATGACTGGATGAATTGGATCTTGCCTCCAACAGCAATAACTAATTTTGCTCCTATTCATGTGCCTCAGTTGGTAGGTGTACCAAAAGGTGGGAACTCCACAAACCCAGATATGAACAACCATTTGCAAAGTTCCAATGGGGAGGGGACAAGTGAAGGTACTATTTGAGCAGTTTCTCCTATCCAGAAGCATAACCCAGATTGTGTTATGCTAGGGTAGTTTTCTATCCTGATAAATGTTTTGGTTGGATAAGGCGAAAGAAGTGAGAATGGGTGAAGAAGGCACTTACATAAATCATTGCATTGTTGTTCGTTGTTCATCATAAAAACGAAAAATAAAATAAAGAAAGAAAGTAGGAAAAAAGACACCGAAAGGCAATGTAGTCTACGGGGTAGTACTATTTGGTCATTAAGTTGGATGCATTAGTTTTTTGTGGCTAAGATATTGTTGATGGTGTTTACTTATGTCATGGGATGAGCAACAAATTTTGAAGTTACTTTGTCAGTCGGTGTGTGCTTATATTGGACTGATTCGTTGGCTTAGATATCTGTAACGTTCTTTTGCGTTTTATAGGTTTCAAGACTACCAGAAATTCTATGTCGGCATAGCATGTAAAGATGTGCCCATTGCATCATGAATCTGGATTGTAGTAGTAAGTTGATAATCCTTCCTGATAATCATAACTAAATAATAATAACTTATAACGTGATTCTGAATTCTTGCAGGGACATCTAATCGGGGGAACAGTGAATAAATATCTAATGAAATTGAGCCAAAACTGACTATTGAAGTTTCTACATTAGTAATGCAGATACTTATCTCAAATTTCGCTAGGATGCACTCATGTGAAATATTGAACCCTAGCTTCAATTTATTTATTTTTATTTAACAGGAGTTGGTGGTACAGGTCTAATAGCTCATAGTTGGAACTTCCACAATCAAATAGAATACACTTGAGTATGTCTTCTGCAGCTCCACCAAAAGGAGAATCACGTGTACAATGAGCTGCGGAAGGCTGCATTGATTATCCTTATCTTCTGGCAAATATTATAGTTATTTGTTATGTGTGTCATAGGTGCACTTTGGGCATCATCGCATAACTCAACACGGTGAGTCCCCCTTTTTTGCATTCATGAGATCTGATTTGCTTCCATTTGAACACCTAGCACACTGTGGTTCTAACGACAGCCCTTTAGCTTGACACAAAATTACAGCGGTTAAGTGGTGAACTGGATGGATTTTCCTAGCTAAGGCTGATGTGACGCCATATGGCACATATTAAGTAGTCAAATGGATGGGTGCCTTAAAAAATATAGCTTTATACAATAGCACACAGTTTAGAAGTGCAATTGTATGTCTGTATTAAGTTAGTATCATAGATCCTTCATCGATTCTCATGAATTTGAGTGACACAGTTTGGTGCTTGGTGATCCCACATGGATAATAAAGGCAATACAGTTTCTGTGATTTTAATTGGAAACTCTTTAGTTTTCTCTCTGTCACAAGAGTTTAAGCCTAATTACTTCCATTGGTTGTTTGCTTAGAAATATTTGATTACTTCGAGGGGTTTATATAAAGTGAGTGATCTACGGCATTCTAAAAAGGGTTCTGTTTAAAAAGGTATTCGGGTGCATATGTATTTTGAATCTATTTTTTTGGTTGTTTGAAGTTTGCTCATGCAGGCTATTCTGATTCATTTGTCCTGTATTGCATGATAGGTCTCGAAAAGGAATTGTTGTGCTAGCCGGGGTACGTAGTCGCTAAAAATATCTATTGTAGATACCAAAAGTATTATTGCTCATTCATACTTTTGGTATCACGACAGGTTAACAACTACTTTTGGTACACTATGTATTGTTGCTCATTCATACTTGGTCTGCTCTATCTTTTGGTTTGTAATGACACTTAGATGGAACACTTCGCTCTTCTGAGTATGTAAAGTCAACGTCCAGATGCCGTAGTCGGATACCAAATCGAACAGTGTAGCCAAAATTTCCTTATTCAGTAGTTACCAAAAAATAATAATCGTTTTGTTGCAGCTATCTTTCGTGTACTTTCTCTTTGTTAAGTTCTCATTCTTTGTTGTACTTTGCTTATTAAACTTGAATTTTTCTATTTAATACCATCAAATGGGCCGTGGATTAGAGTGATTTGGGTCGTGGATTCTGTTACAAGTACTTGGTCGTCCGTTGGATCGATGGTTTAGAACTCTGATCGTTCCATCATACAATAGTCTTTTCTATCTCTACGTTTTGTCTTTGTTTTTTTCATGGCTAAAAAACCAAATAAAAATCCAGGAAATCCAAGACCTGTAAAAGCATCAAAATTATCCAGGATATTGAAGAACATGACAGCGGTTAAGGTAAACTTCGATAATTTTTTCGAATGTTTCTACTGTTTATTTTGGCTGTAAATTGATGTCGAATTCTTGGGTTTTGACTGTAAATTGAAATTTGGGGGTTTTGATTGAAAGTATTTTAATTGAGATAACGAATTAGGCCGTCGATTCTAGGGTTTTGACTGTAAATTAAATTCAACTTTCCCTTTCCCTGTTCTCTTTCGATCTTAACAGGTATGAATTTAGTTATCTTTTTCGTTTTTAGTTATCTTATTCTTATTTCCAATAATAATTTCCGATGTTTCACTGTCTAAATTCAATCTATTAATTCAATATATCTGAAACTTATTTCAGTCTATGTATATTTCATATAAACAGAGTGAGTTCGATGTTGAGGGGATGAAGATGGCAGCTAACAACCACAAATCTGGGGTTGTTCTGGGTTCGTTGTTGTGCTGAAATTGGGGATTTCTTTGTTCGATTCAGATCAATTGTAGATTCAAATCAGTCAAAGTTCCATTAATCAATTGTAGAATGTGTTAATATTTATGATGGCAATCAACAACAGCGAATCTGAAATCGAAAATAAGCAAAGATGGTGATTGTTGGATCTGGGTTTTACTGGGTTCGATTTGAGATGGAAATTTGAGATGGTAGTGAACTGTTGATGAAGGTTCAAGAAGAAATTAGAGATTTTGGAGGGGTTTTACTTGAGTTTGTTACAGGAAGCTGTTGCTTAATGCGAATAGAAGAATTGGGTATTTGTCTCATGCGATTGGTGTTTTTGGTATGGTTTGGTTTAGGGTTTCAATCGAGAATAGAATGGAGTTGATATTCATGGTTTGCGTTGAAATATAAGAATTGGGTTTTGATGAGTTGGTGAACTGAAGAAAGGATTGGTTTTGGGTTTTGTTGATTTAGATGAATGCCTAGGATTTTCAGTTCAAGCTTTTGGTGGAGATGTTGTTGGGTGAATAATTACAGTTGCAGTTGATGTCTTGATTCTGGTGGATTATAATAGATACGTGTCATTGAGTGATGGGTTATGCTTGCTTATGTTAAATTCAGTAATGGTTATTTGAAATTGGAAGTGTTGTGGTTCTGTTGATGATTGTTGGACCTGAGCTGCAGCTTTGCTCTTCATTAGAAAAAATGTAAGGACTCCAAACTGAGATTATGTTTTGAAATTTGGACGTATGCACATTATATTGATAAGTAGGTTCCAGTTGGAACTGGAGGTCTAGATTGTGGTCTGCACCTGTTTCAATCATTTCTTATTCATTTTAAAATCAAGGGATGAATCCATTAACTATTTGATCATTCAGTGAGTACGATGATTCATTCCCTTCTGTTTCATGAAAATTACAAGGTGGAGGAATTCAAAACAACCACTCCTAACTAAACTGGGTTTGTGTTTATTCGCCTAATATTTTGCTATATGAGAAGCACATGTGATTAGGTATATCAATATTAACCCACTTTAAGTAGGAAATAGCAGGGATTGACTATACTCCTGTTGTTTTCTTGGCTTTGGTGGTCCCCGGCATCACACATCCATTTGACATTCTCCTATAGGATATGTATAGCTTCCTTACCATGAAGACATGGATATTGATACCTCATTGGTGCAGCCTGTTTCATAATGACGTTGTAGTCAGAGTATGCAATGTAAATCATCAATACTTTTCAATAATGATGCATAAGACACAGATTGAAGTACAAGGTAGCCCATCACTATTTATTTCTTATTGCGTATCTCATTTGGTCATGAGGCTGGAAAGAGTCGCAGTTTGGTATAGATTTATGGTAGATTCGACTATGATAAGGTATGATTGGTGTGTTTTGTCCAGTCTCAGTTTCGTTTTGGTTTTCTTGACTGAAAAAAAAAAAAAAAAAAAAAAAAAAAAAAGATTCTCATTACTCTAAACTTTATTTCGGATCGGAGAACATAGAGAAGTGAAAACATCTTTGTTCCCCCTGTTTGAACTTACAGATTCAGTGAGCATGGAATTGAAAGTCATTGAAGCAAGGGGTGATTCCATTGTCCTTTAACCAGCTAATGGGTCAATGGACGGTGAACTTTGTCCATCTTTCTGATCTTGGAGTAGTGGGGCGAGCACAATTTCATTTTAGTGAATGTTAACCAATAGAGGTCAGTTATATGTATTCAACTTATCATAGAGCATTCAACTTATCTTATTGATTATGGATTCAAACTGATCGTTTGCAGGTACGATGGTATGATGTGATGTAATGCCTTTAAACCTAGGCCTTTCTCTGTCAATATTTTTTTGTGTGTGTTTGTATGATAAACCCTAAACCCTAATCACGTATTTTTGGTTGTTTCTCTGTTTTTCACAGAATTCTGGATGTTTCTTTGTTTTTCAATATTAGGTCACTGGTGTGTTGCTTCATTGAAGATATGTCTTTTAAGGTATCAAACTTTTCTCTTTGCTTCTCTGCTTTTCAGTTTTTCAATTCTAAATTCTGTATAGAGTGGTCAAGTAAGCCTGATTGGAGATGCATCTTTGGAGATGTAAAATTTAAATCATTGTGGATGTATTCTAAATTTTGATTATGAGTACAATTTTGATGAAAAATTGTCTGTACGTTTGTTTGTCTTAGATTGCAAATTCAAATTCCACTATGTCCAAATTCACTGTCGGCATTAGTGTTCCAGCTATACTACTCACACTTTGGGTTTCTACTACGAAAACATAGCTTTGGGTTTCTACTACGAAGGAATCGTGTGCAAGGGTTTCTACTACGAATGAATCGTGTGCAATTGTATAAGAAACCTTCGTCGGTCATTAAGTTTATTTAAATCTGTTTTTAAACATAAAATCTATTTCCGTATAACGTAAAATTTTAACTTTTGTAGGTTAGGATTTGGGGTTGTTGGAGTGGTTTCAAAGACGAAGCGGAGGCAAGTTCTGTTTCTGATGCTATATTTATATTATTTCTTATAATCATCTATGTGTTGATTGGTGTTTTTATTTTAATAAACTAATTTTTCTTTGTTTTATTATATATGTTTTGAATTCATAGGTAAGATGAAGAATTCATAAAATAGGTTATTGTTTTGTTTATAAGTGTTTTGTTGTATTTAGGGACAACCAGAGGTTGCATTGGATCTGTGACTGTTGACTAGGTTTCATGGATTTGCATTCAATTATAAGTATAATCATTCTCTAAATATGACACTCACCACCGCGTGCATGAAAGGAGGTAAGTATTCATGGACCGTTGAAGCCACCACGGACTGGTAATTGTGCCTCTGTTATGTTGAAGTTGTACTGCTGTCTTAGCTCAATTGGTAGAGACATGGTTATCAGCCATGTAGTTGTGGGTTCGAATCCCACAGATGGCACAATAATTTAAGTTGCCAATGCCCTATTATATATCCCTGCAATACATAATGCAAGGTTATTTACCATTTGGTTTCATCTTATAGTTGACTTGCATGTCGTTGGTTTCAGTCATTTAGTTACTGGAATGCATATTATATATCTCTATACTATCACCTCCATGATTTTTCATCAGAATTAACATAAGATGCATGCTTTCAAATATAGATTGTGGAATTGACTTTTGCACAGGAAATGAAGACAGATTCAGCTTTCTTGGGCTCGGTATTGTAGTTCTTGATTGCAATTTTCATTTTCGATTTGTGTAATATAACATTTTAGGGTGCTAGCTGATGTCTAACCAAGGTGTATTATGAACGAATTGGGAAGAACGTAATGTTGATCGTGACAACTAGGTTTGCTTCAAGAGTAATAAAATTCTATTAATCGCTATTTGATTGGCCTTCCTAGCTTCAATGCTTTGGTGCAGTCCTTGATATAGTCCTTGATATGAAATATGACATTGTAAAGAAGGTGTGTTTCCCTTAACAATGTTTGATTTTTGTGGGGAATTGAATGAGATGACAGAAAAACGTGAAGCTTTCCTGGCTTCTGTGAGTAACAGTGATAGTAATAACATTGTTCGTGTTTCTGCGGGTCCTAATGATCTTTCTGAAGTCCTCATCGGGTAACTCTCATAAGTTCTTATGCCGCTTTCTGCTTCTTATTCTGCTTTGTTTAAATTGACGTTTAGTTTTTTTTTCGTTGCAGCACATCCTTATTTACTGGGGAAACGGAAGGAGATGGGAGTTGTTTTCCAGCAGTATCCGCATCTGGTAGTGGTGGTTATGATTTTGGTGTTGACCCAAACTTAGATCCTGAGCTTGCTCTTGCATTAGCTGTTACTAAGAAGACAACAGATGGAGTTGTAAATAGGTGAATTGTCAAATTTACAAGATGCGATGATGACTGAAAATCACAGCTGTTGGTGATGTTCAAGGAAATGATCAAATGGTTAGTCTTCTATCATTCTTTTCCACAACCTGTACTATCCGGTTTTGCATGTAGGGAGTAAATACAAGCATCCGGTCTTATATAACCCAACCAAAATCAGATGAGTATAATGGTTTAAAACATGTGAGCTAAATGTGTGTTGCCTATATTGGGTTTCAATAGGTTCTCTTAAAGTATAACAAAATTTTGTTAACATGATGAGTAAACTCAAGCAAGCCCCTGTCAAGCATCCGGTCTTAAAACAGATAACTATAATGGCTTAAACATGTGAGAGCTGAATGTGTATTGCCTATATTGGGTTTCAATAGGTGCTCTTAAAGTATAACGGCAAGCCCTGTCAGTGTCCATGGATGATCCAATGCCAAGTCATTCTGAAGCTAACTAAAAATTCTATGCGCAGCAGAGACAACTTAGTGGCTTTATGGAATGTCGTATCTGGTTGGTCACGGTTCTAGGATGGTACGATTCCTACCTGTTTTGTATTTGCAGTTATTTTAATAAGATTGAGTTTGAGGTATTTCAATTGAACCGTCTTATTTTGAAGGCTTTATTGTACACAGAATTCCTGTGTTTTATTGGAAATTCCTTCGGGATATACCCTCTTTGGAGACTATTTTTGAATATTGTTCACAAAGTATTTACAATAACGTTTTCATTTTAATATTTAGATCGGGAAAATAATTGTGCTGAAGTTGAATACTAAGAAGTGTGTGAATAAAATTATTCATCATCGTTTCAATGATAAGAAGTTGAATACATGCTACATTCTCTCTCAGAATCCGTGTTCCCAGAGGACGTGATGTTTCTGGATGGCACTTAGTATAAGATGGTTCCTATGATGAACGAGCAAACATAAAAGTGATTTGGGTATGAATGAAAATGGTACTGGGTGGACTTAATTGATTTGAGTGACTTATGAAATTTATGCAAAGCATGGAGATAGTGAAGTAGCCTTGGAATCGGGGATGTACTGATTATTTGGTGGTAAAATCCAGACATATTTTCATTGTGTAACATCGATTCTTCCAGATAGAGCTCCAAAATCTTTCGCTGCTGAAGCAAATCTCCATCGGGGACGACTTAAACTAACCTTTACACAGATCGATACGTGTTCGACAGTGAAGTAAACCTATCTCGATGTTTGTATCCTGTACCAGTTTCTTTAGAAAATATCTAAGTGAAGTTTTGGTTGCTAACTTTCTTTTTGTTCTGCACAGGTCAAAAAATGCTCAAGTAAAGCGGAAGCAAATGTATTAGCCTATTAAAGTGCCTTTCGAAGTGATTTCACGTTAACAGTGCATTACATATGGGCACCATGTAATCATGTTAAATTGTTAAATTTGAAATAAATATCTCCTCATGAAGGTAAGTTTTCTATTTTGTGTAGTTTGGATATTGTTTACTTGCAGTGGAACTTCAAGCAAATACACCAACTTATTGTGTTTCTTCCAGATGTAGTTCGAGCAAAAATGTTAGATTATAGAGCAGCCTCGGGGTGGCGAATATTTTGAGGTTACTTGGTATGATTGGTGAATATTTTGAATTTCTTATAGGTCTATAGGAAGAACAACTATAGCTGTTTTCTAGATTTTTTTTTCTATATTAGTATCGATACATTTAATTAATTTGCACATTAAAGGTTTTAATTTTGTATAAGGCTACAGGAAGAACGTGTCTATATATATGTTATCGCTCAATTTCTTTAAATAGTTGTTTTTTCCTCTATATACATTTTGTTGTTTGTATCATGTTTTCTGGCGAATTTGCATGAAGGAATCATAGGTGTCGTTAAACCCTTATGGTTTTGGGAAATAAACAAGTGCTGGACTAAGGAGAAATTAAGTAGTCAGTTTTTGGGAATTTCCATTCGTACACTTTGTAGTGATTATAGTTTCTGGTGTTGCCATTCAAACCAAACCCATTCAAGGGTGCTAGAGGTGCTGCCCTGTTGATTGTTCGAATGCCATCAAATTTTTGTTGTGTAACAAAACTATATAAAACCGGCAAGAGCATAGAAGAATTAATTCTTCTCTGTGATAGGAATAGCGAAAAAAAGAATTTATTGTGTGTAACAAAACTATATAAAACTGGCAGGAGCATATAAGGATTAATTCTTCTCAGTGATAAAGATGTGCGAAAAAAGAATGACCATTAATATGGGCTTCTGTCATTTGTTACTCCAATTATTACTCCAAAATAATTTAAGAAATAACGGACTAATTTGACCCGACCAACAAAATATCGGCTAATTTATATGCTCAACATATTCCACAGTCCTAGCTAATTTGATCCGAGCTAAAAAACATCGGAATCGTAGGCTCTAGCTAAGCACTAGGTAGTTCCTACTATGACCTATCTATTTAAATATTGAAGGTGTGAGCCCTGACTAACCTACATATCGACCTCGGCCTTATCCGGACATCCAAGTGTGGGAATTACATCTTTGAATTTTTTCCAAAGACCTCGACCCTATCCGGATACTATGATCCAACTAATTAAACACGCTATTGTGACCCGATTAACTAACACACAATAATATGACACGACCAACTAAATATTGGGATCATTCTGCTATGACCCGACTAACAAAATATGCTCCCAACTATTATAAACAGGATCAACTAACACACTAATTTTAATGTGGGCACTATATCTGCCTTTAAATTTTCTCCGCCGCCGGGGCTGTAGGCTCAGACCCTATCTGGCTACTATGATCCAACTAATTAAACACGCTATTGTGACCCGAAGATACATAGTTTTAGAAATGGTCCAGGGACGCTTCACCACTTCCTTATGCTATATAGAACTTAAGAGATTCCAATTGCTTCACTATCCAAATCCAAATGAAATAAATGCATTTCAAACGTCATGAAGAAAGCTTATAGTTACATATTTGTAGTTCTGAGGTTACTGCATTTGCTTGCAAAACTCACATGATACTAAAATTTTGACATTTTTAAAGCCCGTTATCTTTTTCTTCTTGCCAATCTTGACGTACTTGGTGCGAAAACCCACATGGTTCGAAATGTGATTTATAACCGCCGGTAATTTCGTCCAGAACTGGGATACAATTCAGAAAGTGACGCATCTTTAATTCGTGCAAGTGGGAAAACAACTTGCTTAAATACCATAAAGTGATGAATTATTTTCAAACCGCGTCTCCCAGATTTTTTTTAGAAATTATATATATAACCGTAACCTTTGTTTAGATATGTTGCTAAAAGTAGATGCAAATCCAAGTCTCATGGGAAACTTATGTGGAGCATTTGTCTTTCCACTAGGTTCTCCGCAAAACGCATCGCTGGCTTTTCAACAAATGAAATGAAAAAGGAGGAATGGAAAGGAATGTTACCGTTAATTCCTCATGGAAAGGGAGGAATGTTACGGGGTTAAACTTACACACACTTCCGATGAAAAAAAAAAGAAAAATTACGCACAACATTAATTTGTTACAATGCAAAATTTTAATTTTATACAAAAAGAATATCAGAATATTATTTAATAAACCGCAGCCTACCTAACTTATATGCTTAACCCCTGTAATCGGGCATATCTTCCAATAAAGTATGATTCTTAGTAAAAAAAAATGGTCAAGTTCATTATTTGCTCCTGTAAGCCTTAACGTGTGCTACTCGAGCGAGTGATTTTTCTTTTTCTTGGACATGCCATCCGGATTAGCTAGACGATGTTGGTTTGACACAGCCACTCCGTTAACGGGTGAAAAACAAGCAAGGGAATATGAGAAATCGAATCAATACATTTGCACTACTTCTCATCTGTATTATAACAGTCAAGATTTTATTATTTAGGAAGACTGGGATTATTGCCACGCTCTGGGATATAGATGACCTGGCTATTAATTCTAAACACGGCTAATCTTGAATTTGTCGTAAGTAAATTTCTTAAATACCGCCCCAATCATTACCGGACAAATAAATTTTTGTAAGAGGATACTGAACGGCTGGCTGACCAAATTTGATCATGCCAGCAAGACATTGGGATCTTCCTTATATGTTCGACGACCCTCTAACTTTCAACCTAATCACGACTATTTTTAAAGTGGGAACTATATTTGACTCTAAAAATTCTAATCCATATTCCGATTAACCAATTGCACAAAGATTTCGCTATTAAAAAGTACTAAAAAGAAACATGCATTGTCCTTGAGACCATTGTTTTTCTATTAGTGTTATCTTACTCTGCAAGATGATAGCCGAATACTGTGCACTAAACAACTTAATGCGTTATTGTAGTACACATTTAATCGTAAACTACAAAGCAATCCATCTAGAGAAGATGAGGAGGAGGCAGATAATGGTGGTGGTACCGAGGTTACTAAGTCTGTTGCTGTTCTTAGTGATCGAGATTTATGGAGACCTATCCAAGCACCAACTACTTGGTTAGGAACTAGATCGGAGACCGTGAGATTCACTTACTCTGAAACATTAGGGAAATGTCTTATTATTGACTTGGCTTTTTAGTATGGACTTTCTATTAAAGAGGCATGTATGAACTCATATAATTTTTCCATTAGGTGTTTACTAATGTTATAAAATTATGAGTATCCTGGAATGAGAAAAAAATAAATTATGTAAACTGACGTTAACATGGGAGGTTGAGCCGGGGCCGTAAGGCCCCGGTGATACCTAGTCATAGATAAAAAAATATTTCCCAAAAAGAAAAGAATAGGGTAAAGAATGTGTGCTTTTAGCCATCTATAGTAATACTTCGGTCAGTAATTGCGGGTAGGTTTAGAATGCGTGTGAGCCGTGAAAACAGAAACAGAAAGCAGATGAACGATCACCATTTATCCCAAATTGAACGGGCTGGACCTCTAAACCTTATAAGAAGAAGTTTTTCCATCCTCAATTTTTCTCTCCGGCGGAAGAAAAAAAAATCCAAACCCTAACCCTAAGAATCAACAGCAAAAAGATCTTTCTGTAATGTTCTTCTTCATCATGTTCCACCAATGGAAACAAAAACATCAGGCCATCAATAACTTACATCACAATGATTTCTCCTCTCATAAAATTTTTATGCGCGACAGTTGAATTCGCAACCTTGATTTAGGTTCTTTCATCACTCATTCATTTTGGTCTCCGAATAATTTCAAGTGGATCCAGTTCGTACTCTTCTCCTCTCGGAAAACTTTCAAGTGTTCTTTCTGAATCAATCTTCATAACGTTGGTGATTAAACTGAGGGAGGATTTATTTAACTTCTTGGTTTAATTTATGTTTATTCAAATTATTCATAACGGTTCTATCACTCTGTGCTATGGGATTTTTCATTTCAAGTGAAGATTTTAATTTTTTTTCCTTCTAATAATTAATACATCTTAGCTGACTAGTTCGTATGTGAAAATCAAATAATCATAAATTTGTATGTGAAAAAAGGAGGTTAATGAGTAATAATCATAAAGAGTTATTTAGCGTTTGGGTCCTAGATTTAGGTATGTCTTAGTGTTTGGGTCGTAAGTTTGTCCAATTTAGTGTTTGAGTCGTTGACCCGTTACTAGGTCAATTAGCGGTTTGATCAAACCGTTAGTTAGTTAACCATCTATGATTAAGCCTCTCTTGAGCATGTCTTTGAACAATTAGGAAGCAATTCCATTCTTTTCCAATGATCAGAAAGCCAAGGTACATTGACATACCGATCGATTCCATTCTTTTCTAATGATCATAAACTCAAGTTACATCAACAACGGTGCATATATGAATCATGGGCACAATCCAAACAACTACTTTTCTTATAATAAATAACATGAAACTTTTATTATAATAAATAACATGAAACTTGTGGGAGCTAAAGTGTACCGATGATTGTGGTACCTATTAGAGCTTATACTAACGTTTTTTCATTTACTGTTGTAAAGAGAGTGTTTTGTTTACACTTCTCTATCTGTTACTACTTTTGCTTTCCGTTAGTTGTCTGCTTGTTCATGGGATATTCAATAGTTTATCCCTTTAGGGTTTAGGTCCTGTAGTGTCCTTTAAAATCCCTTTTGTAACGTCACTATCCTCATCTCTCGAATAACGCCTATTACAAATTATCATTATATCATCTTCTTCAAAATCTTACATGGTATCGTGGATGTTTTCATTGATTGATACCTCGTGGGATTTGTGAGCTCCTTGAAACATCACTTTCACAAAGATTAATACGTCTTGTTTTATCATTACATCATCAAAATGGCTACGTTACCAAACCCCGAAAATCACGAGTATTCTCAATGAAGATAATAGTACACCACCACCACCACAAAGATCTTCAAATCTAGATCTTTAGTCAAAACTTCAGACAAAACCTCCTTCTTTTGAGAAATTATGTGGAATAATGATTTTGCAAATCGGGTTGTGAATGAAATACATCAAATCATGCTTGTTATTAAGCATTATGGTATTTCCTCTCAAAAGTAAGTCTTACTCTCATTATTTTTTGTTTAAATTTCAATCTTAATTTCAGGTTATTCAATTGATTCTTGTGAACTGAATGCTTATTAGTAGGTTTTCTCTGTCTTCAACAAGTAATTGACAAATTAGCAGAATGATCCAATGTATTGGAGCTCTAATAGCACACAATATGGGTGCAAAGAAAGGCGATTTGGACCCAACTCGTAACTTTATGAGAAGCCAACATGTGATTTCTCCATGTGTAGCCGACCAATTCCAAAGGTGTTATTATGAGAAGCAATTATTATGGAGAAATAATTATTTATGAGAAATAATTATTATGGTGTTATTATGGAGAAATAATTATTGTACATGGAGAAATTATTATGGAATTGGTCATGTTATTACCTTAACCTCGAGGATTTGAGGATTATATTTTGTCATGACTTTAGAATGGTACCAACATCGACACTTCGTCTATTAAGATGGGTTGTGTTCATTGCAAAGGTATATGAGATTCCCAAACTCGTTTTTCTACCAAAGTAGAGATATGGCAGCCTAGTCTCAAATTTCACAGGCTTAAGAGAGTTAGAAATACGAGAATGTTACCGCTTGGTGGTTTTGCTCGAGTGGTTAGAAAATTCTCATCACTTGAAAGATTGATGGTTCCACTTGTAGATGAACATGAAAATGACATTGGAGAAAAAGGCTCTACAGTAGGGGTAAGATTACCAAGTACAATTCAATTGACTGATAGACAACATGTAGATAAACTAGCCAAGGCTAGTGCCTTGGTTGGTGTAAAAAATGACACGGGTAGTAGAAAATATAACATCGCCAGTTGAGGTGTTGAAAATTTTAGAGGTAGATGTAAATCTTGTGGAGGTAGAAAACTTCCGGCACGTTTGCTTACCGGAAGTATAAGTGCTTTTGTTTCTGAAGCATAAGTCAGAAGCAAAGCTATTTTGTTTCACAAAAAGTTATCTTTTTGATTTCAATAAACTGTTGTGAAATACTATACCCAAACTGATTTCTTGTTCCTTTTACTTCTATAAATAGGAAAGTAGATTCAAAATGACAAAAAAAAGAACTTCAACCAAAAGAACATAAAATGGGGCTCTGGTCTGAGCTTTAAAAGAAAGAAACAATAAATTATTACAAATTTAAAAAACAGATCTAACGATCACAATTTAACCCTAAAATCAAGGGACCAAATTTAGAAATCTAAACCTTATAAGATGAAAAGTTTCTCCTCCATTTCATTCATCCTCAGTCTGTGGTGAAAACAAAAATATCTGAACCTTAACCCTAACACTAAGAATCAACCTCAAACAGATCTCTCTCATGTTATGTACCAATGTACCATCAATGGAAACAAAAACATCAGCCAAGTGAACAACGGGTTTCCCTCGCAATGATTTCTCCTCTCAAGAAACTTTGATTTTTTCCTTCACATTTCCCCCTATTGATTTAGATTTTTTTCTATATCTCTATTATTGATCTAATCGAATGGGTGGTTCCTCCTTGTCTTTCCAAATTTTTCCGGTGTGGTTGCACAAAGTGTTTTATCACATTGCTTCCTTCACCTGAAAATGTTTATACGCTATGGATTATTGTTTTCAACGTGAAGTTTTTCTTTTTTCTGTTTATTAATTAATGTTTGTATGGGAAATCTGAAAACCAAGTTTGTATGTCAAAATTTAGACTAATTTAAGTTGTTAATTGCATCTATGGCTTGTAACTCATTAATTCTGGTGGTCTCTGAATGGTTTCAGTGGATTCAGTTCTGTGCTCAAATCGGATGCAACCCAACAGTTAATTATATTTCAGCAATTAGCTTCTTTATTTATCAATTATATGTTAATCATTTAAGAAATTTAAAATCTGGATCCCGAAATAGATTTATTTAGTTACAATTTCGTAATCACTAGTATGATGCTTCGTATTATAATCCATATATCGTTTGGTATGGTGTCTTGCTATGTCATTTTGCGAACCAATGGCTCCATTGCTCAGTCACACAACCGTTCGTTCGGTCATGGTATAATACTAGTAGTGTTGAAAAATTGAATATGAAATTTGAAGTCTTACTCACTTAAGCCTAACAAAAGGTCACTTCCATGGTTCGCCAGCGAATTACGGGTTGGTCATAATACGTTGCCCTATTGTATATAACTTGATGGCTTTCAACATCTGAAGTCCAAGAATGTGTTATCATTAGACTAATGTGATCTTTTTAGAATACAGCTTGTATCAAAAATTGTGTGAAATGCCCCGAATCAAAGACCAAATGGCAACATAGTATTTGCATAAGAAATCCAAGTGTGCACGTCAAAAAGTTTGGTTTCCTGAATTATACTACTGGTGCCTATTTTTGCACTATCCTTATATTAGAAACTGAATCAATCTTGTAACGGCGAATGATCTTCAAATTTTCGAGAATCAATTTAATCAATCTATTTTATGAGGTTAAATCTTCTTATCGGAAAAAGACAAGAAATGGCAAAACTCTAGTTGGTGAAAGATTACCCGTGGTAGTCTGTGTTGGGATTACTTGGTAAATAATTCCACAAGACACTAGTTCTTTGGATCAATGTAGAAGTAAAGTAAAAAATAAAGAAGATGCACACTAAAAGAAACAAGAAAGCGAGAACACAAGAATTAACGTGGTTCGGCGGTACGCCTACATCCATAAACGGCTACGATCAACTCTTTATTATAGAACTTTTACAGAGAATTAAAACACTCAAAGATTGATGAATCAATCACTAATTTATGAATAGCAAGAATCTAATCATAACACTAAAATAACTCTCTAGTAATATTGCTCTATATCCTCACAAATAGAAAGTAGAAGAGAAGTAGGAGAGAAAACTCATAAGGCTCTTAGAGTTGGTGTGTTGGTGTGTTTTTCCCCAAATGAGCTCCCTCCTATTTATACTAGATAAGTACTTGGGATTCAAGCAAAATACTTGACATCCAAGTAATAAAACCTTGCAAGCAAAGTAAACTTGGTTGCCAAGACTTTACTAGATAATTCTCATGTGTACTTAATAGCCAAGCCTTCTTCTTCTCTATGCCAAGTGTCCTATAACCTCCACAAGTGTGAATATAGGATTTAATCTTTGAAAACATTAACAATTCTCCACCTTGTCAATGATTCCACAAAAAGACTAAGTTAACTGTAGCCTCCAAAACGCCTAAAGCATCAACAACGAGCAAGTGTTGATCAAGTTGAGACACCTCTCGAACTTGACCTTGTAACGATTTTCGTCAACATATCTGATAGATTATCTTCAGTACCAATCTTAAATAGAAGAACTTTCCGTTATCAATCACTTCTCGAATTTTATGATAACAGACATCAATATGCTTGGTGCGCGCATGATAGACTTGGTTCTTTGCAAGATGGATTGCGCTTTGACTGTCACAATACACAATGACATTCCTTTGCACAATCCCCAAGTCTCCAACTAGACCTTGAAGCCATAATGCTTCCTTAACAGCCTCTGTTACAGAAATATACTCCACCTCTGTACTAGACAAAGCAACAAATGACTGTCACATAAACCTCCAACAAACAGGTCCTGCGCTCAAAGTAAAACAATACCCCGAAGTAGAGCAACACTTATCTCGATCACCAAAGATAATCTCGAATCAACAAATCCATGAGACCTTCAAACTCTGCTCCTTTTGATACGCTAAACCAACATCTAGAGTTCCTTGAAGATATCGCAAAATTCCCTTAACCGCGTACCAATGTGCTCTCCCGTGATTAGTCATATACCCGGCTAACTAATCCAACCGCTTGAGAGATATCTGGACGAGTACAAACCATAACATACATCAAATAACCTACCGCATTAGCATAGGGAACCTTTGACATAAACTCTTCTTCCTCAGTAGTAGTAGGACTTAACTGGTTTGACAACTTAACACTTGGTGGCAATGGAAGACTAATAGCTTTAGAATTTTGCATTCCGAAGCGACAAACAATTTTCTCAAGATAAGATTTATGAGTAAGACATAGCTTCCCCTTTGATCTATCTCGAGTAATTTCCATGCCCAATATCTTCTTAGCTGAACCCAGATCTTTCATCTCAAACTTCGAACTTAATTGCTTCTTCAAAGCATCAATTTCTGACTTGCCATTTGCAGCTATAAGCATGTCATCAACATAGAGTAAGAGATAAAAAAAACTCCCATCTTGGATCTTCTTAAAGTACACACGTTGATCGTACTTACTACGAGTGTACTTTTGCTGCAACATAAATGTATCAAACTTCAGATACCACTGTCTTGGAGATTGTTTTAACCCGTATAGTGACTTCAAGTCGACACACATAATCTTCTTTACCGGGCAACCTCAAAACCAATGGGCTGTGACATATAAATGTCCTCCTCCAGATCACCATGCAAAAAGGCAGTCTTGACATCTAGTTGCTCGAGCTCTAAATCAAAGCGTGCCACAAATGCTAGAAGGATTCGGATGGAAGTGTGCTTAACAATCGGAGAGAAAACTTCATTGTAATCCACACCTTCCCTTTGTGCATATCCTTTAGCCACTAATCTTTCCTTATATCGTACACCACTAATGATACCCTTAGAGTCCTGGAGTTCCGTCCTTTCTTGTATAGACCCACTTGTACCCGATCTTATTTTTACCCTTGGGCAACTTAACTAGTTTCCAAGTGTGATTCTTATGAAGAGACTCCATCTCCTCATCCATAGCGGTTTTCCACTCATCGGCATGAGTATCAATCATCGCCTCCTTGAAGGTAAACGGCTCATATTCGAAAATGGATAATGCATGAGAAACACTATCCTCATAACCATATTGAATAGGTGCACTAATTTGACGCCTCTCACGCTGAGATGCCAAAGACGGAATAATCTCAATTTGTTGCTGAATGGGTTCCTCGATGGGAACCTCATCTTCATCTTCTACGTGTTCATTTTCAACTTCTTCTTCTTGTGTAGTAGATGAATAAGGAGCTCTTTGCTCTACCTGAATCGAATCTTCATCAATAGCCCTAGTACTCTCCTTTTCAATTTTAGAGTCCCAACCTGTGAACTTCTTTGAATCAAGCATAACTTTCTCATTGAAGGTCACATCACGACTGATCACAAACTTTTGCAAGTCTGGGCACCATAAACGATACCCCTTCACACCTTCTGGAATAACCTAAGAAAATTGCTTTCTTAGCTGTAACACCTAACTTATCTTCTCTGACGTGAAAATAAGCCGGGAAACCGAACACCTTTAAATTTGAATAATTTACAGGATTACCGGTCCAAATTTGATGTTGTAGGATCGAGCAAGAGAGAGGAGAGCACACGCGTAAGCAAATAAACGATTACATTGATAATCAGTTTGGTGTACATTCTCTCATGGCTTAATAGCCTACTTATAGTCTCAAAAACTTGACAATCACTCAAACGAGTTTCCTAATAAAATCAAAATCTAAATAAAGCACACATTTCTAACATAAAAAAACTCTAAAATAGAACTCTCTAGAACTCAAAGCACCTTGCTTCTCAAGTAAGCTCGTCTTCCAAATATGACACGTTGTGTCAACTGTTCCTGTTGATCCAACTTGACTGCGTCAACTGCAGTAGTTGATCCCCTCAGACTATGTCAACAACACATGTTGATCCAAAGCTCAAATCACCATATCTTGGTTTAACTTCCAACATCCTCCCTTAAACCAAGATATCATTTAACGAGAATTCCGTAACCCTCTTCTACTCCTCATCTTCTTCCATTGATCGACGTTTGCACGTCCTTGTCTTTCTCATTTTCTATACTCTTCTTTCATAGATAAACGTTAACACGTTCTTGTCTTTTCTCATTCTTCTTCAAAGAAACCACCAAACAAACCCTTACTCCTTGATACTCGATGATAGCTTATCCCAAACTTCATGATATTACCGGAATCCCGTCATGAAACTCAAACTCAATTCAAAAACAAAGCACAAATAGCAAACTAACTAAAAACGAAACACATATAGCAAACCAACTAAAACGAAGCAATCTTCTATTTTTTCTTAACATCAATCTTCAAACACTCTTCACATTCTTCTTCATCGCAGCAGAACATCAACCATAACAAGCTAGAAACACCTTCTTGTGCTCTATACAACTTGCTAACCAAACACAAAATCAAATTCTTTAACTCAACATCGAGTATTGTAGCTCATCTTCATAATTTATTTATTGAGCATTGCAGCTCAAACTCAATTCTTGTTTACCCACTTCACTCGCAGGATTTCCACTCTACTCTTCAAATTCCACACTGGGATTCTTCACTTCTCTAAGCCAAATCCCCACTAGGATTGCTTCACATAACTCTTAGCCAAATCCCCACTGGGATTGCTTCACTCAACTTGTAGACTTTACTCGCCTACAATCTTGTTTCACGCTCACAACCTTGTGATGTCTCAAACTTAACTACTGATAGGTATTAACCTCCTTTTGTTGTCTCCTCACACATCACCCCTGGTGATTGCTTCTCTTACTTCACAACCTTACTGTTGTTTCTTCTTCTATTTTCGTCTTTATTCCAGTCACGCTTGTTAGAATCAAAACTTTCACACTTCTTTGTTTCACAAGATTCTCTTACAATCTTTCTCTTGTTACGCTTCTGCCACAAGCAATAACTAACACAAAGTCTGCCACACTTTGTAGGTTTTCCAAGTTTCTCTTACAAACTCATCAACCACACTTCAATCTTCCAACATATTTGAGCTTAAACTCCTACCATCCTCCCTTAAGCTCAAATATCACCACCAAACTTTTTTTGTCATTCTAAGCTTCTGAATTCGATCACCTTAAATACAGTGGTCATCTAGGGGGAGTGTTATAAACGGATGTTTATTAGGTAGATGCCCACTTTAGCGGGACCCCATTACTTGGGCACCAAGTATGTAAACTCTATAAATAGAGTCACAAACCTTTGTAAACATATATATTAATAGAATTTCTTCACTCTTCTCCCCCTCTACTTTGTGTCTCCTTCTCCTTTTATAAGAAATATGTCAATAGTTATCTGTTAATTATTTAGAAAATGCAAAATTTGGAGGAAAAAATAGATTTATTTAGTTTCTATTTCGCGAACAAAAGTAATCCGCCTGCAGCCGATTCAAGTCTTCCAAGAAACCTCCTGCATATGAGTTGAAATTTTGGGAAGTATAAGTCTGCCGCGCCTGCCGGAGTCCACACTAAGGCTACATTGGGTGTTCTGATGAAAGACTAGCCATTACACTGAACTCATAATACCTTGCGCTATTGTATAGAAATTAATAGCTTTAAACATCTGAAGGCGTGTTACCGTATTACTTGCATAAAAGCCCTTGATTTCTGAATGTGGTATATAGGCATATAACTGATTTAACTAAAGCTGTGATTCCGGTAATGTTGTGGAATATTATTCTTAATGTTATTGAAAGCATTTCCATTCGCTCATTCCTTGCATTTTCGCACAACAAATAGGAGCTTTAGCAGTAATGGATATCACAAAGTGAATCCAGGTGACAAAGCCCATGCTTAGAATGCATACAAGGGTATTTTTGGAAATTTTATTTCTATCTTAAAACCCTAAACTTATCTATATATATCCTTTCATTTCTCTCCTTCCAAATCTCTCATTGCTTCAGTACACAGCGTCGTCTTCCTCTTCAAATCTAGATCTTTAGTCAAAACATGAGACAAAACCTCCTCATTGAGAAATTCAGTGGAAAAATGATTCTGCAAATCAGGGTTGTGAATGAAATACTTGTTGTGTACGGAAAACCTCACATACACACACATCATGCTTGTTAATCAGCATTATGGTATTTCATCTCAATAGTAAGTCTTACTCTCATTAATTTTTGTTTAAATTTGGGGATTTTAATAAAGTGCCACACTTTCAACTTCATGTTTAAGAAACTGCCACCGTTTTTTTCAGAATTTATTTAATGCCACACATTTGACCTTTTCCATCCCATTTTTCTCAAAAGAACAGTTAACATCCATTAGTGCATAGGTGGCAATTATCCAGCTTAGTAAATGACATCTACACCCTCGAATCGTCTCACTATACCGAGTTAAATCAAGTCATCATAGCGAGTTAAGTTGTGAGTCAGAGATAAATCACAGTCAAGAACTCAAATATAACTGGTTACGACACATATAACTCTTCAAGCACGCAACATACTAAGCCTGTCCATAATCATAAACACAATTCAGGCCCTGAATAAAGCCCATTTACCATTTAGCTCGATTATATCTCCTTAACTTCAA
The DNA here is from genome assembly GCA_023531295.1 of Papaver armeniacum. Lineage (NCBI taxonomy): Eukaryota > Viridiplantae > Streptophyta > Magnoliopsida > Ranunculales > Papaveraceae > Papaver > Papaver armeniacum. The sequence goes on from JAJJWW010007526.1 coordinate 246,300, forward strand.
ACAACTATGTTCCTACCAATCAAATATGTTCCTGGAACCATGGCCATCAGCTGCACAAAATTTGAGTATTATGATGATTTTTGATGCCAACCTATGCTACATATTCCCATAGGACACCATAACTCAAACCACAAACTCCTATTGTCCAACCATCCCAGACAAGCTCTCTTCTCCCTCATCCGATTTTCCAGCCAATTCTCAACTTCATATGCACTCTATAATCAACGTCAAAAAGATCAGTTTTACACTGATTTCTCAATGGGACATTCTACCGAACATTTTAAGTGCGCCTCACAAATTGAAGATGAACTCAATTTCTTTTCCTGCTTACCAATTCTCCTTCCATGTATTGCAATCCTAACATTCATCTAATATTTGCAAACCCAATCATTCAACCAACACACATCTCTCGTTTCATCTTTCCCCGACTCTCACTTTGCACCAACAACCCATTTTCTGTTCAACTCAAACTTCAAGCAACAATAACAAGCCAACAATATCAACACCCTTTCTTTCTTTGCTTCAATAGCATGACAGCTCCATTTCTTCTTCATCTATTTACAATCCTCAATCAGTCACCACTACAAACCCATCTTCAATTTCATTACCAGAACTCATCACCTTCTTTAATTTTGGATAAAACCCCAAATCATGTGCAAACCCTTTCTCTGATTCATACCCGTTTTTCAAAACCCTATCTCTGATTTATTCACCAGTGTCTTCTTCTTCAATTATAAACCCTAATTGATAACACAAGAACAAATAGAAATCTTAATTAAACCCAATCACCAAATTCGTCTCCATAATTCATCACTCAATCAATTTTCCCCTCTTAACACTCCCAATCTTCTAAATTCATTCATGGAGAAGTTATACGGGAAGTAGCACCAGAAGAGAGGCAGGCTTTTCTCTTTTTTTTTTTGTTTACCGGTGTGAATCCAAGATTAGTATAATAGGTTTTCAAGGGTATATAGGTAAATTGCGACAGATTCTTTTGACCGAGTCAATAAAAAAGACCAACTGTGTGAGTCCTAACGGGAAACCTAACGGTTATGGCATTTAATTAATATTGAAAAAAACGGTGGCACTTTATTAAACCGGATAATGGAAGTATGGCATTTTCTAAAAAACCCCTTTAAATTTCCATCTTAATTTCAGCTATTCAATTGATTCTTGTGAACTGAGTGCTTATTAATAGGTTTGTTCTGTCTTCAACACGTGATTGACAAATTAGCAGAATGACCCAATGTATTTCCTCTAATAGCAGACAATATGGGTTCAGTAAAGGCGATTTGGATCCAACTCAGAACTTTATGAGAAGCCAACGTGTAATTTATCCATGTGTAACTACTACCATTATGAATTTTCCTATGAAAAATTATGTCTATATTTTTATTTTTTTTTCTTTAAAGTCTGTGACATATAACCCTCTTTGGGTTAGAAGTAAATGTAATTGCATCACCGTTGGTTTCTTTTTCTGCTGAATAATTTACAAATTTGAATCCGCTTGCAAGCACTTGAAAGCTTATGCCGGCAACTGGTTAATCCTAATAATGTTTTTTTTTTTGTTGTACATGTAAAATACAAATTTTCAATTTCTATAAACAACTTGGTGGAAAAACAGAAACTCCAAGCACATTTTAACACAAGTGAACAAACCATGTTGAACTATAGGGTAAGCGTCTGCTTAGAAAAGAATTGACGGGGTCACCCCACTGTCATAGTAGAATTTGATGTTGAAAATGAGAAGTTTGGGACAATACCAATTCCCAGATTCATCGCTGAACAAATAGCAGAAGAAGCCCGGCGAGCAAATTTAAAACTGAAGGAAAACTTGAGCAATTTATCTATAGAAAGGTGGTGAGTCTGTGTAAAGAAGTGTCGACTAGTGGAGGCATTAGGAAAGACATCAAGTCAGAGGTGTTGGAAGAGAGTTATGTATTTCATCTTTTTCAGGTATGAAGCTCCCATCAATTTCACTGTGTTTGCCAAATTTGGTGAAGATCCATCTTTGGAATTGGTCCTGTGAACAGCTTACCAACATCAATAATTTCTCCTGGACCTTGTTATTACCTTAACCTTGAGGATTTGAGGATTATATTTTGTCAAGAATTTAGAATGGTACCAACATCCACAATTCCTTCTATTAATATGGGTTGTGTGTTCATTGTTAAGGTATATGAGATTCCCAAACTCGTGTTTCTACCAGTAGAGATATGGCATCCTGGTCTCAAGTTTCACAGGCTTAAGAGAGTTAGAAATACGAGAATGTTACCGCTTGGTGGTTTTGCCAGTGTGGTTAGAAAATTCTCATCACTTGAAAGATTATATGTATTGGATTGTCCTCAATGGAATTATCTTTGAACTGCTAATACAAAGAAATAGTTCCCTTAATTACCTTGTTGGGATGGCTCCCAAGACCTTATTTCCCCCCTATTCCAAGCCTTTTTATGCCATTTTCCCTACCTTTAAAAGAAATTTCCTCCCCCATTGGTGATTTTCTGGCTCCGCCTACCAAAGAGGTAATGCCAAAAATAGCTCATGTATGTGCCACATGAGTTCATTTAGAAAGCTTGATGCCAATATGAGAATAAAGATACTCATGATGATGAGGATTCCTTGTAGATGAACATGAAAATGACATTGGAGAAAAAGGCTCTACAGGTAGGGGTAAGATTACCAAGTACAATTCATTTGACTAATACACAACATGTAAATAAACTAGCCAAGGCTAGTGCCTTAGTTGGTGTAAAAAAGGACACGGGTAGTAGAAAATATAACATCGCCAGTTGAGGGGTTGAAAATTTTAGAGGTAGATGTAAATCTTGTGGAGGTCGAAAACTTCCAGCAAGTTTGCATACTAGGAAGTATAAGTGCTCACATTTCGAAGCATAAGCAAAACTATTTTGTTTCACAAAAAAGTTATCTTTTTGACTTCAATAAATTGTTCTGAAATACTATACCCAAACTGATTTCTTTTTCCTTTTACTTCTAGAAATAGGAAAGTAGATTCAAAATGACAAAAAAAATAACTTCAACCAAAAGAACAAAAAATGGGGCTCTGGTGAGCTTTAAAAGAAAGAAAAAAGAAATTATTACAAATTTAAAAAACAGATCTAACAATCACAATTTAACCCTAAAATCAAGGGACCAGATTTAGAAATCTAAACCTTATAAGAAGAAAAGTTTCTTCTCCATTTCATTCATCCTCAGTCTGTGGTGAAAACAAAAATATCCGAACCCTAACCCTAACCCTAAGAATCAACCTCAAACAGATCTCTCTCATGTTATTCTTAATGTCCCAATGTACCATCAATGCAAACAAAAACATCATCCAAGTGAACAACGTGTTTCCCTCACAATGATTTCTCCTCTAAAACTTTGATTTTTTCCTTCACATTTCCCCCCTATTGATTTAGATTTTTTTCTATATCTCCAAGACTGATCTAATCAAATGGGTGGTTCCTCCTTGTCTTTCCAAATTTTTCCGGTGTGGTTGCACAAAGTGTTTTATCACATTGCTTCCTTCACCTGAAAATGTTTATATGCTATGGATTTTTTTTTTTCAACATGAAGTTTTTCTTTTTTTTCATTTTAATTATTGTTTGATTGGGAAATCTGAAAACCAAGTTTGTATGTCAAAATTCAGACTAATTTAAGTTGTTAATTGCACCTATGGCTTGTAACTCATTAATTCTGGTGGTCTCTGAATGGTTTCAGTGGATTCAGTTCACCCAGCAGTTAATTATATTTCAACAATTAGCTTCTTGATGTATCAATTATATGTTAATCACTTACGAAATTTAAAATCTGGATCAAGAAATAGATTTATATAGTTACAATTTCGTAAACACTAGTATGATGCTTCGTATTATAAGCCATATACCGTTCGGTATGGTGTCTGGATATATCTTTTTGCGAACCAATGGCTCACACAACCGTTCGGTCGGTCATGGTATAATACCAGTAGTGTTGAAAAATTGAATAGGAAATTTTAAGTCTTACTCACTTAAGCCTAACAAAAGGTTAGTTCCATGGTTCGCCAGCGAATTACGGGTTGGTCATAATACGTTGCCCTATTGTATATAATTTATTTATTTTTCAAATTGAAAAGGTTATATTAAAAGAAAGAGTCCAAGCCAGTTACAAAAGAAAAGTCATTACGACTGAATTGACAAGTTCCTAGTTTTGCAAAATTTGACTGGAAAGTATCCAACTCACAACTCCAAAGAATCACAGTTTTCTTGATGTAAAGAAGCAGATCATACTTAGACTTGTGTCTTCCTCCAAAAATCCTGTTATTTCTCTCCTTCCAAATATTCTAGATAATGGCAAAATGAATGATGTTCCAAACTTCTTTACATCTACCCGACAAAACATTCCATATCCAGGACTCAAAGAGCTGCAATGTAAAGAATCGAAAGTGGCCAAGCAATGTGAAAAGCCTTGATGAAATGGTCCCAAATCTCAAAAGATGTTTTACAATGTAAGAAGAGATGGTCAATCGATTCATCCACCGATTACACAATCCACATGAACTATTGTCGGTGCTCACTCCTCCGTGTCTCGAGAACATCTCTAGTAGGCAGAGAATTGTTAAAAATAGCCAAAACATAAAACTAGCTTTTGCAGGTATTGGTTTCTTCCACAAAAATTTGTTGAAGGCACAATCTTCTTCATTATACTAGCCAAAGCGGTATAACAAGCATTAGTAGAAAAGGCATCCATAATCTCTACCTCATCTTCTCCTCTTTAAGGACTGGAACATTCCTTAAATATCTTCTTAACAAATCCCATTGTAGTTGCTCATTTGCATTTAGTCTTGAATTAAACTTCCCATGCCATCTTCCCTCATGTATCATGTCGGCAACTTATGCTTGCTTGTTTTGACAGGCATTGAAAATAACAGGGAAAATATCCTTCAAATAGCCAATAGCTAGCCATTTATCATATCAGAATCTAATTCCTTTCCCATTTCTTATCTTGATGGTAATAAAAATTTTAATCTCTCGAGACCAATCTTGATGCATTCTTCCAAAGACTTCTACATTGAGCATTGTTATCCTCGTGAGAGGAGTAAAAGTTGTTCAACATACTTTATTTTTTGTTGAACAATCCTCCACCATAGTGCATTCCTCTGCCTAGTATACCTTTCCTCAGCTTAGCTTTGTTACACAATCTTAAACTTTTCACACCCAAACCTCCACCCTGTTTTGTTTTACAGATTTTGGTCCATCCAACCCACACCATTTTTCTTTTTTCTGAGTAGATCCCCATAGGAAATTCCTCATCAACGCCACCATTTTCTTTTCTACACAAACTGGCAAGTTAAAAAGAGAGAAATAATATACGGGTAAACAAGAAAGACAGTGTTTTATGAGCACTAATCTCCCTGCTTTGTTCAAATATTTTCCCAAAAAGCGTGTAAAATAGTGTAAAGAATGTGTGGCTTTAAAGCCTCCAACGTGAACCGAAAAAATCCTAGCCTATAATAATACTTGTGTGAGCCGTTAGAACAAATGGAGAAAGCAGATGAACGATCACAATTTACCCTAATTGGACTCTCTAAATAAGAAGAGTTTGTCCTCAGTGTTACTTCTCTTTCATTTGTGCGGCGGAGGGAAAAGAAAACCGAAACGATAACCCTAAAAATCAGCAAAAGAGATCTGAGCTCATTCCATCAATGGAAACAAAAATATCAACAACAATTTTCCATCACAATGATTTCTCCTCTCAAAAAAGTTTGATTTCTTACTTCTGTAATGGCACCATTGATTTAGATTCTTCCTAAATCAGCATCCTATTTGTAGTCCGATGGGCTGGATCTCTTTTCTGTAACTTTTCCACTTCTGGATCTTTATAATCTTGGTGGTTAAATTGATTGATCATCTTGGTTCACCGGAACTTGTTTCTATGATATTGATTTTTTCATTTCAAAGTGAAGATTTTATTTTATTTTTTTATTTATTAATCAACACATCTCACAAACTAGTCTTCTACCGTTTATTAATGTTTGTACCTGAAATGTGAAAATCAAAGTGAAGCACGAGATTAATGAGTATAATCATATTATTAGACTAATTTAAGTTGTTAATTGCATCTATGGCGTGTAATTCATTTTGGTCTCTGAATGGTTTCGGTGTTTCAGTTCTTTACTCTTATCCCTTTGCAAGTCTGATGCGTATTTCAATAATTAGCTTCTTCATTTATCAATTACGGTTTACTAGCTGTTAATTATTTAAAAAATGCAAAAACTTTATTTAGTTTTCGGTAGACGTGGAAAATCCTACCTCTACATCCAATGAACTACAATCATACACATTGAAGTAGATAAGTATGAGATGAACAAGAACACAAGATATATTTCTTGATTCTTATTACTTGGTTCGGTATGATTCCCTACGTCCACGGGGCAAATGGATGATCTTATTACTTGATTCAAGATTACAATCGATGTCTCTCACTAACAAACTCTTCACTCACTCTACAAAGCTCTTGGTGTTCTCTCTCTTCTCATTGAATTGCCCTCCCTTAGCCCTCTACAAGACTCTCTATTTATAGTTACACGTGATGATACATCCTAGTGATATCTTTCCTGATATGTTGGGTCCAGCCTAGTGGTATACTCTCCTGACGTCTTTTTACCCGATGCTGATTGTTTAATGAGTTGTGGTCGATGTCGTCCTTAGTCCCGAGTCTTACTTTGACCAGATCCTTCTTATCCTCTCACCTGCCTTGTCACGGCATTTATTACCCTTGTACTAGACATGCATCTCTTCCATCACATCCGGGTTTTACCTTTACACGTATCGACTTCACGGGCTCCTTTGGTGTCTCTTTTCTCGCGCTGAGCTTGGATAGAATGATTCGGTTCTAGATTAATTTGTTTATACAGAGAAAAGATTCCTGCAGGGTTGGGCATGTACATCCAAGATTTTAAAGACCCCAAAGGCTAAAACTCCGAAATTACTTTGTTTAGACTAAATACTAGTAGTTGAAACGCTGTGGATGAACTTGTTGTTGATGTCATATTTCATTTTTTCTATTTTTGTCTCTTCTTCTTTATTTCACGTTACATTTCTCTTCTACTAGTATAACACGCACGCGCGATGCGCCTTCCATTCTGTATTTTGTTGTTTATGTGTCATTCCATTCAATACAACCAACACTCGGTCAAAGCCAACACTCGGTCAAAGCTTGTCATTCCATTCAATACAACCACTTTCACGGATTCGTTCACTTTCAATTTTAGACATTAAACCTCTTTCTCGGATACTTCGCCGTCATGGCCAACGTCTTTCAAAGCTTTGTAAACAATCTCATACATCATTTTGTTTTACGCTACAAAATGCATATCCTTCTATAAATAACTGAACATCTAAGTAGAAACTTATAGAAATGAGTGCAAGTACGTAGTACTTGTTAGAGTTTACTTGTCAAAAAGAATTCTTTGTGTAGAAGTACCTACTGGACGCCTTCGGACCAAATTGGAACCACTATTTGAGCAGCAAATCTTAGTCATGCTCTGATTTTCAGCATTGAGTTTTTTACACCAGCAAAATGGAAAGCTTAAAATTCTACTTCCAGGGGAAAAGAAACTCGGACACTACAATCTGCAAGTTGCTTATCTGAACGTTCCAATTCCCCGAGGATCATTTACACTAAAAGATTGAACTCTGTACACCCCCAACAATGTCTGGCATTCTTTCCATCTTCTGTAGAGCATCATCAGATAAATCATACGAAAAATTGACTATGAGCACGTAAAGAAAGTGCAGACTATAGCAATTGGCATCTTCGGTACATAAGTCACAATGTGCACCAAATGTGTGAGCGTCCTAACCTTTTAGATCGTCGTGGTAGCTACACTCAAGTAATCTACAAAACTGATTAACCATCTAAAGCATACATACAAAGTTTGCATACCGAGATGGCAACCCAGAGTTCTCTTTACTGAATATAAATAAATGTGTTGGAAGTTAAACCAAGATATGGATTTGGTTCGTGGATCAACAAGTGTTGTTGATCCAGTCCGAATGGATCAACTCATCTAGATTGACGCGATCAAGTTGGATCAACAGGAATAGTTGACACAGCGTGTCATATTTGGAAGTTGGAGTTAACTTGAGAAACAAGGTGTTCTAGAGAGTTCTATAAGAGTTCTATTTAGAGTTTGTGTTATGTTAGGAATGTGTGCTTTATTTAGAGTTTGCTTGTATTAGGAAATTACTTTGAGTGATCGTCAAGTTTGTGAGACTATAAGTAGGCTATTAAGCCATGAGAGAATGTACACCAAACTGATTATCAATGTAGTCTTTTAATTGCTTCCGCGTGTGCTCTCCTCTCTCTTGCTCGATCCTACATGTGGTATCAGAGCAAGGTGAGAGGAAGGGAGAGGAGAAGGAGAAAGAGTTGGAGTAGTTTTTTTCATTGTTTTTTCGTTTTAGGGTTTAAGAGAAAAGTTAAAGAAGTTGCGCAAAGTTCTGACGAGTTAACGAAGAAGAAGAAAGAAGTTGAAGGCTTGTCAAAGCATTGGTGCTGTGCTGGTTTTAGAAGAATAACCTAAACTAGGGTTCGAAAGTTTAAGAAAGAAGGTGTAACTCTTGCTTCTTTTAGAAGTCAAGATAACAAGGAAGTCTGAGTGCAACATGAATAGACGTAATGAGAAAAGGAAGAAGTCAGCGTTTGTTTTTTTTTTTTTTTTTTTTGTTTTGCTGTGAAGTTGTTTATTAACGAGGGCAATCGAGATGGTTCTTTGGTCCGGTGAACACGGGGAATAGATGGAAAGATATCAAGACAGGGAGTTGAGACGGAGATCACTGCCCTAGCTCGGTTCCGTGGCAAGCTCCGCCTCGAGAAGTGTTGCCGCGAAGCTTAGTAGTACGTACACGGTAGAAGAACATGAAAACAAGGTAGGGTTGATCTGTTTGTTTCCCGTTGCGTGAGAAACAGGGGTATAAAGCATGTTTACCATATCTTGATTCCGAAGAGGTTCAAGGGATTGTAGAAGATGGTGTAGTTCGTAGTTATAACGCCGCTATTATTGGCAGTTGGTGTTGGCGCTCTTGATGAAAAGGATTTTGAGCTAGGTCGAGAATTTGGTACGAATAATCGATGCCGTTTGGTTTATATGAGTTTAAGAGGACACATCTCGGTCTCGAGATGATGAATGGGGACTTAAAATAGCTTAACTCCATTGAATTCCTTTGATGAAAGGTGGTGATTCTTTGTTGATATAAGAAGAGGCGAGATGAGTTAGCTGCATCGTTAAGGTTAGGGTTATTACGCGAGTTTGAAGACAAGATGGAGATTGTTGATGTCGTGTTTGACAGACACAAAGATTCCATGAAGTGAACTGAGTTATGCTCGAGAAGAAAAGCAGGACGGGAAGAAGATGAGTTTTGGAAGTTGTGGTAGAGGACCAGTAAAGGTTTAGTTGCTGTTGTTGGTGATCGAGAAAGAGATCGAACCGATGATGATCATAGGTTAAGAACTTCGAGCATGATTGTGATAACGATGCCGTGATTGTTAGAATAAGTCCGTGATGAAGGGAAGAGTTATGGCGATGTTGCTGGAGATCATGAGGTTTCACGTCGACCTAAAAACAGGTGAGAAGCTTGGTTTCGTCTCTCCTCGGGTCCCGAGAAGTATGGTTCGCCAAAAAAAAAAAAAAAAAAAAAAAAAAAAGGTGTTATGAAGGTTTGTTACAGTATGTGATGTGTTACAAAGAACAATCACAATGAGCGATTTGTTCTGAAGTGTGATAGTTGAGTGTTACGGAAGAGTCGTAACGATTCTGTAGTGTGATGAGAATATGTCACGGTTATCAAAGAAAAAGAGTTACGAGAAAAAGTTGTTACAAAAGTGTAACGGAAGAAAATGTGATGATTTTCTAGCAGAGACGTTGCAGAAAACAGTTTTTTGTGTATGTTGATGATTGTTGAGGTAGAAAGCAAGGGTTCTTTGTGGCGAGCATTGGTTGATTTTTGAAACGTGAGAAAACTTTGGGTGAGTGGTTAATTCGAAGGGTTAAGTCATGGATTCGAAAAAGACGAAAGGATCAAAGTTGGTATTGTAGTCAGAGGATGGTACAGTTTGATAGAGGATCAAATCTGGTATTGCAGCAGGGCTAGTACAGTTTGATTGAGGTGATCGAATTCAGAAGCTTAGAATGACAAGTTATGTTGGGTGGATATGTTTGAGCTTAAGGGAGGATGTTGAGGTTAAGCTCAAACATGGTGATCAAGAGTTTGTGGCAGAAACTTGGAAGTCTTACAAAGTGTGGCAGACTTTGTGTTAGTTATTGCTTGTGGCAGAAGCGTAACAAGGGAAAGATTGTGAGAGAATCTTGAAAACAAAGAAGTGTGAAGGTTTCGTAACAATAGCGTGACTGGAACAAAGAAGAAAAGAAGAGAAGAAGAAACAACAGCGAGGTTGTGAAGTAAGAGAAGTAATCACCAGAGGGTGATGTGTGAGAAGACAACAAAAGGAGGTTAATACCTATGAGTTGTTAAGTTTGAGACGTCACAAGGTTGTGAGCGTGAAACAAGATTGTAGGCGAGTAAAGTCGCAGAAGTTGAAGTGAAGCAATCCTAGTATGGGGATTTGGATAGAGTTGAGTGAAGCAATCCCAGTGGGGATTTGGCTAGAGAAGTGAAGAAATTCCAGGGAGGAATTTGAAGTGTTGAGTGGAAATCCTGCAAGTGAAGTAGGTAAACAAGTGTTGAGTTTGAGCTACAATGCTCAGTGAAGAAAGTTTAAGGTGAGCTACAATGCTCGGTGATGAGTTGAAGAATTTGGTTTTTGTGTTTGATTAGCAAGTTGTATAGAGCACAATGAGGTGTTTCTAGCTTGTTAAGGTTTGTGTTCCGCTGTGATGAAGAAGAATGTGAAGAGTGTTTGAAGATTGCTGTTAAGCAAAATTAGAAGATTGTTTCGTTTTAGTTGGTTTGCTATATGTGTTTCGTTTTTAGTTAGTTTGCTATTTGTGCTTTGTTTTTTATTTGAGTTTGAGTTTGATTGACGGAATTCCGGTGAGATCATGAAGCTTGGGACAAGCTATAATCGAGTATCAAGGAGTAAGGGTTTGTTTGGTGGTTTCTTTGAAGAAGAATGAGAAAAGACAAGAACGTGTTAACGTTTATCTATGGAAGAAGAGGAATGGAAAATGAGAAAAGACAAGGACGTGCAAACGTCGATCAATGGAAGAAGATGAGGAGTAGAAGAGGGTTACGGAATTCTCGTTGAATGATATCTTGGTTTAAGGGAGGATGTTGGAAGTTAAACCAAGATATGGATTTGGTTCGTGGATCAACAAGTGTTGTTGATCCAGTCTGAATGGATCAACTCTAGCTTATTTTGATCAAGTTGGATCAACAGGAATAGTTGACACGGCGTGTCATATTTGGAAGTTGGAGTTAACTTGAGAAACAAGGTGTTCTAGAGAGTTCTATAAGAGTTCTATTTAGAGTTTGTGTTATGTTAGGAATGTGTGCTTTATTTAGAGTTTGCTTGTATTAGGAAATTACTTTGAGTGATCGTCAAGTTTGTGAGACTATAAGTAGGCTATTAAGCCATGAGAGAATGTACACCAAACTGATTATCAATGTAGTCGTTTTAATTGCTTCCGCGTGTGCTCTCCTCTCTCTTGCTCGATCCTACAAAATGTAATCAAGATATAAGATTGTTGCAACTGAACATTTAAAGGAGTAATTGTTAACTTTTCAAAACGAAATCCAGAACAAATAGTCGGGAATGACAACTTAACTAATTTGGAGTCCGAGTGGCATAAAAGTCTGGATTGTATCTTTCAGTCGACTTACTTAATCACTGCTAATCACTTTAAATATTTGTTTGGGTTTTCATAAAGCCAAATAAGAATTTCAAAAGTGTGACTTGTTAATTAGCATCTAGCAATCGACAATACAGATACTTCGATGATGAGGATTCACGATAGATGAATATGAAAATGACATTGTAGAAAAAGGTTGAAGGTATGGGTGGTTTGAAGGTAAATTCTCCCGAGGGATTACCAAGTACAATTCAATTGACTAATACACAACAGGTATATAAACTAGTGAAGGCTAGTGCCTTAGTTGGTGTAAAAGAGGACGCAGCTAAAAATGGTGAGGTAGAAAATATATAGTATCGCCAGTCAAGGTGTTGAAAATAGAAGAGGTAGATGTAAAGTGCTTCTATAGTTAGGGCTGCACAAAACCGAACGTAACCGAAAAACCGAAACCGAATCAAGATTTTTAACCGAACCGAACCGAAACCATATTCCTATGGTTTATTATTGGTTGTCAGTTTCAGATAACCGACAGTATTGGTTTCGGTTTCGGTTTTATCTCAAAACCGAACCAAAAACCAATTGGTTAACCGATTAATAGTGACCATAGGATTAAATGATTATAGGCCGTGGATGGGGATATTTAACCCTAATAAATTACTTCACTTCCCTGAAACCAGAAAGGGCTGTGAAGGATAACCCTACTGAGTACTGAAGCCTAAAACTACCACCATCACCTTCTTGTTTTACTTCTTCTTCTTCTTATAGTTTGATAAGTAACAAACCTATCAAAGTCGACACAGATTCACCACCATCACTAGATACATCGCCAGTATCTTCTTATAGTCGGCTGCTGCTAAGTTCTTTTCTTCTTCTTCATAGATTCATCATCAGCAGCCTCACTTTTTAACCCACCAGTATCTCTCCAACACCAGATTAACCAGAACTACCACCACCTTTATTTCGATTTATGTTCACAACTTATTTAACTTCATTCAACTAATTTGGATTCATCACTTTTGGATCGATCTTGGATTTATGCGCATGTTTGATGTTACTTCTAGAGGTAAGTTCGATTCTTGATTTATTTTAAGATCCACTTCGATTTGTTTGTATTTATGCATGTTTAAAGTTTGTTTCAATTTGAACCTTAACTATTTGAATTATTAGTTTTTGATAATTTAGTTTTTAATGAGTTTTGGTTTTGATTTGTAGGGTTGGGAAGAAATTCAGTAATCAATATAAAGCAACAATTGAAATTGATTTCCTGACTAAGAAAATCAGATTTGAAAATAGGCTTTTTATTCTACAGTTTAGAGATCTTGCTTATGAAAGATGAACAGGTTTGGGTCTAAAACTCTATTTTTCAGTATGGGTTTTTTTTTATTTTTTCGATTGTTGAGTAAATTTTTTAATTTTCTCTGTATTTTTGGGGATGCTTCGGTGCAAGGATCTGATCTTTGAATTGTTTTGACTTTCGATGATATTGAGGTTAGCTCATTATTCTGTTTTTATAACTCTTTAGATTTAACTGATTTTTTGAGCTTAAAAGGATTGTATGTGGATGATTGAGTATGCTTTGTTTTTCATTTGTAGGAATCTTTTGATCTTTTAGCTGAATAACTATCACTCATGAAGATATTGCAATAATGCACAATATAACATCTGTGGAGCTCGGTTTGTAATCAAGATGCATAGTTGCATCTGAACATTAGTAGATTTATTTGTGATTTGTTCTAATTGATTTTTTCTTCAGGTTGGTGAAATTTCACTTGTTGATTACATTGGAGTCGATGCATCTAAACATATGTTCCTCACACATCAGGAAGATACTCTTTCTGACCAGACAATTGTCATATAGAGGGAAATGCGAAGCCGTTTGTAGTGTGATAATTGTCAGGCTTGGAAACCTGCTCCTGCTCTTTGTTTTGACTGTAAATCTTGTAAGGAAAGAGTTCTTGCGAACTTGAGTAGATGAAAGTATTTGTCTTGGATATCATTTGATGAAGCACTTCTATTGTGTTTGACATTTTAAAAACTATCGGTTTGACATGTTTATTTATGACTCATCTTTAGTAAAGTGGCCTGTCAGTTTTGTGAAACTGACAGAAATAAGGATTTTTTTTTTTACTTTGTTGGTTAACCATAACCGACCGGTTTTGTACAAAACCGAGTTAAAACCAAACAGAACAAAACCGAATAAATTAATGGTTTCATTGGTTTACAAAACTGGAAAACCGAGTACTTTGGTTTCGGTTTTGGTTTTGCCAAAAACCGATAAAAACCGAACCATGTGCAGCCCTATCTATAGTAATATAGAAAATATAGTAATGGTGAAGTATAAGCACTTATGCTTCTACCATTACATAAGCAGAAGTCATAAGCAAAACACAAAAAGTTAAATTTTTGGCATACCAGGTGGCATGCCAAATGAGTTTCCCCACTATGATAGATATGCCAAACTTGATTAAAACACATATTTAGTTGTGCTGGGTGGGACCCTAATGAATAAAAAATATATTCGTGATTGTGTGGTGGGGTATTTATAAAAGTTTTAGTATTATAATATATAATCAGTGAGACCCTTTAAACATAAAAATATATTATAAAAGTGAAAAATGTAGGAGAAAATGAAAGATTATACATATATAAAATTATTTGGAGATAAAGTCTTTATCTCCGTGATAAAAAAAATATCATGGCGATAAAATCTCTATCGCTCATCAAAACGCATGTAATCTCTATCGCTCACCGGAAACTCCATCGTGTATGCCTATATGTCAAAACTGACATATAGGCATATGAGTTTGGCACTTTGGCATACCCATAGTGGGTGCATATATGCCAAATATATGAGTTTGGCATACTCATAGAAATAGGCCTGATAACTGTTCTGAAATTCTATACCATTTCATTTCTGGTCCTTTTTTACTTTTAGATATCCAAAAAGTAGCTTATGGAGGCTGATCCAAACGTGATATTACTAATACAAAAAGTGGATCTTTGGTCGGAGCTTTAAAGGATGAAATTTTTTATAAAACCTAAAATCAAGGGTCACAATTTAACCCTAAAATTAAGGATCCAGATCCAGATTTCTAAACCTTATAAGAAGAAAAGTTTCTCCTCCATTTCATTCCTCCTCCGTCTGTTGTGGTGAAAAGAAAATATCTGAACCCTGAGAATCAGCAGAAACAGATTTTTATCATGTTCTTCTTCTTCATGTTCCACCACTGGAAACAAAGCCATCACAATGATTTCTCCTCTCAAGAAACTTTGATTTTTTCCATTACGGTTTCCCCCATTGATTCAGATTGTTTTTTATATGAGAGACTTCTCGGTAATCAAATGGGTGGTTCCTCCTTATCAACTTTTTCCAGTGTGGTTTCTCACAAGTTTTTTTTTATTACATGACTTCTTTCACCTGAAAATGTTTGTATGCTATTGGATTTTTCTTTTCAAGTGAAGATTTCGATTTTCCTTCCAGTTTGTACGGGGGAATTCATAGTTTATATGTGAAATTTTAAATCAAGTTTGTAATTTTAGACTACTAACGTTGAAATTGTTATCTGCATTATGGCTTGTAATTCATTATGGTGGTCTCTGAATAGTTTCAGTGGATTCAGTTCTTTACTCTATGCTTTTGCAAATCGAAGGAACCCTGCAGATAATTGCATTCAATAATTAGCTTCTTGATTTAACAATTATCTGTTGATTATTTAAGAAATGCAAAATTTGGATCCAAAAATAGATTTATTTAGTTACAATTTCGTAAACACTAGTATGATGCTTGATATTATAAGCCATACCATGGTGTCTGCCTATGTCATTGCTCAGTCACACAACAATTTTGTCAGTCATGATACGTATATATCATCCGTCTGCCGTCCCTCTTGCGGTTCAAGCCTTTCAAGAAACCTCCTGCATATGATATGAATGGAAATCTTGGGAAGTATCTGCCAACGGGGGATTCCAGACAACCGCCACCTTTGGTGTTCGGAAAAACTAGCTGTTATAAACACACGAAAATAAAGATCCAATACCAGTAGTGTTGCAAAATTAAATAGGAAATACGAAGTCTTACTTAAGCCTAACAAAAGGTTAGTTCCATTAATTGTTGGCCAATGAATTGAGGGTTGGTCATAAATCATAATACCTTGCGCTATGGGCAAAGGGGCAAAATGCCCCAATTTCGATGGTCACCTTGTGAAAATGCCTCGGGCGTTAGGAAATAAGTCAAAATGCCCTAATCCGTTAGTTTTGGGGGATTTTAATCAAAATTGGACATCTTGACCAATTAATGGAGTTATGAAATTCCATTTTTAACCTTTTAGTCAAAATGCTCCAATCCGCCGCCAACACCAAAAGAACAACCACCACCATCGTTGCCACCACCACCACTACCACCACCATCCCCACCACCACCACCACTACCGCCACCATCCCCACCACCACCTCCTCCACCACCACCACCACCACCACCACTGCTATCGCCACCGCCTCCTCCACCACCACCACATCCACCACTACCACCGCCACCTCCACCACCACCGAAACTATCACCACCGATTCCACCACCAACACCATCGCACCGCCACCGCCACTATCACTACCGCTGCCACCACCAACACCAGCGCACCACTACCACCACAACAACAACCACCACCACCACCACCACCTGAACCCTAAACCCTGATCGCAAACCCTGAACCCTAAGCTCTGAACCCTGAATTCTGAACATCAAACCCTAAATTATGAACAATGTACCCTGAAGGGCAATTTCGACTACTTAACTCCCTCTAACGGAAAATCTAACGGATTGGGGCATTTTGACTTATTTCCTAACGCCCGGGGCATTTTGACAAGGTAACCATCGAAATTGGGGCATTTTATCACTTAGCCCTTGCGCTATTGTATATAATTTAATGGCTTTTAACATCTAAAGCCCACGAATGTGTAATCATTAGACTAATTTGATTATTTTAGAACACAGCTTGCATCCAAAACTGTGAAAAATAAAAGACCAAATGATAACATAGTATTTGCAAGAACCATATTTTGGGGACTACTCAAAAATGGTGGGGACTACTTTGTGATAGGAATGTCAACCCTATACTTATAAGGGTGTCCTAAGGTGTGGACATGACTAATCTACCCTTCACCTATATATATAATCACCTCCTCCCATCACCACCACCTATTTATATATAGCCATCTCCTCCCATCACCACCGCCGCTTACCACCACCTACCACCACCGACCAACTGAAATCACCACCATCGCCACCTCTATATATAGCTTAATTCAAATCATTAACAAAACAAAATCAAAATCAAAATTATAACAAACCCATTACTTTTCATTCGTTTTCCGTTGAAAAAATGAGAAGTAATCATCAAAATGAGTTGAAAATGGAAGTTACAGAGAGAAGTTCGGTTAGGAATTATGTAAAAAAATTTGTCGAACTAGAACTCAACTTTAATGGAGGTTTTTTTTTTCAGAGAACAATTCGGTTACGTCGAGCAAAAAATGTCCAAGCCGAACTTGCAGTTCGGTTACGTCACAAAAAGTTCGGTTATATTTACGCCACAAAAAGTTCGGTTACATTGCAATTTTTTTCGCCTAACCGAACTTTTCTTTGAAAACCAGCATATTGAGTTCGGTTACGTCGCAAATTTTTTCCTAGACGACCTCCTAGTTCGGTTACGTCGCAATTTTTATTCTCCTAACCGAACTTTTCTCTAAAAGAAAAAAATCCATTAAAGCTGAGTTCGGCTACCTATGTTTTTAGAAATATTAACCGAACTACATTTGTAGGTGAGTTCGGCTACCTGTTCTTCAAATGTCGTAACCGAACTTTTCTAACCAAACCGAAATCAATTTGTAAATTGTTCATTTTTAGAAATGTTTTGGCCAATTCAAGCACCATTAACTAAATTTGAAGTACCCGTGAGTACCCAAAACATCATACTCTTGTTGTGGCTCTTAAAGAAAAAGATCTTAATTTTTTTTCTTCCAAAATCCTCATCTTCATCTTCTTCTTCTCTCTCAATAATTCTTCTTTTGAAAAAAATCAACTTATTAATTTAATCTCACTAATCATTAATTAACTCACTAATTTAATTACTAAGGGCAAGTTTGGTATTCAAAAAAAAAACTTAGATAAGGGTTGACTCATTATTACTTCTAATATCCACCCCAAAAGTTCGAGAGTAATCCCCCACCATTTTCGAGTAGTCCCCAAAATATGGTTCATTTGCAAAGCATGTTCTGAGACCAACATAGTATTTGCATAGCACTTCAAAAACTTTGGTTTCATGAATCATGCAAGTAGCTATTTTTGCCCCATCTTTATATTAGAAAATAAATCGATCTTGTAACGGCGAATGACCCTCAAATTTTTGAGAATCAATTAATCAATCTATTCTACGAGGTATAATCCACTTATCCGAGTGAAGAAATGACAAGGAACCTTTTCATTAATGAAAATTCGAGGTTACAATGAGTTTAACATCGAAAATAAGAGAATACATACGGTAAAAGTACAATACCGAGAAATCCGACAAGAGAAATAGAAGGATTAACAAAATAAGACAAATACAAGTATGAATAAGATCCGATTAAATCGGAAGGATGATGGTTTTTATCGGAATTAACTTTCAACCATTTAGTTTGTTTTTCTTCTAAAAAAAGATGTGCTCCCAAAGTAGGAGTGATTGGCTCAAATCTCTTGTAACTAGTGATGAAGATTTCGGTCGTCAAAAGATCATCTATGGAGATTCCGTCATCGGATAAGATGATGATGAAGATTCCGATGAAGATTTTGTCGCCGAAGACAACCAAGATGAAGGTTTCGTCGTTGGAGAGCATGGAGAGCATCACTATTGATCTTAAAACCCAACCCAAAAACCAAAAATCACCATTAAAGCGAAGATAAACCTCGAAAGAATAGATAAAACCACCATAACAGTGTAGATAAGTAGGAAACATAACAAAAACAACACTAAACTACTAACTAACCTAAAAATCAATGAATAATAAAGAAATCTGCTCAAATCCGATCCAAAAAAAAAGTGAGTTCTTTCACATTGATATTGGCATTTTCGAAATGACAAAACTCTAGTTCGTGAAAGATTACTTGTACCAGTTCGAATCAGAAGTTGATATCCATCTATAATAGTAACCCTAATTTATTATTAAGGACCTTATGGTTACAAGTCGAGTGCACATATCTTGCATGTCATTTCTTATGGTATATTCTCATCAAAAATCAAAATCCATTTTTGGTGAGATGTACTTGCACGATCAAAGATAGATATATAGACACTATTAGTGAAAAGTATACGATATACACGTTTTATAAAAGATTACGCTTTAAAATTTATTTATCTTTTTTTAAGAAAGAAACAATTTTTTTTAAATTTGATGCTCTCATTTATACTTTTTGTATAGAGAATTTTAAGAGCTTTATGGTCATATAAAGTTTACAAAAATCTAATATATAATCTAAAAAATACAAAGTTTTGAAGTTTTCATTTTAACTTTTATAAAAATAGTGTTTCTGTAAATACCGAAAAAAAGACTTATGAAGTATTAAAGATACATTCCTAAATTTAATCATATTTACACCTTAATTCTTCCTTAAAAATTAAATCTGATCGTTGAAATTTGAACAGGGAAATCCTAGGCTAATCTAATGTTCACAGGATATTTTTTTTTTAGACTTATACTATCTGACGGCTGAATTTTTATTGAAGAGAATCCAACGGTTGATATTTTAACCGCTTTCAAATTGTCCTACGCCCATTAAAGGGGTGGGACATGGTCCTACACTATGTCTATGGTGATGTGAAAATATAAGGATGCTTAGTTTACTGAGAAAATTGGGCATCATAGGCATAGTTCTTGCTCCCAGGTTTTCCTTTTTTGGTATCCTTGTCGACACTTAACTTTTTCAATATCAGGTGTTTTTCTTTCTTAATGAATCGGCTATTTTTTTCAATGAGGATAAATGTACCGAGTCTGAGGGACCGTGATATTTATGGATTGACACTCTCCCTAACAAAAGTTGTACCCGCCTATAACAATAGGCCTTTGCCTATTGCATAACTTTCATGGGTGAAGAAAGAATGTATTGCTTGAAAAGAGTAAATAAAAGGTGAGCCACAGCCACTGAATCCCATTCAAATTTTTCGAGCAAATCTTAGGAAGTGGTGTATTTAGAATGGAAAATTTGGTGCAACCATAGATCCTAAGGAAAACCTAAATACCATGGATTGCACATAAGCCAGACAAATTGTAATTCCCACAAATCCCATCAATCTTGCTTTTAAAATTCCACAACGAAATCCACCATAAAGTCATTATACGAATAGCTATGAAATTTACCGAGATTTCACCTTGAAGAGACCGTACAAGAGCCTTGCCCCAAGAAAAGTGGGGTGGTTCGGATCCCATGAGTTTGTACGAATTCTAAGAATGATAAAAAAAAAAAAAAAGTCCTTAATTAGCGCAGATCGCACCTCAATAAAATTCTATAATTTGTAAAAAAAAAATTATGTTTAAATTCTTAGATACGTGAACTTTGTTTGATAAGGGTTAAATACTTTAAAAACTAAGAGTGTATTTTCATAACTTAGGGATGATTAGAAAATAAAAAGATTTCTGAAGGTTTTTTTTTTCTTCCGAAGATAATAAAACAAATTTTTTTTTTTTTCTCTTCTTCTTTTTGAAGATAAACTAGTACAACCGTTGCCACGGTGGAAGGGCCGACCGAAGAACTTGACGAAACCACACCACTACGTGATTTAAGGATTCCTTGTAGATGAACATGAAAATGACATTGGAGAAAAAGGCTCTACAGTAGGCGTAAGATTACCAAGTACAATTCAATTGACTGATAGACAACATGTAGATAAACTAGCCAAGGCTAGTGCCTTAGTTGGTGTAAAAAATGACACGGGTAGTAGAAAATATAACATCGCCAGTTGAGGTGTTGAAAATTTTAGAGGTAGATGTAAATCTTGTGGAGGTAGAAAACTTCCAAGCACGTTTGCTTACTCGGAAGTATAAGTGCTTTTGTTTCAAGCATAAGTCAGAAGCAAAGCTATTTTGTTTCACAAAAAGTTATCTTTTTGATTTCAATAAACTGTTGTGAAATACTATACCCAAACTGATTTCTTGTTCCTTTTACTTCTATAAATAGGAAAGTAGATTCAAAATGACAAAAAAAAAAACTTCAACCAAAAGAACATAAAATGGGGCTCTGGTCGGAGCTTTAAAAGAAAGAAAAAATAAATTATTACAAATTTAAAAAACAGATCTAACGATCACAATTTAACCCTAAAATCAAGGGACCAAATTTAGAAATCTAAACCTTATAAGATGAAAAGTTTCTCCTCCATTTCATTCATCCTCAGTCTGTGGTGAAAACAAAAATATCTGAACCTTAACCCTAACACTAAGAATCAACCTCAAACAGATCTCTCTCATGTTATGTACCAATGTACCATCAATGGAAACAAAAACATCAGCCAAGTGAACAACGGGTTTCCCTCGCAATGATTTCTCCTCTCAAGAAACTTTGATTTTTTCCTTCACATTTCCCCCTATTGATTTAGATTTTTTTCTATATCTCTATTATTGATCTAATCGAATGGGTGGTTCCTCCTTGTCTTTCCAAATTTTTCCGGTGTGGTTGCACAAAGTGTTTTATCACATTGCTTCCTTCACCTGAAAATGTTTATACGCTATGGATTATTGTTTTCAACGTGAAGTTTTTCTTTTTTCTGTTTATTAATTAATGTTTGTATGGGAAATCTGAAAACCAAGTTTGTATGTCAAAATTTAGACTAATTTAAGTTGTTAATTGCATCTATGGCTTGTAACTCATTAATTCTGGTGGTCTCTGAATGGTTTCAGTGGATTCAGTTCTGTGCTCAAATCTGATGCAACCCAATAGTTAATTATATTTCAGCAATTAGCTTCTTTATTTATCAATTATATGTTAATCATTTAAGAAATTTAAAATCTGGATCCCGAAATAGATTTATTTAGTTACAATTTCGTAATCACTAGTATGATGCTTCGTATTATAATCCATATATCGTTTGGTATGGTGTCTTGCTATGTCATTTTGCGAACCAATGGCTCCATTGCTCACCACACAACCGTTCGTTCGGTCATGGTATAATACTAGTAGTGTTGAAAAATTGAATATGAAATTTGAAGTCTTACTCACTTAAGCCTAACAAAAGGTCACTTCCATGGTTCGCCAAAATAATTCTGGGTTGGTCATAATACGTTGCCCTATTGTATATAACTTGATGGCTTTCAACATCTGAAGTCCAAGAATGTGTTATCATTAGACTAATGTGATCTTTTTAGAATACAGCTTGTATCAAAAATTGTGTGAAATGCCCCGAATCAAAGACCAAATGGCAACATAGTATTTGCATAAGAAATCCAAGTGTGCACGTCAAAAAGTTTGGTTTCCTGAATTATACTACTGGTGCCTATTTTTGCACTATCCTTATATTAGAAACTGAATCAATCTTGTAATGCGAATGATCTTCAAATTTTCGAGAATCAATTTAATCAATCTATTTTATGAGGTTAAATCTTCTTATCGGAAAAAGACAAGAAATGGCAAAACTCTAGTTGGTGAAAGATTACCCGTGGTAGTCTGTGTTGGGATTACTTGGTAAATAATTCCACAAGACACTAGTTCTTTGGATCAATGTAGAAGTAAAGTAAAAAATAAATAAGATGCACACTAAAAGAAACAAGAAAGCGAGAACACAAGAATTAACGTGGTTCGGCGGTACGCCTACATCCATAAACGGCTACGATCAACTCTTTATTATAGAACTTTTACAGAGAATTAAAACACTCAAAGATTGATGAATCAATCACTAATTTATGAATAGCAAGAAGCTAATCATAACACTAAAATAACTCTCTAGTAATATTGCTCTATATCCTCACAAATAGAAAGTAGAAGAGAAGTAGGAGAGAAAACTCATAAGGCTCTTAGAGTTGGTGTGTTGGTGTGTTTTTCCCCAAATGAGCTCCCTCCTATTTATACTAGATAAGTACTTGGGATTCAAGCAAAATACTTGACATCCAAGTAATAAAACCTAGCAAGCAAAGTAAACTTGGTTGCCAAGACTTTACTAGATAATTCTCATGTGTACTTAATAGCCAAGCCTTCTTCTTCTCTATGCCAAGTGTCCTATAACCTCCACAAGTGTGAATATAGGATTTAATCTTTGAAAACATTAACAATTCTCCACCTTGTCAATGATTCCACAAAAAGACTAAGTTAACTGTAGCCTCCAAAACGCCTAAAGCATCAACAACGAGCAGTGTTGATCAAGTTGAGACACCTCTCGAACTTGACCTTCAGAACGATTTTCGTCAACATATCTGATAGATTATTTTCAGTACCAATCTTAAATAGAAGAACTTTCCGTTATCAATCACTTCTCGAATTTTATGATAACAGACATCAATATGCTTGGTGCGCGCATGATAGACTTGGTTCTTTGCAAGATGGATTGCGCTTTGAGTTGTCACAATACACAATGACATTCCTTTGCACAATCCCCAAGTCTCCAACTAGACCTTGAAGCCATAATGCTTCCTTAACAACCTCTGTTACAGAAATATACTCCACCTCTGTACTAGACAAAGCAACAAATGACTGTAACATAGACCTCCAACAAACAGGTCAAGCGCTCAAAGTAAAACAATACCCCGAAGTAGAGCAACACTTATCTCGATCACCAAAGATAATCGAATCAACAAATCCATGAGACCTTCAAACTCTGCTCCTTTTGATACACTAAACCAACATCTAGAGTTCCTTGAAGATATCGCAAAATTCCCTTAACCGCGTACCAATGTGCTCTCCCAGGATTAGTCATATACCGGCTAACTAATCCAACCGCTTGAGAGATATCTGGACGAGTACAAACCATAACATACATCAAATAACCTACCGCATTAGCATAGGGAACCTTTGACATAAACTCTTCTTCCTCAGTAGTAGTAGGACTTAACTGGTTTGACAACTTAACACTTGGTGGCAATGGAAGACTAATAGCTTTAGAATTTTGCATTCCGAAGCGACAAACAATTTTCTCAAGATAAGATTTATGAGTAAGAAATAGCTTCCCCTTTGATCTATCTCGAGTAATTTCCATGCCCAATATCTTCTTAGCTGAACCCAGATCTTTCATCTCAAACTTCGAACTTAATTGCTTCTTCAAAGCATCAATTTCGGACTTGCCCTTTGCAGCTATAAGCATGTCATCAACATAGAGTAAGAGATAAAAAAAACTCCCATCTTGGATCTTCTTAAAGTACACACGTTGATCGTACTTACTATGAGTGTACTTTTGCTGCAACATAAATGTATCAAACTTCAGATACCACTGTCTTGGAGATTGTTTTAACCCGTATAGTGACTTCTGAAGTCGACACACATAATCTTCTTTACCGGAAACCTCAAAACCAATGGGTTGTGACATATAAATGTCCTCCTCCAGATCACCATGCAAGAGGCAGTCTTGACATCTAGTTGCTCGAGCTCTAAATCAAACTGTGCCACAAATGCTAGAAGGATTCGGATGGAAGTGTGCTTAACAATCGGAGAGAAAACTTCATTGTAATCCACACCTTCCCTTTGTGCATATCCTTTAGCTACTAATCTTTCCTTATATCGTACACCACTAATGATACCCTTAGAGTCTGGAGTTCCGTCCTTTACTGTATAGACCCACTTGTACCCGATCTTATTTTTACCCTTGGGCAACTTAACTAGTTTCCAAGTGTGATTCTTATGAAGAGACTCCATCTCCTCATCCATAGCGGTTTTCCACTCATCGGCATGAGTATCAATCATCGCCTCCTTGAAGGTAAACGGCTCATATTCGAAAATGGATAATGCATGAGAAACACTATCCTCATAACCATATTGAATAGGTGCACTAATTTGACGCCTCTCACGCTGAGATGCCAAAGACGGAATAATCTCAATTTGTTGTTGAATGGGTTCCTCGATGGGAACCTCATCTTCATCTTCTACGTGTTCATTTTGAACTTCTTCTTCTTGTGTAGTAGATGAATAAGGAGCTCTTTGCTCCACCTGAATCGAATCTTCATCAATAGCCCTAGTACTCTCCTTTTAAATTTTAGAGTCCCAACCTGTGAACTTCTTTGAATCAAGCATTACTTTCTCATTGAAGGTCACATCACGACTGATCACAAACTTTTGCAAGTCTGGGCACCATAAACGATACCCCTTCACACCTTCTGGAATAACCTAAGAAAATTGCTTTCTTAGCTGTAACACCTAACTTATCTTCTCTGACGTGAAAATAAGCCGGGCAACCGAACACCTTTAAATTTGAATAATTTACAGGATTACCGGTCCAAATTTCCATAGGTGACTTACACTGAATGGTTGTTGATGGTGATCGATTCACTAAATAGCACGTCGTATTAACTGCTTCAGCCCACCAAATTTTTCCCAAACCCGCATTTGACAACATGCACCGTGCTCTCTCAAGTAGTGTGCGATTCATTCGCTCCGCTACTCCATTTTGCTGTGGTGTACCTTTTACTGTGAAGTGTCTGGCGATATCTTGTTCATCACAAAATTCTTTTAATGGGTCTTCAGTGTATTCACCACCATTATCGGAACGTATCTTCTTGACCATACGACCAATTTGTTTCTCCACCATGGTCTTCCACTTCTTAAAT
Source organism: Papaver armeniacum (assembly GCA_023531295.1). Taxonomy (NCBI): domain Eukaryota; kingdom Viridiplantae; phylum Streptophyta; class Magnoliopsida; order Ranunculales; family Papaveraceae; genus Papaver; species Papaver armeniacum. The sequence continues at coordinate 271,852 of JAJJWW010007526.1, forward strand.
ACCTCGGTGACTTCATTTTTCTGCTTCATGGTGTAAAGCCAAACTCTCCACGAAAAGTCATCGATAAAGGTCACAAACCACCTAGAACCTCCCTTAGAAACTGTACGAGAGGGACCCCAAACATCCGAATGGATGTAATCTAACATACCTTGTGTGTGGTGCACAAAGGTACCAAAACTGCTTCTAAATTGTTTCCCAAGAATGCAATGCTCACAAAAATCAAGCTTACACGTATTTTCTCCTCCAAGTAAACCTTTACTGCTAAACACATACAAGCCTTTCTCACTCATATGCCCAAGCCGCATATGCCACAAACGTGTTGACTCCACCTGTTTCTCATCAACTGATTGAGAAACCATAGCTCCACCACAAATTATATCTCCTTGTAAGAAATATAAGTTACCATGTCTTTCACCGGTCATCTTCAAACTACTATCGTAGTATACCTTCAAGAATCCATATTCTGCAACGTACTTGTATCCTAAAGATTCAAGTACTCCCAACGAAATCAAACTCTTTCTCAAATTAGGAACATGTCTAACCTCTGAAAGTGTTGTAATAACACCATGCGAACGAACCCGTATTGTACCAACTCCAACTGTTTTGCAGGTATTAGAGTTACCCATCAAAACAGTACCACCGTTCACCTCTCTATAAGTAGTGAAACATTCCCTAGTGGGACACATATGGTACGAAGCACCGGAATCGAGCATCCAACCATCATTGAGATAACTCTTTGATGTAACGGCTATCACCTCCTGATCAAAACCACACATTGGCTCCACCGGAACTTCACTGCCTTCCGCAATTGAAGCAACAACATTCTTAGAATTTGATTTCCTATTATGTTTCAAATCCTTTGCTTTTAGCTTAGGAAAATCAACTCTTATATGACCGGGTTTACGACAATAATAACACTCGATGTCGTTCCTTTTGAAATTGGAACGATTCTTCGACTTCGACTTCTTATTACCATTTTTACCTCCATCAACAAAGAAGCCCTCAACTTCATCGTCAAACTCTTGCTTTATTTTTCTCATAGCTTTGGCTTGTAAAGCCGAAACCACATCATTGAAAACCAATTTATTATCTCCTTTGGTTTTCCCACTTAACAAATAATCCACAAAAGTTTCATATGACGGGGGTAAAGAACATAGTAATATCATAGATTTATCCGTATCCGAGATATTAACATTGATATTGGATAAATCAGATATTATCATATTAAACTCATTAATATGATCTACTAAAGATTTACCTGAATCCATCCGAAAGGCATGGAGTCGACGCTTCAAGTAGAGTTCCGAAGTCAAGTCCTTTTGTAAGTAGAGCTTCTTTAATTTCTCCCAAAAATCCTTTGCCGAAGTTTCACCCGAAAAATTATGAGTAATTTCCCTCGACAAACACAAGTGAATAGTTGAACAAGCCTCCATATCAAGGTCATCCCGCTTTTCGTCGGTCCAATATTTTGGTAAGACCGTTGGCTTCTCCTTGATTGCTTTAATTTGTTTCATGCTAACAAGAATATCTTTTACATCAGTTTGCCATGATGTAAAATTATTCTTTCCATTGAACTTGATGATATAAAATCCATGCACCTTCGAGAAAACTCCACCAGATGTGGAAGCTGACATCTTTACTTCTAACTATGATCCTCTCCACGCTCACCGCACCACTTGTTGGGATTACTTGGTAAATAATTCCACAAGACACTAGTTCTTTGGATCAATGTAGAAGTAAAGTAAAAATAAAGAAGATGCACACTAAAAGAAACAAGAAAGCGAGAACACAAGAATTAACGTGGTTTTGGCGGTACGCCTACATCCACAAACGGCTACGATCAACTCTTTATTATAGAACTTTTACAGAGAATTAAAACACTCAAAGATTGATGAATCAATCACTAATTTATGAATAGCAAGAAGCTAATCATAACACTAAAATAACTCTCTAGTAATATTGCTCTATATCCTCACAAATAGAAAGTAGAAGAGAAGTATGAGAGAAAACTCATAAGGCTCTTAGAGTTGGTGTGTTGGTGTGTTTTTCCCCAAATGAGCTCCCTCCTATTTATACTAGATAAGTACTTGGGATTCAAGCAAAATACTTGACATCCAAGTAATAAAACCTTGCAAGCAAAGTAAACTTGGTTGCCAAGACTTTACTGGATAATTCCCATGTGTACTTAATAGCCAAGCCTTCTTCTTCTCTATGCCAAGTGTCCTATAACCTCCACAAGTGTGAATGTAGGATTTAATCTTTGACAACATTAACAGTCTGAACTAGAAGTTGATATCCATCCATAATAGTAAACGTAGTTTATTATGAACCATTTTCTAGGGACCATGGTTCTTTTGGGGGACCACGGTCTTATTAGGCCACCTACCCTACAATGTTAAGGGATGTCCTAAAATCATGAGATTACTAATTTGCCCCTTACCCTAATTAAAATTAATCGTAATCTAATAACCGCCCCAAATTTAATCTAAAACAAAAACAAAAGAATCCCTAAACCTAGCCGCACAAAAAAAAAATTGAGGAGAAAATTGTTCTCCTGTTCTTCTCTTCTTCCCCAAATCGAGTATCTTCAAAAGAAAACCCCAAGACTCCCTGGAAAAGGTCCCGATTTAGCACATCTAGCAAATCAGAAATCATCAAAACCCCATTACTTTTAACTGAATAGAAATCATCAAAATAAGGTTCATATGGAAGTTACAGTGCCTTGTTCCGTTAGGACGCGTTTAACAAAAACCCTGGTTTCTTAACCGAACTTCCTGAAAGGAAGAACACGAAGAACAATTCGGTTCTATAGGATTTCAAATTAGGTTACAAAACTGCGAATTCGGTTCGATCGCAAAAAAATCTAAAACTCTCTAGTAACCGAACTCTACCCATATTACAAAAAAAAAAAAAAAAAATTTCCAATGTAACCGAACTATGCTATTTGTCCCATTATGTTGAGTTCTCATTCAACCGAACTTTTCCCACTCTGTTCGGTTGGTTCGCAAAAAATTCTAAAACTAGTTAGTAACCGAACTCTACCCATAATACAAATAAAAAAAAAAAAATCCAAAGTAACCGAACTGTGTTATTTTTCCCACTATGTTGAGTTATGATTTAACCTAACTTTTTCTACTCTGTTCGGTTGGTTCGCAAAAATTTCTAAAACTATCTACTAATCGAACTCTACCCATATTAAAAAAAAGAAAAAAAAAATTCAAATGTAACCGAACTGTGCTATTTTGCCTACTACGTTGAGTTTCAATTTAACCGAACTTGTCCCACTATGTTCGGTTTGTTCGCAAAAAATCTTGATAAACCGAACTCTTCACCAGTTGCTTACATGTGGAGTTATGTTAGATATGTTGTTGGGTTAAAGTTTGCGAACCAACCGAACATTACTCTGTAAATCCTATAAACAAAGTTCGGTAACATATTTGTTAACCGAACGACTAAAAACGTCCATTAAAGAGCGAGTTCGGTAACCTGCGTGTTTGGAAAAAGTAACCGTACTAAACTTTCAGATGAGTTCGGTAACCTGTTCTTCACATAAGGTAACCGAACAAGCCCAAATCTACTCAAAAAATTTACATTTTTTTGAAAATTTGGAGCAATTTAACCAACATTATCTAAGTTTGAAGCATACCTAGGTACCCACATACTCTTCCTCCGATTGTGGTTGGTAAAATCCATCGTTTTTCATGTTTTCCTTCTTCATCTTCTCTAACTTTACTTTCTCAATAATTCTACTTCTTTTAAAAAAAAACCATCCGATTTTTTAATCTCACTAATTATCTTTAACTTAATCATTTCACTAATCATTACACTACCTATTATTAACACTAACTAATCATTACCCAAAATTAATTAGGAGGGTAATTTAGGCATTAATATAAATATCTAGATAAGGGGTGACCTAGATTTACTTCTAATGTCTTACCCAAAATAAAACCATGATCCCAAAAAAACCATGGTCCCAAAAAAACGGTTCTTTATTATTATCGGGTTCAGGGACGTATCCAACCCATGGAAAGCCGGGCTGGCTCCCAAGCCCACTTCTCCTATTTTTTTAAAATAAGGTTTAAGCCTATGATGAACCGATATCGATATAGGGACACTGATACGGCGATACTTAGTATGTGGGGAAATCGAAGCCCTTCCAAGAAAAAATTTCCTTGATATATTTCGTATTAGACGTACTATAAGAAAGTTACCAAGTCTTTATCACTTGTCTTAATAATTTGAGTACTCAAAAGGTTGTTACAAAAGCATTTGGAGCTTTAGCCTTTAGACAAACTAACATTCTTTGATTTCGCTGGCACTCGGAATCAAAAAATTACCAGAGTCTTGCAATAATAGTTTGGAAGAATTTAAAACCTGGCGAGATTGGGGTATACCCAAACTAATTGGGGTATACCCAATAAGACAGAATAGGGTCATTTTGAAGTAAAACCAAGCCACCCCTTAACCTTGTATTTTCAAAATGGCAAAATTGCCCTCGTTTAATTAACACTAAAATTTTGATTAGATTAATTAATTAAGTTTAAATTGATTGAATAGATTAAAACTTATGAATTTTAAGTTATGAAATTTTGTTTTTGATTGAACTTTTGTGGGATGATTTTTGATGATTTTTTTTTTTTTGAGAATATCTCTTGCAACGAAAATGAAGCACACAACCGAAATACTTCTAAAAAGGGGATTGCAAATCTGTTATATGAAATCATACTCAAAATCAAATAATAAATCAACACTTTCGGTTCGAAGTATGAAAAGCCCAAGAAGGTCGACTAATGAAGATCATGCTTAGGCCAAAAGTGGCCTAAGATCTTCATTCACCTCGGCCAAAAGTGGCGACAAGATCTTCATCATCGACCTTGCCGACTTTTGTTTTTTGACATACAGGAGATGACATAAAAAATTTATTGGCCGGCAAGGTATTCAAAAAATACCCTTCCGGCTGTTTTTGGCCGGCGAGGTATTCAAAAAATACCCTTCCGGCTGTATTTGGCCGGCAAGGTATTCAAAAAATACCCTGCCGGCTGTTGAAAAATTTACAGTCACCGCCATGGTTGTTATGAAAAGTCGGCAAGATATGCATGTTACGACCTTGCCGACCAAAAACGCAGAAATCATAATTTTCGATTTCTAACCTAATATAACAATCAAATCACACAACACAATGATGGGTTTGAGTTTAAACATCATTTATAGTCTTCTTTTCGCTAGTAGAGTCAACAATTTTTTTTGGAAAATCAAAGTTGAAGATTTTTATATGGCTTTGGTTGATGGAAGATGAAGATGAAGATGATGAAGAAGAAGAAGAAGAAGAAGAAGAAGAAGAAGAAGAAGAAGAAGAAGAGAAGAAGATGAAATGAAGAGAATAAAAACTGATTTAGGGTAATTAAGATTATTAATGGGTAAGGGTAGTTTTGTGATGTACCCATTAGGACTCCCCCTAAAACCCACAAAAAGTGTCCCTTTAAAATTGGGTATACCCCAATTAGTTTGAGTATACCCCAATCTCGCCAGGATTTAAAAGTGTCTGCGGATTGTGTGTTTTCTATAGAAATTAAAAAGATCTTGTATTTCCAGGACTGTTTGGACCAAGAGGTATAGTAAGGACATATTTCAGTGAAGCACAACATTAAGGACTGTTTTTGGGTTACCCATTAATTTTTGCATTATTAATTTTACGCTACTAAATGTAGCATTTCCATTCGGTGCATTTTCCTTAATCAGCCCAAGTATAGAAGTATGGGAACACTTGGTTCAAGTGGATGATGTGCATAGCTATTTCCTTAAAGATTTCAATAGTGAAAACTAAAATTAATTATGGGCCTGACAACAAGAATATTTTTTTGGGGGGGCCTTAGCCTAATTTCCCCATTTCTACCTCCAAACATATGTTGGCGACCTTGGGATTATGAGTTGTCTGATGTTTTAGAAAGAAGCTTCAGCAGTTAAGAGCAACTGCAGTGGTGCGAGTATAACCAAAGACCAAAGAGGAAAAAAAAGACCAAAATTTGGGTTTAGTCTGGTGTGTGATGCTACGGATGGAATACTAAATTTGGTGGAGCGTAGAGTATACGTTCGCCTGGTGTGGGGCGTGAAATATACGTTCGCCTAGTGGTGGGGCGTGGATTATACGTTTGCCTAGTGTGAGGGAGATTTCGAAAATTCAAAAAAAAAAAAAAAAAAAAAATCAATGCAACGCCCCATTCAAACAACTTTAAAAATATTCATGGGGCGGAGGTATAAACCACGCCCATTCAAAAAAAAAAAAATTGGGGTGAGGTATAAACCACGCCCGGTGTGGGGTATACGTTCGCTTTGGTGTGGGGCGTACATTATATACCCTCTGGTGGTGGGGCGTGGATTATATCAACGCCCGACTATATTTGGGTTTAGTCTTTGGTCCAGACCAAATATAGTCCGGGATTTAGTCGATAGTCGGGGTTTAGTCGATAGTACATCCCACTACGTCTCGTTCATTTACCAAATTTTTGAGTATAGTCGCCCACTGTGGTTGCTCTAAAGAACCATTTTTTGGGGACCATGGTTTTTTTGGGGACCATGGTTCTATTTTTAGTAAGACATTTAGAAGTAAATCTAGGTCACCCCTTATCTAGATATTTCTATTAATACCTAAATTACCCTCCTGATTAATTTTGGGTAATGATTAGTTAGTGTTAATAATAGTTAGTGTAATGATTAGTGAAATGATTAAGTTAAAGATAATTAGTGAGATTAAAAAATCAGTTGGGTTTTTTTTAAAAAAAAGTAGAATTATTGAGAGAGTAAAGTTAGAGAAGATGAAGAAGTAAAACATGGATTTTACCAACCACAACCGGAGGAAGAGTATTTGGGTACCCAGGTATGCTTCAAACTTAGATAATGTTGGTAAAATTGATCCAAAATTTCAAACAAATGTAAATTCTTTAAGTAGATTTGGGCTTGTTCGGTTACCTTATGTGAAGAACACGTAACCGAACACATTTGAAAGTGTAGTTCGGTTACTTTTTCCAAACACGCAGGTTACCGAACTCGCTATTAATGGAGGTTTTTAGTCATTCAGTTAACACGCGGGTTACCGAACTTTATTTATAGGATTTACAGAGTAATGTTCGGTTTGCCTGCAATGTTGCCGAACTTTAGGGTCTAGAAGTTCGGTTGGTTCGCAACCTATATGTAACCGAACTTCGCGTTGATTAAGATTTTACCAAGTGTACAAAGTTAGGTTGTTTCGCAAACTTCATACCAATCAATATCTAACCGAACTACACACAATTAGTTAAGAGTTCGGTTTGTCAAGTTTTTTTTTGCGAACAAACCGAACATAGTGGGACAAGTTCGGTTAAATTGAAACTCAACATAGTGGGCAAAATAGCACAGTTCGGTTACATTGGATTTTTTTTTTTTTTTTTTTTTTTTTTTTTTGTAATATTGGTAAAGTTCGGTTAGAAAAAAGTTTTAGCCTTCTTTGTGAACCAACCGAACATAGTGGGAAAAGTTCGGTTAAATCAAAAATCAACATAGTGGGAAAAATAGCACATTTCGGTTACATTTGATTTTTTTTTTTCTAATATTGGTAAAGTTCGGTTAGAAAATAGTTTTAGCCTTCTTTGCGAACCAACCGAACATGGTGGGCAAAATTCGGTTAAATCAAAAATCAACATAGTGGGAAAAATAACACAGTTCGGTAACATTTGATTATTTTATTTTTTGTAATATTGGTAAAGTTCGGTTAGAAAATAGTTTTAGCCTTCTTTGCGAACCAACCGAAAAAAGTGGGCAAAATTCGGTTAAATCAAAAATCAACATAGTGGGAAAAATAGCACAATTCGGTTACATTTGATTTTTTTTTAAGGGTAGGTTAGTCATTTCCACACTTTAAACACCCCTAACTATAGGGAAGGTGGCCTAATAAGACCATGGGCCCCCAAAAAAACCATGGTCCCCAAAAAAAATGGTTCCATTTAAAAGTGAAGCTCGTTAGAAAAGCCCACTCATAGAGTGTATACAAGGGTAGTTTTGGTAATTTCATTTTCACCTTAAAACCCTAAACTTATCTATATATTCTTTCATTCTCTCCTTCCAAATGTCTCCTTGCTTCACTACACAACGCCGTCGTCGTCTTCAAATCTAGATCTCTAGTCCCCCAACTTCAGACAAAACCTCCTCCTCTTGAGAAATTCTGTGGAAAAATGATTTTGCAAATCAGGGTTAAAATTTTTGTTGTGTATGGAAAACCTCACATACAAAGTGCAACCATGCTTGTTATTCAGCATTATGGTATCTCCTCTCAAAAGTATGTCTTACATTCATTAATTTTTGTTTGCTATTGCATCTTATTCATCTTAATTTCACCTATTTAATTGATACTCGTAAACTGAATGCTTTGTTTGTTTTGTTCCTAACAGGTGATTTATGAATGAAGCACCTGTAGATGTATAACAGCTCCGGTAGCGCATAATACGGTGATCATATACTAATAGTTGTGATGTCTACAAACCTGTGTGTGCAGTAAATACGATTGGAGTTCAAATCACAAACTGTATGAGAAGCCAATGTGTAATTTCTTTTCCTCTAAAAAATTATGTCTAATTTCTTTTCTTTTTTACATTTTTCATTAAAGCCTGTAACGTATAACCCTCCTTGTGTTAGAAGTTAATGTAATTGCATCACCGTTTGTTTCCTTTTCTGTTGAATAATGTACAAATTTGAATACGCTTGCAAGAACTTGAAGCATATGCCGATAATTGGCTAAACCTGGTCATGTTTTTTTTTCTACATGTGGAATCCCAAAGCCAATATTCAGTTTAAGAAGATCAAAATCTCTTCCCTAATGCGATTTCTTTATAGGGAGAGTCAGCGAGAGACTAACGACTGAGTTAGTGAATTCAAATGACTCGTTCCAGTCGGAAAGAAAGAAGGCAAGGGAATTGCGCGTACAGTGACTAACTGCGAATTTTGATGGTTTTAGTTTTTGCCCTACTAACCTGGTTTCATGGACGGATATTGGACGAAGTTTAGCCACCGTTTGATCTTTGTTGGATTGTACTCAGATTTCAAACTACTGCATTTGATGGTCTTCAAATTTCTACATATAGGTGTGGTCATATGTGCTTGTAAACTCGTGAAGGTCTCTCCAGTGAGCCTCCAAAGTCTATATGCTTGTAGTTTTTTTTTTTATTTATTTCTTTTGAGTAATTGATTTCAACCAACTGTATATAAGGTGACATATGTGGCCTGAAATCTAAATTCCAACTGTATTGAACCTTTATTTGATTTCTCCAACTGTATTCAAGAACACACGAGAGAGATTTCTGATGATGCTTTAGATGGAGAGAAAAGAGGTTGAATTAATTGTATAGAATGGGAGAATACCTTCACTACTTATAGTTATAGGGATAATTATGCATGTTGGAGATGCCTCTTCTCTTCCAGAAGACACATAAAGTGTCTATTGGGAATGGTTGTGTCTTTTATGAACCATCACACCTATTAGAGGTGTCTCTTCATCTCCAACTAACATCCATTGTGTTTATCCAACACGGAACACTTCCCCGTCATAGCGGCAAACCAAAACAGAAAACCATTTTATTTTCTAAGATATTGAAAATATCCAACAAAATTTTTAAGGGATTACCAAATTCATTCCTTATTTCAACTAAGGGAATGAAGCTTTTTAAAAATTCCAAAAAAGGTATAATGTGCACACATTTAGGGGTGTTCATGGTCGGTTTTGGTTCGGTTTCAAGCCAAACTAAAACCGAAACCAATACTATCGGTTTCTAAAAATTGAAACCAAAACCAACCCATTAACCATTGGTTAGGTTTCCAAATGGTTCCAATTAGGTTTCGGTTTTTCGGTGGTTTTGGTTAACCAATAATTATGTCAAACCAAAAAAAAAAATATTACACTAATTTACAGAAAAAAAGTATTGTTTACAAAAATTTACAGACAAAAAATAAATAAAAAGAATATTAAGAGTAGTTAAAGCTTACTCTAAATCTAGAGATCAAAAGAAGATTTAACTAATGGCAGTGACATCTCTAATGAAAATTTAATCAATGATTTTTTTTTTTTTATCAATATTCGGTTAACCATTGGTTATTGGTTCGGTTTCTCTATCATACCAAAACCAAACCATTAATCTCGGTTTTCATTTTTTCTAAACCAAAACCAACTATTAGTTAATGGTTCGGTTCGGTTTCCCCCTAATCGGTTTGGTTTGGTTCGGTTTCTCGGTTAACCAGTAACCATGAACAGCCCTACACACATTATAGGTGTGGATTCATCATATTGGGTACACAATGTCAAACAATGGGTACACATTCAAACATTTTTTGTAATTTACAACATTTTTGGGAATAACTAATTAAAACTAAACACCTTTCGAAATTTCCTCGCTTCTGTTATAGGCCGCACCGGCTAAAATAAGCAGGCTCAGTCAGGCAAATTGTACATAAAACGCACCATCACAATATAAACAGACAGAAACATGAAATAAGAAAAATTCGCAGGATAGAAGACATTCGATCTGATTTGAGATCACAAGAATCAAAAGACTAATTAAGTACCGATCCAAAAAAAAAAAAAAAAAAAAAAAAGACTAATCAAGCCAGGTGGTCAGTCAGTGGCCACAATAATCACATATTAATGTGAACGGTAATATGAACTGTCGGTTTCCCTTTCACGACAACTTCGTCGGTCCACATCTGTCGGTTGCATCGATCAACTGCTTCTTTTAAGGTTTTGACTAGATTGTGCACCCTCCAATACACTGAGGCCGAAGTCCTATAAACATTATATGCTTCAAACACCTTGCACCTGTTGGCCGCTAGTTCTTCATACAATTCCATGAGACGCATTTCAACATCATCGTCCACCACCGGTGGTGAGCAGGATGGGCGAGACCCGTAGGGTGATTGACCGCACGCGAGAGTGGCCATGCTAAACTCAGGCCACTCGCCCGTGTAATCTTTCACTGTATCGCTCACCGATCTATCTTCCAGAATTGTGTTAGCCCAATATTCATCATGTAACCCATTGTATGCTTCAATATTAGGAAACTTGTCAAAAATTTGACGTTTAGTATCTTCAACAGCATCATGAAGTGGTTTCCCAAAATCACCCGAAAGGAAATAGTCCTTGAGATCAGAATCCAGTTTCTTCATTCTCCCCAGTTCTATCTCCAGATCCCCATGGGGCATATCACGATACTTTGTCTCAGCTTTATCTATATCCTCCATTGTTTCCCACGATTTATACTTGTGTATAATCTGCATCATCGCCTTGGCTATTGACATCTTCAAAGATGATTAACTAGCTAGGGTTATATTAGTGAAATCGAAATACACTTTCAGGAAAGAACAATAGCAAACCAAAGAAAGAATTCAAATTGATAAAGAATTTGTCACACAGAGAATCAAGGGTCTAGTACCCTTTAAATACAACTACCACTGACAGTAGTTTCCTAACACAGTTCTACGGGATTCAGCTCATAAATTTCCTAATATAAGCAAACTTCTTAAACTAAACCAACTACCAATTATAGTTCAGTATCCTATAATAACTCAGATTCTATAAAAGTCTCGTTAGACTAGATTTCCATTTTCCAACAACCTCCCTCTTAGCCTCACTTGTAATAATTCTTTCTTCATCCTATGTTGTAAAAGGCGCTAGGCAAGGCGAGGCGCCAAGCCCAGCGCCTAGCGCCTAAGGCGCCCTAGGCGAGGGCCTTTTTTTTAGAAAAAACTAGATTTAGGTATAATTTGGCGCCTGGGCACCTTTTTTTCCCAGGCGCCAGCCCCACGCTTAGTGCGCCTTTGGCGCTTAAGCGCCAAAGGCGCTCGCCTTTTACAACATAGGGATAGAGTGAATTCAGTTGATTAGGTAAGGAATTCATTTCAGAGGAATCGGATCAAACTGGTTTATTCTTATTGGAAAATTAGAATCTGTAAGTTTTACTATGTATTTTTTTCCACAGAGAATGACCACCGGTGGTGGCTATGGTGCGAACCTAGCTAGTTGGCAAGGATGACAGTCCCCGTAGTGATCAATGCTTATTGAAGTTTAATGTCTTGGTTTCTTTGCTTTCTCTTTCAGTTGATTGTAATTTGCCATGTTCTCTGTTTTTTCTTGTTATTTAACGGGAAGTAATAATGTATCTGAGGATAGTATCCGAAAATCAGTTATCCCAAAAATCATTATAACAAACTGCAAACTTCTCACCCGAAAGAGAATATATACTTGCCACTGACAGACTCCACAATCGGGGAATCTATGCACAACTAAGACAAGATTTAACAAAGCACATTGGACTTTAAAAGGAGCAGCAGACGGTGCGGGGGGCGAGGCACAGGCAGATTGAGAGGGAGAAGAAGAGGGAGATAAACGTGTACAATTGAGGCAATTATATTAAAAGTTGTTGTTTATTTTTATTAATATATTTTTTAATTTAAGGTTGTTTGTTAAAATTGAGGAAATTATATTAAAAGTAATTTTAAATAAACTAAACTGGATTAAATTAAAACGACTACACTGAATTAAATTAAACTTAACTACACTGAATTAAACTAAACGTGTTCACCCATTAGCAAGACTGAATTCCTCTTTGTTTTCTTCCGAGACATCATATTCGTCATCCACATTCACATACTGTTGTTGATGGTGGTTTTTAAACAAAGGGTAAAATCGTAAAACCCCAAATAACCTAATGTCACCTAGGTGAAACATTTATTAGGACATTTAATGCATGTAGTCGTAATTAATAGGGGGTATTTTTTCAAATTAGGTTACAATGAACAAACCCCTAATTCCCCTCCGTGCCAATGGCAAATCATGCCACCACACCTAGCCCAAGCTAGGCTGCGCCATGCCAAACGCACTCGCCTTGGCCCTAGCTATGCTAGTCACACCAAATGCGCCAAAGCCTGCCAACCTTCCTAGCCGCACCTCCGTGCCAATGGCAAATCATGCCAGCCACACCTAGCCTAAGCTAGCCGCACCTCTATGCCAATGGCAAATCATGCCAGCCATACCAAACGCAGTCAAGCATGCCAACCATGCTAGCCGCACCTATATGCCAATGGCAAATCATGCCGACCATACCAAACGCGCTGAAACATGCCATGCTAGCCGCACCTCCGTGCTAATGGCAAATCATGCCAGCCACACCTAGCCCAAGCTAGCCGCACCTCTGTCCCAATGGCAAATCAGGCCAGCCACACCAAAAGCGCCAAAGCATGCCAACCATGCTAGCCGCACCTCCGTGCCAATGGCAAATCATGCCAGCCACACTTAGCCCGAGCTAGCCGCGCCATGCCAAACGCACTCTGCCTTGGCCCTAGCTACGCTAGTCACGCCACGCCAAGCCAAACGCCCTTACCTTGGCCCTAGACACTCCATGCCAAAATGGCGCCCACGCCTAGGCTTGCAAATCATGCAACCTAGGCCAAATTGGCCACGCATGCCATTGGCACATGCCAACACGCTCGCTGGTAGCTTTTCCTACCAGGGCGCGACCCAAATGGCCGAGCATGCCATTGGCACATGCCAACATCGCTCGCTAAAAGGTTTTCCTACCAGGGAGCGACCCAAATTGGCCACGCATGCCATTGGCACATGCCAACACGCTCGCTGGTAGCTTTTATCACCAGGGCGCGACCCTAATGGCCGAGCATGCCATTGACACATGCCATCGGCGCTCGCTGGTAGCTTTTCCAACCAGGGCAGGACCCAAATTGGCCACGCATGTCATTGGCACATGCCAACACGCTCGCTGGTAGTTTTTTCACCAGGGCGCGGCCCTAATGGCCGAGCATGCCATTGGCACATGCCAACACGCTCGCTGGTAGATTTTCCTACCGGGCGCGACCCAAATGGCCGAGCATGCCATTGGCACATGCAACACTCGCCAGCTTTGGTAGCTTTTTCCTACTAGGCGCGACCCAAATTGGCCACTCATGCCATTGGCACATGCCAACACGCTCGCGGTAGCTTTTCTCACTGGGCTGACCCTAATGGCCGAGCATGCTATTGGCACATGCTAACACGCCGCCGGTAGCTTTTCCTACTGTGGCGCGACCCAAATTGGCCACGCATGCCATTGGCACATGCCAACACGCCGCCGGTAGCTTTTCCCGGGCGCGACCCAAATTGGTCGCGCGCATGCCATTGGCACATGCCAACATGCTTGCTAGTAGCTTTTCCTACCAGGGCGCGACCCAAATTGGCAACGCATGCCATTGACACATGCCAACATGCTCGCTGGTATCTTTTCCTACAAGGACGCGACCCAAATTGGCCACGCATGCCATTAACACATGCCAACACGCTCGCTGGTAGCTTTTCCTACCAGGACGCTACCCAAATTGGCCACGCATGCCATTGGCATATGCCAACACGCTCGCTGGTAGCTTTTCCTACCAGGTCGTGACCCAAGTTGGCCACGCATGCCTTTGGCACATGCCAACATGCATCACTGGTAGCTTTTCTTACTAGGACATAGCCCTAATGGCCATGCATGCCATTGACACTTACCATACACGCCACTAGCAGCTCTGGCATTGCCACTTACACTCAACGTACAAGCATTCCGCACATGCCATTGGCACATGCCACACACGCCACTAGCAGCTCTGGCATTGCCACTTGCACTCAAGGTGCAACCCGCAATAAAGGCATTCCGCACATGCAGGTGTGGCACATGCCACACGCGCCTCTAGCGAGCCGCCACTTGCACTCAAGATGCAACCAACACTCGAGACATCAACACAAACCGAGGGATGCTTTCTAGGGTTTTGGTTTGGCATGTCCTGACATGCATCATACACTACGCTCACATTAAGAAAGCGTGAATAGGAATAAAGCGGTCAAATAAATGAGGAAATAATGGTGAAAACGTTTTCACCCATAAACACCTTGTGGTTACCACCTCCTCCCATTATTTCACCCTTTACTCTCTTCCTTCATGAGGCCAGTGGTACGTTTTACCTCGACTTGTATAAATAGGTCTTACCTATTTCCGCTTGGACAACAAGTCTCGGTGGAGAAAAATACAACACTCTCGAGAAAAGGCAACTTTTGCAAGCTCTCCAAAAAGCTTTCATCTCTTACAAGCTTCCGAAGCTTTCACTTTTCGATACAAGTCGAGATACTACTCTCCTGGGTATTCTGGGTCTCAACACCTTTCTTTGCTTCCTCCCCAAATCAACCCTTCTCCTCCACTTTGTGACCGAAGCAAGTCCGGAACGACCATTTCTTGGTTTAGGCCGGACTTGTGCGTATTGATCTCTCGAATCTAGAAAGTGCTCACGTGCAAAGACATTTGTTTAGGGTTTAAACCAGTTTCTCACTCACCTACCGAATTTACCGAAATCGTGGGAACGATTTTCACCTATAAACAAGCGCGATTTTGTTGAGGGGGATTCCAGTTTGTTGGTGGGGGACTTGTCCGGCTTGGACTTTATCCATTTGCTTAGTCCATATAGCATATTGTCGTTCATTCATTTTTTCGGTGTCCAAGGAGAGTAAGTTGTTTAGATTACATTCCCTGTAGTATTGTTCTCGCGAAAGAAGACTTTTCTGTTGATTATTTAAAGAAATGGCATGGTCCCTGACTCTATCTGCCTCCATTTGCATCTCCATTGCCTTGGGATCAGCATAGTTGAACTCGCTTGAACCTCCTTCTGCAGATCGTTGGGCTACTTCTCTCGCTGCTTTTGCAGCTTTCACACCACCTCCTCTTCTTCTCTTGCAGTTGGTGTTAACGTCTAGATTACTATTGTGTTGATCCTGACTACCTGGGGTTCCATCAGGTGAGGAAGCAGGCCCTTCATTGTGAAAATCCTGCGAGATTGGACCATGTGATGATCTTCCAGGCACTTGATGACCTTCCAGCAAGTATGATTAAACTTGTTAAGCACACTCAGAATGGTGAAACACGTTTCATGTTGGAAGCTTGAACCTTTGTGGGATCTTTGCCACTCTTCCCGACATCCTCGTTCCACATCCGGTTCGCTTTCAACACTTTTTCTGTTTTTCCACAATTGAGTGATAATATCTACATATTCCCTTACGGCTCCTGCAATTGTGCAAAAACGATGACACAACCCATCGACATCACGACCATGAATGTTACCGGTTTCTTCACGAAATTTTGTAAAATCTTACCATAAGTAGTTTTTTTTTTTCTTGATAATACCGTTGATATCATCTAATGTATATAATACATAATTTCTGCAAAGTGACTCGTCTTCATCCATCGTATACTTGGGACCACGAATTCTTGTTTCCTTTGTTGTGATTGTTGTGTTTCTTGTTGTGTTTGTTGTGGTGTTTGTGTTTGTTGTTTTGTTTGTTGTGGTGTTAGTTGTGGTGTTTGTTGTTGTGATCGTTGGTGTGAGGATGTCATATTTGTTAAAGATGAAATTTTTCTAAGAGATTGAATTGATATGAATAGTTTTGTTTGAAAAGAAAATGAAAAGTTGAGAGGGTATGGAAATTGTGTAATGTTGAGGAAGGTGTGATTTTAAGTTTGTAGACGAAGTGAATTTATAGGGAAAGGAAATGAACAATACGGTTTGGACGGGAATAGTAGGTGGCGCTATTAGAAAGAACGCGACGCGATTACCAAAAATGCTGGCATCCTAGTAGTGGACGCGCGTTGGTAGTGAAAACGCGGGCGTTATTATTGTTGACGCCAGCGCTAGTAGAAATGACGCGTCCTTACAACAAACGCGTGTTTGATATTTCTACTCACTGTTCAAATCAACAAATCTGTTGATTTGAACATCCATTTTTCAAATTTTTTCATTCCATAGTGGGAGCAAAATGAACAAACTCAAACTCTGAGTTTGTTCATTCCATAGGAATTGCTTTTACACTGAAGTCAAAATACCTTGCCCTATTGTACAGAAATTAATGGCTTTAAACATCTGAAGGCGTGCTACCGTATTACTTGCGTAGAAGCCCTTGATTTACGAATGTGGTATATATGCATATAGCCGATTTAACTAAAGTTGTGATGCCGGTAATATTGTGGAATATTATTCTTAATGTTATTGAAAGCATTTCCATTCACTCATTCCCCGCATTTTCGCACAACAACTAGGAGCTTCAAGAAGAATGGATATCACAAAGTGAAGCTCGGTGGAAAAGCCCACGCATAGAGTGTATACAAGGGTATTTTTGATAATTTCATTTTTGATAATCGTTTGCATACCGGAAGTATAAGCGCTTCTATTTCTCCAGAAGCATATGTCAGAAGCAAAACTATTTTGTTTCACAAAAAGTTATCTTTTTGACTTCAATAAACTGTTCTGAAATACTATACCCAAACTGATTTCTTGTTCCTTTTACTTCAAGAAATAGGAAAGTAGATTCAAAATGACAAAAAAAGAACTTCAACCAAAAGAACAAAAGCTGGGGCTCACTGTCGGAGCTTTAAAAGAATAGACAAAAGAAGTTATTACAAATTTAAAAAACTGATCTAACGATCACAATTTAACCCTAAAATCAAGGGACCAGATTTAGAAATCTAAACCTTATAAGAAGAAAAGTTTCTCCTCCTCATCCTCAGTCTGTGGTGAAAAGAAAAATATCCGAACCCCAACCCTAAAGAATCAACCTCAAACAGATCTCTCTTATGTTATTCTTAATGTACCATCAATGGAAACAAAAACATCAGCCAAGTGAACAACGACTTTCCCTCATAATGATTTCTCCTCTCAAGAAACTTTGATTTTTTCCTTCACATTTCCCCCTATTGATTTAGATTTTTTTTCTATATCTCCAAGATTGATCTAATCAAATGGGTGGTTCCTCCTTGTCTTTCCAAATTTTTCCGGTGTGGTTGCACAAAGTGTTTTATCACATTGCTTCCTTCACCTGAAAATGTTTATATGCTATGGATTTTTGTTTAATTTCAACGTGAAGTTTTTCTTTTGTTCTTTTTAACTATTGTTTGTATGGGAAATCTGAAAACCAAGTTTGTATGTCAAAATCTAGACAAATTTAAGTTGTTAATTGCATCTATGGCTTGTAACTCTAGTTGGTGAAATATTACCCGAGGTAGTCTCAACTAGAAGTTGATATCCATCAATAATAGTATTTTTCGGGAACCATGGTTTTTTTGAGGGACCATGGTTTCAATTTTAGGAGGACATTTAGAAGTAAAGTGAAGCCACCCCTTATCCATATATTTTACTTAATGACTAAACTGTCCTTATATTATATTATTTTTATATATTTTTAAACTAATTTTTTTATAAAAATTTATATTTTTTGAAGAAAAATATTTTTTTTTTCAAAGTTTTCAAATTTTTTTTCTTTTCTTTTAATTATCTTTGGTTCAACAAGTACAAATTCGCAAGTATTTTTCTCGCAAACCCTCTAGCGATATGCAAATTCGTAGGTATTTTTTCGCAATCCCATTGCTTTTAATTTGTTTTTGATTGAAAAATCGATTAGAAATCATCAAATTAGGTTTGAAATGTTAGTTACAGAGTATTGTTCGGTTAGGAGTAGTTTATAAAAACTCTAGTTTTCTAACCGAACTTCCTGAAACATAGAACACCAAGAACAGGTCGATTAGAAAGAAAACTTTCCTTGCAAACCGAACTCTTAGTTCGGTGCGTTCGCAAAAGTTTTAGAAATTTTGTACCTAACCGAACTTTGAGTTCGGTCCGTTCGCAATTTTTTACTTAACCGAACTCCTATCTGAAAATACACTGGACAGGGTTCGGTTATATTCATAAAACTCTTTGCAAACCGAACTGAAAGTTCGATGCGTTCGCAAAAGTTTTAGAAATTTTATACCTAAACAAACTTTAAGTTCGATCCGTTCGTAATTTTTTACTTAACCAAACTCCTATCTGAAAATACACTGAACAAGGTTCGGTTATATTCATAAAAATCTTTGCAAACCGAACTGAAAGTTCGGTGCGTTCGCAAAAGTTTTAGAAATCTTTTACTTAACCAAACTCCTATCGAAAAAAACTTTTATATATTTTCTCTTAGCCGAACTTTAAGTTCGACTAGATTCATTATTTTCCCCCTAACCGAACGATATACAAAAAAATACAAAAAACAAAAAATAAATAAATAAAAACGATATTTAAAATTTTGAAAAAAATTAAAAGAAAAAAAATTTAAAATTTTAATTAATTAAATATATTTATTTAATTAATAAAAGGGTAACTTAGTCATCTCCATCTTTTAGGTCACCCCTTATAATCATAGGGAAGGTGGCCTAATCAAATCATGGTTCCCTCAAAAAATTCATGGTCCCCAACCCTTTCTATCGGCTTCAAGGACGTAGCCAGCCCATGGAAAGCCGGGCTGGCTTCCAAGCCAACTTCTCCTATTTTTTTATAATAAGGTTTAAGCCTATGATGAACCGATATCGATACAGGGACACTGATACGGCGATACTTAGTATGTGGGGAATTCGAACCTGGCTTGATTGGGGTATACTCAAACTAATTGGGGTATACCCAATTTTAAAGGGACACTTTTTGTGGGTTTTAGGGGGGTCCTAATGGGTAAGTTACAAAACTACCCTTACCCTAAATCAGTTTTTATTCTCTTCATTTCATCTTCCTATCTTCTTCTTCTCCTCCCCACCATACCGACCCCCACCACCACCACCATCAAAAAAACTTGACGATCAATTCGATAATTCATCGATTCCAAAACTCCGATTAATCTTTATCAATGGATCCACCACGGAAGAAGGCAACTCGTATGAAAGAAACTAAACGAAAACCCAATGAATATAACCCTGGAATTGCAAGATTGGTTGCTAAGAAAGTGAAGAAAAAAACGGTTGAAGAAGAAGAAATTGAACCCGCTGAAACACGTGAAATGGTGCGCTTAAGAAAGTAAGGGCTTGTTTAAACTCACTCTAGTACTTCGATTTCATGTTTGCATGTCAAATTAGGTCAGAAAATTCGAATTTGTGAATTGGCAGTTGCGACGCCGACAAGGTTTTTTGTTATCGACCTTTACGGGTTTTTATAGTTAGGGTTTGGCCGGGAGGGTATATGGTTGAAGAACTTGTCGGTTGTATAGTTCTATAAGCGATACTAGCGAGGTAGGCAAGGTTATTCATCTCGTATATCATTCCATCGTCTTTTTTTAATGAAATAGGCATCTTATTATTGTTTACCCTTAGGCTACTTGTTTAGAATGTTTCTGATGCCTAGAATTTTTGCGTCCGGAAGGGTATTTATATAAAACCATTCTATTACAAAAACTTGAATTTGGTGTAGTGATGGATGGGTAGATTAAATCTATTTGATTTTAATCAACGGCCTATACTTATTGGTTTTTGGTTCGGTTTTCAGGTCAAACCAAAACCGAACCAATAATGTCGGTTTTCAATTTTTTACCATAACCAATCCATTAGTAAATGGGTTGGTTCGGTTTCTTGCTTATCGCTCTGGTTCGGTCCGGTTCCGACGGAAAACTGAAACCATGTTCAGCCCTAACTAAATAGTTCCTTCAAAAAAAAAAAAATGTAAAAAATATTCTGTGTGGTGTGGCTTTAATGCCTTCCACGTGAATCCAAAAATCCATCCCAGCCTTCATTTATAATACTTCGGTCAGCAAATGCGGGCACTGAAAGAAATGAACGATCAGTTTACAGTAGAACTTCGATAAATTAATCCGCAATAAATTAATAACTTCGCTAAAATAATATTTTTTACCGGTCCCGAATTGGGACAGTGTATTAAATTAATAACCTCGCTAAAATTATAAGATAATAAAATTTTTAATTAAGTGTCCAATAGGGCCCAACTGAAATATAAATTAATAATCATTATAATAGCACTACATTATGATGCCTTACTAAAATAAAATTCCAAAGTTGTTCGTTTGTTGTTCACATTTATGCAACATTAGACTTTATCTATGATATTTTGTAGTCCCTTGAGGAGTTCAGGAGTGCTTTTTTTCAAATTGTAGAAGGAAATCATTTAGCTTTACTATTGATAAGATTTGTTTTTTTACGAAATCGGCTCCACAACGCAACTATCATCCTTTAGTTCCTCTTCTTGCGGATTTGATATAACACTCCCAATAATTTCTTCGTCTGTCCAAATTTCCGTACTGTTATCATTTTCACCTGGATAGTCTAGCAAAATGTCGACATTTATTTGATTACGGTAATTCAACTCCTTGATTATAAATCCAAGTTCATTAATACCTTCATCTTGCTGATACGATACATCTTCATTTCTTGTGACCGAAGTGTACAATGTTGGAAACAATTTGCAATTGAATTTTGTTGAACATCTGTTGTCCATGACGAAACTGCTGTAATAATTGCCTCGCAAGGACATTGTTTTTTTCTGGACTTAATTTTCCCGTTTAATAACCTTCAATATATTTGTTGTTATTGGAAATCTTTAAGTTAACTTAAATATTTCGTTTTAGAATGTTTCGATAAGTTAATAACTTATTAGTTTATCGATAAATTAATACTTCGCTAAATTGATAGAATTTGGCAGTCCCAACATTATTAATTTATTAAAGTTTTATTGTACCCTAATTGAGCGGGCTGGATCTTCAAACCTTATAAGAATAAGAGCTCGTTATAAGTTTCTTCAAACCTTAAAGAAGAAAAAAAAAAAATCCATACCCTAACCCTAAAAATAACCAAATCATGTTCCATCAATGGAAAAAACTACATCAGGCGATCAACAACTATAAACACTTTCCCATCACAGGTGGAGATTTATTGAACTGCTTGGACTAGCATAACTTGTTTCTATGCTATGGGATTTTTCATTTCAACTGAAATTCTAATTTTTGTTTTCTATTTATTTAGTAAAGGTGGGAGAGAATTTTTGTTTTCTATAGCAAAGTTAAAAAATAAATTAAAAAAAGTTTGTATAAATGTTTACAAGAAAATAACTCAAATTTCAAAGTCTCCAAAAATAATAGTCTTTCAACGGCGTAAAAGAGTTTTACACAAAAAAAAAAACAAAAAGAGTCTGTAAAGAAAATTGTGTGGTTCTAAAAATTTGGATCTAGCAAAAAAAAAAAAAAAAAAAGCGTGGTTCTAAAGCCTTTCACGTGAGGCGCCTATAATAGTTACTTTGGTCAGCAAGCGGTCAGTCAAATTAAATAGAGAAATCAGATCGGCGATCATAATTTAACCCTAAATTCAATGGTCGAGATTTAGATCCGTAAACCTTATAAAAAGAATAGTTTGGTCCTCAATTTTTCTACTCCCTTTTCTGTGTGGTGAAAGGAAAAATCTGAACCTTAACAATAAAATCAACAAACAAATCTCTCAATATTCTTCATGATCCATATGTTTTTCATATGATTCTTCAAGATCCACATGTTCTTCAGCTTGTGATCCAAACAAAAAAAAACATCAGTCCATCAACAACATTTCCGCACAATGATTTCTCCACTCAAAGAACTTTGATCCATTCCTTGTGTTTCCCATCATTGGTTTAGTTTCTTTCTAAATTAGCATCCTTTTCGTAATCATCGGGTGGTTCTTGGCTATTTTGTGGCGGGTGGGATCTTCATAATTTTGGTGATTAAACTCAGTGAGGATTTATTGATCAACTACTTTGTTCCATTGAAAATGTTTCTATGCAGGAATTTTTATTCAAATGGAGATTTTAATTATTATTTTTTCCTATTAATTAGCACCTCTTGTCTTCTACTTTTTATTAATGTTTGTATGTGATATGTGAAAATCAAGTTTGTATGTGTAAAGCATGAGGTTAATGAGTACTCATCATAATTTTAGACTAATTTTTAAGTTGTTAATTGCATATATTGTGGTCTCCGAATGGTTTAAGTGGATTCAGTTCAGCACTGTTATCCTTTTGCAAGTCTGATGCAACCCTGCAGTTTATTTTATTTCAATAATTAGCTTCTTCATTTATCAATTATGGTTTAGCTTGCTGTTAATTATTTAAGAAATGCAAAAAATTTTGAGCCAAAATAGATTTATTTAGTAACAATTTCTTAAACAGAAGTATGATGCTTGCTTCAATGCTTCAAAAAAAAAAAAATGATGCTTGCTTCATATTAAGCCATGCCATGGGGTCCGGCTATGTCTTTTTGCAAACCAATGGCTCCATTATTATCCGTCTGCCGCCCCTCTCGGGTTCAGGTCTTTCAAGAAACCTCCTGCATATGAGTTCAATTTTTTGGAAGTCTGCCGGAGTCAAGACTTACCTTTGGTGTTCGCAAAGACAAACCATTAGTCATCATAATACCTTGCTATTGTATAAAACTTAGTGGCTTTAAACATCTGCACCCGTTAACTGATTCTGAGCTTTTACTTGCGCAGAAGCCCTCGATTTCTCAATGTGTATTGTCATTAGGCTAAGCTATTCAGAATGACAGAATGTGGTATATAGCTTATTTTACTAAAGCTGGAAACCTGGACTTTTTGCTTGCTAACCTCGCAGAGGATAAAGATGAATCCTTTAGTTATTTGAGATTCTTTTTAGAACACAGCTTCTATTTTGGAGGTACATGTATTCTAGAAGTTCTTTAAGTTTAAACAGGGAAATATCCTGTAATTTGACAAGTAATCCCTATATATAAAGCTCTACCAATAATAGATTCACATATAAAATTGAATTGGGTCAAAGCTTCATATATAGAAAGAACAGGGAAAAGAGAAGGGTGCTCGTTCTTCTGGATCCATTTGTTTAACGATTTTGGCTACGAGGAAGATATGGAGTTGGACAGAAGAGTCTTGGAAAAGGTTGATAAAGAATCTGTTTGCTTAAAACATATGCCTTCAGCCGTATTGGCACCAGAGGCAGTATCACTCTTGGCCGAAGGCATCTCTCATTCTCTCTCATTCTCTATCGATGTGTAAAACTTCAGCTGATTGTTGCAGAAAGCGAAAATCAATACCACCATGTAGCAGAGTATCTCAGACTGACTGCTGGTTTTTTGTTTTGTGAATCGATTGCTTTCACGCCTTTCCGTCGTCTTCCCTTGTATTTCACGAAGTGCCTGGATATCATGAGTTGGCCTGCATTCCACGAGCAAGTAACTCTTGCGAGTTGAATATGTGGTGTCACTAACTGACTATCTCCCTTCTTTGAAATCTCTGCTTCGAAGTAGCTTTGATTCCACGTAGTGGCTTTGATCCCACGAAGTAGCTTTGATTCCACTAGGTAGCTTTAATTCCACGAAGTAACTTTGATTCCACGAGATAGCTTTAATCCCACGAAGTATCTTCATTGGTTTCTTCTTCGTGAATGCTTCATCTTTCGTCCCCACGTCTCCTTCCCGCTTCTTATTTTAGCCTTTGATTTTCACACCTCGCCTCCACTAGCAATCTCCTCAGTTCTGTTTCCCGATCATACCCTTCCTGCAGTTTCCTTCTTTGTGTTCTTCTCTCTTCATTTTGCGCATCTTCCTCGTAATCTTCCCCTGGTTTATTTCCTTGTTGCGGGATCTTCGTCTGAGTCGAAACGATTATCGCTCCCGTGCTTGTATCTCCTTCCAACAAGTTTCTCGTCTCTATCTCGTCATTATGTTTTTAATTTTATTGTGGCTTTCGTCCTTCACGCTTCACAGGTCCAGCCTGCTTCTCGTATTTTATCCTTACTCGCCTTTTCCTTCGACGGGTTGCTTTATTTGGTTCCTCCGACATCGCGTTCTCATCATCAACATCCTTTTCCCCTTTCTCTCGGGTCGTTCCTTTGATAGCCCTAGCTTTCATGATTTGAAACGGTTCCTCCGTGAGTTCGTCTTCTTCCTTCTTGCCTTTCATTGGCATTCAGTGTCTTCTCCTCGCAATCGACGCCTTTTCTTTCATTTCTTCTTTTCATGCCTCTAACCGCTTTGCTTTCCTTATTGATATCAAGTGCCTCGCTTGATCGGTGTTCTAGCCATCAACTAATCCGGTTCAAGTATCTCCAAATCTACCTCCACTCACGGTGCAACACCCAAAGATTACTCCCTCTCCTAGATTTCTAATCTTAACTATGAGTGAATCGTTTTAGATCTACCAAACCCTAGTTTTTTTAAAAAAAATCACAAGATCTCTAACTTCTATGATTTTTAAACATTTTCCACCTTTCTCAATCTCTTAGATGAGGATGAATCCCCAATCTAAGTTCCTTGTTTCTGGACGCAAAAATGTAACTACTGTAAATCCACTAGTACACCCAGGTAAATAAGAAGACCGGTCTAAGACATGATAAGTATTTTGAAACTAGAAAATCTTTATTTATTAATCACCAAGGAGTGAAAATACAAGTTCTTCAATACAAGGAAACCCTAATCTCACCATCTAAGCTAAGCTCTCCCCTCTCTCCAAAATCCGATCCCTCATGCCTAGCCCTATTTATAGGAACTACTCTATTTATAGGCTAGTCAACCCTAATGGTGTACAACTCATTTTACTTCGCTACGTTCTCGTGGAGGTGCGTTATACTTCTCCCATACCATTTTCCATAAAGTTTTCCCCTTCTTTCGACACATGGTGGTGGTGTAGATGACAACTTTTCGTTTTACATTCGGGACAACTATCTCCTTTCTTGCTCAATAATTTACTTACTTCGCAGGTTGCCTTTCTAGCCAAGTAACCTTACTTCACCCGTCCTTATTTCGTGGTCGATATCTTGTTGGGTACTCCAATTGATCTTTCGTTCAAACTCTCCTAGTGAGTTACTTCGTCATAAGATGTTATCTCGCACACGGCTTTTATTTCGTCAGTTAGTCAATAATAGCGGTCCTGACTTGATTTGACAAATCACTGACGAGGGTTCTCGGGGCATGGTATAAGATCTTTCAGAAGGATACTCGCATCTTCCCTATGTCCACGTGGCGAATCGTATTTTGGTATCTACATTTTGTGCGCTACACCGGCTTTCATTGGGCGCCACGTCGAGTATGGTTTTTGGTATCTACACCACCACCATATTGTCTATCTAACTTGCAAGCATTGAATCTCAATTATTGTGGATTAACAATCTAACTTGCGAACATTCGAGATTTATATAACCCTCAACAATACTGAAATTAGTAAGGAATTAGCAGAGTCCATCACTGGTTGTTGCCATCTGGAAATGTTGGATCTTAGTATGTGCGAAATCGAAGCCCTTCCAAGAAATCCGTGCCCTGATATGTTTCGCATCTCTATCACTGGTCTAACAAGGGCATTTGGAGCTTTAAACAAGCTAACATTCTTTGATTTCGCTGGCACTCAAATCAAAAAATTACCAGAGACTTGCAATAACGTCCTCAAGAGGTCTGGTCATGTATATCCGTGGATCTGTTTGGACCAAGAGGTATAAGAAGACTAACTTCTCTTCAAATCCTAAGGACATATTTCATTGAAGCAACAACTACCGGTGTTCTCTTAATTTTTGGTTACCCTTTGTTAATGTTATGGAAAACATAACATTTTTGCATCGATTTTAAACTAGTAAAGAGGTTCATCTTTCGTATACGGAGTACTTTTTATGATTTCAGTGTCAATTAGAAACTTGAGAAACTTCGGCGAGTTCTGAGTATCACAAAAGTGAAGCCGGTGACAAAGCCCATGATTAGAATGTATACAAGGGTAAAACCCTAAACTTATCTATATATCCTTTCAATCTCCTTCCAAATATCTTCTTCCAACGATACGGCGTCCTCTTCATCTTCAAATCTAGATCTTTAGTCACCTAACCCAGGACAAAACCTCATACTATTGAGATATTCTGTGCAAAAATGATTAAATCGGGGTTGTGAATGAAATACTTGTTGTGTATGGAAAACCTCACATACACACAGCAACTATGCTTGTTAATCGGCATCATGGTATCTCCTCTCAAAAGTATGTCTCACTTTCATTAATTTTTGTTAGAAATTTTCCATCTTATTAGTCTTAATTTCAGCTATTTAACTGATTCTTGTAAATTGAATCTTATTTATTATTATTAATTTGTTTGTTTTTTTTTTTTTTTTACAACAGTGATTGAAAAATTAGCGGAGAATGATCCAATGTCTTTGCAGCTCAATAGCAGATTGATCCTCTCGGTGCGGTAAAGAAGATTGGAATTCAACAGAATGTATGACAAGCCAATGTAATTTCTCCCTATGTAACTGCTACCATTATGAATTTTCCTCTCAAATATTAAGTCAAAATTTTCTTTTCATTTTCTTTAGAGACTTTTGTAAGCACTTGAAAGCATATGCCGGTAACCAGCTAGTCTAGTCATGTTTTCTTTTGTACAAGTAAGATAAAAATTGCTTTATCTATTTCTAGTCTTCCTTTTGATGCTTATAGTTAAATGTGTCTACAAGATCAAAACCAAATGAAGAACAATATAGGAAGAAAAATATTAGTGGTAATTTATTAGTGGATGAACTGGGCCAAGAGCAACTCCAAGCACATTTTACCACAAGTGAACAACAGTGTTGAACATCCTTGCGTTCATAGAGGTTAGATTTTGTGCATTGATCAACCCAAAACTCCTAGTGGAATTCGATGGTGAAAATGAGAAGTTTGGGACAATACCAATTCCCAGTTTCATCTACTGACCAGATAGCAGAAGAAGCCCGGCGAGCAAATTTAAAAATGAAGGAAAACTTGAGCCATTTATCTCTAAGGTGGCCTACAAATAGAAAGGTGGTGAGTCTGTGTAAAGATGTGTCGACTACTGTAGGCATTAGGAAGAGATCGAGTCAGAGGTGTTGGAAGAACTCCAACCTCACCTAATTTGAGAGAGTTATGTATTTCATTTTTATCAGGTATGAAGCTCCCATCAAGGTTGATGCTTAATGGGTAATCAAGTTTCACTGTCTTTCCCAAATTTGGTGGAAATCAGCTTTGGACCTTGTTATTATCTCAATCTCGAGGAATTGAGGATTGTTTTTGTCATGACTTGAGAATGGTATCAACATTTTCCTTCTATTAAGATGGGTTATGTTCATTGCTAAGGTATATGAGATTCCCAAACTCAAAGTTTCTACCAGTGGAGATATGGCAACCTGGTCTCAAATTCTAGGGTTACCTCCATTTAACTTCAGACACAACCTCCTCCTATTGAGAATTTCTGTGCAAAAATGATTCTCCAAATCAGGGTTGTGAATGAAATACTTGTTTGTGTACGGAAAACCTCACATACACACACTTGTTATTAAGCATTATGGTATTTCCTCTCAAAAGTAAGTCTTACTCTTATTAATAGGTTTGTTCTGTCTTCAACAGGTGATTGACAAATTAGCAGAATGGTCAAATGTATTGGTGCCCTAATTGTAGACAATATGGGTTCGGGTTCAGTAAAGGCGATTTGGATCCAACTCAGAACTGTATGAGAAGCCAACGTGTAATTTCTCCATGCGTAACTGCTGCCATTATGAATTTTCCTCTCAAAACTTATGTCTATATTTTTATTTTATTTTCTTTAAAGCCTCTGACATATACCCTCTTTGGGTTAGAAGTAAATGTAATTGCATCACCGTTGGTTTCTTTTTCTGCTGAATAACTTACAAATTTGAATCCGCTTCGAAGCACTTGAAAGCTTATGCCGGCAACTGGCTAATCCTAATCATGTTTTTTTGTTGTACACGTAAAATACAAATTTGCAATTTCCATAAACAATTTGGTGGAAAAACAGAAACTCCAAGCACATTTTAACACAAGTGAACAAACAATGTTGAACTATAGGGTAAGCGTCTGCATAGAAAAGAATTGACGGGGTCTCAAGTTTCACAGGCTTAAGAGAGTTAGAAATACGAGAATGTTACCGCTTGGTGGTTTTGTGAGAGTGGTTAGAAAATTCTCATCACTTGAAAGATTATATGTATTGGATTGCCATCAATGGAATTATCTTTGAACTGCTAAAACGTACAAAGAAATAGTTCCCTTAATTACCTTGTTGGGATGGCTCCCAAGACCTTTTATTTTCCCTGTTCCAAGCTTTTTTATGCCATTATTCCTACCTTTAAAAGAAGTTCCCTCCCCCATTGGTGATTCGGAAAATGGGTCATTTGTCCAAAAAAATTTAAAACACGGTTCAAATGGACGAGTAAAAAATTTTATGGGTGAAATGGACAAAAAAAAAATGGCAAGGATGAAACTGGATTCATCCTGGCTTAAACTTTAAAAATAGCAAGGATGAAACTGGATCCATCCTGTGTAAAAAATAAAAATAAGAAAAATATTTGAAAATGGACAGGATGAGCGGTTACATCCTGCATTTATTTTAAATTTTTATCCATTTAAACGGTATCTAAATCTAATCATCCGTTTCACCCATGAAATTTTGATTTTGGTCTTTTTAACCAATTTTGTGTTGGCGATTTTCTGGCTCCGCCTACCAAAGAGGTAGTGCCAAAACTAGCTCATGTATGTGGCACATGAGTTCATTTAGAGAGCTTGATGCCAATCTGAGAATAGAGATACTTCTGATGATGAGGATTCCTTGTAGATGAACATGAAAATGACATTGGAGAAAAAGGCTCTGTAGGTAGGGGTAAGATTACCAAGTACAATTCATTTGACTGATACACAACATGTAGATAAACTAGCCAAGGCTAGTGCCTTACTTGGTGTAAAGAAAGGACACACGTAGTAGAAAATATAACATCGCCAGTTGAGGTGTTGAAAATTTTAGAGGTAGATGTAAATCTTGTGGAGGTAGAAAACTTCCGGCACGTTCGCATACCGGAAGTATAAGTACTTCTGTTTCTCCAAAAGCATAAGTCAGAAGCAAAACTACTTTGTTTCACAAAAAGTTATCTTTTTGACTTCAATAAACTTTTCTGTCATAATATACCCAAACTGATTTCTCGTTCCTTTTACTTCTAGAAATAGGAAAGTAGATTCAAAATGACAAAAAAAGAACTTCAACCAAAAGAACAAAAGCCTGGGGCTCTGTGTCGGAGCTTTAAAAGAATAGACAAAAAGAAGTTATTACAAATTTAAAAACCGATCTAACGATCACAATTTAACCCTAAAATCAAGGGACCAGATTTAAAAATCTAAACCTTATAAGAAGAAAAGTTTCTCCTCCTCATCCTCGGTCTGTGGTGAAAAGAAAAATATCAGAACCTAACCCTAAAGAATCAACCTCAAACGGATCTCTCTTATGTTATTCTTAATGTACCATCAATGGAAACAAAAACATCACCAAGTGAACAACGACTTTCCCTCATAATGATTTCTCCTCTCAAGAAACTTTGATTTTTCCTTCACATTTCCCCCTATTGATTTAGATTTTTTTTTCTATATCTCAAGATTGATCTAATCAAATGGGTGGTTCCTCCTTGTCTTTCCAAATTTTTCCGGTGTGGTTGCACAAAGTGTTTTATCACATTGCTTCCTTCTTTGAAAATGTTTATATGCTATGGATTTTTGTTTAATTTCAACGTGAAGTTTTTCTTTTTGTTCTTTTTAACTATTGTTTGTATGGGAAATCTGAAAACCAAGTTTGTATGTCAAAATCTAGACAAATTTAAGTTGTTAATTGCATCTATGGCTTGTAACTCTAGTTGGTGAAATATTACCCGAGGTAGTCTCAACTAGAAGTTGATATCCATCAATAATAGTATTTTTGGAACCATGGTTTTTTTGAGGGACCATGGTTTCAATTTTAGGAGGACATTTAGAAGTAAAGTGAAGCCACCCCTTATCCATATATTTTACTTAATGACTAAACTGTCCTTATATTATATTATTTTTATATATTTTTAAACTAATTTTTTTTTATAAAAATTTATATTTTTGAAGAAAAATATTTTTTTTTCAAAGTTTTCAAATTTTTTTTCTTTTCTTTTAATTAGCTTTGGTTCAACAAGTACAAATTGCAAGTATTTTTTCATGAAACCCTCTAGCGATATGCAAATTCGTAGGTATTTTTTCGCAATCCCATTGCTTTTAATTTGTTTTTGATTGAAAATCGATTAGAAATCATCAAATTAGGTTTGAAATGTTAGTTACAGAGTATTGTTCGGTTAGGAGTAGTTTATAAAAACTCTAGTTTTCTAACCGAACTTCTGAAACTATAGAACACCAAGAACAAAGTCGATTAGAAAGAAAACTTTCCTTGCAAACCGAACTCTTAGTTCGTTATGTTATAAAAGTTTTAGAAATTTTGTACCTAACCGAACTTTGAGTTAGGTCCGTTCGCAATTTTTTACTTAACAAGAACTCCTATCTGAAAATACACTGAACAAGGTTCGGTTATATTCATAAAAATCTTTGCAAACCGAACTGAAAGTTCGGTGCGTTACCTAAACAAACTTTAAGTTCGATCCGTTCGTAATTTTTTACTTAACCAAACTCCTATCTGAAAATACACTGAACAAGGTTCGGTTATATTCATAAAAATCTTTGCAAACCGAATGAAAGTTCGGTAGATTATAAAAAGTTTTAGAAATCTTTTACTTAACCAAACTCCTATCAAAAAAACTTTTATATATTTTCTCTTAGTCAGACTTTAAGTTCGACTAGATTCATTATTTTCCCCTAACCGAACGATATACAAAAAATACAAAAAACAAAAAATAAATAAATAAAACGATATTTAAAATTTTGAAAAAAATTAAAAGAAAAAAAATTTAAAATTTTAATTAATTAAAAATATTTATTTAATTAATAAAAGGGTAACTTAGTCATCTCCATCTTTTAGGTCACCCCTTATAATCATAGGGAAGGTGGCCTAATCAAATCATGGTTCCCTCAAAAAATTCATGGTCCCCAACCCTTTCTATCGGCTTCAAGGACGTAGCCAGCCCATGGAAAGCCGGGCTGGCTTCCAAGCCAACTTCTCCTATTTTTTTATAATAAGGTTTAAGCCTATGATGAACCGATATCGATACAGGGACACTGATACGGCGATACTTAGTATGTGGGGAATTCCGTTTGGCAGTTGGGGTATACTCAAACTAATTGGGGTATACCCAATTTTAAAGGGACACTTTTTGTGGGTTTTAGGGGGGTCCTAATGGGTAAGTTACAAAACTACCCTTACCCTAAATCAGTTTTTATTCTCTTCATTTCATCTTCCTATCTTCTTCTTCTCCTCCCCACCATACCGACCCCCACCACCACCACCATCAAAAAACTTGTGATCAATTCGATAATTCATCGATTCCAAAACTACGATTAATCTTTATCAATGGATCCACCACGGAAGAAGGCAACTCGTATGAAAGAAACTAAACGAAAACCCAATGAATATAACCTCGGAATTGCAAGATTGGTTGCTAAGAAAGTGAAGAAAAACGGTTGAAGAAGAAAATTGAACCATTGAAACACGTGAAATGGTGCGCTTAAGAAAGTAAGGGCTTGTTTAAACTCACTCTAGTACTTCGATTTCATGTTTGCATGTCAAATTAGGTCGAAAATTGAATTTGTGAATTGGCGGTTCATGACGCCGACAAGGTTTTTTGTTATCGACCTTTACGGGTTTTTATAGTTAGGGTTTGGCCGGGAGGGTATATGGTTGAAGAACTTGTCGGTTGTATAGTTCTATAACTGATACTAGCAGGGCCGGCAGGTTATTCATCTGTATATCATTCCATCGTCTTTTTTTTAATGAAGCCGGCATCTTATTATTGTTTACCCTTCCGGCTACTTGTTTAGAATGTTTCGTGATGCCTAGAATTTTTGCGTCCGGAAGGGTATTTATATAAAACCATTCTATTACAAAAACTTGAATTTGGTGTAGTGATGGATGGGTAGATTAAATCTATTTGATTTTAATCAACGGCCTATACTTATTGGTTTTTGGTTCGGTTTTCAGGTCAAACCAAAACCGAACCAATAATGTCGGTTTTCAATTTTTTACCATAACCAATCCATTAGTAAATGGGTTGGTTCGGTTTCTTGCTTATCGCTCACGGTTGGTCGGTTCCGACGGAAAACTGAAACCATGTTCAGCCCTAACTAAATAGTTCCTTCAAAAAAAAAAAAATGTAAAAAATATTCTGTGTGGTGTGGCTTTAATGCCTTCCACGTGAATCCAAAAATCCATCCCAGCCTTCATTTATAATACTTCGGTCAGCAAATGCGGGCACTGAAAGAAATGAACGATCAGTTTACAGTAGAACTTCGATAAATTAATCCGCAATAAATTAATAACTTCGCTAAAATAATATTTTTTACCGGTTAGAATTGGGATGGTGTATTAAATTAATAACCTCACGCTAAAATTATAAGATAATAAAATTTTTAATTAAGTGTCCAATAGGGCCCAACTGAAATATAAATTAATAATCATTATAATAGCACTACATTATGATGCCTTACTAAAATAAAATTCCAAAGTTGTTCGTTTGTTGTTCACATTTATGCAACATTAGACTTTATCTATGATATTTTGTAGTCCCTTGAGGAGTTCAGGAGTGCTTTTTTCAAATTGTAGAAGGAAATCATTTAGCTTTACTATTGATAAGATTTGTTTTTTACGAGAAACTGGCTCCACAACGCAACTATCATCCTTTAGTTCCTCTTCTTGCGGATTTGATATAACACTCCCAATAATTTCTTCGTCTGTCCAAATTTCCGTACTGTTATCATTTTCACCTGGATAGTCTAGCAAAATGTCGACATTTATTTGATAACGGTAATTCAACTCCTTGATTATAAATCCAAGTTCATTAATACCTTCATCTTCAGCGACTGATACATCTTCATTTCTTGTGACCGAAGTGTACAATGTTGGAAACAATTTGCAATTGAATTTTGTTGAACATCTGTTGTCCATGACGAAACTGCTGTAATAATTGCCTCGCAAGGACATTGTTTTTTTCTGGACTTAATTTTCCCGTTTAATAACCTTCAATATATTTGTTGTTATTGGAAATCTTTAAGTTAACTTAAATATTTCGTTTTAGAATGTTTCGATAAGTTAATAACTTATTAGTTTATCGATAAATTAATACTTCGCTAAATTGATAGAATTTGGCAGTCCCAACATTATTAATTTATTAAAGTTTTATTGTACCCTAATTGAGTAATTTGGATCTTCAAACCTTATAAGAATAAGAGCTCGTTATAAGTTTCTTCAAACCTTAAAGAATAAAAAAAAAAAATCCATACCCTAACCCTAAAAATAACCAAATCATGTTCCATCAATGGAAAAAACTACATCAGGCGATCAACAACTATAAACACTTTCCCATCACAGGTGGAGATTTATTGAACTGCTTGGACTAGCATAACTTGTTTCTATGCTATGGGATTTTTCATTTCAACTGAAATTCTAATTTTTGTTTTCTATTTATTTAGTAAAGGTGGGAGAGAATTTTTGTTTTCTATAGCAAAGTTAAAAAATAAATTAAAAAAAGTTTGTATAAATGTTTACAAGAAAATAACTCAAATTTCAAAGTCTCCAAAAATAATAGTCTTTCAACGGCGTAAAAGAGTTTTACACAAAAAAAAAAAACAAAAAGAGTCTGTAAAGAAAATTGTGTGGTTCTAAAAATTTGGATCTAGCAAAAAAAAAAAAAAAAAAGCGTGGTTCTAAAGCCTTTCACGTGAGGCGCCTATAATAGTTACTTTGGTCAGCAAGCGGTCAGTCAAATTAAATAGAGAAATCAGATCGGCGATCATAATTTAACCCTAAATTCAATGGTCGAGATTTAGATCCGTAAACCTTATAAAAAGAATAGTTTGGTCCTCAATTTTTCTACTCCCTTTTCTGTGTGGTGAAAGGAAAAATCTGAACCTTAACAATAAAATCAACAAACAAATCTCTCAATATTCTTCATGATCCATATGTTTTTCATATGATTCTTCAAGATCCACATGTTCTTCAGCTTGTGATCCAAACAAAAAAAAAACATCAGTCCATCAACAACATTTCCGCACAATGATTTCTCCACTCAAAGAACTTTGATCCATTCCTTGTGTTTCCCATCATTGGTTTAGTTTCTTTCTAAATTAGCATCCTTTTCGTAATCATCGGGTGGTTCTTGGCTATTTTGTGGCGGGTGGGATCTTCATAATTTTGGTGATTAAACTCAGTGAGGATTTATTGATCAACTACTTTGTTCCATTGAAAATGTTTCTATGCAGGAATTTTTATTCAAATGGAGATTTTAATTATTATTTTTTCCTATTAATTAGCACCTCTTGTCTTCTACTTTTTATTAATGTTTGTATGTGATATGTGAAAATCAAGTTTGTATGTGTAAAGCATGAGGTTAATGAGTACTCATCATAATTTTAGACTAATTTTTAAGTTGTTAATTGCATATATTGTGGTCTCCGAATGGTTTAAGTGGATTCAGTTCAGCACTGTTATCCTTTTGCAAGTCTGATGCAACCCTGCAGTTTATTTTATTTCAATAATTAGCTTCTTCATTTATCAATTATGGTTTAGCTTGCTGTTAATTATTTAAGAAATGCAAAAAATTTTGAGCCAAAATAGATTTATTTAGTAACAATTTCTTAAACAGAAGTATGATGCTTGCTTCAATGCTTCAAAAAAAAAAAAAAAATGATGCTTGCTTCATATTAAGCCATGCCATGGGGTCCGGCTATGTCTTTTTGCAAACCAATGGCTCCATTATTATCCGTCTGTAGCCCCTCTCGGGTTCAGGTCTTTCAAGAAACCTCCTGCATATGAGTTCAATTTTTTGGAAGTCTGTAGGAGTCAAGACTTACCTTTGGTGTTCGCAAAGACAAACCATTAGTCATCATAATACCTTGCTATTGTATAAAACTTAGTGGCTTTAAACATCGCACCCGTTAGCGATTTGAGCTTTTACTTGCGCGAAGCCCTCGATTTCTCAATGTGTATTGTCATTAGGCTAAGCTATTAGAATGACGAATGTGGTATATAGCTTATTTTACTAAAGCCGGAACCTGGACTTTTGCTTGCTAACCTCGCAGAGGATAAAGATGAATCCTTTAGTTATTTGAGATTCTTTTTAGAACACGACTTCTATTTTGGAGGTACATGTATTCTAGAAGTTCTTTAAGTTTAAACAGGAAATATCTGTAATTTGACAAGTAATCCCTATATATAAAGCTCTACCAATAATAGATTCACATATAAAATTGAATTGGGTCAAAGCTTCATATATAGAAAGAACGAGGGGAAAAGAAGGGTGCTCGTTCTTCCGGATCCATTTGTTTAACGTTTTGGCTACGAGAAGATATGGAGTTGGACCAGAAGAGTCTTGGAAAAGCCGATAAAGAACTGTTTGCTTAAAACATATGCCTTGCCTAGTATTGGCACACCAGGCAAGTATCACTCTTGGCGAAGGCATCTCTCATTCTCTCTCATTCTCTATCGATGTAAAACTTCGGTGATTGTTGCGGAGCGAAAATCAATACCACCATGCGAGTATCTCGCATCGTATTGCTGTTTTTTGTTTTGTGAATCGATTGCTTTCACGCCTTTAGTCGTCTTCCCTTGTATTTCACGAAGCGCCTGGATATCATGAGTTGGCCTGCATTCCACGAGCAAGTAACTCTTGCGAGTTGAATATGTGGTGTCACTAACTGACTATCTCCCTTCTTTGAAATCTCTGCTTCGAAGTAGCTTTGATTCCACGTAGTGGCTTTGATCCCACGAAGTAGCTTTGATTCCACTAGGTAGCTTTAATTCCACGAAGTAACTTTGATTCCACGAGATAGCTTTAATCCCACGAAGTATCTTCATTGGTTTCTTCTTCGTGAATGCTTCATCTTTCGTCCCCACGTCTCCTTCCCGCTTCTTATTTTAGCCTTTGATTTTCACACCTCGCCTCCACTAGCAATCTCCTCAGTTCGCGTTTCCGATCCTTACCCTTCCTGGGAGTTTCCTTCTTTGTGTTCTTCTCTCTTCATTTTTAGCATCTTCCTCGTAATCTTCCCCTGGTTTATTTCCTTGTTGCGGGATCTTGTCCGAGTCGAAACGATTATCGCTCCGTGCTTATATCTCCTTCCAACAAGTTTCTCGTCTCTATCTCGTCATTATGTTTTTAATTTTATTGTGGCTTTCGTCCTTCACGCTTCACAGGTCCAGCCTGCTTCTCGTATTTTATCCTTACTCGCCTTTTCCTTCGACGGGTTGCTTTATTTGGTTCCTCGGACATCGCGTTCTCATCATCAACATCCTTTTCCCCTTTCTCTCGGGTCGTTCCTTTGATAGCCCTAGCTTTCATGATTTGAACAGGTTCCTCCGTGAGTTCAGCGTCTTCTTCCTTCTTGCCTTTCCGCTGGCATTCAGTGTCTTCTCCCTCTGCAACTGACGCCTTTTCTTTCATTTCTTCTTTTCATGCCTCTAACCGCTTGCTTCTCCTTATTGATATCAAGTGCCTCGCTTGATCTGGTGTTCTAGCCATCAACTAATCTCTGGTTCGGTATCTCCAAATCTACCTCCACTCACGGTGCAACACCCAAAGATTACTCCCTCTCCTAGATTTCTAATCTTAACTATGAGTGAATCGTTTTAGATCTACCAAACCCTAGTTTTTTTAAAAAATCACAAGATCTCTAACTTCTATGATTTTTAAACATTTTCCACCTTTCTCAATCTCTTAGATGAGGATGAATCCCCAATCTAAGTTCCTTGTTTCTGGACGCAAAAATGTAACTACTGTAAATCCACTAGTACACCCAGGTAAATAAGAAGACCGGTCTAAGACATGATAAGTATTTTGAAACTAGAAAATCTTTATTTATTAATCACCAAGGAGTGAAAATACAAGTTCTTCAATACAAGGAAACCCTAATCTCACCATCTAAGCTAAGCTCTCCCCTCTCTCCAAAATCCGATCCCTCATGCCTAGCCCCAGAACCTCTATTTATAGGCTAGTCAACCCTAATGGTGTACAACTCATTTTACTTCGCTACGTTCTCGTGGAGGTGCGTTATACTTCTCCCATACCATTTTCCATAAAGTTTTCCCCTTCTTTCGCTGACAACTTTCGTTTCTGTCGGGACAACTATCTCCTTTCTTGCTCAATAATTTACTTACTTCGCAGGTTACCTTTCTAGCCAAGTAACCTTACTTCACCCGTCCTTATTTCGTGGTCGATATCTTGTTGGGTAATCCAATTGATCTTTCGTTCAAACTCTCCTAGTGAGTTACTTCGTCATAAGATGTTATCTCGCACACGGCTTTTATTTCGTCAGTTAGTCAATAATAGCGGTCCTGACTTGATTTGACAAATCACTGACGAGGGTTCTCGGGGCATGGTATAAGATCTTTCGGAAGGATACTCGCATCTTCCCTATGTCCACGTGGCGAATCGTATTTTGGTATCTACATTTTGTGCGCTACACCGGCTTTCATTGGGCGCCACGTCGAGTATGGTTTTTGGTATCTACACCACCACCATATTGTCTATCTAACTTGCAAGCATTGAATCTCAATTATTGTGGATTAACAATCTAACTTGCGAACATTCGAGATTTATATAACCCTCAACAATCTTTTGAAATTAGTAAGGAATTAGCGAGTCCATCTTTGGTTGTTGCCATCTGAAATGTTGGATCTTAGTATGTGCGAAATCGAAGCCCTTCCAAGAAATCCGTGCCTTTGATATGTTTCGCATCTCTATCACTGGTCTAACAAGGGCATTTGGAGCTTTAAACAAGCTAACATTCTTTGATTTCGCTGGCACTCAAATCAAAAAATTACCAGAGACTTGCAATAACGTCCTCAAGAGGTACAGTCATGTATATCCAGGACTGTTTGGACCAAGAGGTATAAGGAAGACTAACTTCTCTTCAAATCCTAAGGACATATTTCAGTGAAGCACAACAACTACCAGTGTTCTCTTCTGTTTTTTGGTTACCCTTTGTTAATGTTATGGAAAACATAACATTTTTGCATCGATTTTAAACTAGTAAAGAGGTTCATCTTTCGTATACGGAGTACTTTTTATGATTTCAGTGTCAATTAGGAAACCAGAAACTTCGGCAGTTACCGATATCACAAAGTGAAGCCCGGTGACAAAGCCCATGATTAGAATGTATACAAGGGTAAAACCCTAAACTTATCTATATATCCTTTCAATCTCCTTCCAAATATCTTCTTCCAACGATACGGCGTCCTCTTCATCTTCAAATCTAGATCTTTAGTCACCTAACTTCAGACAAAACCTCATACTATTGAGATATTCTGTGCAAAAATGATTCTGCAAATCAGGGTTGTGAATGAAATACTTGTTGTGTATGGAAAACCTCACATACACACAGCAACTATGCTTGTTAATCAGCATCATGGTATCTCCTCTCAAAAGTATGTCTCACTTTCATTAATTTTTGTTAGAAATTTTCCATCTTATTAGTCTTAATTTCAGCTATTTAACTGATTCTTGTAAACTGAATCTTATTTATTATTATTAATTTGTTTGTTTTTTTTTACAACAGGTGATTGAAAAATTAGCAGAATGATCCAATGTACTGCAGCTCCAATAGCAGATTGATCCTCTCGGTGCAGTAAAGAAGATTGGAATTCAACACAGAACTGTATGACAAGCCAATGTGTAATTTCTCCCTATGTAACTGCTACCATTATGAATTTTCCTCTCAAATATTAAGTCAAAATTTTCTTTTCATTTTCTTTAGAGACTTTTGTAAGCACTTGAAAGCATATGCCGGTAACCGGCTAGTCCTAGTCATGTTTTCTTTTGTACAAGTAAGATAAAAATTGCTTTATCTATTTCTAGTCTTCCTTTTGATGCTTATAGTTAAATGTGTCTACAAGATCAAAACCAAATGAAGAACAATATAGGAAGAAAAATATTAGTGGTAATTTATTAGTGGATGAACTGGGCCAAGAGCAACTCCAAGCACATTTTACCACAAGTGAACAACAGTGTTGAACATCCTTGCGTTCATAGAGGTTAGATTTTGTGCATTGATAAACCCAAAACTCCTAGTGGAGTTCGATGGTGAAAATGAGAAGTTTGGGACAATACCAATTCCCAGATTCATCTACTGACCAGATAGCAGAAGAAGCCCGGCGAGCAAATTTAAAAATGAAGGAAAACTTGAGCCATTTATCTCTAAGGTGGCCTACAAATAGAAAGGTGGTGAGTCTGTGTAAAGATGTGTCGACTACTGTAGGCATTAGGAAGAGATCGAGTCAGAGGTGTTGGAAGAACTCCAACCTCACCCTAATTTGAGAGAGTTATGTATTTCATTTTTATCAGGTATGAAGCTCCCATCAAGGTTGATGCTTAATGGGTAATCAAGTTTCACTGTCTTTCCCAAATTTGGTGGAAATCCAGCTTTGGACCTTGTTATTATCTCAATCTCGAGGAATTGAGGATTGTTTTTTGTCATGACTTGAGAATGGTATCAACATTTTCCTTCTATTAAGATGGGTTATGTTCATTGCTAAGGTATATGAGATTCCCAAACTCAAAGTTTCTACCAGTGGAGATATGGCAACCTGGTCTCAAATTCTAGGGTTACCTCCATTTAACTTCAGACACAACCTCCTCCTATTGAGAATTTCTGTGCAAAAATGATTCTCCAAATCAGGGTTGTGAATGAAATACTTGTTGTGTACGGAAAACCTCACATACACACACTTGTTATTAAGCATTATGGTATTTCCTCTCAAAAGTAAGTCTTACTCTTATTAATAGGTTTGTTCTGTCTTCAACAGGTGATTGACAAATTAGCAGAATGGTCAAATGTATTGGTGCCCTAATTGTAGACAATATGGGTTCGGGTTCAGTAAAGGCGATTTGGATCCAACTCAGAACTGTATGAGAAGCCAACGTGTAATTTCTCCATGCGTAACTGCTGCCATTATGAATTTTCCTCTCAAAACTTATGTCTATATTTTTATTTTATTTTCTTTAAAGCCTCTTACATATACCCCTCTTTGGGTTAGAAGTAAATGTAATTGCATCACCGTTGGTTTCTTTTTCTGCTGAATAACTTACAAATTTGAATCCGCTTCGAAGCACTTGAAAGCTTATGCCGGCAACTGGCTAATCCTAATCATGTTTTTTTGTTGTACACGTAAAATACAAATTTGCAATTTCCATAAACAATTTGGTGGAAAAACAGAAACTCCAAGCACATTTTAACACAAGTGAACAAACAATGTTGAACTATAGGGTAAGCGTCTGCATAGAAAAGAATTGACGGGGTCTCAAGTTTCACAGGCTTAAGAGAGTTAGAAATACGAGAATGTTACCGCTTGGTGGTTTGTGAGTGGTTAGAAAATTCTCATCACTTGAAAGATTATATGTATTGGATTGCCATCAATGGAATTATCTTTGAACTGCTAAAACGTACAAAGAAATAGTTCCCTTAATTACCTTGTTGGGATGGCTCCCAAGACCTTTTATTTTCCCTGTTCCAAGCTTTTTTATGCCATTATTCCTACCTTTAAAAGAAGTTCCCTCCCCCATTGGTGATTCGGAAAATGGGTCATTTGTCCAAAAAAATTTAAAACACGGTTCAAATGGACGAGTAAAAAATTTTATGGGTGAAATGGACAAAAAAATGGCAAGGATGGCCCTGGATTCATCTGGCTTAAACTTTAAAAATAGCAAGGATGGCTGGATCCATCACTGTGTAAAATAAAAATAAGAAAAAATATTTGAAAATGGACGGGATGGCGGGTTTACATCCGCCTGTTTTAAATTTTTATCCATTTAAACAGTATCTAAATCTAACTGTCCGTTTCACCCATGAAATTTTGATTTTGGTCTTTTTAACCAATTTTGTGTTGGCGATTTTCTGGCTCCGCCTACCAAAGAGGTAGTGCCAAAACTAGCTCATGTATGTGGCACATGAGTTCATTTAGAGAGCTTGATGCCAATGCGAGAATAGAGATACTTGATGATGAGGATTCCTTGTAGATGAACATGAAAATGACATTGGAGAAAAAGGCTCTGTAGGTAGGGGTAAGATTACCAAGTACAATTCATTTGACTGATACACAACATGTAGATAAACTAGCCAAGGCTAGTGCCTTACTTGGTGTAAAGAAAGGACACACGTAGTAGAAAATATAACATCGCCAGTTGAGGTGTTGAAAATTTTAGAGGTAGATGTAAATCTTGTGGAGGTAGAAAACTTCCGGCACGTTCGCATACCGGAAGTATAAGTACTTCTGTTTCTCCAAAAGCATAAGTCAGAAGCAAAACTACTTTGTTTCACAAAAAGTTATCTTTTTGACTTCAATAAACTTTTCTGTCATAATATACCCAAACTGATTTCTCGTTCCTTTTACTTCTAGAAATAGGAAAGTAGATTCAAAAAAAAAAAAACAAAAAATGGGGCTCTGGTCGGAGCTTTAAAAGAAAGAAAAAAGAAATTATTACAAATTTAAAAAACAGATCTAACGATCACAATTTAACCCTAAAATCAAGGGACCAGATTTAGAAATCTAAACCTTATAAGAAGAAAAGTTTCTCCTCCATTTCATTCATCCTCAGTCTGTGGTGAAAACAAAAATATCGGAACCCTAACCCTAAGAATCAACCTCAGACAGATCTCTCTCATGTTATTATTAATGTACCATCAATGGAAACAAAAACATCAGCCAAGTGAACAACGACTTTCCCTCACAATGATTTCTCCTCTCAAGAAACTTTGATTTTTTCCTTCACATTTCCCCCTATTGATTTAGATGTTTTTTCTATATCTCCAAGATTGATCTAATCAAATGGGTGGTTCCTCCTTGTCTTTCCAAATTTTTCCGGTTGGTTGCACAAAGTGTTTTATCACATTCTTTCCTTCACCTGAAAATGTTAATATGCTATGGATTTTTGTTTAATTTCAACGTGAAGTTTTTCTTTTTAATTATTGTTTGTATGGGAAATCTGAAAACCAAGTTTGTTTGTCAAAATCTAGACTAATTTAAGTTGTTAATTGCATATATCTATGGCTTGTAACTCATTAATTCTGGTGGTCTCTGAATGGTTTCAGTGGATTCAGATTCGTGCTCAAATCACGTGCAACCTGGGTAAATTATATTTCAACAATTAGCTTCTTGATTTATCAATTATATGTTAATCATTTAAGAAATTTAAAATCTGGATCCAGAAATAGATTTATTTAATTAGTTACAATTTCGTAAACACTAGTATGATGCTTCGTATTATAATCCATATACCCTTTGGTATGGTGTCTGTCTATGTCATTTTGCGAACCAATGGCTCCATTGCTCAGTCACACAACCGTCCGGTCGGTCATGGTATAATACCAGCGGTGTTGGTCATAATACGTTGCCCTATCGTATATAACTTGATGGCTTTCAACATCTGAAGTCCACGAATGTGTTATCATTAGACTAATGTGATCTTTTCAGAATACAGCTTATATCAAAAACTGTGAAATGCCCCAAATAAAAGACCAAATGGCAACATAGTATTTGCATAAGAAATCAAGTGTGCACGTCAAAAAAAGTTTGGTTTCTGAATTATCTTTGGTGCCTATTTTTGCACTATCTTTATATTAGAAACTGAATTAATCTTGTAACGGCGAATGATCTTCAAATTTTCGAGAATCAATTTTATCAATCTATTTCATGAGGTTAAATCTTCTTATTGGAAAAAGACAAGAAATGGCAAAACTCTTGTTGGTGAAAGATTACCCGTGGTAGTCTGAACTAGAAGTTGATATCCATCCATAATAGTAAACGTAGTTTATTATTATGAACCATTTTTTGGGGACCATGGTTTTTTTGAGGGGACCATGGTCTTATTAGGCCACCTTCCCTCTAGTTATAAGGGGTGTCCTAATACGTTGAAATTACTAACATACCCTTAACCTAATTTAATTTAAAACCAACCTAATAACCACCTCTCTCTCACTCTATATATAACCACCACCTCCTCCCACCACCACCGCCCATCACCGCCGATTACTACCACCACCACCTTCGACCATCACCACCGCTCACCGTCGCCGATTACCACCACCACCTCCTCCCACCACCACCGCCGATTACCACCACCACCACATCTGATTATCACCACCTCTAATCACCGATTACCACCACCACCAACAACCACCGCCACCTCTATATATATATAGCTTAATTTAAATCTTTAGCAAAGATATTCTCACAAACCCATTACTTGTCGATTGTTTTTGGTTGAAAAAATGAGAAGTAATCATCAAAATGAGTTGAAAATGGAAGTTGTGGAGAGGTTTAATGGAGGTTACGAGTGTTGAGTTCGGTTACTTGTTCATCTCACAAGGCAACCGAACTACACATTGAATGAGTTCGGTTACTTGTTCATCCTCACAAAGCAACCGAACTACACCTTGAATGAGTTCGGTTCTATATGCTTTATAACTATGTTCCGAACCGACGAGTTCGGTTGTTTTCGCATAAATGTATAAAACTGCCATGTAACCGAACTCTAGGGTTAAAAACATAAGAAAAAAGTTGCCATGTAACCGAACCTTCTTGTTTTTCCCATTATTTTTTTCTTTCTTTTATTTAGGAACTCTATCAACTTTGTTCGGTTATTTGTAAAAATCTTAAAACTTCCATGTAACTTAGAACTCTACGGTTAAAAACATAAGAAATTTTTGTTTGTTAAGTTTGGTTGGTTGTGCAATTGATCTCAAGTTTGAAACAATCGAACTTATTAAACTTAGTTCGGTTGGATCGCAAAAGCATGCGGTTGCGAACCAACGAACCTTATACACTTGGTTAAAATTTATTTGTACGTAAAGTTCGGTTAGTTGCGAACCAACCGAACATAACGTCGCATGTCGAGCTTCCATTAATATGGAGTTCGGAATCACTGCGTGTTTGGATCAAGCAGCCGAACTACACCTTCAAACTAGTTCGGTTACTTGTTTATCTCCCAAGGCAACCGAACTACACATTCGGATGAGTTCGGTTACTTGTTCATCCTCACAAAGCAACCGAACTACACCTTCGATGAGTTCGGTTACTTGTTCTTCATAT
This sequence comes from Papaver armeniacum, assembly GCA_023531295.1. Taxonomy (NCBI): domain Eukaryota; kingdom Viridiplantae; phylum Streptophyta; class Magnoliopsida; order Ranunculales; family Papaveraceae; genus Papaver; species Papaver armeniacum. Next base: position 316,699 of record JAJJWW010007526.1, read on the forward strand.
AAAATAACCGAAGGCTGTTCAAAATCCAGTTCAAATTTTACATTTTTGGGGAAGTTTTTACCAATTCAACATACATTATCTAAGTTTGGAACATACTTGTTCACCCAAATACTCTTCCTCCGGTTGTGGTTGATAAAATCCATTATTTGAATACTCAAAGGGGGTGAATTGGAGAAAAATAATAATTATTTTTCATGTTTTTCTCCTTCATCTTCTCTAACTCTACTCTCACAATAATTCTACTCAACTAATAATAAACCCATCTTTTAATTTAATCTCACTAATTGTTTTTAACTAAATCATTTCACTAATTATAACCTAAAATTAATTAAGAGGGTAGATTAGGTATTAAATAAATAACTAGATATGGGGTGACCTAGAATTACTTCTAATGTCTTTACCCAAAATAAAACCATGGTCCCCTCAAAAAAAGGCTGGTCCCCAAAAAACGGTTCATTATTATCGGGCAGATCAGGGACGTAGCCAGCCCATGGAAAGCAGGGCTGGCTCCCAAGCCCACTTCTCCTATTTTTTTTATAATAAGGTTTATTAAGCCTATGATGAACCGATATCGATACAGGGACACTGATACGGCGATACTTAGTATGTGCGGAAATCGAAGACCTTCCAAGAAAGATTTTCCTTGATATATTTCGTATTAGAAGTACTATAAGAAATTTAGCTTACAAAGCAAATTTGAACTCCGGTGTGAGTCGTTATATGAGCAAAGAGGTGTTTGGAGGCCCATCGAGTTATAACTCGTATAAAAGAACTCCATTCAGGCCCGCTCATGATTCACACAACTCGGTTAACACAGATCGTTATACGGGCAAGGAGGTGTTTGGAGGCCCTTCAAGTCAAGACTCGTGTAAGAGAGCTCCATTCTGGCCCGCCCGTGATCTAAGTGAAACTGGTACGTTGGATTTTTCTTTGAGATGTGCAGGTTCTTTGGACAAAAATAATTCGGGTGCGGTTTTAGACCCGGATTGTAATAGTCTGACAATCTCACTTCCAAAAGATGCGTCCTCGAGTTCAAAAACAATTTCAGATGGATCTTCATCAAAGCCGTTGAATTCTTCTTTGAATTCTTCTCAAAACACTTTGGAAAATCCGAATAATGTTTCCCCAACGGCTACCGACACTCAATTTCGAATTTCAAACTCTCACTCTCGAGAAGATAATCTCAATACCATGGTTGATTATCAATTAGGCTTCAGTAAGAATTTGGGTGTTGATTGTGAAGATCTGAATTCCAGAGAAATCTGCAAAAACATGTTGATTCACTTGAAGAACAATGAAACGAGTAACCAGGATGATGTTGCTCAGTTCGATGGATTGGATAAATTCGATGAGGATTCAGCAGATGAAGACTGGAATGCAGAGGAAGCTCGTGGGACATTGGGCGTGGAAACTATGATTCCGTCTGAGTTGTCTCCTAGTTCAAGTTCCTTTAAGGTAATGTCACGGGAATATATTGCTGTTAATGGATCATAGAATTCTATCTTGGAATCTACGAGGTCTGAGGGATGATCTAAAAATTACAGCTATTCGGAATGGTATTAGGAAGAATAATGCAACAATTGTAACAATTCAAGAAACAAAGAAGGAGATTATTGATGAAGCATTGATTAGAGGCATTTGGGGTAATAATGGATGTGACTACATTTATCTTCCATCTGAAGGTCGGTCGGGGGGAATTCTGGTAATGTGGAATATGACAGTTCTACCTATGGAGGATACCCTTATTGGAGCATTTTCGGTTTCGATAAAATTTCGAAATGTTAGTGACAATTTTACTTAGGATTTCACATCTGTTTATGGGGCTACGGATCCAGCTGATTATGAGCAATATTGGCAGGAGTTGCAGGATATTCGTATTTTTTTCTTTGATCCCTGGCTGATTGGTAGTGATTGGAATGTTATTCTTCATCAATCTGAGAGGAATCGCACAGGAGGATGTAGAAGAAGTAGAAATTTATTTCAGAAATTCATCAACAAAAACAATCTAATTGACATTCCAATGTCGGGGAGAGGTCAAGTATACATGGAAAATTCACAAAATCCACCTACTCGGTTAGAAATTTGGATAGATTTTTTTTTTTCTGCAGAGTGGCAAGAAAGATGCATTTCTTTGGTGCAATTTAGGCTCAGGAGGCCTATCTCAGATCATGCTCCAATTCTTTTGAATTGTAATGCAGGTAATATCACTAAGTCTCCATTCAGGTTTGAGAATTATTATCTGACTCATCCAGATTTCATAGTTCAATTGAAAATATGGTGGGCAAATCTCACTTTCACTAAGGCTCCAAGCTATATTTTAGCTAATAAATTACAGGGTCTGAAATTCTTTATAAAAAAATGGGGCAGAGATACTTTTGGGTCTTTACAAGCTGAAGTGGATAAGTTGGAAACTCTTATTGATGTCTATGATAGCTTAGAACAATTGGAACTTCTGGATGAAGAGGATTATGCAGCTAGGGAGACAGCAAGGGTTAACCACAAAAAAACTTCTCTTAATTTGGCAAGAAAGTGGTTTGCAAGGTCAAAGGGTCGGTGGCTAGCTGATGGTGAAAGAAATTCAAGATTTTTCTACCAGAATGCTAACTACAATCACAAGGTGAATTCTATTAATTATCTTCTTATTAATGAGGTTATGTGCCATGATAAAGACTTAATCAATGCAGAAGCCAAAACTTTTTATGAGACCTTATTTTCTGAAGAAGTGAATGTAAGGCCTACTTTTAGTGAGCTTGAGCTTCCAAGTTTAAGTGTTCAACACAGGATTATGCTAGAGAAGCCATTTTTGGAGCATGAAGTCAAACAAGTGATTTGGAATTTTGGGACAAACAAATCTCTTGGTCCTGATGGATTTACAATGGAATTTTTTAAGGCAGCCTAGGATATCATCAAACCAGAAATAATGGCAGTTATGGGTGAATTTCAACATACCAAGAAGCTAGATTGGAGACTCAACTGCACTAACATAATTCTTATACCCAAGTGTGAAGGTGCAGTGAGTATACATAATTTTAGACCCATCAGTCTCATAGGTGGTGTCTATAAAATTATGTCTAAGTTGCTGGCTAACAGATTGAAGTTGGTGTTACCTACCATCATCTCAGATTTTCAAGGTGCATTTGTGGATTCTAGGAAGATTACGGATGGAATTTTGATTGCTTCAGAGCTGGTGGATACTAGAGAAAGAGAGAAGAAAGCAGGTTTGGTGGTTAAAGTGGATTTACAAAAGGCTTTTGATAATATAAGTTGGAGTTGTCTGGATTATACTTTAACCAAATTTGGTTTTGGTAATGTTTGGAAGAGCTGGATTAAGTGGTGTTTGACTTCTACAAGATTTTCAATGGCCATTAATGGTACTGCTTCTTCTTTGTTCAGAAGTCATAAGGGTGTTAAGCAGGGGGATCCAATTTCTCCATTTCTTTTCATAATGGTGGTGGAGGTTTTGTCTGTAATGATAAAAAGAGATGCCAATTTGAACTTGATTTCTGGTTCTAAGCCAGCTCCACATGCTTCTGCAATACATCATCTACAATTTGCAGATGATTTGATAGTCTTTTTAGATGATAAAGTGTAGGAAGTTCAAAATCTAAAGAACATTCCGTTAAGTTTTGAGTTGGTTTCTCGCATGAAAGTGAATTTTAGAAAAGTGCTATTGTAACGAGTTGGTGAAGTTGTAAATCTTTGAGGCATGTCTTTGTAGTTTTTGGTTGTGCCTTATCTACTTTCCCAATGAAATATTTGGGTATTCCCCTGGGAAGTAAATCAAAATCTATAGGTGTTTGGGATGTTATTATACAGAAATTTCAACAGAAGCTAAGTGCCTGTCAAAGAAGGTACCTTTTTAAAGGTAGAAGATTGATGTTGATCAAGAGTGTGCTTTGCAGTCTTCCATTTTACTATTTATCATTGTTTCAGCTGCCTGCTTCTGTTGAGAAACAATTGGACAAAATCATGAGGCAATTCTTATGGGGGACTTCTAAAACAAAATTAAAAAGGAGTTTGGTGGCATGGAAAATCGTGCATCTGCCAAAAGAAAAAGGAGGGGTTGGTATCAAGAAGTTAAGACTCATGAATAAGTCTTTACATGCTAAGTGGATATGGAGGTATGGCAATGAGCAGAAGGCTTTGTGGAGGAAAGTGGTTAATGACAAATTTGGAGGTAATGAAAAATCTTTCTTCCCAAATCAAACTTATAGTTCTGTGGGAAAAAGTTTGTGGTGTGGTATCTTGAAGAGTAGTGCTGCTATACAATCTAAGACTTACTAGTTTTATCCAGTTCATGTAGCTGGAATCTGGCTTTTTGCAGGAATTTGAAAGACTCTGAAGTGGAGGATGTGCCTATTCTACTGAATTTGTTGCCAACAATCAACATTAATGGGGGTCAAGATCAAAGAATTTGGATGGAAGGTAGCAATGGTTTTTCTGTGTCTCACTGTTATAAAGCTCTTGAGGATGAAGGACTGATTATGTTTCCTTATAAATCTGTGTGGAATCCAAAAATCCCACAGAAGGTAATCTTCTTCATATGGACTTTATGTTATAATGCTGCACCTACATTTGATTCATACAGGAATTCTTATGTAGTTAATGTTTGTTTGCTTTGCAAAAAAAGCATCTGAAACAAACCAACACATTTTTCTACATTGTGACACTACTAGAGCGGTGTGGCACTATTTCCTGAAGTTTTACAACCTGAATTGGGTTTTTCAAGACTGTGTGAGCAACACTATTTGGGAGTGGAGAAAGAAAAAGGGTAATCCAACAACTATAAGGAAAAGAATTTGGGATATGTATCCATTTGCAATTTGGTGGGCAATCTGGATTGAAAGGAATAAAAGGTATTTCAATGGTAAATATAAGCAGGTGGATTCCATCATCGACACTGTGAAGGTGTTCTTATACAACTGGTGTGTAGGAACTGATATTTTTCAGGGATTCTCATTGAGTTCTGTTTTGCTCAACTGGGAAGCAATTATGTCTTAATTTTGGTTCTATTTTTCCTTCAGGGAACTCTATTAAAAATGAGTTTCAGTTGTACGTTTCTTTCAATCAGCTTGCCACTCTCTTGGTGGTAGGATGATTTTTTTCAATACATCTTGCCCTTTTTGAGTAAAAAAAAAAAAGTTACCAAGTCTTTATCACTGGTCTTAATAATTTGAGTACTCAAAAGGTTGTTACAAAAATATTTGGAGCTTTAGAAAAACTAACATTCTTTGATTTCGTTGGCACTCGGAATCAAAAAATTAGCAGAGTCTTGCAATAACGTCCTTAATAGTTTGGAAGATTTTAAAAGTGTGTGGATTGTGTGTTTTCTATGGAAATTAAAAAGATCTTGTATTTCAGGACTGTTTGGACCAAGAGGTATAGTAAGGACATATTTCAGTGAAGCACAACATTAAGGATTGTTTTTGGGTTACCCATTAATTTTTGCATTATTAATTTTACGCTACTAAATGTAGCATTTCCATTCAGTGCATTTTCCTTAATCAGCCCAAGTATAAAAGTATGGGAACAATTGGTTCAAGTGGATGATGTGCATAGCTATTTCCTTAAAGATTTCACTAATGAAAACTAAAATTAATCGTGGGCCTGACAACAAGAATATTATTTTTTCGGGGTCTTAGGCTAATTTCCCCATTTCTACTTCCAAACATATGTTGGCGACCTTGGGAGTTGGGATTATGAGTTGTCTGATGTTTTAGAAAAGTGAAGCGCGGTGGAAAAGCCAACGCATAGAGTGTATACAAGGGTAGTTTTGGTAATTTCATTTCCACCTTAAAACCCTAAACTTATTTATATATATTCTTTCAGTTCTCTCCTTCCAAATGTCTCCTTGCTTCACTACACAGCGCCTCGTCTTCAAATCTAGATCTCTAGTCCCCAAATATCAGACAAAACCTACTACTATTGAGAAATTCTGTGCAACAATGATTTTGCAAAATTCTGTGCAACAATGATTTTGCAAATTATGGTTGTGAATGAAATACTTGTTGTGTATGGAAAACCTTTTATACCAAGAGCAACCATGCTTGTTATTCAGCATTATGGTATCTCCTCTCAAAAGTATGTCTTACTTTCATTAATTTTTGTTTGTTATTCCATCTTGTTCATCTTAATTTCAGCTATTTAATTGATTCTCGTAAACTGAATGCTTTATTTGTTTTATTCTTAACAGGTGATTTATGAATGAAGCAGCTGTAGATGTATAACAGCTCCCGTAGCGCATAATACGGTTATCATGGTATGCTAATAGTTGTGATGTCTACAAACCTGTGAGTGCAGTAAATACGATTGGAGTTCAAATCACATACTGTATGAGAAGCCAATGTGTAATTTCTTTTCCTCGAAAAAAATTATGTCTAATTTCTTTTCTTTTGTACATTTTTCTTTAATGCCTGTAACGTATAACCCTCCTTGTGTTAGAAGTTAATGTAATTGCATCCCCGTTTGTTTCCTTTTCTGTTGAATAATGCCGATAACTGGCTAAACCTGGTCATGTTTTCTTTTCTACATGTAAGATCAAAATCTCTTCTCTAATGCGATTTCTTTATAGGGAGAGTCAGCGAGCGATTAACGACTGAGTTAGTGAATTCAAATGACTCGTTCCAGTCGGAAAGAAGAAGGCAAGGGAATTGCGTGTACAGTGACTAACTGCGAATTTCAAATTGATAACCATAGACGTTCACCACAGTGCAAACAACTGTATATAAGGTGACATATGTGGCCTGAAATCTAAATTCCAACTGTATTATTTCAAGCCTGGTCGGGTCGGATAGGTTGTTCAGTCCAAATTGGTGGGTGGTTATTTGTTTTGTTAGCCTTAGCTAATTAGTCTTCTAGGGTGTCTTTATTAAAGATTCTTCCTTTCCAGTTTGTATGAGAATTAATTTGTATGTGAAAATGTAAAAATCAACTTTGTATGTGAAAAGCACGCGGTTAATGAGTAATATTTAATTTAATCATCATAATTTAAACTAATTTATTTGTTAAATAATTGCATCTATATGGCCTGTAATGCATTCTGGTACTCCGAGCACCTTTTCAAGGTTATGAGGGTAGTTTTTAAGGGATTACCAAATTCCTTCTTTACTTCAACTATGCAGACTCAGTCCGGCAAATTGTACATAAAACGCACTATCACAATATAAACAGACAGAAACATGAAATAAGAAAAATTCAGCACTAGGTTGAAGGATATAAGACATTCAATCTGATTTGAGATTACAAGAATCAAAAGACTAATTTAAGTACCGATGGAAAAAAAAAAAAAAGACTAATTAAGCGAGGTGGTCTGTCAGTGGCCACAATGATTACATATTAATGTGAATGGTAATATGAACTGTCGGTTTCCCATTCACGACAACTTCGTGGGTCCCCATCTGTCGGTTGCACCGATCAACTGCTTCTTTTAAGGTTTTGACTAAATTGTGCACCCTCCAATACACCGAGGCCGAAGTCCTATAAACCTTATATGCTTCAAACACCTTGCACCTGTTGGCCGCTAGTTCTTCATACAATTCCATGAGACGCATTTCAACATCATCGTCCACCACCGGTGGTGAGCAGGATGGGCGAGACCCGTAGGGTGATTGACCGCACGCGAGAGTGGCCATGCTAAACTCAGGCCACTCGCCCGTGTAATCTTTCACTGTATCGCTCACCGATCTATCTTCCAGAATTGTGTTAGCCCAATATTCATCATGTAACCCATTGTATGCTTCAATATTAGGAAACTTGTCAAAAATTTGACGTTTAGCATCTTCAACAGCATCATGAAGTGGTTTCCCAAAATCACCCGAAAGGAAATAGTCCTTGAGATCAGAATCCAGTTTCTTCATTCTCCCCAGTTCTATCTGGAGATCCTTATGGGGCATATCATGATACTTTGTCTCAGCGTTATCTATATCCTCCATTGTTTCCCATGATTTATACCTGTGAATAATTTGCATCATCGCCTTGGGTATTGACATCTTCAGAGATGATTAACTAGCTAGGGTTTTCTATTGGTTAAATAGCTAGGGTTATGTAGAACCACCTAGATTATATCAGTGAAATTAAAACACACTTGCAAAAAAGAACAATAGCAAACCAAAGAAAGAATTCTAATTGATAAAGAATTTGTCACGCAGAGAACCAAGGGCCTAATACCCTTTAAATACTTCTACTAGTTTCCTAACACAGTTCTACGGGATTCAGAACATAAATTTCCTAATATAAGCAGAGTTCTTAAACTAAACCAAAATACCAATTATAGTTCAGTATCCTATAATAACTCAGATTCTATAAAAGTCTCGTTAGACTAGAATTTCCAACAACCTCCCTCACTTGTAATGATTCTTTCTTCATCCTTGTCATGATTCTTTTTTTTTTTTTTTTTTTTAGAACGATTCTTGATCTAGTCCTTATTGGAAATTAGAATCTGTTAAGCTTACAATGTATTTGTATCCACAACGAATGACCGCCGGTGGTGGCTGTGGTGCGAACCTAGCCAGTTGGCAGGGTTGACAGTCCCCATAGTGATCGATGCTTATCGAAGTCTAATGTTTTGGTTTCTTAGAAAGATTTCTCACTTGAAAGACTGTATTGGATTGCCCTCAATTGAATGTTTTTTTGAGAGGAAAATGTATTCACACACACAACAAAACGTAATCACACTTGAAAGGAAAACTCTCACTTTTCTTCCGCTTCTGTCGTGTCTTCTGTGGTGGTGGTACCGGAGGTTAAAGCCTCCTGGTTATTTACTTTCCCTCCGACAATTTCCATCAATTCCTCATTTGACATTAACATGTAGCATCAGTAATGAAGGGAATAATTCTGATGTCAGCAACAATCTCTTGTTCTTTTACTGCCAATTGTGTTGGAAGACCCCGACGAGGATTTGGTGGGGAGGAGTCTATAGGGAAACGAGTATGTGGATGTTATAGGCAAGGGAATTGACAATAATCCGCATCTCTTTTTTCTTTCTTTTTTTTTTTTTTTGATCGGTAAAAAGGTGATTTTATTAAGAGGCACAAGCCAACTGGGAGCATAATTACAACTTGTAGGAATCCGACCAAGGAAGAAAATAACAAAAACCAAAGAAAAAGCACTACAAACACAAAACAAAAATGGAAACCTAGAACTGATTACGATTTAAAGTTTTCATGGTGGTTCAAATACCACATTTTTCCAATTGAGCATAAAATCTCTGAGAGGAGTGTTCTTTACCAGTTGATGTGGTGGCAAAGAAGGTCACCGCTGAAAATGCTAATTTGCATGGGATGAATATGAAAATGACGTTGGAAACAAAGACTCTACAACTGCCTGCTTGTAAAAGTTTGAAGGTAAAATTCTCTTGAAAAATTACCAAGTACAATTCCGTTGTTACATGGTGTAAAAAAGGCCGCAGGTAAAGCTGATGAAGTAGAAAAATTTAGAATTCCAATTCGAGAATGTTACTGTTGATAAAGGAATGATAGAAGTAGATATATATTTTGTGCAGGTAGAAAGACTTGGTGTAAATGACAGAAAAATAAGAACGCGCAATTGGGGATATCAAAACTAATTGGGGGATATAGATTACTTCCCCCAAACTTAGGTGCCTGTTAAGGGGTGTTTTTTTGGTATGAAAATACTAAGACACCCTTAGATTAATAAAAAATACTTATGAAAAGACTGTTATACCCTCCCAAAAAATAAAAACCTTAAAATCAATTCCCAAACACAAAATCAGTATCCCCCATTTGAGTACCGGCATACTCGTGTGTTAGGGTTAGGTTTTGAAAAAAAAATTCTTCATCGTTCTTCGTTCGTTCTTCATCGACGATTAATCGTTAAATCAAAAATTTCTTCGCCGATTAACCTACCCGAATCATAACCATGCCTCCACGGAAGAAAACAACTTCCAATCGAACCGAATTCAATCGAACCCAAGAACGATTTTTCAACAGAAATTAAAAAAAAAAAGACTTGGCTTGATTGCTCAAGAGGAAGAAGACAAAGAAGCAGAGTTATCGGACGATGAACTACTAGCAAAGATGGCTTCTGTGAGAAGGTTAATAATTTTGAACTGTTTAATTAGTGTTTCACTCGATTTGTAGCTATGGGTTTAGGTCAAAATCGCGAAACCCTAACTGCAAATTTTGAGTTTCTGAAGTTTCGGCATTCAATTTAGTATGAATACCGCACCGGTAGTTAAAACCGACATGCGATCTAGGATGAATACCACGCATCAAAATAGAATTGGCACTCAATCTAGGTTGAAGACCACGCTGTATCTGAGAAAACAATAGGGTTTAGTGAGTTGTCTAAGGCATAAAGCCGTATTTTAGAATTCATCTTAGGAACTCTAGTTTTGGTATCCGGGAATTTAGAATTTCTTAGGCATCTTCGACATTTTATTTTGCAGGCCGGTACTTGAACCCGACATTGAATCTTGTTATGCGGATATGCGGTAGTCATGCTAAGTTCCGGGAATTTCCAAGGCTGTACCGGCATCCTATACATTTACTTATAGAAGCCGGTACTGTAATCCGACATGGATGTTCATTATACGTAAATGCCGGTAGTAATGTTTAGTTATCCATGAACATTCCTATACTATACCGGCATCCTCGACATTAATTTATAAAGGCCAGCACTTTAACCTGGCATGGAAGTTTATTATACGTATATGCCAGAACTAGCCCATAGCATGGTCTGTTCTTTGTTATTGTATGTCGGTATTAGAAATGAAATTTAGTTCTTCTTTTGAAATAGATCTAAAGAAAAGGAAGCCAAAGCAAAGGAGGCTAACAAAGGAAAAGCTAAAGCTGCTGCGACTAAGAAAAAAAGGAATGATGGTATTGATACTCCTCAGTCTCTGCCTCCTCGAGGGAATAACAAAAAGCGTTTGGGTTTTGAGACAAGAGGGGATATTTGGGATAGTGGTCGTGATCGTGATCGTAGTATTCTTGCAATCCGGGGACCTACTGCAGCTGTTGAGGAGGAAAATGAGGAAGATGAGCAAGATGAGCAAGATGAAGAGGAAAGTGAGAAGGAAGACAATGAGATTGATCCAACTCAATTAGAAAACCAAAGCCAAGGAGTATTTGAACAAGGTGGTCCAAGTCAACAACCCACACATGGAAAGGCGAAAGGCAAAGGCAAATTAAAAGTTAAAGGTTCGCACCTTCCTCATGTTGATGACATGATACCCGACCTTGAACGTGGTAAAATTTGGGGCGCAACTTCTTTTGATCAGCGGCTTCTATTTGGCTACAAGCACTCATGGGCTCGTACTATATATCATACCTATGTAAGAATTTCTATCTCATGCATATGTACTATACTTATGAAAAATCTCTTAAGATCTCTTAATCGTATTATCTCTTAATTGTAGGATCATAAGAAGGCTGTGCGTGCTTGCCGAAACCAAGACGCGGCTGATTGGGATTTGTCACTAGAGCATGATGATGTCCAAGCAATAGTAAAGGAATCTAGTCTATATCCTTTGGTTGAAAATTATGTGAAGCCAGATATTGTCACAGTCAATTGCTTCATCGAAAGGTATCATGGTGAAACTGATACCATGCACTTCCCGTTTGGAGAGATGACCTTGATCCCAGATGATGCTCAGAAATTCTAGGCTTGGATATTACTGGAAAATCAATTGCAGAACGAGGTGACCTTGAGCTAGAATGGACGAAGTTGCATGAGCTTACTAACAAGTTGTATCTAAGGTTAGTATGACAAAGACATTATTCAAACTGACCCTGCTTAAGAAGAAGTTTGAAAACACAAAGAAAAGAAGTCTGCAGGATGGATGGGACCCCACACAGATTCGTTATACAGCCGTTGCGTACACATTATACATCTTGGGCACTCGGGTATTCCCGACACTAGTAGCAACAGGTTAGTGCAAACTTCCTTCAGTACTTGGATCCGTTGGACGAGGTCTTTACCTATTCATGGGGCACCGTGGCAATGGCACATTTGATGGAGGAGATGAGAAGGGCCTCTAAGGCGGTTACAAACCAATTCGTTGGGAATTTCACTCTACTCCAGGTACTTTTGTTTTAAAACTTGTGTTCTTATTTATATTGTTCACGTGTATCCTTATTATGTATTTAGAAACAAAATTTACTGACTTTTATATGTATCATTTCAAATTTGTATAGGTGTGGGCTTATGAACATTTCCCAACATTGTTTAAGGACCACCCCTTCTTGAAGTTTAATCCCGTTGTTGACCCCCATGAGCCTAGAGAAAAGAAATACGAGTTCAACGCCCATCCGAAGCCCGGTAACAATGGTCGACTGATAGAAATGAGATTGTCTCTTGACGCGATGACTACCAAGGATGTTGTGTTCGACCCCTACAAGGAGGCTAGAGATAACCGTCAATACACTTTGTTTTATAACGTTGCATTATACGAAGGTCCTTTGTTCCACCCAAAGGGGTACGTTATGGCTGATCCTCGACGTGTGATGCGGCAAATTGGATACAAGCGATTACCTAGTCTCATGAAAGCCTCTACTGAAAGGTACCTTATTGATTATTATCATTGCATGTCAAGTTCCACAAGGTTGAGGGTAGAGTATGATCCAACTCCCGAACCAACACACTGGAGGGATAGGGAACCACGTCGTTTGGTAGATACTACTAATTGGGAGGTTGCGAACAACGGTGATGAAGCTGACCCAACCTACATTCGTGATTATTTGGAATGGTCACATCCACTTGTTGTGAGGCCTGAAGATGTCCAAGTTCCACCCCAGAAAAAGCATCCATCAATAGGCTTGCATTGGCCCTTGTGGTTTTCTCTTGACTCTGCTAGTTCAACAGCTTTGTCAAACCATTGAAATTCATCGCACTTTGGGTAATTCAAACACCTTAGAAACATTCTTCCATTTTCAGCATCATCAGTTTTTGCAATCCAAAACTGGCGTGTCCCATCACAGCTTCTACACTTTGAATAAATAAAAGGACAGTCCATGGCTAGATGAGACCCGACTTGCAAATTTGACACGTGCAATGATGATTACGTAAGAGAAGATTATATTAGTTATGCGTCATAGTAGTGAAGATTTTAGGTGTCCATATATTGTTAGTAATGTTCAATCTACTTACTTTGCAAATAGAGCTTGAAGATGAATCTCCCATCGCTTGTGAAGCTTGAACCGTGCTTGATTGATCTATTTTTTTGAGGCTTGCTTTCTTGAGAGAAGGATTTTTCTTATTTGGTGGTTGCTTTGTTTAGAATTTTCCAAAGGAATTGGGGGTATTATATAGAAATGAAGCACCAACGGTCATATTTTTCAAAAAACTAGCCGTTTTTTTTTTTAAATTCACCAGTATCGGCATGGTCGCAATTATACATTCAACGCCGGTATGGTGTGTCGGCGTTAAACCATGTTGTTAAACCATGTCGGTAATGGTAACATATTTGGCATAATCTCTGTGAAGAAATTTACTTGTACCGGCATAAACATTTAACTGTATTTCATACCGGAACATTGCTTCCTATGTCACATTAACTTGAATGCCGGTAGTTTGGGTGATTTCTAAAATACTAGTCATTGAGGTTTTTCTCTATATAAAGAGAGCCAATACTTGGACCCAAAAGCCCAAAACTCGTGTGTTTTTATATATATCCTTGAGACTCTTAACTTAGGAAAACCCTAAACCCTAGAAAAATTATCTATAAATAGCTTAGTATAGTACCTAATCCCACATACAACAAATGGCATCGTTTGATTCCGAGGAAGATTTAGCAATCAACCAAGCATGGTACGCCGAAACTCGTCCTTCAACTATAGATAACAGCACACGAGATTCCATGTGGTTGAAGATTTTTAGCAAATTTATTCACGATTACGGTAACCCGAAAGGAAGAACTGCTCAACAAATCGAGCAACGACACGACATCATCTTAAATGCGGTGGTTTAGTATCTAAAAATGAAACACCGGATCGACCACACTACCCACAATAGATTTTCCCCTCAAAAACTCGTAAGTATCCTTATGATTAATTCGACACAATCTATTCTTTTGCAATTTCTATGTAACAAACAAAGTTTGTGTGTTGTTTTTGTAGCATGGGGCCGTGAAAACGCGTTACTTGCAAGAAAAGGGAGAAGCATTCATATTTGAAGCCAACGTAAACCATATTGTAACCAAAGTCACAGTACCACCAGTTTGGGTGGATCGGAGAATGATTAATATTCTTCTTAAGAAGATTGATAGTTTAGTGGTATTTGCTTAGGTTTTTCGGGTATTCGTTTGGTATTTCGTAAGGTTTTGTGGGTACATCTCTATTTAAACCCTCACGAGACTATAAATCGTCCACTTGGGTCACCAAGTGGTTTAAAGGCTTGATACACATGCTAAGTGCATTCGTGCTTCCTGCGACAAGGATTACATTTGAAATAAATTATAGTTAAAAGCTTATATTATTTTGTTAGCATAATACAATACCATCGAATCCCTAAGCATAGATATTGTATATATATGCATGCCGGAACCAAGTGTTACAATCTGTCTACAATAATCCATGTTCTGCGTTGCATAGATAAACTTTAGTGTGTTGAAAATTCCGACATGGTCATACTTCCTACATTCAATGCCGGAAAATTACATTCAATGCCTAAGGGCTATTTTTTAAACCATAGACCAAAAGAAAGAGCAAAGTAGCGTGGGATCTAAGTTTCTAACAATGTCGGGATGATAAAGTGGAAAAGATCTGTTATGTTCTCATCTATTTAAAGGAATGGATACACCCATTGCACTTGATACCTAAAAAAAAAAAAAAAAAAACGTTAGCCCCAAGACATCTCTCTGATGGATTATCAATCACCAACTACCAAGTTCATCAATTCCCTCGAAAAAGAAAAACGTGTGAGGAACATATTGTGCACTGCAATAGTAAATCAATCATCAACCACCACCAACTCAGTTGCCACAATACTAAAAAAACTAAGAAGGAAGGAAGAAACCACCAAGTCAATTGCCGCAATGGAAGAAGAGATAATTAAGAGGAAAAGAGAAGAAAAAGAGGAAGCAAAGGTTGAACATTATCGTCAAAAACTAGCTAACATTGAAGAGGTGGTTGAGGAAGCGGTTGAACGTCAAAAACAAGCTAAGATAGAAGCGGATGTTGAGGAAGAAACCCAGTGGATTAAAAACTACTACATAGTATCGGATTTGCCGGAAGATCACCGCCCTTCGGATATTTTTTGGGGTCTAGTTAGGACTGGTTCTTCAATGAATAACTTGTTGGACTGTAAGAAACGCAGAATAGAATGCAGTGATCTTGTTGTACGCAATCGAACAACTGCACTCATCAAATTATGTCGCAAATACAACGAGTTTCTTGCAAGATATAGAGAGAATAGGTATGAAGCTCGGGAAGCATATTTCAAGTGGTTCAAAGAGACTTTTAGGCATTTTAAAGCTGCTTTGTTTCTTGAATCTCATTCCGAGAACTGATGTTAGTTGCAATTGGCTTGAGATGTTTCATTTTATGTGGTTCGTTAAACAATCTAGTCTTTGCTTATGTTATTTTATGTGTCTTGCTAAATTTTTGAGATGTTGATTTCATTTGTTTTTGGCTTAGAACATAATATATTGGTGAATCTATATGAAACATTGTGTTTTTATTTCAAAACCGGCATGGTCAAAATTGTAACATCCATGCCGGAAATCTGTTTTCTTTCAAGAATAAAGAAAATTAGAATTTCGGCATTGATACGATTTTGAATGTAGTGCCGGTAATCTATCTTTCCCTTACGAATATTTGATCTTGTTACGATCCCGGCATTATCATGAAGTTATTTGTAATGCCTAAACTTAATCTAATATCTACGTGTACTTATGGTTAGTTGCCGGCATAAAAGAGAAAAGTATTTCTAAGCCGGATAAGTTCCGGCATTGCAAATTTTGAATTAAATCATGACAACACGTACATATCATATGGTTTAATGATTACAATTCAAACTTCCAAAAAACAAAAGGTTTCGTATTAGTGAACTACATATATACAAATTACTCCTCATCGCTTCCACACGTATGAATTTTCCTCTCCTCCTCTTGAAGAGGTTTCTTTGATAAGGCCAACGCATCCCAAAATTGGTGAAGATATCATCAAACCTCTCACTTTCACCAAGCAATTGCTCATAAAAGCTCCTCTTGTTCACAAGTTGTTCGGCCATCCTCGTTCTAGCATATTTGCATGGTGTCATACCACTACTAATCGCCGTGTCAAAGATTCCTAATTGTTCAGTCACAGCATGATAGCCACAATTTCCATCTCCATCGACATCATTCGTATACACAATAAACTCACGAATAGCCTCAGGAAGTTGGTCTATGTAAGACTATATCTTCGTATGGTAGTGTCTATAAGTCCTACCCGTTTGTGAATCCTTATACATTGTCATATTACCAAATTTTAGCTTAATTATATCCAAACCATCTTATGCAATCTCTACACTCCAAATGTCTTCGGTATGTGACGGGAGATTATACTTCCTTGGCCTACCCCTACCCCTTTTCTTTGGAACCTCGATACATCGACTACGGGTGTGGCTTCGGAATGCTCACCTTGTAGTTCTTGGTAGCTCAATGTTGGTACCTTTGGCGGCCTACCCCTTTTCTTTGGAACCTCCGATACATCGACTACGGGTGTGGCGGGAATGCTCACCTTGTTGTTCTTGGTAGCTCAATGTTGGTACCTTTGGCGGCCTACCCATTTTCTTTGGAACCTCCGATACATCGACTATGGGTGTGGCTTCGGAATGCTCATGTTGTAGTTCTTGGTAGCTGAATGTTGGTACCTTTGGTGGCCTACCCCTTTTCTTTGGAACCTCCTATACATCGACTATGGGTGTGGCTTCGGAATGCTCAACTTGTTGTTCTTGCAAGCTTGACGTTGGTACCTTCGGTGACCTACCCCTTTTCTTCGGAACTCCGATCCATCGGTTTTTGGTGTGGATACGGAAATCGTCGCTTGTTGTTGACTTGTTAACGGTTCCTTCCTCGGTCTACCCCTTTTAATTGGAACCGGCGCTTCCGCGAATCGGAGTTCCGAAATCTCACTTGCGGATAGATATCGTTTCTTGGTTACCGCGAGTTCTTCTTCACATCGAGTCATTTATTTGAATTCTTTCCTTTGTTTTCTCCTTGAAACTTTAGTTTGTGGTCTACCTATCGGATCTACCTTTCCCGGATCTTCACTTGGTTTGATCCATGGGCGAGTAATTAGCCTTAGTTGGCTCAACAATACTTGTCGGCTAGCCGAGTTGCCACGTGATTAAGCTTCGTAGAATTCCTTTGCTTCATTTGTATCCCATGGTGATTGTTCGGGAGCTTCCGTAGGGGGAGGGTCAAAAGATAGTTTCCTCCAAAACGGATCACTAACCTCAATAGGTATAACTTCTTTGTACTTCACAAGCATATGACGACACGGAAGCCATAATGAAGACATGTCCGGACAAATACACACATCACCTGGTTTTCCATATTTTTTTCTCATATGCCATTTCTCTCATCATATGTTTTATTGCCCAATGAGAGACGTTGAACTTTATTCCTTGGAGCAACTTGGTATATTGAAGAAACTGAGTCATCCTTTCCATTGATCTTTTCTCAAAAGCCTTCATGATCCTATCGATATCAGCCTTAAAGTATTGCTTCATTGCCTCGGTGACCGTAACCACGTTGCCTTGCCCGGACTGGATGAGATCTTTAAATCTACCATGAGCGGATTTCGCTGCACTAGTTTCTTCAGTTTTGAAGTGCCTATACCGGTTTGTCCATGCACGCACAAATTTTTCCTTGTACTTATCCAAAAAATTATCTGACAATATGAGACGGCGCTTGGATACACTTCGTTATATTTAGCACTAAACATGTTCAATCTCTTTTCATATATATCCTCGGTAAGAGACCAATAAACTTTCTTCCAATCCTTTAGAAATTCCAACCACTTTTTATGATTTTCATCGTGTTCTTTGTCCACTCGCTCTTTAATCTTTCCTCTTTCATATTCTTCTTCTTCGGGTGATAGTTTCTTCTTGCGAACATCTTCCTCTAGTTGAGCAATCATTCTCTTCTTAATATCCGCCTTAGAGGGTTCAAATAAAGCATGACAATGTTTTGTCACATTTTGACCTATATGATACGTACATAGGAAATTTTGTGCATCCGGAAATACATCAGATATAGCACCCATTAGTGCGTCATCTTGATCAGTTACGATGACCCTCGGAAATTGATTTTCCGGGACCAATAATTTCAATTGTCGTAATGCCCAATGATAATTGTAATCCCTCTCGTTTTCCATTAAACACCAAGCCAATGTGAATGTTACCTTGTCCGATGTTTGCCCTACGATGTTGAACAACGGCATGTTGTATTTGTTTGTCTTGTAGGTGTAATCCATCATAAGAACACCACAACATGTATGAGCCAATTGTGAAATCAAAGGATGCGCAATGAATATTTGAAGGGGCTTTTTGTCCGGTCCTCTTTTAATGATATGTGTGTAGTTGTGATCCCAAACTATCTTCTCAAATTCTTGCATAACGCTCCTCCCTTCCCATTCCACCCTTCTAATGGTTGCTTGTGCGCTATAAATTGTACTTAGAGAAGAAACGTTCTGATCATCCTTTTCCTTGAAGGTTCTGAGAATAACTCTTGTTTTGATACATGTTTTAGTCATTATCTTTACATCCTCGAATTCACGAGGTTTTAGCTTCGCAACTATGGAGTGACCATTAAAATCTTTCGGATCCGGGTGGTTATGTTGGCCAAACCACACCGTACAATCCCATTCCTTTTCTTTGTCTCTTAAATAGAATACAAGCTTAAAGGGGCAATTATCCTTCCTCGTATGAGTCTTGTATACCCTATTAGTCTTCTTTTCATATACATAACCCTTTCTCTTATGGCTATTCTTCGCCTTGTATTTCCCACTTCTCTCGCAAACCATCTCAAAACGCCTATTTGAACCTTGGGTATTCCTCACCAACACATACTTGTTCTTAAGATCCGTCTCTTTTGCCCAAGCTATTGCTTCCGCTAGAGATTTAATTCCCTACATTAGGACAACAATGGAAGATTATAAGGTTCATTACAAGCAATCCCCACATAACGTTCTAAAAACTAGGTGAAAAGTAATGTTTGGTAACATACCTGAGGCATCTTATAGTATTCGGACGTATCCGGACCAAGCGGTTTGGAATTTGTTGGATAAATGTATGCCACAATCTAAGGAATAAATGAAAAGAAAATTGAATTAGTTAAAAAAAAAAATTACCATGCCGGGTACCATTTCCGGCGTGCTCGACCACAGTTCCGGCATTGAATAATAATGTTCTGGCATTATTGAAATATACATGAAAGGAGGAGAGAATTATACACAGTACCGGCATTGGATTTTCTTGAACACAATTGCCGGAAGAGACAATACCGGCATTCATGCTAAGCAAGGTACCAAGCCGGTAACAGGAGCCGGCATTCTCGATATGTGAGTTTTCCAGCCGGAACCAATTAACGGCATTCCCGATATTTTGTATATCACGCCGGTATTGGAGTTCAAAAATCTTAAACTCCTGGATGCTGATAGTACCGGCATGGTCAGTTATGAGTGAACCATGTCGGTTTTAATATTCCACGGAATATTCGATTTGGTAGGTAAAAAGCATAACCAATAAGGCATGCATAGTTGGTTTGAATACCACGCCGCAATGTTTTTAAAATGGGGGATATCTTGTACCGGCATGGCAAGGAGTATGAATACCACGCCGGTGGCATTAGTTCTGGCGTCGTATTCATACAACGAGCATGCCGGTACTAAGTTGTTTCAAACAAAAAAATGGCGGTTTCAAAAAGAAAAACCAAATTTTTGACCTCTTTGAAGCATTACTTGTGTGTTGGGGTTGCTTGTATGTTAAACATGTTTACTTTCTTGGGTTGGTTCTTCATAAAACACTGCATGGTCACGAAAATCATGATCCAAGGGTGTTGGTTCATCATATAACTCCAATTGTGAGTTGTTATCATACACTGAAGATTGAAGATATGATTGTTGTTGTAGTTGAGCTAAAGATTCAATTTCTTGCAATTCTCTCATCACAATCATCTTCCATTTTCAAAAAAAAAAATTCCACTCAAAATTTTTTTTCTCTCCTTCTACTCCTCACTCACACAAATTAAAATAAAAACACACACTAATCTATCCCCTAAATACTTAAGATTTTTACTAATTATTATTAACCACTAAACCTGATTAGTGAGGGCTAGATTAGGAATTAAAAAAATACTTAGATAAGGGGTGACTCTGATTTGATATTTAGATCCAATTTTTGATTAGTTTTGATATCCCCGATTAGTTTTGATATCCCCCAATTGCGCGTTCAAAAATAGCACACGACCAAAGAACAAAAAGTGGAGAATCATTTCTAATTTGGTGCTCTGGTTTGAGCTTCAAACGCGTAACAAGAAAGAAATGCTTAGTATTTTTGAAATGGAAAGACAACATAATTCTAGAACAGAAAGGAAACTAATAGGCTAGAATGAAATGCGAAAGATATAGTAATGGAAGCGAATGACAGAACAGAATGGTATTTTCCATAGCATGTCCCCAAGTGCACATCAAAAAGTTACATTTTCTGAGTCTCACTAAAGAGCAAGTCTTATGGTGGAATCCAAGCTATTCCAAGTGTGGAAAATCCATGGAATGTCAAGTCTAATGGCTTCTAAGTTGGGGTCTTCCACAGAAAATCCAAGCAACCTTCCATGGTTTCGTGGAAGGGTTCGTGGAATCCATCTGAACGCCATTAAGAATAGCGCTAAACGCCAATAAGAATAGCGCTAAAAAAACGCCGTTAAGAACTACGTTTTTTTTTATCCGTAAATTTAAAATGAGTTGTTGAAATCTAACGTCTGAGAAAAAAGCTTCATTCTTAATGGCGTTTTTTTAGCGCCATTAAGAACACAAAATTGGTCAAAAAGACCAAAATCAACAATTCCTGGGTGAAAAAGACACTTAGGTTTTGATACTGTTTAAATAGCCAAAAATTAAAAAGATCACGTTTAAATGGACAAAAATTTAAAAATAGGCGAGGATGTAACCAGGTTTCATCTGTCATTTTCAAATATTTTTCTTATTTTTATTTTACACAGGATGCATCCAGTTTCATCCTTGCTATTTTTTAAGTATAAGCCAGGAAGAATTCAGTTTCATCCTTGCTATTTTGTTTTTGGCTATTTCACCCGTACTTTTTTTTTACTTGTCCATTTGAACCGTGTTTTAAATTTTTTTTGGACAAATGACCCATTTTCTCCATTAAGAATTGCGTTTTTTTTTAGCGCCATTAAAAATTGCGTTTCTACTATTCCACCATTACACTTGCGCTTCCATCCACACTTCCAAGTGCTAAGGTGGCGTGGAAGACGGAAGATGGATAAATTCCACCATAAGACTTGTTCTAAACAACTTCTCCTGAATTAATAATCTCATGATCAAACAATAGAGCGTGAAGCATGTGTGACTTCATATCTTACCACGTGAACCAAAAAACATCCCATCTAAGAGAAATAAGATCAATGATCAAAATTCAACCCTAAAATTAACGGGTTAGATGTAGATCCCTATGTTATAAACGTGTAATTATGTTAAGAATATCTAGGGCAAATCCCGTTTATTACTGGGATGCTCTTGTGTCTAGCCCTATAAATAGAGGCTCTAATGTTAGTCTAATATACACATCTAATAAGATTTTTCTTCTTCTTCCCCTCCACTCTGTGTCTTTTCTTCTCTATTTTCTAGTTCTACAATACGTTATAAAACAACGTAGCTCACCGACTAAGTATCGAGATCTGATAATAGCCGTCGGCATAAAGAGGGATTTTTTTTTCCTTCTCTTCCCGTACTTTCATTATATTTTATTTCTCTTCATTAATTAATATTCAATACGTGTGCAACTTTGATTTTTGGTTTTAACTGGTTGTTATAATGTTGCCAGGATATGAATGATCCAACAAAGTGATGACTCGACAGGTCTAAACTTTGATCCGAGTCTTAAACCTCTATCTACCGTACAGGAGTTATGGTAAAGTGTGTACCCACTTTGATGCTTGTTTCATAGCATTGTTTTTTTTTTGGGTTATCTTATGCTTGTTTCATAGCTAGTCTATTCAATTTCTAACGGGCTTCATTATCTTATTTTGGGTTTACATTTTATGAGCATGACAACTTCAGATCGTGTTTTACATGATCATCAAATTGATCCTTAAAATTAAATCAATTTAAGTTGTCCTAGAGGACACGTTATTGTTTTATTTTGCTGACAATAACCAGATTCATGTTTATGAGTCCACCAATATGGTCTTAAACCATTTCGGAGTATCCTTGTGGATACGTGGTATACTTATGCCTATGGGCTTTAATATCTTCGAATATTGCACAAACCATGAATGGTTATTTTTCGAAGTTTAATTGGTCATAACCAAAAAAAAAAAAAAAGCTGCCAAAAGTTTGACCTCCTTTCTTTTCTAAATTTATTTTTTCATTAAGAAAGAAAGAAAAAAAAAAAAATCATCATAAGATGGTTTACCGTTTCTATCCCATTAATGAAACCGTAATCACCAAAAAAAAATAAATGGTGTCATCGCAATTTGATTACCTTTACGGTAATAATTACGTGCATGGTTGAAAAACCTACGGCCAATTAAATTTGGTATCCTTGTTTTCTATACAAGGATCATGTGATTTATCCAAATGGTCTCGATATTAATATTATTACTTTTTTTTTTACAAGAAACCATTTGTCCAACCACAAAGTGGATTATTCCTGTGCGATGACTAACGGACAAATTTTTTTTTCCTTTCTTCGTCGATATGATTTTCATGGATCGTACAAACGAATCTGGTGTTGGTTGGTTTCTATTTCTTTCCGGAAACCATGGATTTTTCTAAATTCAATAACAAAAATGATTACTTTAATTTATCTTTCTTAAGAAGAAACATATAAACCAACTAGATTTGGTTTTTCCCTATCGATCCTAAAGGAAAAAAAAAATATCATTATTATGGTATTCTCAATTGCAAACACCGATGAAACTAAGATTTGTTGCATTCCCAAGGGATATTGAACAATTTTTATTTTACTTTTTCGTTTTCATAATCTTCAAAATTTGAAATAGTTCCACTTGTAGTTAGAATTGGACACTAAAGATCAAAGGGTGCGCACCCGGCTTGTTAGGCCATATAATTAGTCCTTGTGTGACTATATCGATCTTGATATAATTTTCTTTGACAGAGAATGTGTCCATAAATTTATTCTCAATAATTATCTCATCGGCCCTATAGGTCACAAAATTTTTGGAGATTTATTTGCGTATTCTATATTTTTTTGGCTACTACAAGCAAAATCCATGATGGATGGTAAATGTATAATGACAATTCAAAAGTATATGTCTTCAAATTATTATAAGTATATGTCTTCGAATTAATCGGATAATACTTTACGAAACTTGTTTTTGTTTTATGAGATGAAAATATTTTCGCCACAATCAGGGGGAGACTATACAAAAGTTGGTGTTAATTAACTTCAATGTTATATCAGTTTCTCTCCCATCATGACTAAATCAAAAAATTTGCTTTTAACTAGGCGTAAAATGTCTCATTTGCTTTTATATAAGCGTTTGCCTCTTTTAGAGAGGAAAGTCCGATCACATCTCTTAAAATAAGTAGCGTTCCATGAGAGGCTCTTTGGTAGTGCTCAATTGAGTGTACCAAAACACCATTCACATTCTCAAAATTAATATTTCATCCCTTCATGATGATGAGATCATAACGCCGTGGTATGGTACCCGATGTGATAGAATTTTGAATTTTTCAAAATATACATATACTTGAGAATTGTGTGGGATCGTGGTAAATAAAAATGATTGTCGAATATTCATTTAAAGTAGCTACTGAAATAAATGATGGTGGTTTGAACCTCTCTGCAGAGGAATATCGACATATGTGATTGGTTGGCATATAATCCAAATTATGTTGGATTAATTTCTCGATTGACGCAATTTTGGATCCAAAACTTAACACTTTAAAAATGCCAAGCCTATTAATTACAGGCTAGTGTAGTCATAATGCGTTATACGAGAAATTTTCGTTGTACAAACGATTTTAAGGGTTTTATTTTGCTCAGACCCGAGGATTGGTTAAAAAATACGTTGTTCTCCCTATATGATTCATTTTGCGTGGTAGTCTTGAAGACTCGTATTGCATTCATACAAGGTGTTCGGAGAACATATTCGAATTATAATCCTAAAAGGATTCCAATTATATTGGACCACACGACTCGATCATATCGGGTTTAACAATCCTTTTTGTGTTTTTTAGAAATTTGGTATGACCCAAAAATCCTGATTAATTAGTTGATGACTTCAACGTTATAGGTCTCTTGAGGAGTCCTTAAAAACACAAAAATCCACGCTTTAGCAACATAAATTCTATTTTATTTCTATCTTTCTTTCTTAAATCTGCAGTTAGAATTATGCTTGCTTAAACTGGTCTTTGAGATAGACTAGAATTATGATTTTGATGCTCATTTTACGTAATACTCATATAGTTGAGTTAGCGTCCATAATCTTCAAAAGTTGTACTCTTTTCCTTTGTTTGAGTTTTATCCCATGTGGTTTTCACGACAAGGTTTTAACGAGGCAACATGACATTTTATTTTATTTCAAAATGTTGATATTTGTGCTCTTTTCCTTTGTCCAAGTTTTTCCCATTGGGTTTTATTGGCGAGGTTTTAGCGAGGCAATTTAATTCAACATGGTGGTCATCAAGGGGAGTTGTATCGATTTCGGTTATTTGGTGGATTCCCACCATTAACTAGATCGATTTGTTAGACCACATCAACATAAACTTCTCGTGAATTTGGATATCATTCGATCCATATAAGGTATGATCACAAATTTTGTTCACACATGATCTTTGTAACTACATATTGGCACCTTGTTGAAGAAACTACGTCAACTACATATGCAAATCATCTCCAGAAGATAGCAAACCAAGACATAAGTTCTCAATGAATTTGGCGAAGCTTGAAGATTAGAGTACACTACTATTAGAAGACTAACACAAAAGAAGACTTCATCGAGAACAAATATCTTCTACATTCAAGAAATTCGTTCAGAAATTGGGAAGTCTCGACTCAAAGATTTGCAAGCCAATAATTTCTTGAAGTACTCATCGGGAGCGCCATCATCAATTTAAGGTGCATTGTTTGGACTTTATCGAGTTGTACTCTTTTTCCTTCGTCAAGGTTTTGTCCCAATGGGTTTTCCTTGTCAAGGTTTTAACGAGGCAACATTTGTGTGTCCAACAATCACTACAAAAACAGGTCTTATTTGTGAGGGTTTTTTAAAGAGGGGCGTCACAAATAAGGGTTATTTGTGAGGGTTTATGTCCAACCGCCACAAATACCTAAGTTAGTCAAAGTCAAAGTCCAATTTGGTCGATCTCTAGGGTCCGACAAACCAAATTTTTCAGCCTTTTATATTTTTTCTCTTCTTATCTTCTTACAAAGCAGAATCTGGTTTCCTCTTCTCCTACCTTCTGTTCTTATTCCTCGAGAGGTTTCCTTCTCTTACCTTCTCTCCATCTCGTCCATCTCTTCTGTAACCATCACTACTCTTGAGCTTACTCTCATATATTAATGATTTTTTTTCTTTTGCTTAATAAAACTTTTGATGATTTATTTCTTTGTTTTCGCAGGATCTTAAGGAGTCAATCGAAGTTGATTTTTCCCCTCTTTTTTTTGTATCAGTTTTA
Source organism: Papaver armeniacum (assembly GCA_023531295.1). Lineage (NCBI taxonomy): Eukaryota > Viridiplantae > Streptophyta > Magnoliopsida > Ranunculales > Papaveraceae > Papaver > Papaver armeniacum. The sequence goes on from JAJJWW010007526.1 coordinate 342,522, forward strand.
ATTTTCGTTTCTTTGTTTAAGAGATGGTGGAGGTGTTGTTGCTGTTTGAGTTAAGAGGAAGAAGAATCGGGAAGCAGTGAGTTAGGGTTTTCTGAAGTTGGTTTGTTCTCTGAGTGGTAGAACGAGGATGATATCGAGTTGTAACCACTGAAAATTAAGAGGGTTGTTGATGAATTGATGAGATGAAGCAGTTATGGTGAAGAATCACAAAATCAGGTAAATTTAGGGTTCCTCATTTTGAATTTATTTCTTGTATATTGGATTATAATTGATGAAATCTTAGATGGGTATTGCTTGAATTGAAGTTGTGTTGATTAGGAAGAGTTTAATTTTATTTTCTTTGAGAATTAGGGTTTTCCCTGTTCTTCCCCAAATCGAGTAAATTAAGGTTGGTTGAAAAGGAAAAATGGTTCGTGGTGAAGGAATTTGAAAATCGGGAATGGGGTTATTAGATTTAATTTCTGTAGTTTAGGGTTTTGGTTGGATAGTGACATAGAAGATGGTTCTAATGGAAGAGAGAAGATGTTAGAAATCTTTTATGATTCACAGGACTTCTATCTTGTCAGTAATCGATTACAATAGTCTAAATTGAGCTCGACCTAGTCTATATTGGATAATCAGATACGTTTTTCGTAGCGTCTATGAACTGTTTGTATAAATGGTTGTGTTGGTATGGGAATTGTTAGGTTATGTGTATATTACATTGAGTTTCTTTGTTTTTATGGTTGTCTTGCAGCAGAGACACTTATGATGTGTATGTTGCGTTGTGAATGTGTGTGTCTTGTTACGTATCATCTGATTTTCGACTTAAAGAAGCTGGAGAAGTTGGGTCTAAGAAGGAGTTATACCAATCATTAAAGATGTTATACAAAGTTTAGTTGATGATGACCTTGTGTTGAAGGATAAAATAGGAAGCTCTGTGAGTACACGATATTTTCGATATATGATTGTTACTTACTTTAACTTGTTTTGCTCTTTGTGTATTTGCTCTTAAAGTTATTCTTGACGATGTTTACTTATTTTTCCGGGATTTATGTGTTTCAGTTACTTTTGGAGTCTTGAGTTGTCTTGGAAATCGGGTAAAAAATGATATTATCGTGTTAGCTTAACAGAATGATATTAATTTTAGTTAATTCATCTTCATTGAATAGAAAGTTTGGTGGTCATGTGTTGTCTTAGGAATGAATCTAGATGTATGCCTAGGATTTTCAGGTTATGAAATGAACTATTACTTGGTGCTTGTTGTGTGTTGAGAACGGAAGAGCAAGTGTTTGTGCTTTGGATGCACACGGGTGGTATATTTGAGATGGAGAGTGGGAGCCAAAGTGATGAATGGCTTGCGATTGTGTTGTCGTGGCAAACAACAAGATGAGGTGCAGTTGGGTTGCAAGGATTGAGTAATTTTAGCATTCAAGAGCTAAGTGGGTTTATGTGGTTAATTAGCTTGACATTGCAAGTCCTGGAGTGCAGGACAAGTGTTGAATTTGAGATGTTAGGGTTGGCATACTAATGCAAGTTTGTGTGACTTTAGAATGAACTTGAGTGGAAGCTTGTATGTTGTTAGAGCTGTGATTGATTTGAAGCTAGAATTGAATGCAGCGGTTGGTGTTTAAGCGATCTTGGTGGTGACTTAGTAAGAAGGCATGATGGAGTTGCGAGGTGCAGTTGTGCAAAAGTTGGTTTGAGCGGGAAGAATGTAATGGTGCTTGGACAAGAACCACTAGATGCCTGAGATGATCCATCTTTTGTTATTTTTTTTAGGATATGTAAGTTTCTATGGTGCAACAATGTAAAATTTTGTTATGAATAGTATAAGTTTTTTTGGTTGATGTGATTGATGCATGTTTTGAAAATCTTTTTAATTTTTTATGTGAATGGCTTAAGGTTTCGAGAGTGCAGTAATTCGAGAATCTAAAATCCGTCACCGGAGAATAGTAACCGTTGACTGACGTCTCGACGGCGGCAAGAAAACATTTGTGACGGTTGACCAAACGTCACAAATGAGTTCAAACCGTCACAAAAAACATTTGTGACCCCAGTAATATGTTTGATTTTCGGCGCAGAAATGGGTTTTTGTGACGGTCTTTTGCTATTTGTGACGGTTTTTATTATTTGTGACGGTTTAAAAACCGTCACTAAAGGCCCTCTGTTTTGTAGTGAATGTTTCGAGTCTTTACATGCTTATGCAATTTCAGGTTTTTCTCTTTTGAGTTTTCCTGGTCCGTTTGTAATTAGATTAGACACAATGTCATCAGGGGGAGTGTTATAAACGTGTAATTATGTTAAGAATATCTAGGGCAAATCCGTTTATTCTTGGGATGCCCCTTGTGTCTAGCCCTATAAATAGAGGCTCTAATGTTAGTCTAATATACACATCTAATAAGATTTTTCTTCTTCTTCCCCTCCACTCTGTGTCTTTTCTTCTCTATTTTCTAGTTCTACAATACCCTATACCTTATCCTACTAATATAAAGAAAAGAGGTATTTTTGGTGAAGCCATTTCACATGACAATAATACCCCCATTAACTAAGCTTTTAGTTAATATTTGTATATTTACAGGAATGCCATTGCTTTAAAAATAAATCGAAAAATTTAAAACTTATATATCTTTAAAAATACACATCGGATTTTTACAAAATTAATATATTTGGAAAGCTCTTTAAATTATCTACGTAATGAGTACAAACAAGGATATTAAATTTTTATTTTAAGATTTTTTTTTCCATTATTATCAAATTTGGTATTGTTAAAAGAATCAAATTCAAGCATGTGCATCACACATGTGGCCTTACTAGTAAAAAGAATAGTTTGTCCTCAATTTTTACTCCTGCATCTGTGTTGTGAACGGAAAAACTCCCAAACCTTGAACCCTAAAAGTCAGCAAAGAAATAGATCTGTATCATGTTCTTCTTCTTCATGAATCATCAATGGAAACAAAAACATCATCCCACTCAACAACATTTTTCCTTAATCATAATGATTTTTCCTCTCAAGAAACTTTGATTTTTCCCATCACAATTTCCCCCTTTGGCTTAGATTCTTTTCTATTGCCCCAAACTTGTTCTAATGAAATGGGTGGTTCCTCCTTATCTTTGCCATGGTTTTCCGGTGTTGTTCTTCAAGGTGCTTAGTGGATTCTTGCAAGATGTTTTTTTAATTAAACTGCCTCTTTCCCTTTTCTTATATTAATTAATATTTGTAATCGAAATGTGAAAACCAAGATGACAAAATATTAGACTAATTGAAGTTGTTATTTACATCCATGGCTTGTAATTCGTTCTGGAATCTGAATGGCTTCAGTGGATTCATTTATTTTCCCTTTCCTTTTGCGAATCTAATGCATCCCTACAGTTAATTGTATTTCAATAATTAGCTTCTTCATTTATCAATTACGGTTTAGCTAGCTCTTAATTATTTAAGAAATGCAAAGTTTGGGCATGTAGTATTTCTCTAAATCAAAGAATTACCAGAGTCTTGCAATAACTGGCCTCAATAGGGAAGAGCTAAAGGTGTGTTTTCTGCAGAAATTAAAAATTGAACGAATTTTGAAACATCTTGTATTTCCAGGAATCTTTGGACCAAGAGGTTTAAAAACGCTTACTTCTCTTTAAAGCCCAACGACAATATTCAGTGAATGGAGCACAAATGTGTTAAAGAACATCTCCAATACCTTCCCAACCTTGAGGAACTGGATATTCAATACCTTCCCAATGTTGAGGAACTAGAGCTGGAGCTTTTTAGTCACAATATGTTGCTAGCGATTTACCTGAAGTCTCTTCCTGTTCCTCTAACTCTTCCTCATTATTACCAGCGGAAGCAGATGAAGAAGCAGAAGATATCCAACACCTCATTTACCTTTGTAGCTTACAACTATCCGGAGGGCTCAAGGGGAACTCTCTTCCCAGTCAACTTGAACACCTCACAGGTTTAAGAGAATTATCAATTAGAAATACCGCAGTGTATTGGATTAGAAAATTTTCATCACTTGAAAGAAGATCTGTATTGAATTTCCCACAATTGATTATCTTTTCGAGGACTCCATCTACCCAGAACAAATGTATTCACACATGAAAGGCAAACTCACTTCCCTCGGCTTCTGTCATGTCTTCTACGCTTGCATTCAATTCAAAATTTTCTCCTTCTCCATTTACCTCCAGAGGAAGAAAGTTCATCCCTTCATCATTTGCCACTTCAACAATAGCATCAGCAATGATGGTGGTGGTGGTGGTACTACTGAAAGCAATTTCCATCAATTCCTCATTTACCATTTCACATGTAGCATCAGCAATGGAAGGCATAGTTCTGATGTCAGCTTCCTTCACTTCTCCACCAACTCTTTCCTTCACTTCCTCATTTGACGTTTCACCAGTAGCATCAGTAACAGGTGTCATGGTTGTGGCATCGGCTTGTTCATTTACTTGCCCACCAATGTTTTCCGTCACTTCCTCGTCTGGCATTTCACTAGTAGCAGCAATAATTGGGGTGATGGTTGTGGTGGTAGTTCTGATGCCGGCAAGAATCTCTTGTTCCTTTACTTCTCCACCAACTCTTTGCTTCACTTCCTCGTTTGACGTTTCACCAGTAGCATCAGTAACTGGTGTCATGGTTGTGGCGTCGGCTAAAGCCTCTTGTTCATTTACTTCCCCACCAACATTTATCATCACTTCGTCGTCTGGCATTTCACTAGTAGCAGCAATAATTGCTGTGATGGTTGTGGTGATGGATAAAGGCTCTCTGTTTTCATCAACTTCCCCATCAATATCGTTCATCACTATCTCATTTGACATTTCAACAGTAGCATCAGTAATTGCAGCAATGGTGGCTGGAGTGTCCTCTTTCCCATAAACATTTTCTGTTGCCTCCTCATTTACAACATCAACTGCTTCTGCTTTGCCAATATTAGCCTCAGAGGCTAGAACAGCGTTAACATCTTGCTCTACAACCCGCAATCGAGCCAAGTGTTTTTTACCCTTCTCATGACTGACCAAAAATTTCTCAGTTCTGCACCCTACCTGGCATTGTTCACACCAATATTTGAACTGTTTCTTGAAATCTTCTGTCTTTTGCTTTGCCACTGCCTTCACAGTTTTCATAACATCCTCATTATCTTGCTTCAATGTCCGAATCTGGGCCATGTGTTTTTTTCCCTTTTCATGGACAGACATATTAATTGCACTCCGGCACCCTATTTGACAATGTTCGCACCAGAATTTAAAAATTCTCTTTACATCTTCAGGATTCTGATTTTTCTGCAGTATTGCTTCCCCACTATTCTCTGACTTCATAGCTTTCGCTGGTATTTCCCCACCAACTGGATTGCACCTGCTATTAATCTTTGACCCCTCTGGCTTCTCCGGCAATGTTATGGAGCCCTCATTGAGCACTTTCCCGCCAATTGGATTACACCTACTATCGATCTTTGGCCTCTCAATATCCTTGTTCTCTACTCCCTTCATATTCAGTTCGGCCTCATCGTCTTCATCTTCATCACCTTGGAGATGGTCATTCTGCTTATGCTCAATTGCAGCTTCGTCTTTCTGAACTGATTCTATGTCATTCATCTGCTCCGCTGGAATCTTTTTTCCCTCGTCACCTAATACTGAACTGCTACTGGCATTTGCATGGTCTAGTTCATCACTGTGCTTTGACACACCAGAGCCTTCAATATCCAAACTTATTGCTCCCTTTGCTCTCATCAGTCCTAGTTCTCTGGCCTTGTGCTTTCTACCCTGTAGGTGGGAATCCAGACCCTTCTCACTGGTGGCACTTACCTCACAGAGAGCACAGCTCCATTCCTTTTGAGGTTTCTTCTTCGAACTACATAAAGCAAACCCATTAACTCCAATAGCGGTTATTTTTCTCTTGATCCCAGTAATGCTGGGGATTGCCGGCTTAAGCTGCAACGAAACAGTCATGGACAGCCTTATCAGGGATTCTACATGGAATAACTGTTATCTGATGAATGGTAATAGTCATTACAATTTTTTCTGTGTCAACATAACCATTTTCTGTAACTAAAACATCAGATTTACCTTGCCTTACTTTTAGGTGCAGTCACATTTGAGTACTTTCAGCCTAAATAGCAAGAGTACAGCGATTTTAAAAAGAAAGTTTCTATTCTGGAATTAGTATGCACTTTGTGACTGAAACCGTACTTAATGGACAAACCAAGAGAAGAAAAAAAAAAAAAAAACCCAAATCGTAGGTTTCCAGCAACATGATTCGGAGATGGGCATGCTTAAAATTTAACAACAACACTGAATGCTTCCTAGTCAATTGATCGCCACGAAGCATACCATAATGTTGTGTTTATTAGCAAGATCAATGGCCTTGCTTATTAGCAGTTGCAAGTACGTAATCAGGGATAAAGAAAATCAAAACTATTTCTGGTAAAGGAAAACACATTTCTTAAGAGATATTAAGAAAAGAATGAACATTTCTTGTTCTTTGTCACACAGTTACTTGAACAGGATGGTTAGAGCCACAAAGGTATTGCAGAAGGCAGCTACAGGTGCATTTAGCACACACCATCTAATTCCACGAAATAAAAAAAATTACTCTGTACCTAAGATTTATCAGTGGAAAGCTTAAGTGTAGTTCTTGGTCATAAACCACCCACCATGGATGAATGAAAACCACAACTACTAATTCTATTTGTACAAATTCGCAAGTCGCAACACAATTTTAGGTTCCAATAAACCAAATGTCACCCACTGATATGCAGCTGGCCAACATGATTTTATGACACTGCAAACCCCAAGTGGCCTGAAGTTTATCACATCCCTAATCTGTCTAGCAAAATGTGTAAAATGGCAGTATCCTACATACAATCTGTATTCTCCTTTGTGAGCACTACTCCTAAAGTAACCTCTTCAGAGAAAACAAAATGAATGAGGACTGCAAGGGTGTAGTTTCAATGAAGCCTCATCTGGTTTGTGGGGTTTTATTGCTTTTGTCTATTAAACCCTTAACAATCCTAGTCTGGAAAGTCATGCCAGCCTAGGCGAAATGTTAAGGGTTTGAAAGACTAAAGAAACAAAACCCCACCAACATAATGAGGCTTCATCGAAACTACACTTTTGCAGCCAGGTATGACTTTCTAGACTAGGCGAAATGTCAAGGGTTTAATAGAAAGGAACAAAACCCCACTGCTTCAACAGAATCCAATCTGAACCAAATTATATCCTGACAGAATTAAGGAGCAAAGATGTCTTTCATCTAAGCAAAACAGTCTATCTGAGATTTAACTTGTTCCATTTTTTTTTTTTTTTTTTTTGTATCCCTCTCCCTCTGCACTTACATGGTATTCAAACCATCAGCTTAGCCGAATACCATGTAAGTGTAGGTGTCCAATATGCAAGGGGATGAAATGAGACTCAAGTTAATCTAACATACTAACTGAGAAGAGAAACTGAAAGATGCAATCAAACGTTTCGAACAATTCCTAAATTCTTTAATTTCGTTTTTTAGAAGTCAGCAGCATAACCAAATGCTTGGTTAGACATTCAAAACATGACAATTCTTTCAGGCAAAGGTATATTTTCAAAATGAAAAGATAGAATTTGATCTTGAAAATAGAGGCATAGTTAAAACAAAACCAAACCGAAAAAACACTCTACAAACCATCATATTTTGATCACACTTTCTTACATTACCCTATTTGGAATTTTCGTAAATCAAATTTAGTTTGAGTGTTTACTACTTCAGGTAAAAACAGTGTAGCTTTCTGATTGGCTCTAGCTTTCTACAATCCCCAAATTACGAAAATCCTACTACTCACGACAGTCATTTCAACACACATTCAGAGTTAATCAAATCAAAATCAGAACAATGAAGGGATTTTTTTTTCTCAAATCAATCTTAATGTCAAACTAATTCCTCTTACCAACCTCAGTGATTTTAACCGCATCAGGATGTCCCTGAAATGGTAACCCTCTCCCTATGCACTTACACAGTATTCAAACCACCAGCTGGATACCATGTAAGGTGTAGGTGTCCGATATGCAAGGGGATTAGATGAGACTGAAGATAATCTAACATACTAACTGAGAAGAGAAACTGAAAGCTGCAATGATGAAAATGATTCAAACGTTTCGAACAGTCCCCAAATTAATTTTGTTTATTTAGAAATTAGCAGCATAATCAAATGTTGTCAGTCATGTGCATGATAGAGAAAGGTCTTATAGAATGCTTGGTTAGACATTCCAAACATGACATTTCTTTCAGGCAAAGATGAAAACATAGAGTTTGGTCTTGAAACGAGAGGCATAGTTATAACAAAACAAAAACGAAAAAAAAAAAAACACTCTCAAACCATCAGACATTCTTACGCGAGAACATTACCCAATCTGGAAATTTTTTAAATCAAATTTCATAAGCTTCTAGTTTGAATGTTTACTACTTCAGGTAAATACAGTGCAGCTTTCTACAATCCCCAAATAGGAAAATCGTAATCATCATAATCAATTCAACACACACCAGATTGAATCAAATCAAACCAAAATCAGTACAATGAAGAGAAAAAAAAAATTCAATCAATTTTACTTAAGATGTAAAACGAATTCCTCTTACCAACCTCAGTGATTTTAATCGCATCAGGATGCCTCTGAAATGGTAACCTGCCAAAGCTTCCAACTTCAGGTTGTAATGAGATTGAAAATCTGTCCTGTAACCTAGAAGAAGAAGCATCAATAATTTGATTATTAAGATTATTATCAACGACTTGATTATTATTAAGTAATGGAAACCCTAATTGTCTTTCCATAGCCATTTCTCTTCTAACTTCATCTTCTAATTCACGTCTTCGGATAAGTTCAGCTGCAATTATCTCTTCACGAATTCTTCTTTTTTCAATTTCCCTTTGAATTGCTTCTTCTCTAACAGGATTTGAATCACTAAAGAAATCTCTTCTTATGATTCCATTGTTGAAATAACCAGCTGAAAAACAAACAAGCAAAAGAATCAGTATCAAGAAAATCAAATCAAATCAAATCAAGGTTTTGTTTTGATATAGTGAAGAATCATACCTCGCATTGCTTGTTCTGTGAAATAATTATTGTTATGGGAATTGGGAGGAAAGAAGTATGGAGGAGACGGAGCATTTCTGTTTTCAGGTCGGAATCTGAAGTCCATGGAGATTACAGTGATGGAAACAGAGAAGGAGATAGTGAGTGAAAAATTGGGGCTAGGGTTTAAAATTTCGACATAAACAAAGAGGAAAGACTCGAAGAGAGAGAGAAAGGAATTGGGAACTGGAACGCACTGCGGTGCGGTTTCCCGGTGTTCTTTAGCTCCCCAGTGGGCCCCCGGGACTCTTTCTCCCAAAAGTTTTGACTAAAAAAAATTCAAAAAAGAGGGTGCTAGGTTGACCAGTTTTCAAAAAAAGAGGATGCTTGGTTGACCAGGTTTATCCCGTGAATGTATCGAAAAAACCCAATGTAGGATTTCTGAGGATGCTACTATCCTAGTACGGTACTGCAAGTGACGCAAAATGATTACGCGTTACAGAGTTGCAGGCCAAGTCAGAGTTCCACCGTAATGGTGCAATGCAGAGCCATAATAGCGCAACGTAAGCTATAATAGCACAACGCAAGCCATAATAGCGGTATGCTGTAGATACAAAATCAAGTAGGGCTGTCAATGGATATTCGATATCCGGTATCCGTTTCCGAATATCCGGATTCCATTAGGTTAATATCCGATATAACGATTATCCGATATCCGATAACCTTAACGTAACGGATATCCGTTTATTAACATAACGGTATCGGTTAAGGGAGTTTCCGTTAGGTTAATATCCGATATCGTTAGTGTATAACTATATCATAAAATTTTCGGAAATTTTCGATACCTAATACCCTTTAGGTTTACTCTTTAGCCATTTGATTACGTCTCTCCGAAGTAAATATCGGAAATTATCGAATATTAACGGAAATTATCGGAAATTATTGAATATTAACGGAAATTATCGAAAATTATTGGAAGTTTTTTGTATCATGAGTAGATAACGGAAATTATCGGAATAATATCCGATATCCGATAGCTTATCCTTAACCTTATCGATATGGAATTTTTGAATTCCGACGGATATTATCGGATACCAGATATCCGATAACCCTTAACCTTAACCTTATCAGAATTGCCAATATCCGATGGATTTTTATCCATTGACAGCCCTACCGTCAAGCACTAAGATAGTGGCACCCTGCAGGGCCAGTGAAGCGCAAGAGTGGTGCTACACTGTAAAGCACATTGGCTAAGTAATGAAGCTTATTGGCCGACACAATGAGGCTTCATTGAAGGTTTGGCAAGACATGGCCAAAGTGACAGATGCAACATGCGATGTTGGCATCGATGCATATCCGTGGAATTGAGTTGGCCCAAACTCAAGGATGATGCAAGAGTGAAGAATAGACCAGGAGTTGGTCTATATCATTATTTCAAGGTCGCCAAAGCTTGAACAATGCAAACAAGCTAGTAATGCAAGAGTGGCATTACTATTGTCAAAATGATTGGCTAAGTAAAGCAAATGGCGCAGATAACGTGATTGAGCTAAGGAGTTGGCCTTGATGATTGAAGCACAAGGATTGTCCGTGCATTAGCTTAGAGAAATAAGCATGCGGGGCCAAGTTGGCCGAGCATTGGATCAAGGCAAGGATTCGGTAAAGCACAACAGCTTGTGCAATATGGCTCAAGTGGCGGTTAGGAGTTGGTTACGAGCTTTACAAGCATGCCAAATGTGTGAGACAAGGGAGAACGGTTATAGAAGTAGTTTATAACCATTCATGAGTGTTCATAACCACCAAGAACAAAGTGTGGCACTGTTGGAATGACAACTCAAAAGGTGGCAGTTGAAAGTGGCGGTTATGGAAACTACTTGGACACTTGGCTGTCCAAGGCTTGTGCAGCGGTTGCACAAAAGTTTTGGCCTGATCCTAGCATGTATAAATAGATTAGGAATCAATAATGTTAGTGTTGTTCGTTTTGAGATAAGAACCACTAATGTAGATAGAGTTTTAGGCATTCACCAAGAGGGTGAATGGCTCTTTTGGTCCATGTGATGGACTGTTTTGTATAATCTTCCTTAATGCAATAAAATGGGTTTATTGTGTTAGTTCTTTGTGTTCATTATGTTGCTGATCTTGTGAAGTTGTCAATTGGTTTGATGCATGGCAGAACCTCTTATGCTTATTGGGGGCATGAAGAGTTAGAGAGAAAGAAGAAAAGACTTCCGTTGTGCAATGCCTTATGAGTGAAGGCAGATGTGTACTTTGGTGCAAGTATGCAAGGCTGAATGATTTTGGGTGAAGTTGATTCACTGAACCACAATTATTGTCGGTCATGACCCATGAAAATTTTAGGCGATTAAATGGGCGTGTGGTGGTATCGTAGCTGTGTTAGGGGACACAGCTTGTTGATTTTTCTCTCTTTTACTCAAGTTAATGTCATTTGTTTGTCAAATTCAAAGAAGAATTGTTTGGGTTTCGCTAGTATGGAGACTAGAAGAAGTTGGTCTTATGTGGAAAGATCAATTGGAATGAACTTGAAGCTTCAAGTAGCAGCAGGCCATGAAAGTTTATGACAAAGGTGTCAAAATTCCAACCCAAAGTATAAGGCGAACGCGCAAGAATCATTGAAAATCGGGTTTTCAAGTGATGGCATGACAAAACTAATGAGTATGCTGACTTCTATGGTGCAAGTCAGGTGTTAAAGTCCATGTTTCTCACAAGTATACAAAGATTACGCATTTGGAATGCATATCTTTGTGGTGTTATCAGTAGCGCGTACATTACATGTGTAGTAATGGGAATTTTAGGGGAAATTCCTGAATACAAAGAAGTTGATGGCCTTTGCAGTGGCAAAGTAGATGAAGAACATGTCTATGCGATAGATTAAAAGTGTTTTCATTGTAGACAGTTGATGGAAGATTATAGTTATCTCTCTCGAATGCATGTACCTTGGTGGTAATGCAAAGTCTGGTTGCGAACCAGCATGTTTGTGGCAATTTGATGCCATGAAGGAAGAATTGGATGGCAAATTCTTATCTAGCATAAAGCTTATGGAAAGGCTGAAGAAATAAGGGCGAGTTAGGGGAAAACCGATACACCACGGTCTTGCATTTGCAAATTATTCTTCGTTGATGCTAGATGCGCACAAGGAGTGTGCTTGCACCTAGTTTATGAGTGGGATCAATATGCTTGGACAAGGGTGTCCAAAGACCTGCATTTGATAAAAACCACAAGCGGATGTTCTTGTCAACTGCAAATCAACAATTGTTGCTACTCAAGTTTGAAGAAGAATGCGGCATTCTTGCTTCATGGAATGTAGGCAGTGGCGCCTCATTTGCAAGGATTGTGCCTTGTTAATATTGTCCAAGATAAATTTTCCATGAAGTCATTGAGTGGTATGACTTTGCCGAGCTCTATGGTGATGCTCGAATCACCAAGTTAAGTTCTTCCGTTGTGCAAAGGTGCACAAGTTTGTGTCAAGATTTGGATGCTAATTGGCATAGCATGTATGCACAAGAAGATGCGCCAAATGGGATTTGGGCATGGCATTAATGCATTATGCGTGAAGAAATGCAAGTTAGGCGAATTGTAGATGCATGGAAAAAGAGGGACAAAGTAGTGGTGATGCATAAAGATGGCATGTGGCAATTATTGGAGAAATCTTCACGAAAGCTAAAGCAAAATGATAGCATCAGTCTAAAAGGAGTATTCAACTAATTGTCAATTATAGTGTGCTTCGTTATGGGAGTGGCATACGAACGTTGATAGTTGGAAGAGTGCATGTGGCAAACTAAATTGCTACATTGGAGACAGTAGGTGTTGTCTCGCTTCCTTTGTTGCTTAGAAGCGAAGTTGAAGTCCGGCATTGCAAGGCTTTTAGGTCTTACAAGTTGCAATCAGTTGGTGCGAGTATTTGCTCAAGTTTGAGTATACTTTCAGGTTAGTTCGAGTGGACCTTGGTGTTGGAAATGAAGTCTCTCTATGTAAGGTAGTAGTGAATGAGGGTATTTGAAGTGAAAGATCTTGCCTCTTTCGTTCAAAGTAAAGCTAGTTCGCGTGGAAGATGCTACATAGCATATTAAGCCAAAATATGCAATAGAAGACGTTGAAAGTGAAAGAAGCAAATAGGAGTTGATGGCATAGTCGAGTTTGTTGTTGAGAGTTATGTGGAAGTGCGAAGGCATTTGACAGCGAATGCATGGAGTAACGTGGTAAGAATGAAGATGTAAGTCCATCAAGTATATGAGTTAAGAGTAACTCATAGTTAGGAAGAACATGATGTTGTTTTTCCACTACATTAAAGCGTAAAGGCGATTTGAAAGAGCAAGTGATGCTTAAATTGCTGGTTTCAAAGGCACGTGAAGAGGATGCCTGGCCCAAAGAGGCGTTGTGATGTCACGGGTATCCTAAGTCATGACTATACCAGAGTCATGCATTTTAATCATGATGTTGTGACAATGCAAGCAAAGAATAGCAAGGTGCGGGTTCTTTGGCATACAGATGATGCAAGTCCAAAAGGGGGAAGATTGCAACATGATTTGGAGGCCAAATCTAGTGAAAGTCCTGAAGTTTGCAAAGTGCGGCAAAAGGTTATAGATTGCGGCGCATACCATGAGTGGTATGAAATCATATAATGCATACCTTAAGGCATGGCATAATTTGGTGTAGGCGCATATGATTGAAGAATTGAAGTCAAGTCTTGTATAAGTCCTGTTATGTTGCGTGGTGCAACTAAAGTCGGAAAATGGAGGCATAAGACAATGGCAATGATCAGTGTGATCAGTTGGGAAGAATCATTACTTGTGTACACTTAGGCACAAATGATTCATGCGAAGTTCAAGATCAATTCAAGGATTTGGCAAGAGGAATTTCCAAGTTGAATTTGGGTGTTGATATGCGATTGTAGTTGAAGTTGGAGCGTAGGCCAACGTGACAACAACAGTGCAAGTTAGTAGGATCAATGCCAAAGCAGTAAGCTAAGTGATGGCATTTGATACTAGGCATAAAAGTTTTGGCAAGGGAAAAGGCCAAACAAAGTTTGTTGATTTCTGAGAAGGGCTCAGAAGCGTACAAGGCCAGAGAACAAGTATAACGAGTATACCTTTGGTGTTGCGTTCAACGAGGGCGTTGAACGAATTGGGTGGGGGGAGGTCTATTACTGCATCGCAAGTGACGCACAATGATTACGGGTTACGTAGTTGCAGGCCATGTCAGAGTTCCACCATAATGGTGAAATGCGGAGCCATAATAGCGCAACGTAAGCTATAATAGCACAACGCAAGCCATAATAGTGGTATGTTGTAGAGAACGTCAAGCACTAAGATAGTGGCATCTTGCAGGGCCAGTGAAGCGCAAGAGTGGTGCTACACTGTAAAGCACATTGGATAAGTAATGAAGCTTATTGGCCGACACAATGAGGCTTCATTGAAGGTTTGGCAAGACATGGCCAAAGTGACAGATGCAACATGCGATGTTGGCATCGATGCATATCCGTGGAATTGAGTTGGCCCAAACTCAAGGATGATGCAAGAGTGAAGAATAGACCAGGAGTTGGTCTATATCATTATTTCAAGGCTGGCCAAAGCTTGAACAATGCAAACAAGCTAGTAATGCAAGAGTGGCATTACTATTGTCAAACAGATTGGCTAAGTAAAGCAAATGGCGCCAGATAACCAGATTGAGCTAAGGAGTTGGCCTTGATGATTGAAGCACAAGGATTGTCCATGCATTAGCTTAGAGAAATAAGCATGCAGGGCCAATTTGGCTGAGCATTGGATCAAGGCAGGATTCGGTAAAGCACAACAGTTGTGCAATATGGCTCAAGTGGCGGTTAGGAGTTGGTTACGAGCTTTACAAGCATGCCAAATGTGTGAGACAAGGTAGAACGGTTATAGAAGTAGTTTATAACCATTCATGAGTGTTCATAACCACCAAGAACAGTTGTGGCACCTGTTGGCGTGACAACTCAAAAGGTGGCAGTTGAAAGTGGCGGTTATGGAAACTACTTGGACACTTGGCTGTCCAAGGCTTGTGCAATGGTGCCTGCACGAAGTTTTGACCTGATCCTAGCATGTATAAATAGCTTAGGAATCAATAATGTTAGTGTTATTCGTTTTGAGAGAAGAACCACTAATATAGAGAGAGTTTTAGGCATTCACCAAGAGGGTGAATGGTCATTTTGGTCCATGTGATGGACTTGTTTTTGTATAATCTTCCTTAATGCAATAAAATGGGTTTATTGTGTTAGTTCTTTGTGTTCATTATGTTGCTAATCTTGTGAAGTTGTAAATTGGTTTGATGCATGGCAGAACCTCTTATGCTTATGGGGGCATGAAGAGTTAGAGAGAAAGAAGAAAAGACTTAGTTGGCAATGCCTTATGAGTGAGGCAGATGTGTACTTTGGTGCTAGTATGCAAGGGTGAATGATTTTGGGTGAAGTTGATTCACTGAACCACAATTATTTCCGGTCATGACCCATGAAAATTTTAGGCGATTAAATGTGCGTGTGACACCTAGCATCTGAATGGGTGAGTGTAACGGTGGGTCCAGTAACTCTTTCTACGCGGTGTAAAACTCGGGATAAATAATCACGTACACTAAGCATTTTAAATTTATAAACAATGCTTATTGAGTGTAGAAATTGACATTTAGTCCCAAAGTTACTGGGCTTGTGACGCTTTAGTCCACTCATCTCAGGCCTAGTATTCTCTAGTCCAAAAAAGCCCCGCCTCCAACAGTTTAGTCCAAATATGGACGAGTTAGTCCAAAAGTGGTTCACGATCCCGATTTTTTGTACTGCCAATATCCCGTAACTACCCTTGAACCGATTCCAGATATATAATCAGGATTTGAAATCGGAAATTTCAGATCTCAAACATGAACTCAAGACAGGGAGCCGGTGAGAGAAGTATCGAGGAGGCGATTTAACAGTTTCAGAGAGAATTTGTTGTAATTCATCGTTTCTTCAACATAATTCAACTTGAGTTCCGATGAAGTGTTTTGAAATTGATTATTTTTATCTCAGATTTGAATTCACGACAGATTCAGAGATAGATCGATCCACATATAGATTTCAGAGGTGATTTAATAGTGGGTCCAGAACTCTCTCTACGCGGTGTACAATTCGGGATAAATACTCCGGTACACTAAGCATTTAAAATTTATAAACAATGGTTACTTAGTTGCCTAGTGAATCGTTCGGCAAGGTTTTAGCTATTTTCCATCCACGGTTTTTTTAAATTCCACCACAAATATTCAAATAAAATTTTGTATGACTCTCTTTAAATTATTTAAACAAAACACACCCTTCATATTCCATACGTGATCTTCATCTCTTCAGACATTATTCCACAGTCTGAAATCCATGGAGATTACAGAGATGGAAACAGAGAATGAGATAGTGAGTGAAAAATTAGGGCTAGGGTTTAAAATATCGACACAAAGGGAAAGACTCGAAGAGAGAGAGAAAGGTATTGGGAACGGTAACGCACAGAGGTGGGGTTTCGGTGTTTCCTTTTTACGGTACCAAAAGTAAGAGGTTGTTAGTGGCCTGATTATCCCGATTATCTATCGGAAATGATAAACGAATGCATAATCCCCAAAAAAGCTCCGGCTTATCACATCTCTGTGGTACCCGCCATCAATAAAAGTGGCCCCTACTAATCCCATTGGACAGCGGGGCCCAGAATCGGTGAGGTGTCGGGAATTTTTGCGTTGAATTTGCTCGGTGAGTCTATCACCGCCCATTATCAATTTAGCCAGTAATTAGCGCTTAATCCTATGGTGTACTAATCTAAAAGCTAGACAACCTTCTAAGTCCTATGGCAGGGATAATCTAGTTTGCTAGTCGCAGAATCAAATAGCGCCCAGCGCTGAATTGTTCAGCCCAACAAATACTAGCCGGTAGATCAAAAAATGAATCCAGATGCGCTGAACCATTCCGCAGAAAGGTGATTTTTATGGCGCTGAACCATTCCGTGCAACTATCTTGTTGCTAGTTCAAATGCGAGCAAATGCACGGAAAGAGAACTAGTGTTAACCAATATACAACACTTTTTTTAAATCTACAACGGTTTTTGGCTAATCTAGCAGCTCAATCTATCCCATATGACTTAGTCTTATGGTCTTCAAATCTAGCATCTAGAAGTCCACGTCAGCTAGAATACTCATCCAAGTTTTATGGTCACTCCAATCTAGCATATAAATGCGTTGAACCATTCTGTAAAAAGTATAAGTTGGTTGCGCGAATTGAACAGCGCAACTATCTGTCTACTAGTTAGCATTCAAGATATATTTGGAGATAGAAGTAGAAGAGAGTAATAGGCAACGCTATTTGTCTACATGGAAGCAAAACTAGGACCATAAGACGTGTCCTAAGACTTAGTACTATGGTATGCTAATCTAGCTACTAGATTAGCATCTATGTAAGTTAGGACGACCACCTAAGTATTATGGTAGTTCCAATCTAGCATGTCAATCGCAGAATAAAACAGTGTTGAGCGCTGAAAGTACCGCACAAGAATATGGCGCCGGATGAATCAGCCTTGACCAGTCGACCAGGTTGACTGTGATGTTTCATTCAGCATTTCATAAATCGTCTTTTCTTCACTTTAAGATCGATCTTCCTTCATTTCTTCCTCATTTTTTCTTTCTCCCCCAAACCTTAACCGAAATGCATGTTCTCAATCTAGAAATCTAGGATTTTTTTTCTCAATTCCTTTCGTGGGTTTGTTCTACATCAAATTTGTGATTGTTTGAGAGTAGTTTCGGTCAATTCCGTCTACAAAATTGATTAAGGTAAGAATTTAAAATTTTAGGTTTTTTTATTTTTGATTATCATGAAATTTTGACGAAATTGATGATTGATATGTGTTACAATGCATCATTGTAATTGATTGTGGATGATTTAGATGATATGTGATTGAAATTGATTTTAGCATTTTTTTGGGGTTTAATTTGATTATGTATGATGATTTTTTTTTTAATTTTGATTATTTGTGATGAAAATGAATAATAATTTGTAGGTAAATCTTTATGAAATTTGTATGATTTGTATGATTATTTGTGATGAAAATTTGTAGGTAAATTTGTACAAAAATTTATATCTTTTTCATGTTTGTTATTGATTGTAGTATGAGTATGGATGATTTTGCTAGATCGTTTGGATATATAGTATCCTTAAAGAATAGTGATAAACATGTATGTCAAGATGCTACGCGTGATCCTAGGAGCGTAAATTTTAGAAGTAGCTCGAAAGAGGTTGAAGCGATTTATAAAATTTTAGTGAAAGATAATTCGCCAGCACAACGATATTGTGATAATTGTGGGTTTTTTTTTTCTTCTGTTTTTCGCCAATGGGGATAAAAGCTTAGTTGACCTTAGCTGAGAAATGGTGTGGAAAAACGAAGAGCTTTCATTTTCAGGTCTTTGAAATTGGCATCCTTCCTTTAGATTAGTACATGTGAACGGGAATTCCCACTGGTCAGCCTAGTAAACGACCAGTAGCTATGCCGTAGTTGGGTAGTGATCTGACATATCCTTCTTGGATGATTTATATTTTTCTGATGTCAAAAACCATGGTACATGGAACTCTAAGATGAATTTAATATCCTTGGCTATCTTGAAAACCTACCCTAAAAGTAGAGAAAACCTGGAAAATAATGGATGTGCAGAGACATTGACACGAGGATTCTTTCTTTGGTGTTTTGGTCATTTTCTTCTTGCAGATTCTAGTGGAAGAGTAGATAAACGTTGGGTTCTGTTGTTGAATGATTTATATAGAGTTGGGGAATATGATTGGGTTATAGCTTCGTTAGTGTAACACCCCAAATTTCAGGCCCGGATTCCAACCCAAATCCAAACCCAAAATCCTAAATGCTACATTTAATATCAAGCCCAGACTTACAAACTTGGCCCAAGTCCAAACGACTAAATCTTTGTCTAATCTTTATTTATGTTTAATTTAGAAATTCTGTCGCAGTGGATATATAAAAATTCTTTTAGAAACATCTAACTGTTAACTTGACGTGATTGTTAACCCACATGAATTCTAAAGAACTATAGTTTACCATAAAAATTAATTTCACCGATAAAGGTTCCAGATTTAATCCAAGAGAGTCACATGTTTCAGGAAGAATCATAAAACAGAAACAGACATCAGTTAACTCCAAGAATTTTACTGAACTCAATTCAAATACAAATTTTTTTATGATTATATATTCTGAATCCTAACTTTGTATAGTAATATTCATAAATTTTCTATAATTTTTAGTTTATCTTAAAGACCTTTTGACCACAGTCAACTCGTAGTTGACCAGAACTGCAGAAAAGAAAAACAGAGATAGTCCATTTTATAAAATTTGTATAAAATCGCTCACAACTCCACATCAGTTTTAGTTTACCAATTTAAAAAGGAAAAAGAAATATATTCAAATTTACAGAAGACACTAAAACCTAAAACATACCATAGAATAGTTTGAAAGTAGTAAAACTTCTATATAGTTGGATCTGTCAGAAAATTCCTGAATTTCGCATAGTAACAAAGAATTGTTTTAAAAATAAATATGGAACTCAGACAATTCTAATCTTTTAACCACTTTATTTAATGTGAGTTTTACGAATACTATAAAATATTCAGGTGCATATCTATTATATAATAATTATTATTAATAGTCAAACTGACATGACTCAGAAATTCTCATTATCTAATCAAATAGAATTTTCCTTAACAAAGCATTGTTTCATTGGTTAAACATTAACCCAATAATCTCCAAAGTATTACTCCCTTCGTATATATAGGGGGTCAATTCTCGTGGATTAAGAAAAGTGCCTTGAACTTATAATTTTTCATGTTTTTTCAGGTTTTACCCTTTGTCCTATTCATAACACTATTATCTATGTACCATAAAAATAAGAGTATGTCTGGAAATATTAATCTAGAAAGTTGGACTCCGCCTATATATTGGTACAAGGAAAAAGGAAAATTCCGTCTATATAATAGGTACATAGGGAGTACTAATCAATAAATACTCAATAAATCATCTAAAAGAGTTTGATGATATTTTATTACAATTTTGGGTTATTTTATTTTTGGTACTCAAGTTTTGACCAACTTTGCTGTTTGGTCTAACATTTGTCCAGCTTGGTGTTTGGTACTTGGAATTGACGTTGACCCGGGTTGACCTGGTTAAGTTATAACGTGTGTAAACTTTCAGTTAATTAATACATAATTACAAAAATATATTTATCTTTAGTAACAATGACTTACCATGTCCTTAACCATAAACACGTGGACGATCCACAAGTCTGCACATATGGCTAAGATTTTCCAACTTACCTCCTTTATTCATCTCTCTCAGTTGAACACAAACACCACTTTCGTCTTCTTCTTCAAAAAAAAAAAAATGCAATACACAAACTCAAAACCCAAATCTCAAAACCATTTCATTTCATTTTTCTTTTTTAAATCCCTTATCAACATCACCTTGACATAGTTTCCCCTCTCTTTTTTTTTTCTTCTGTGATTAAAGAACTCAAATTCCAAATTTTAAGAACAATAAGAAAACTACATCAGATTTTGATTTTCTTAATATCTAGCGAGCGTTTGATGATTTCTCTGCTTCTAATAAAAATACATCATGTGATTTGTATGCTTGTTTCTCGATAATAACAGCGTATGGTGTACTTGATTTACACAATTTCAAGAGATTTATGATCCAATTTAATAAAACCCTAGATTTTCATACCCTAAAAGCTTGGGTTCTGCTTTGATTTTGATTTTTCTTCTATGTTATATAACTTGTGAATTTGGGGAATTTCTGTTTTGGTCTTAATGAGGGTTCTAATGGGCATCAAATTAAATAGAAGTTGTCGTTGCAGATCGAGATGATGATGAAGATCCAGTGGGTGAAGATGAAGAAATTGACAAATGGTTCATCGACTAGAACCGACTAACTTTAGAAATTTAGGGTTCATTTCATCTCTAGATTGAATTGAATGTTCCATTGACATTTGGATAGAATTGAAACACGAACCCTGTTGAATTTTTTTCTTTCAGAAAATGGAATTGAATTGAAGCAAGAACACTAGGATAACTTTTTGATTTGCTAACGACCATCTAAACGGCGTTAAATAATTCGATTTTATTTAAGTTGTTAATAATTGGTAAACAGAAGTCAAGATTTTAAAAGGTCAAACCGGGTCAACGTCAATTCCAAGTACCAAACACCAAGTTGGTCAAAACTTGAGTACCAAAAACAAAATAACCCTACAATTTTTCAACCATAAATCCTATGCAAACTACTAATTAAAGCACCAAAACCGATCTCTATGCTTTTCCGCCATTAGCTCCTTGTGGTACCATAAAATCTGGAATTTTTTGTCATGAACGACGTGAGTTGTGACACCCAGTAGGAAAAGAAGCAACAAAACATTTTAAGCAACATTTTCAATTTCTTTTAAAAACAACTAGCATGATTAACAACATCATAAACACATGGAAACACCACATCCATAAAAACAATCAAATCAATCAATCCGTTCGCCCCAGGGAGCCCCACGTGG
Source organism: Papaver armeniacum (assembly GCA_023531295.1). Classification (NCBI taxonomy): domain Eukaryota; kingdom Viridiplantae; phylum Streptophyta; class Magnoliopsida; order Ranunculales; family Papaveraceae; genus Papaver; species Papaver armeniacum. Next base: position 364,092 of record JAJJWW010007526.1, read on the forward strand.
GTTTATTGAAACAAAACCGTTCCCAAGGATATCTCTTATCCCATCAAAAAAAAAATTTAAGAATCACGATCTATGGATCGCAGCCCAACATTCATAATCATGCTCACAACATCGATTATCATCCATTTATTAATGAAAACTTGAAAACATAAAATAATTAAAAGAAACTTAAATAGTAAAAAGTTTTTTATTGTGTTGCTCTTACCTCAAACGCTAGCAATAATCCCAGAGGAAAACAGATGCAAAAACACCGATCCACAAGTCAACCACTAAAGTTTTCCTTCTCCTTCTTACGATAAATATAAGATGTATGTGACAAAATATCTCTACACAGATTTTTTCACCGCCGCATGCTCTACTGAGGAAAGGTTTTCTATATTCTTTTTTCTATGATATTTTATCTGACTAGCAGAATAGGGAAAAGAACTGATATCTACTAATAAAGAAGGCTTTATACCATATTCTAGTCAAACCCTAGCCTTAACTATCTCAAAACGTGTGCAGCCCGCCTATATTTCTACGCCAACAAATCCTTGGACCGAACAAAAATAGTGGGGCTCTATGATTCCATTTCAAACAAATTTACTTACTGCACAAATAACTAATCAACTATCCAATGAGAACTTGACACATAGCAAGATGACAAATATTAACCAATTACAATGTGAGTTGTGACAAGATGATAAACAAAAGAAGTTAACAGCACAGACATTTTCAAAACACATTAGATTAAACGTTATCTAGCCGGTGAAACCTTCCACAAACGCACAACCAACTCCACCTAGAATATTCATGTGTCAAATAAGGCCTAACAAGTAATTAGTTCTCGTAACACGTGAAATATGTCTTCCCTGATCCTGCCACAACAAACTTTCCTAGGTCAACAACAACCCAACCAGTACTAATTACTAAGGCTAGTTCAAGACAAGTGGTAGGCTCATAAACGTACAATAAAACACTGCAAGTGCACAACATCTAACTAGTAGACAATGGCAAGTACAGGTCGTTCACACGAGGAGTGTGAAATAATACAACTAACTAATATCAAAAGTAAATAATCGACAAGATGATGTTTTAACGATTTTTCAGAAGTGCGAGACGAAATGAAATAATAAATAATAAAGACGTAACCAAAATGGGTAATGGGTTACTAAGGTTTTCGATTTCCACCGATTCAATCATATAAAACTTTACTAATTTCTATTTATTACTCAAGACAAATATCGAAATCAATCTCATGTCCCGGAAGATGTTATATTAAATTCTAAAATATAGTTTCTCCGTCAGAACTTCCTTCGCATCGTATGTAGCGATCCTAAAGCATTACCTATCTATCCTTGCATACCACGTCTAGGGATTTAACCGCTACACGAAATATCAATTCAAAAGCATAAATAATCAAGAAAATCACATGAACGATAAAACACCAAGCTATATGAAGAGAAATCATTAATCAATGAATCATTATTAGAAATATCATCGTAGAGTTTATATAAATAAATTGGTTTCTATCTAAACCCTAATATGGTTCTAGCTAGACATGAATTTCTCAAAAGCCATAAACATATTCATGGATTCACTAGCTAAACCAAATATGAAATCGAGAGTATGAAACTTCAAACCCTCGTCTCCTCCACATCTCTCGGCTCTGTAGCCGCAGCTCCACCCATTTCACTGTTTGGTCATGTGCTTGAAAACAAACAATGATTCTTCTGTCCGTTAAGTGGTATTCCATATAAGGTTGAGTGACGGACACAATTAATTGAAGTCTCTCCTTTGGTGCAGTGAATTATATTGATCATTTTTATCGCAGACGCCTCGTTCCATCTGGTGTCCGGGGAAGCGACAACGATGGTTTTACCCAGTAACATCGTGTACATTTTATTTAGCCGTTTATTGAACTGGTGAGCGAATTCACTTGTACTTTCCACAAAAGCACTAAAATAGTGTTGTTAGTCAAAATATCGAGTCCTAACTAATATAAGTATGGGTATAAAATGTAGCACTTTCATTCTTATCAACACCCCCACACTTATATTTTGCTAGTCCCGAGCAAACAAGAAAAAAAGTATATCCGCTAAACAGCTGGATAAAGAGTGATGTCCGCTAAACAACAAGACAGAACCACTAAACAGCTAGACGGATCCACTAAACAGTTGATAGAGATGTCTGCTAAACAACTAGACAGAACGACCCGCTAAACAGCTGATCAATTTTTTTTTTTTTTTATGCAGACCCGCTAAACAGCTGGTCATAAAATGAAAAATACGAAAACGAATGAAAAGACCCGCTAAACAACTGGTCATCATTTTTTTAAATTCCTAACAAAAGTGCCACACCCCCACACTTAAACATTACATTGTCCTCAATGTAATTGAGTCATCCAACGTAGAAATAAGATGGGAGATTTAAAATAAAATAAAATAAATAAATATATATATATAGAGTAAAGGGAACAAATCTGATGGGTTGACTCCCATGAAGCGAAATGTATTTGTTTCCCTGTTTTCCAGTAGCACGTTCTCAAACAAGGTGAGGTTGGTACCCCAAAGTACGCTGCAAATCATATATATAGAGTCTGAAAAGTTGGGGATCAAGCCAACTAATCCGGTCAACTGAAAAGATAATCCTGCAGCAGAAATGATTATTACCCAGAGAGCTAAAACTGAATTCAATCTTATTCGGAACATAATTCGAACCTTGAATATGAAGTAAATCAGGTTCATGGATAATAAGGAAAGATTGTTTAGAGAATTCAACAATTGTTGTACACCCTAAATCTGGTTTTAAGTTTGCCGAAATAACTTCTGCGGCTAAAACTGGTTCAGATTCAGCAAAATGGGGCACACAACCTGAAGTTGGTTCAAATTCACTCGCTGAACAAGGGCTCAATGGAGCAATAATATCATGACTCATAGACCCACTATCATCTACAACGGTTTCATTATTAATATCATCAAGATGAGAAAAATCAAAACTTGATAGATCAGACAATAGCTTAAGGGTCAAGGTCGGAGCTTTATCGACTGATGGAACTAGTCGAGACTCGGGAAGAACTAGAGGTTCTAGTTTGGGTTTCCATTTATTAGTGTCTAGCAGAGGTGTGGAGTCTAACAAAGCATTGACTTCACAAATAACACTATCATCATCAAAATCATACCCAAAATGAGCTAAGCAAACCTCTAATGGATCTTCCGAGTGGCTCTTGCAAAATCCTTGCGAGTGCATACTTTCTTTTCGCCCGCAACACTTCAGGCTAAGGTACCTAAAAAAAAATCAAACAAACTGCGTAAAAAGGAACTAAAGAAATCTAAAAGAAAAAGAAAATAAAATTATGTACAAAAAGATATCAATCAGAGAGTATTTTGCAACCACTCCCCGGCAGCGGCGCCAAAAACTTGGTATGTTCGGAAACCTACAATAAAATACTGCAAGTGCACGGCATCTAACTAGTAGACAATGGCAAGTACAGGTCGTTCACACGAGGAGTGTGAAATACTACAACTAACTAATATCAAAAGTAACTAATCGACAAGATGATGTTTTAACGATTTTTCAGAAGTGCGAGACGAAATGAAATAATAAATAATAAAGACGTAACCAAAATGGGTAATGGGTTATTAAGGTTTTCGATTTCCACCGATTTAATCATATAAAACTCTACTAATTTCTATTTATTACTCAAGACAAATATCGAAATCAATCTCATGTCCCGGAAGATGTTATATTAAATTCTAAAATATAGTTTCTCATTGTAACTTCCTTCGCTTCGTATGTAGCGATCCTAAAGCATTACCTATCTATCCTTGCATACCACGTCTAGGGATTTAACCGAAGCACGAAATATAAATTCAAAAGCATAAATAATCAAGAAAATCACATGAACGACAAAACACCAAGCTATATGAAGAGAAATCACTAATCAGTGAATCATTATTAGAAATATCATCGTAGAGTTTATATAAATAAATTGGTTTCTATCTAAACCCTAATATGGTTCTAGCTAGACATGACTTTCTCAAAAGCCATAAACATATTCATGGATTCACTAGCTAAACCAGAAATGAAATCGAGAGTATGAAACTTCAAACCCTCGTCTCCTCCACAGCTCTCGGCTCTGTAGCCGCAGCTCTACCCATTCCATTGTTTGGTCATGTGCTTGAAAATAAACAATGATTCTTCTGTCCGTTAAGTAGTGTTCCATATAAGGTTGAGTGACGGCCACAATTAATTGAAGTCTCTCCTTTGGTGCAGTGAATTATATTGATCATTTTTATCGCAAACGCCTCATTCCATCTGGTGTCCGGGGAAGCGACAACGATGGCTTTACCCAGTAACATCATGTACATTTTATATAGCCATTTATTGAACTGGTGAGCGAATTCACTTGTACTTTCCACAAAAGCACTAAAATAGTGTTGTTAGTCAAAATATCGAGTCCTAACTAATATAAGTATGGGTACAAAATGTAGCACTTTCATGCTTATCAACAAGGTATAAAAATAATATTAAAATGAATAAAATGAAAACAAAGTATCCTATTACTATTCCATTTGTTTTATGTCTGCCACTATCATTTTTCTAATTTAAATAAGGCTTTTGTTAACCTGTATAACCGTACATAGGATAGGCATTAATTAATTTTATAATCTTTTATATCTGGAAAGGAAATTTATGTATGAAAACTATTACGCTGAAAAATATTACATATATTCCCTAAGTACCCTTGTGAGTTAAAATTTTTTTATTTAGTTTTATTTTGTAGACCCTAGATAAGATCCACCTAATATGAACGACTAGGATTTAGTGACTCTTCTAACCCCTTCCATCTTCCTCAATCCTCCCTTCCCTTTATTCACAGCCAGGGACTCCATTAAAATAAAACAAAAGAACTTCTGAAAATCCGTTTGTTTATAAGAACTTCAGTAAGATTTACTTTAGTGTTGGAAAAATATCCACCACCAAAATATATGTTCCATATAAACCCACTCCTCTCTCTCTGTTTATGTTACAGATGAAGAATGGCGATTCATTTTTTCTATCTAATCCTCTTACTACCTAGATACTTATTGTTACCATTAACATATGCAACAAATTTTGTACTCAATCGATTCAATTCTTATGATCTCATACTCTTTGCTAACACAACTATAGAATCACCAAACATACTCTCTCTAACAGTAGCATGGGAAGAGCTTTATATAAAGGGGATTTTGATAAAGTACACCTATGAGATTAGTATTTTCTAAAGTACACCCGTTTTTTTTCAAAATTGCAAAAATACACCCATTTTAACTTTTCCATCCCATTTTTTCAGTAAAACCGTTAAGTCTACAACTGTCATAAAACTGGGTCGAGTCGACAGAGTTGACTAGGATGCACAATGTCTAAAAACCCCTCCCGGTTATGCTTCTCACCGTTTTATTCCTATCAGTCGATTTTGGTTTCCTTCATGGGAAATTGCGTAGCATTTTGAAATCCGTTGATAAAAAAATCATGAATTTCTTTTCAATTTCTTAGGAATCATATCTTCACCACCAATAAATTTAGGCACCATTCAAGCAATATGCAACACAGAGATTTCTTTGAGCAATTTTATCGGACAGGTTATGAGCAACAACACCATCAGGAATTAAAGCACAATGAAATCACCAGCACCAAGGTCTTAGTTTCTATTCAATCTCGTCCACAACATCAGTCTCTAATTCTGACCATCTCACCACCGATTACAGCCCTCTTGGCATATAATCGAATTATCCAAAACAAAGATCCAATTTTGCTCGCTAGTCGCTACCAATTCCCAGTACCTTGAATTTCTCATCACTACTACCTATTAATTTCTGACCATTTAAGAACCACTTCCGACTGATTGCAAAACAAATCATTGCTGGCAATTAATTATCACAGTACAGACCATCCACACCAGAACTCATTTCCCGACAACAAAGAGAACCCTAGAAATCCATTGATGTTGCTGTCAACACTACCACTAGTTCACACAATTACTCTAGCACATCCAAAATTCTTCTTTAGCAAATGGGTTATACCCAGTTCAATCCACATGGAATTCGCCAACAAAGTATCATCAAATCCCAATTTATAACTACTTCCCTTGATTAAATATGTATCAAAATCCCTATTCAAATAGAAAATTCCCATCTCTAATTCCAGCAAACCCATCTACGGATTCTTCTTCATCTTTTAAAAAAAAAATAACAAGGAAAAGAAGGTGGTTGAGAAGAAGAAGAAGAAGGTGTTGGTAGCAGAGGGTGGTTGCAGACATGGATAATGGTGGTTCTGCAGAAGGGCAAGAAGAAGAGAACGGTGAACAAATACATTTCTTGGCAACATTTTTAGTTTTTTATCATACTAAGGATAAATTGGGAATTTGCTATCTAGAATGATATCTTACCCGTTGATTTAAAATATTAGATGGATGGTTAGATCGAGTGATGGTGGGCCTTAATAAAATTTTGTACCGAGGGTGTATTTTAGCAATTATCAAAATAACGGGTGTACTTTAGGAAATACTAATCCCATATGGTGTATTTTGTTAAAATTCCCTTATATAAATCAAAAATCAAAACAAAAACAAATACATCATCAAAAAAGCTTCTCCCTTTTCATACTTCTTTTATTTTTTCCAATGCCTCCACTCAAGAATGAAGCAGGAGGAGGTCATGGTCTTCTTTTTATATCATCTTCACACCATTGCAAAAATTAAGACCACTAATTTTGGAAAAAAAATTCATGAATGATTTTGCACTAATTGTTATTATTTTAATCTTTTAAAAGATGGGAATTATTCATTTTGCTGAACGATTGGAGTAACTGAAAAAGAAAGAAAAGGAAGAAAAAAAATTGTGATGAGTTTCTCATGAATCTATCAATGGAAAAAGGGAAGATTCCCGGTGAGCAGAGGCAAGCGAGGAAGAAATTAAAACGGAGATGATATCCAGAGATAAAAACGGAGATAATAAAGGAAATAATGGCGACATAATGAGGAGAGAACGTCCAAATTTCTTTTTTTAATTGTCTTTCATTAATAAACCTAAGGGTATCGGTGGAACATTAATCTCACATATAGAGTAAGTAGAAAAATTATTATTTTTGTAAGTGGTTTCAATTCCCGATGTACTTTTAAGACAATTATACCCCTTTTAACTTGTTTACGGGTATACAAGTTAACAGGACCCTTTAAATAACACGAACCGATGTTCATTCCCATTAATATATATATATAAAGCACTTAAATTACTATAATATCCCTGAAATATGAAATAACTAATTTACCCCTAATGATAATAAACAAAAAGACGTAAATACCCTTGAAATTGGGACGGGCATTACAACCCTATCCCCTTAAATGAAATTTCGTCACGAAATTTAGAGGTTACCTTAGAAAATCTCAGGGTATTTTCTCCGCATCTCGGACTCTAATTCCCACGTCGCTTCCTCAACCTAGCGACGCTGCCACTGCAGCTTAACCATAGGGATGGTCTTAGTGCGAAGTACATGCTCCTTTAAGTCCAAAATTTGAATCGGTCGCTCCACGTATGTAGCATCCTCTTGGATCTCCAAATCTTCCCAAGCAATAATATGTGAAGGGTCAATACCATATAAGAAGGATCTCTCTCGTACTTCCGTAACATTGACACGTGGAAAGCGTCATGAACATGTCTAATTCGCCGAGGTAACTCCAACTGATAAGTTCTTTGCACCAACACGTCTAATAATCTGGAAAGGCCCAATGTATCGTGGTGATAACTTTCCTTTCTTGCCAAAACGCTTAACACCTCTCTTCGGGTTCACTTTGAGTAACACCAAGTATCCCTCAATAAACTCTAAGGGTCGACGTCTCTTGTCTGCATAACTCTTCTGATGACTCTGAGCTGTCATTAACCTATTCCGGATTAACTGAACCTTCTTAGTCGTCTCTCGTACCAAATCAGGTCCAAAAATGCTACGTTCACCGATCTCGGTCCAACACACTGGATATCTACAAGGTCGTCCATACAATGCTTCAAAAGGTGCCACACTGATACTAGCCTGATGGCTATTGTTACAAGAAAACTCTACTAGTGGCAAGTGATCACTCCAACTTCCCTTGAAATCCAAAGCACAAACTCGTAGCATATCCTCCACAATCTGAATTACCCGTTCAGACTGCCCATCGGTCTGGGGATGAAAGGCAGTACTAAGCGAAACACGTGTACCTAACGCCTTCTGTAGACTTTGCCAGAATTGAGAGGTAGAACGAGGATCTCTGTCAGATACAATTGACACCGGCGTACCGTGTAACCTTATTATCTCATGGATATACATATGGCTTAACGTGGCTAACGTATCAGTCTTCTTGATTGCTAAGAAGTGTGCCAACTTGGTAAGTATATCAACGATAAACCCATATAGTATCCTTGCCATGTGCAATTCTAGGCAATCCCATGACAAAATCCATAGTGATGTGTTCCCATTTCCATTCTGAGATGGGAAATGGTTGAAGTAACCCTCCTGGTTTCTGATGATCAATCTTCACTTGCTGGCAAGTAAGACATCTCGATCATTCAAGGCAATATCTTTCGTCATCCCTTTCCACCAATATTGTCTTTTCATGTCATGATACATCTTCGATCCCCCCGGATGAACGGTAAACTTAGAATTATGAGCCTGTTCTAGTACCTCCATCCTTAATTTCACTGGCACAAAAAGTTTCCCATAAAGCGAAGTCCACCATCAGATTGAGTCCAACCCTCTGGTGTTTGACCTTTCGCTATTTGAGCACGAATCAAAATCATCTCTCTATCAGTCTGTTGAGCTTCTAAAATCCGTTGTTGTAACTCTGGAACAACTACAATATTATAAATCATCTCGTCAGGACCAAGTCATATTCCTCCATAAGTCTGCACAAATCCCAAGTATGAAGAGTCATACTTGCTGCACTGGCCCTCGATTTTCAGCTAAGAGCATCTGCTACAACATTTTCCTTTCCTGGATGGTAATGGAAAGTATACGTGTAATCCTTAAGAAATTCCACCCAACGCCTCTGTCTCAGGTTCAAATCTCCTTGGGTAAAAATATACTGCAAGCTCTTATGGTCACAAAATATGTCTATCTTCTCATCATACAGATAATGTCTCCACAACTTCAGAGCGAACACAATAGCTGCCAACTCGAGGTTATGAGTTGCGTAATTCAACTCATGTGTTTTTAATTGTTTTGAGGCATAATCTACCACTTTTCCTTCTTGCATAAGAACACATCCTAAACCCTTCAATGATGCATTAGAAAAGATCACATAACCAATTCCACTTACTGGTGTTGTCAAAACTGGTGCAGTATTTAATTTCTCCTTGAGAATGGACAAAAATTTCTCACAATCATTATTCCACTCGAACTTGGAATCCTTTCGAGTCAATCTTGTTAATGGTGAAGCAAGCCTTAAGAAATCTTGAATAAATCATCTATAGTAACCCGCTAAGCCCAAAAAGCTACAAACCTCAAACACGTTCTTTGGACTTTCCCATTTGGTAATTGCTTCAACCTTAGTTGGGTCCACTTTGATTCCTTCTCTACAGACTATGTGTCCCAAAAACTGAACTACAGAAAGCCATAAATCACATTTACTCAACTTAGCATACAACTGGTGAGATCTCAACAACTGCAATGCTAATCTCAGGTGTTCCTCGTGCTCTTCTCGTGACCGTGAATAGATAAGAATTTTATCTACAAATACCACTAAAAATTTATCTAGGTACGGTCGGAAAATTCGATGCATAAGATCCATGAATGCTGCTGGAGCATTTGTAAGTCCAAATGACATCACCACAAACTCGAAGTGTCCAAATCGAGTTCGAAAAGCATTCTTCGGAATATCCTCTTCCTTGATTCGGAGTTGATGATAAGCTGATCGCATATCAATCTTAGAGAAAAACTGAGAATCCTTCAACTGATCAAACAAATCCTTGATCCTAGGCAAGGTATACTTATTTTTCACTGTAACTTCGTTGAGTTTTCTATAATCGATGCACAATCTTAACGAGTTATCCTTCTTCTTCACAAAAAGTACCGGTGCACCCCAAGGTGATATACTACCTCGAATAAAACCCTTAGCTTCCAACTCGAGTAGTTGTTTGCCTAGTTCTTTCAAATCCGTTGGTGACATTCGATAAGGAGCCATCGAAATCGGCGAAGTACCAGGTTGAACTTCAATGGTGAAGTCCATTTCTCTTCTAGGAGGCAAACCTGGTAATTCTTCAGGGAAAACATCTTCAAACTCTTCTACCACTGGAATACCCATAGTAGAGACAGAACCTTGCTTCCCGTCTTCTATCATCTCTAAGTGATAAAGAAACCTCTAGAATGAGTCTGTTGAAAATATCTTTCCGACAAAATAAGGGGAGCCGCAAAACTACGAGTTCCGGTAAAGTGAACAACTGAACCTTCACCCGAGTGCAGAGTCACACGTTTTTGAAAACAATCAAAAATAACACGATGAGCAAATAACCAATCCATACCCAAGTTTACATCATAACCAGACATATTCATCACAAAAAGGTCAATCAAAAACTCATGCTTAGCTATACGTACTACACACATTCGTGCCACGCGGTCAACACGTGCACTACCTCTTACAGCACTAGCTACGCCTAGGTACCCATCAAGTAATTCTGTTTTCAAACCCAATGACAAAACAAACGAAGAAGCAATAAAAGAATGAGTAGCATCAGTATCAAACAATATCTTAGCCCAAGAATTGTAAACTAAGAATGTACCTTCAATAACTGAGTTATCCGGATCCTGTCCAACATGAGAAATATTGAAGGCCTTAGGTTGCTGAGGGGGTTGTCGAGCTTGGTATTGTGGTGAATTGTTTTGAGGACAGTTCTGTTGATAACCTTGACGCTAGTTCTGAGGTGCAGAAGGTTGTTGGTTCCTTTGAGTACAGGACAGTCCCTCTTAAAATGTCTAGGTTGCTTGTAGTGATAACATGTAGGTGAAGGAAGCTCCATATTCGGTCCATTCCTTTCTTCTGGTATGGATGGTTGTTATTTTTGTTCTTATTGTTCTTGTCACCAGTGTGACGTTCTCGGATTTGAGCTGCCTCCTCAAAATCTCTCTCAACAATCATCGCTCTTTCCACTATATCATTATAAGAGGTAATCTTCAGAATAGACAACTTACTCTTAATTGAAGGCCTAAGTCCCTCCTGAAACTTGAAAGCCTTCAGTTCTTCATTATCAACGGATGAGTAGCAAAACGAGAAAGTTCTTCAAACTTGTCTTGATCTCTGCGCTGATCATATTTCTCTGGTCAATTGCATAAACTCGATCATGCGTTGGTTTCGTGCAGTTTGTGGAAAGTACTTATTTAGGAAGGCGAGTCAAAATTCTACCCAGGTAAACAGACGTCATTCCTAGAACGACGAGTCAACTCCCACCAGCGAGTGGCTTCACCCTCAAGCTTATAAACTACAAGATTCAGCTTATCCTCATCATTCACGTCTAATAGAGTGAATATTTTCTCAATCATATCTATCCAATCTTCAGCAACTAGTGGATCAGGACTACCCTTGAAGGAATCGGGCTTTTGTTCAATAAACCTTCTAACTAATAAAGTACGTTGATTAGGTGGTGGAGGAGGAAGAGGTGCATTCTGATTAAGATTCACTTGTTGTTGCATCGCTTGAGCAACAACATTCAAAGCACGAACAACATCACCGAAACCCTTATCTTGTGGGCCGGTTGAACCATTAGTACGACGAGACATGTCCTGAATGAAGGACATTAAAACATTAGTATCACAGAGAGAATTTCTCTTTGAAAAAGAAGTACAACCTATTACGCATTCTTTAAAAACACAATCAACAATTGCTGCAAGCAATTCACATACAAGCACATACACGCATTGACTTATTCAGAAACTAGTCTGCCCAAAGGATCAAACTAGCTCTGATACCAAACTGTAACACCCCAAATTTCGGGCCCGTATTCCAACCCAAATCCAAACCCAAAATACGAAATGCTACATTTAATATCAAGCCCAGACTTACAAACTTGACCCAAGTCCAAACGACTAATTCTTTATTTATGTTTAATTCAGAAATTCTGTCGCAACGGATGTATAAAAATTCTTTTAGGAACATCTAACCGTTAGCTTGACGTGATTGTTAACCCGAATTAATTCTAAAGAACTATAGTTTACCATAAAAATTAATTTCACCGTTAAAGGTTTCAGATTTAATCCAAAAGAGTCACATGTTTAAGGAAGAATCATAAAACAGAAACAAACATCAGTTAACTCCAAGAATTTTACTGAACTCAATTCAAATACAATTTTTTTTTTTTATGATTATACATTCTGAATACTAACTGATTATAGTTCTATTCATAAATTTTTTTATAATTTTTAGTTTATCTTAAAGACCTTTTGACCACAGTCAACTCATAGTTGACCAGAACTGCAGAAAAGAAAAACAGAGATAGTCCATTTTATAAAATTCGTATAAAATCGCTTACAACTCCAAATCGGTTTTGGTTTACCAATTTAAAACGGAAAAAGAAATATCTTCAAGTTTACAGAAGACACCAAAACCTAAAACATAACATAGAATAGTTTGAAAGTAGTAAAACTTCTATATAGTTGGATCTGTCAGAAAATTCATGAATTTCGCACAGTCACAAAAAATTATTTCAAAAATACTTATGGGAATCAGAAAGTTCTAATATTTTAAAAACTTTATTTAACGTGAGTTTTACGCATACTATAAAATATTCAGGCACATATCTATTATATAATAATTATCATTAATAGTCAAACTGACATGACTTAGAAATTCTCATTATCTAATCAAATAGAATTTTCCTTAACAAAGCATTGTTTCATTAGTTAAACATTAACCCAATAATCTCCAAAGTATTACTAATCAATAAATACTCAATAAATCATCTAAAAGAGTTTGATGATATTTTATTACAATTTTTCAACCATAAATCCTATGCAAGCTACTAATTAAAGAACCAAAACCGATCTCTATGCTTTTCCGCCATTAGCTCCTTGTGGTGCCATAAAATCTGGAAATTTTGGTCATGAAATGACGTGAGTTGTGACACCCAGTAGGAAAATAAGCAACAAAATATTTTAAGCAACATTTTCAATTTATTTTAAAAACAACTAGCATGATTAACAACATCATAAACACATGGAAACACCACATCCATAAAAACAATCAAATCAATCAATCCGCTCGCCCCAGGGAGCCCCACGTGGGTTTAGGAAAACAAAACCGTTCCCAAGGATATCTCGTATCCCATCAAAAATGTTTTTAAGAATCATAATCTATGGACCGCAGCCCAACATTCATAATCATGCTCACAATATCGATTATCATCCATTTATTAATGAAAACTTGCAAACATTAAATAATTAAAAGAAACTTAAATAGAAAAAAGTTTTTTATTGTGTTGCGCCTACCTCAAACGCTAGCAATAATCTCAGAGATAAATAGATGCAAAACACCGATCCGCAAGTCAACCACTAAAGTTTTCCTTCTCATTCTTACGATATAAATATAAGATGTATGTGACAAAATATCTCTACACAGATCTTTTCACCGCCGCAAGCTCTACTGGTGGCAAGGTTTTCTATATTCTTTTTTCTATGATATTTTATCTGACTAGCAAAATAGGGAAAAGAACTGATATCTACTAATAACGATGGCTTTATACCATATTCTAGTTAAACCCTATCCTGAGGTCCCTTCATATGGGTGTGGCAAACATTCATGTTTGCCATTTAAGCACCCACTATGGAGGGGGAAAACTGGCCTGGCTAAGTGGCAAAGTTGCCACTTAGCCAGGCCAGGTGAAGTTTCTACCGAGCGTCGAGTTTCGACCGCTCGGTTTAATTTACACCGTTAGGTGTTTAAAATACCACATTCCTCTACCATTTTAACTCACGCCTTCTTTTCTCTTCACATTTGTTAATTTAAAACAAATTTCAGCATCTAACTATTTCATTCACTCGTATTGTATAATTTCTTTAATATGTCTCAATCTAATACTCAATTTAAACAACAAAAGAAGAAGATTAGGGGTCCCAAATTTACCGTAGTCGAAGATGAAACCATTTGCAGAAACTATGTGTTCTTTACACAAGATAGTATCGATGGTGCCAGTAAACAATCTACCAAGTTGTGGGATAACATATTTGCTAACTTTCATCAAGAAACTATGAACATCAACGAGCATGATGTAAATGGATTGTCCGGTCGCTTTGTTACAATCAACGCCCAAGTTTCCTTGTATGTCGCTGCTATAATGCAAGCTGCTCGTGGTCGAGAGAGCGGTCTTGTCGATGGTGATGTCGAATGAAAGTGCCGAACTGATTGGCACCACAAACATGTAACAAATTTTCCTTATGAAAGTTGTTATCATATTTTGAAAGTATTGCCTAAATATAATCCAGAAGTGTTAGCAAACATGCAGAATATACCTGCAAGTTCACCATGCAGAATATACCTGCAAGTTCACCTTCGACGCCAGCTTCACAACCATCTCAATCATCTCACCCTCCTTCAGATAATCCATTTTCTTCACCCGAAACCACCAGAAACAACAATTCCAACTTGAATGTCAATACCATAATTAAAAGAAAATTATTAGGAATAAATCATGCAAGAGCAGCGAGAAAAGCTGCCCAAGAAGGAGAAGCAAGTGAAGGAGGTAGTAGTAGTACTATTGAAACTTTGATAGAGCATCAGAAGACCGTCGAAAAACAAAGAGTTGTAGACTGCAAGTTCTTGACTAAGGAAATGAAAAACATCGACTAACTCAAGAAAAATTTGTTTCAGACTATGACAAGAATAAGATTCTAAATGAAAACACCGAAAAAATGAATCCCAAACAATTGATGGTATGGGAGATGGAGATGGACAGGATAACAGAGGAATTAAAAGAAAAAAGAAACAAGAAAAACATGGAAAAACAATTTGGGGTTCAAGCTGAAGATGAGGATGATGAAGACAACGATGAAGTATTGCCACTTAATTAATTAATGTATTAGCTTTTTTTAATTTTAATGAAGTAGTGTCACTTAATTAATTAATGTTAATTTTAATGAATTGTTCTACTTTTTTCATTACATTACATTAAAACTTATACTAGTTTTTGTCATTACATTAAAACTTTAACTTGACAACATCCATGAAAACATTATTAAGCCTAAGATCCCACACGAGTTATTAAAAACTCCTTAAGAATTCTGTAATGCGCTTCGTATTCGAAATCTTTTCGTTTCCATCTTTGCCACTGGTCTCGAGTTCGTATTCCCAATTCAGCATTGGTATCACCTCTAAGACGGTATCGAGTCACAATCCTTTTCATAGCTATAAAATCCACAAGCTCTTTTTTGATATTCAT
The DNA here is from genome assembly GCA_023531295.1 of Papaver armeniacum. Taxonomy (NCBI): domain Eukaryota; kingdom Viridiplantae; phylum Streptophyta; class Magnoliopsida; order Ranunculales; family Papaveraceae; genus Papaver; species Papaver armeniacum. Next base: position 379,508 of record JAJJWW010007526.1, read on the forward strand.
GAATCGGAAAAACAAATCAGCACGATCACGGTTATGAGGATTACCTGTCTCTGTGCATAAGGCATCATGAATTTTACCCAAATAACTCATACCTAAATAACAAACGAAACAAAACTACTCAATTCGTCCCCCATCTCTTCCAAACTCAGCCTACAGATTCGCTATGAGATCTTCCCTTAACCTGTTATACAGAGTTTTGTTCTCAATATGACTGGTCAGGACTTAAGTCTTCATCTTGATGGTCCAATTCTTATTACGACCAGTCTCCTGGATAACCATGTTATGCATAATGATGCAAGTCAACATAGTCTTATTCATTTCACGAGCACTTAGACCACGATAAGGCCCACAAACGATTGCGAACTTCTGCTTCAGAATTCCAAAAGCCCGTTCCACATCCTTTCTCAAATTAATTTGTTTACAATTGAAATACGAGTATGAACGACCCATTTCACCGGCAGGTGGCTGACGGTAACATTGAACTAAAGTTGACTATTTTGGATAAATTCCATCTGCAAGATAATAACCATGAGTGTAGTGATTCCCGTTGATAGAGAAATTTACCTGAGAAGAAATTCCATGCTTTAAATCTTCAAACAAAGGCGATTTGTGTAAAACATTTAGGGATAATTTGCGTTACCTCCCATGGCCAAGATCATAATTAGCGTTACCTCCCATACAGAAATTAAATTAGTGAAACCTCCCCTCGTTACATTTTTCGTCCAAAGCTGGTTATCCAAGTCAGCAGCTTTGTACACGTGGACCAGTTTTTATACGTGGACTTTGACTTTCCCACGTGTAAAAACTGGTAGGGGAGGTAACGCTAATTATGATCTTGGCCAGGGGAGGTAATCTGGGAAAGTCAAAGTCCACGTGTACAAAGCTAGCCTATCATCGAGGAAAAGGCTTTTGCTGAAGGTAAATCAAAAAAAACAAATTTGTCACCAGCTTTATGACCTGATGGGATGAGCTACAACTATTTAACTCCGTGCGCTTGTTTATTCTTTGCTCTGCAAAGAAAAACGGTATTCAATGCGATGTTTATCTTAACAATGATTCTTTACGGACCGTGATCTAAAACCATGCCAAAACCAGGTAGAGACATGGAAAGTGGGCCATGCCCTGCTAGTGATAACAGGGGTCCCGCTTTTAGATTTTGTTTGTGTCTGCCCGGTTTTTACTTAGTTCATTTGCTCGGTACATTGAGAATTTTTGCTATCTTAAACGTATAAGGTTCAAATTTGCTTACCTTTACCATATCCTATATGAGACAACACATCATTAATGTTTTCCACTTTGACTTTACAAAGACGTGGTATATCGTAATCACCCTGCATGCGGATAAAATCACGAAAATATTTAAAAACCAAATGTAAGAAGATGGAATTTTAAATTTTCTGAAACAATAACAAACACAAACCATTATAAGACATGCACCAATTGTACGACTTAGTCCTCCATGTTCTCTGTTTAGCATATCATAGACCTTGGGCTTAAAAATTTGATACATAGATAGCTCTACCACCATATATGTATCTTCCAACTTGGCCTGTAATACGCAATAAACCAAAACAAGATCAACATTAGAAAAATTAAAACAAACCTACATCTCTTGTAAATAGGGAAGGAGACAGAAAATATGGAGAAGAAAAGAGAGAATTTCTTATTAATGTGTACAGTAGACAAACATTAGAGCCTCTATTTATAGGGCTAGACACAAGGGCATCCCAGTAATAAACGGGATTTGCCCTAGATATTCTTAACATAATTACACGTTTATAACACTCCCCCTGATGACATTGTGTCTAAGCTATTTACCTCGTTAAAACCTTGTCAGGAAATTCCAAAAGGACAAAACCCGATCGAAGGGAAAAGAGTACAATTGAGAAAACTTAGAAAAAAATTTGGACACGCAAATGTTGCCTCATTAAAACCTTGACAAGGAAAACCCAATGGGAAAAACCTTGATGAAGGAAAAAGAGTACAACGTGATGGTCCAGTAAAATACCTTCTAATTTGATACTCCCCCTGATAAGTACTTTAGTTAAATCTTGCAAATCTTCGAGTCGAGCCAATTTCGGTAAACAAATTTCTTGAATACTGGAGATAGAAATGCTTTCGTGAGAAATTTCCAAGTTGATGAAGTCTTCTTTTGTGTTAGTCTTCTAATGGTAGTGTTCTCGAGTCTTCACGCTTCTTTAAGTACATTGAGGACTTTCTTCTTGGATTCCTAGCTTCTCGGAGATGATTTTCAAAAGTAGTTGATGTAGTTTCTTCAACAAAGTGCCAATATGCACTTATAGTACCAAAGGTGAGTAAAGTTTGTGATCATACCATATATGGATCAAAATGATATCCAAATTTCTAAGGGTTCTTATGTTGATGTGGTCTAACAAAATAGTATGACCTAGTTAATGGTGGGAATCCACCAAATAACCAAAATTATACAACTCCCCCTTGGATGACCACCATGTTGAATAAACTGCCTCACTAAAACCTTGCCAATAAAAAAGGGGAAAAAAATTTGACGAAGGAAAAAGAGCACAAATATCAACATTTTGAAAGAAAATCAAACGTCAACGAGATGTTGCCTCGTTAAAACCTTGTCAGGAAAACCACATGGGATAAAACCTGATTTAAAGGGAAAAGAGTACAACTTTTGACGTAAATATGGATGCTAACCCAACTATATGAGTTTTACAAAAGAAAAGCATCAAAATAATAACTCTAGTCTATTTCAAAGACGAGTTTAAGCTAGCATAATTCCAACTACAGTTTTGAGAAAGAAAAAAAGAAAAAAAAACTTAGAATTCATCTTTTGCTAAAGCGTGGATTTTTGTGTTTTTAAGGACTCCTCAAGAGACCTATAATGTTGAAATGATCAACTAATTAATCCGGATTTTTGGCGTTTCACCAATTTGAAGAAAAAAACACAAAAAGGATTGTAAAACTGACATAGTCGAGTCAAGTGGCTGACTGAATATAATTTGAATCCTCTAAGGATCTCAAATTCGAATATGTTCTATGATCACATACAAGTCCTTCAAGGACTACCACGTCAAATGTATCATAGAAGGAGAACAATTATTGAATCAATCTAGTGGTCGAGCAAAAATGAAACCTCAAATCGTTTTTACAACGAACATATTTCTCGTATAAAGACGCATTATGACTAAACCAACCTGTAATTAATATAGGCTTGGCATGTTTAAGGTGTAAGTCTTGGATCCAAAATTGCGTTAATCGAGAAATTAATCCAAGTTAATTTGGATTGTGTGCCAACCAATCACATATGCCGATATTCCTCTGCAGAGGGGTTAACAACCACTATCTTTGTTATTCGACAACTAAATTAGCTTATCACGATCTCACATAATTTCCAGTGTATGCATACTTTAAAAAAAATCTAAATTTACTGGTACCAGTGCCCACGGGCGTGATAATGTCATACTATTCAAATGAGTAGATATGAATTTTTGAGATTTGAGATTGTGAGTCGTATTATGATAGACTCTGTTAGAGCTATATGTAGCATACATACAAATGCTACATGCTTGCTAGATGTGATTGAGTCTGCCTTTTTAAACGGCATAAGATATATGAGATATTTTCACACCAATTATTAGTGGCAGCCTTTTTCGATTTGATCATACTGGGAGAGAAATATATATAACTTTTAAGTTAATGAACACCATCATCTGTTAGTGTGTAGTCTCCCCCTGATCATGGTAAAAAAAAATAAAAAAAAATTATCATCTCATATACGAAAACTAGTTTCATAGAGTATTATCCGATTAAATCAAGGACATATACTCATAATACTTTCTGGATTTTAGCAATACCAGTTGGACTGTAGATAATGACTTCAAAAGCCATAAGAAATTGTCCTAAAAATATAATTAAATTGTAGTCTTTTTGACATACAAATTTGACATCAACCATAAGTTTTATTGGTTACAACCAAAACATATAAAATATGTAAATAAATCTCCACATAATTTCATGACCTCGATGGCCAATGAGATAATGATTTAGAATGAGATTATGGACACCTTCTTTTTCAAAAGAAAATAAATTCAAGATCAATTTAGTCACTACAAGGACTAATAATATAGGCTAACAAGCTGGGTGCGCACCCTTTGATCTTCAGTGTCCAATTATATTCTATTTCCAATTGGTTTAGATGATTCTTTTGAGAAAATAAAAGAAATCATTAGTATTCTTTGTAGAGAAAAATCTACCTTTTGGTTGATGAAGATTTCTTTAAAGGAATAGAAATCAATAACCAATATTGGCTTAAAGTTCTCCGAATGCCAACTTTTACATCTCATCTCCCTGTATTGACGGAGGAGAGAAAACCAATATCAATTGGTTGATACGATATACCAAAGTCGTTTCAATGACAACGGAAAAAAAAATCGTTTTAGTCATCGCATATGGAAAATCCACTTTATGGTTACGGATAATTTTTTGTAAACGAATAGAAACAATATATAAAAATCACATGATCTTCCTCCAATGGAAGAAGATACCAAACTTAATTGGCCGTAGGTTTTTCAACCATGCACGTGATTAATTACCGTAAAGGTAATCGAGCCCGCAATAACACAAGATAAATCACATGATCTTTATCTACCAGACAAAGATACCAAATTGAATTGGCCGTAGGTTTTTCAACCATGCATGTGATTATATATCATAAAGATAATTATATTGCGATATCACCAATCTTTGGTGATTACAGTTTCTAAACTGTTTTTAGATGGATAATTTTCTTTTCTCTATAAAAAAAAAAGTAGAGAAAAAAAAATCAATTTTGTGGTTACGATTTCAGTAGCGGAATAGAAACCGTAATCCATCTTCCGTTGACTTCCAAAAAGAGGGGATAAGAGAAGAAAGGAAACGCAAACTCAAAACCAAAAATACCCACCGTGTATCCATATCATGATATTATAATATAACGTGTGAGATAAGCTTTACTCGTTAACAAGGAGCAAACCCTTAAGACTTGGTGTGCGGCGCCCAAGTTTTGAGTCGATCTTCTGTATGTACAACAAGTTCAAAGGTTAAATCAAAGGTGCATAAAATATAATAACAATAGAAAAGTCATATAAGACAAAAGTTAATGAAAGAGAGATGGAATAGTTTGAAACAGATTAGTTTCTGCTGGGACGCTTAAAGGTCAAAAACTCGTCAACATGTTTTTGAATGGAAGATCTAAAATAAAATCAACAGAAGCTTCGTTAGAATCGTTTAGTAAATAAAGAAGAAAAAAAAATCAAACCAAGATGGAAGATTAGATATAGGTGTAAAAAATCTTCGAGTAAAAAAAAATCTTCTCCGTTTCCATGGCTTGGTTGATAGAGCAACGTGCGTGATAACGTCTTGTAAATAGGGAAGGAGACAGAAAATATGGAGAAGAAAAGAGAGAATTTCTTATTAATGTGTACAATAGACAAACATTAGAGCCTCTATTTATAGGGCTAGACACAAGGGCATCCCAGTAATAAACGGGATTTGCCCTAGATATTCTTAACATAATTACACGTTTATAACAACATCAACCGAATAATAAATTAGTAAAGTTATATGAAACATTAAAATAAACTAACCTGGAAAATGTCCGTAATGGCCTGATTGGTTATGCCTTCCATGGTAAATGTCTTACCACTTCCTGTTTGTCCATATGCTATTATTGTTCTTGATAGTTTATGAAATCCAAGGTTTATGAATATAATATGTCCACCGAAAAATAAAATAGAAGGAAAAACAAAAACGGGCAAGAAAAAAAAACGCTCACCATTTTGTCCAGAAATTGGACATAGGACGACAGATTTGACAGCTTCATAAACATCCGTAGTTTGGCAGTCCATGCCAAAAACTCCATCTATTAATTTTACATAAAAAACCAGATAATCTTTCAGAAATTAAGATCATAAAATAAATGTTGGACATTTGAGAGAGATGATATGTTGTTGTTTTATTTCTGTATGAACTTGTGAATTTAATAGTTGTTAGAACTTTCAGAAAACTCTTGTGAACACGGAAATCCAGTGGACAACCAAGTGTTCACAAACAATCTCAACATAAATTGAATACACGCATTAAAGTGTGAGTAAAGTATAATATGCCTAGGTAGATGATGATTCATAGATTCCAAACCCCGCGGGTTTGTCATGATCTCCTCGTATCCCAAAATGAGAGATCTAAGACGTAAACACATAAATAAAAACTATATGAATGCTAAAGGTAAAGGAGACGATGATTTACGTGGTTCAAAGACTAAAGCCTACGTCCACGGATCCGAGGATATTAACTATAAAGTAAATTTACAAAAGCAATCACAAGATCTTTGGTGTTCATCAACCTCATAGGTTGATACTCATACTTACTTCTCACTATTCTCTCTCCTATTCCTTGTTTCTACTCTCCATCCCCCTCGGTGGAAGGGATGTACATATATAGCTAAATTGAGTGGGTCCACCGACAAAAGAGCTGTTGAGATCTTATCTTCTTGTGCTCTGTGCACGGGTCCGCGGACTTCCTGTCACTCCGCGGATTCTACAATACCCAAGTTCATTACGCCCGATCAACCCTCGTCTTCTTCGTTGGTCATCCGACACGTGCCCTCCGGGAAAAAGCATTAAATGTTAGTGGTTGGGGCGGTCGGTCCGCGCCAGGAGGTGTCAGTCCTCTCTTGTCACGTCCGTGTCAGTCGGACTATCCCCAGCCGTTGATTATGTTTTGCCTTGTGATGGGATAAAGTAACTCTTTGGTGTTCCGCGGGATTACTCACCTTGGATGCTCCCTCATCTTCGACCGTTGATCTTGACAGGTGGCACGTCGTCTAGATACCATGGATGCCCCTACGTGTCATCCCTCTTTATGACGTGGCTTCCACGTGGGTTCTGCTAGTACACGTGGCGAGGGAGATAAATAAGTGTACTTACAATTTGCCCCTCTTCTTGTGACTAGGCGCTAGTTTTAGTTGGAAGAAGAATCGTGTGGTACGTTCTTATCTCTCTTCATAACTTCTCCTAAAAAGGTGCTATCTGCATTTATTGTGCACGTTTCCCCTATCCGGCCATAACTGCCCTTCGGGTAGTGGACGGTTTTTCTTGATCCTATAAGAAAGAGAAGAATGAGAGAATGTGAATTAAATTCACATTCTCTGTTTATTCTCTGTTTCATTGTCTTCTTCTTCTTCTTAACTTCCTCGACACCATTATTGCCGCCTGCTGTCATTGCTGCTTGCTCGCTATCGCATGTCATTTGTTGCCATCGTTGCCACCTTCGTTGCTGCTGTTGCTCTACTCTTTGAGGTTCATGTATGCTTTTTTATTAGTTTAATCGCCATGACTAACCCTGTTGAGTTCTTGATTTTTACGGTGATGCGTTGATGATGAATTTAATCCTATATATGTCACGGGATTTGAGAGTTAACGCCGCTGAGCCGTGTGTTTCATCATGCTTGATATTATTTTTTCTTCTTTTGAGTTTGAATAGTAGTTCGAGAGTTTAAGTAGTTGCGAGATGAGGTCTAGGGTTTTCTTCACGTTTCTTCTTGTTCTTGAGAGTTTCTTGCTTTTCGATCTTCCTTGCCTCTGATTTGCACTTTTATTTGTGTTTGTGTCCGTAGGTATGTCCGATCATCCGCGGGTTCCCTACCAAACTCCTCCGTCAAGTCCCCGCAAATCTCCTCGGAGTGACTCCAATATCAGGGGTGGATCTTTGCCTTCACTTATCCGGGATAATCCTCGGGATGGACGAACGTCCTCGTCCTCTGGTCAAAGAACTTCGCTTAGAAGGGGTGATCCGCCGCAGGGATCTAGATATGCCATGAATCGCCCTAGAGGTGGGTCTCCTAAGAAACAGCAGAATTCGCGCACTGATCCTTTAGATGTGCAACCTCTCCGCGTCAAGCCTCCACCGCGGACTAACCCACCTGTGCCTAGTTCAAGTAAGTCAACTAAGACTCAGCCTTCGAAGAGAAAGGCTGCGGAGATAGAATCTTCGGGAGATGTAGTTCCTCCTAAGAAAGAAGGCGGCGGGTTCTGCGGAAGACACCTCTTGGAGATGCCTTCGAGGATGACTCTCTTTGTTACTTTTCGACCTTTACCTTTGGGTAATAAAAGTTTACTTTGGGCACATTGATCTTGAAGCCTTCAAACTGAAGCACGGTCTTGACACTTCCGAGTGCGTTTTTATGCCCCCTGATAAGGATATAACTTATGAGATGGTTACCAATTATCGGTATGATGCCTTTCATTTCTTGTGATGAAGTGGGTGCTTTCGAGGCTGGTTTGATGTTGCCTTTGTATAAAGCTGGTGATGATTTCTACTACCAGGTCTTGTCTAGCCGCGATACTGCCAAGAAAAGTCATACTCGTGGCGTGCAACAGTTGACAAGAAACTATCTTCGCCATCTCCGGGAATGCTATCTTCGTAGCAAGGGGCAAACGATGATGACTTGTTATGCCCCTAAACTAGAAAAGGAGAAAGGGTGGTATACTCCTGAAAATTTCAACAAATTCTTTGGAGATTACGTTAACAGGAATACTCGTAAGCCGTGGTCTGTGAGTCTGCGGAACATTGCTCTTGCTAACGGGGAAGTTCGCCTTTTGAGTGAAGTAAGTGATTCCAAGATGGCGAGGGTTCTGGGTCTTTGAAGGTCTTCATATTCCCGCTGATGAGAGAATTAAGCGTGATCACGATTATGAGTGGTCTGCCACTGTTCTTGAAGTCGTTGGTCCGTGGGCTTATGGTTGGGTCCCTGGACCCCACGGTTGGCAGCCTACTGATAACAGTCCTTATCGCGAATCTTCTCCCGCTCGTTATGCCCATTACTGCCTTTGGCAGATGAGTTTTGTCGGTATGGACTTTGCTTATAATCGCGATGTTGATGACGCGGAAGACGAAGATATCCCTGATGCTAACCTTCTTCCGCAGAATACTGATGTTGTTAAGGTGTGTTGTTCGTTTTCTACGTATATATGCCCCTTCGTTTTCTTAAATAATGTTGATTATGCCAAGGAAAGGAGATGCCAATGGTTCTTTTATCATTATGTGTTGTAGGTGCGGAGAAATAAGAAGATCAATCCTAAGCAATCGTCGAATTCTCCCACCGAGGGTTCGACACATTTGGAGGATGTGAACAGTCCAGTGGATGGTGATGAGGATGTTTCCGATAAGGAAGAGAGAATTGAGACTTCTCCACCCGTTCAAGAAGTAGATAGTATTGCCGGTGGGAGTGTTGGTGGAGGTGATGGTAATCAGGCCACTGGTGGTGGTGGTAATGATCAGGCTACTGGGGGTGGTGGTGGTGATGATCGGGTCGGCTGGTGGTGGTGGTGATGATCAGGCCACTGGTGGTGGTGGTGATGATCGGGTTACTGGTGGTGGTGGTGATGATCAGGCCACTGGTGATGATCAGGCCACTAGTGGTGGTGGTGATGATCAGGTCACTGGTGGTGGTGGTGATGATCAGGTCACTGGTGGTGGTGGTGATGATCAGGTCACTGGTGGTGGTGGTGATGATCAGGCCGAGGGGGCTACTAAGTCAAGTGGGGTTGTTTTGGACAAAGGTAAGGGAATTGCTCTTGGTAGTGGTGACAAGGATGGGGATGCTTATTGCGAGTTTTCCTTTGGTAAGGTTTTATCCGGGGAACAATCGTTTGACATGGCCACAGTTATGGGGCTTGTCTCGGACTTTACTCTGCTTCCAGCTGGTGATAACTGGAGTGTTCTTAAGGATAGCTGCGGAGATGACCCCACACGCGGATCTGATGCGGGGGTTTTGGCTGTGCATCCCGAGGGTTGGGTTAGTGCCTCCTCCACTGCTGGCAGGGCTTTGGGGCTAAGTAATGCTAGCGCTTCGCTTAGTAGGAAACCTTCAGACTCTTCCTCAGATGATTTCTCGTGGTCCTTGGTCGCGGATGGCGATGATGCTGTTTTGGCGTGGCTGCAAAAGAAAAACTTGCTTGTTGTGCCTCATCACCCTTTGTGATTGAAGGGGAAAAGAGTTCGGATTCTTTTACCCTTGAGACATATGGAGCTAACCCCGAGGAGGTGGTAGATCCACTACACCAAATTCCGGATTCGTAACGAGGCATTCGTAGCGACTTATGGGCCGTTACAAATTTCCGTTACAAATGGCCGTTACAAAAAAATCGTAAGCAAATTTGAAGCCGTTACTAATTTTAAAAAATTCGTAACAGGGCTAAGCCGTTCTAATTTTTTTTTAGGCGTGCCCGATCACACGCTTGGTCACACTTGGGTGGTCACACCTTTAGAATGTGCGTGTGCCATTCACATGTGTGGCATTATGTTTCCACCCACGATGAGTTATACCAGAGGATATTTCCTCCCATGCGTGTGCGATTCACATGCGTGCTTTTGAGGATATCTCAGCACTTAGCCAAATCGAGATTTCATTTTCAGTTTTTTCTTTTCTCTCTTCTGCTCCTGTTCTTTCTTCTCCTCTCGTCTCCACACTCGTTAATCTTCTGATCTTTGAAGAATTGTGTAAGATTAACGAGTTTAGGTTTCGATTTTAGTTTCGATCTGCATAAGTCATCATCAATTTTTCAATTTTAGGGTTTTATCATCTGTTAAATCAGATTTTAGGGTTTCATCTGATACCAAAAAAAAAATTCGATTTCATTTTAGGGTTCGTCGGAGTTGGAGCTTTGAAGAACTGATCTTGAATCTCGGCTTAGAAGGTATATGTTTCTTCTTTTTTGTCATTAGATTTTCTCTTCCTCCTCTCTTTTTTTCTTCCCTGTAGAATCACATCTGTTAATCGAGTTCAGAATTTCAATTTCATCATCTGTTAATCGAGTTTAGGGTTTCTATTTCATCATCTGTATTTTATCTGTGTAAGTCTTTCGTCATTTGTTTTAGGGTTTGATTTATTTCTATTTTAGGGTTTCAGTTTGTTAATCAGATTTAAGGGTTTTAATTTGTTAATCAGTTTTAAGGGTTTCAGTTTGTTAATCAGTTTGAGGGAGTTTCACTTGTAAATAGGGTTTGTTTACAGGTACTGGTTGATTTCAGTTTTGTTATACCAGGGTTGGAATTGATATTCCTAAAATTGAAGTGCGATTTGAGAATCTGTGGGTGGAAGGGGATGCGTTTGTTGCAAATAAAGCACTTCCTACTTTGTTCAATGCTTTGTTGAATGCTATGGAGGTAATTTTTATTTCAATTTCTGCCCATTATCGATGCCTAATTGTTGCACTTCCACTTATTAGTATTAGCCAAATATGAGCCTGCTTTCATTTATAGAACAAGAAAATGAGTTTCTCTTTGTATATTTGTATGCAACTCACTTAGGAAAGAACTCGACTTAATGTGGCAGGTCATTAAGGAGTGTGTGAAAGCAGAAGCATGGTTGAGAGAGAAACATCAGCAGGAAGACTCTCTGACTAAATATGCTAACCCAAAGTCTTTGTTGTCTGATGACGTTAAAAAGAATGTAGAGGCCCTTGATAGGTACATTATAATTTCTCTGCATGATTACTTTTTTCTTTGGCAAATAGATAAGTAGATCTACTACTGTAGTTTGGTAATCTGCGATTGGTACTGCACTTGACGAATCTCGTGATACGCTGAGGTCCGCCATTTTATTGGATGGGTCTTTGTTTGAAACTCTTGTAAGCAAGTTTGGCTTCGTGATTGATTGCCTCATCCACTTTCTCCTGAGTGATGAATATATTTTGTTTGTTTCGTTTGAACAGGTTTTGCAGGCCAGTGATGACAAAACCCAAGCAAGCAGCGGCAAAGCCACCTACTCCAGCAGAATCACCATCAATGTAATGTATTTCTCACCATTTTGTTTCATATCTCTTATTTTCCATTTTTAATTAATACTGGTTGCTTTGCTAACTTTTTACATCTGAATAGGTTGGAGTTTTGGTTCCTCGTCGGGATTGTTATATCACGGGAAATGGTCTTTGCTAAGATGGTGTTGATGTGTGTTTGTGAATCTGAAGATTGTTGCTGTGTAAATTTTACAGGGAAGAGGAAAGTGATTGAAGTGGTTCTGCAGTGGCTGGGTTTGAAGTAAAGATGCAGTTGCAATGGGTGTGTAAGTATATTTTCCGGTGCTTTCTTCTCTTGACATACATATAAGTTGGTTGAGAATTACAAGGGGTTCAGGCGGATTGTGAAATTGTATGGCTGTGGTTGCTGTTACAGGGTGATTAGGAACTGCAGATGATGGAAGATGTCGACGCCGTGGTGCTGTAAGTTGTTTCCAGTGATGCAGTAGTGGTATTGAGCTCATAAAGGAGAACTGAAATGGGTTTACTTATGATAGATTTGCACAATGGTATGGAGCTGAACCTGCTTGAGGCAACGATGGCGATTTTGGTTACAGCGATAATATCGGTTGAAGAATGGTATGTGTTGGTGGTTATGAATTCAATTTTGGTGGGATTTGGTATTTACTATTTAGTGTGGCTTTGCGAGGTTTGTGCAAGTATGATGTTGAGAAGAATGAGTCTTTGCTGAGTGTGACCAAGTGGAGGAGATGCAAATGGGTATGAGGAATTAAAATGAGAAATTGTGAAGTATAGATTGAGAAGAAATGGAAACCTGGGTTTGCGATGAGTTAAACTCAAATTCGAGTTTGGGTCGATTATGGAAGTGAGCTGAACTTGAGGGGCCATTTGGGAGTTGGTGGAGATTGCTATGTAGGAGTTGATGATGTAAAGATACAATGGGTCAAGATGGTCTTGATGTGATCTTTGCAAGACTCTGCAATGTAATAAGGTGTTGCGAGGCAAGGACTTGTTGGTGCGGTGAGAGCCATGGAGATTGGTTTGGAGTCATTGGTGTTATCTAAGAATGGAAGTGTTGCAATAGATGTATGTTAGGACTATGAACTGCAGGGAACCACTAATGGCCTGAAATGGCGTCGACATCGAGTTTTCGGATGCCTAAGCTTTCAATAAAGCAAGCCTGCAAAGGATATTGTTGATTGTGAAGGATGAAATGAAAGGTGTATGCGAGGTAGTTTTGGAATTAGGCTTATTTATGAGAAAATAAAGCGCCGGTCAACCTTGACCTGGTCAAAATTGGTCGGTACTGACCAATTTTGACCTGGTCAAGGTTGACCGGCAGTAATTTTTTTGCTGTTACAAACAAGTTCGTAACGGCCCTGAGCTGTTACAACATACCTGTTGCAAAAAATTCGTAACGGCCCTGAGCTGTTACCACGTGGCAAATTCGTAACGGCTCAAGCACTCGTTACGAGTAGCAGTTACAAAAAAATTAAATAGCGCCACAAAGCCGTTACAAAAAAATGTAACACCCACTTTTGCAACAGGCTAGGGCCGTTACAACCCGTTTTTGTAACGGCCTGGTTCTGTTTCTAATCCCAGAATTTGGTGTAGTGATCGAGGGTGGGGCAAGAATCTTGTGGCCAGTGGGATTGATCTCGTGGTGGATCCCCCCATACGGTTCTTGACATGATGGCCATTCTTGATGGGTACCCGATCTGATTATCCCCAGCGGCGGTTATTGGAGGTTTGTCCCTGCTCTTTCGCCCCGATATTGCTTAAATGTGTTGTGAACTAATTTCCTTTTTGATTGATAGATGATGAGGAGTGAGTATTGTAACCACCATCTTTACAGGCTCTTCAAGGCTAAGTCTCTCAAGCTAGAAGGAAGCTCCGATATTGTGAAGAAACGCTTACGAGCGTTGAAGGCTGCGGTCTCTGCTAAAGATGAGGAAATAAGCGGAGTGAAGGGTTTGGTTAAGCGTAAGGAGCGGCGGGGACGCGGAAGAGGCGAAGCTGCATTCGAGTTGGCTTGATTAAGGCCAAGTTAGCGGTTCTTTGAGAAGAACTCTTCGTCTATTTCAGTCTGCGTCTCCTCTTTTTTGATAGTTACATGTTCCTTATATGTTCTCGAGTTATTTTCTTCTTCCCTCCTCCCATTGTATTGTCTTGGTGGGTGGAGTCCCCGAGTTATTGTGGCTTCGGAATAAGAGAACTCGTCAAAAAGGTCGTATTGCCGATTTAGTTGAAAAACTTAAGAGTGAATCAGCGAAATGGAATGCCCGCGCGGATGTTCATAACGCCATAGCCGAAGAATGGCGTAAGAAAAAGCTTTGCTTGGTAGATTTGCAAAATCAAAACAACCATGATCGTCATTTATTCAACGGGGCTCTTTTATGGACGCGGGATAATCTTGAGAAGGCCCGCGGTCAGATTTCCTCTTTAGAAATTAAGCTTAATGTTATGGAAGACGAGCTGCGGCAGGCGCGGTCTTCTCATCCCGCGGATGTGCGGGTTTATATGCAACGTCTTGCTAAGGAAAGGGACGACGCTAGGGCAGAATCTGGCGCTCTCAGTAGTGCTTTATCCGCGTCTCGAGCCGATGTGGCCCGTCAGGTTGAGTACGAGAAAAACTTAGAGGTGACTATGTATCGTCTTAACAAGGGGTTGGAATCGAAGAATGATGAGGTTAATCGATATCGTCATTCGGATTCGATGCTTCGAGATGACCTAAGCGCGAGTCAGTATGCTCATAATCTTCTGCGGGTAGATTATGATAGGTTATCAAATGAATATGATTATCTTTATGAAGCAAGGGATTCCGCGGTTGAACATTGTGAAGGTATACGTTTTTGTCATCGAGTGTGCTTTGTATTGTATTTGTTATAACTCACTGTCTTCCTTCCTTGTCCATGAGCTCAAGGACAGCTTAAGGTGCGGATGGCAAGTTTGCCGAAGCTCAGGCTAAGGTAGTTCAACTGGAGGGCCAAGTTAATTACTATCGTGGTCTAGCCTTGTCTCAGGAGGAAACGTTGAAGCAAGCCAATCAAAGGGTAGACCAACTTTCCACTTCCCTGAATCAGGCTGAGATGAAGAACGTGGCCATAGGCTTCGTGGCTCGTAAGCAGCTAGCAGAAGAGATTAACAGGACTCTCGGTGAGATTGGGTTAGATCTCAAGAAGATCCATGGGCTGACCAAGAGTTATACCGGCGTCCGTGCCAGCGCTCCGTCGGGTTCTTCCGGACCCTCCTCGATGGTAGTGTTCCTTCATCATTTGAAGGATAAGCTGCGGATAATGCTCCTTCTCGGTAGATCGTAGCTAGTATGCTAGGGATTGATCTCAGTTGCTTATCCTTTTTGGCGTTTTTGCTGTTTTGCTTGCTAGGCTTGTAATCAACTGCCGTGTACTAGATCAAACTTTGGTATTTAAATCTGAATTTGAAATTTGTTGAATTTGCCTCTATCAGCTTTACTAATTAAGTTAAGCATAATGAGTAATTCCGTAGTGTTTATAATCCACGGATATCAATCTTTGAATTTGAGAAAGTGTATAATTCCGTAGTGTTTATAATCCACGGATATCAATCTTTGAATTTGAGAGTGTATTGTCTGTGCAATTCCGTAGGTTGATATCCCCGGAATTGTCTTGCGACCTTGCACCCCGTCCAGCTAATTCCTTGGCCAGAGGATTTCTGAACGGTGGGGGTCTGGCCGACGTTCAAGGATATATTCCATTGAGTTCGTGGCTTGTAATGTTGCTCGGGTATCTCATTCTGTGGGAAGTCGCCCCCTGGTCATACACTTATAGACGCTTACGGAGGAGTTCCGGGAGATCGCATGTATATGCTCCGATATATTGTATGTGTGTGCTTTGCGTGGGATATTTCCCAGTATATTGCAGTGGGTATGATCCACGCTTTATGCGGGACATCCCTCTTGTTAAAGTATAATGCCAGTTCTTAATAATAGTAACTGCACAATGATTTACGTGGTTCAGCCCTAAGGCCTACGTCCACGGGATAACGATAGTATCGATGTTTTATTAAGATGTGGTATGGTTTACAATGTACATTGTGTAAGTAATATATACATGTGTCTCATATGGTATAGGTTGTGATTCTGAATAAATTGAAATGTGTGTGGGTAATGAATAGAACATGACACTTGAAAATGAAAGCTTGTATTGATTGAAAAGTTAAGGCGCGTTACTCCTTTGTCAGAGATAGAGACATGTGGACTTGTAAGTCCGTTTTCTTCTTCACGAAATGCATACGCAGGTGGTAGGTTATGGGTAGTATGGCTTGAGATATTTGGCATTCCACGGATGCATGAGGATTTCCCCTTTCGGGTTACGCGAGATAGTAAGAGCCATTTCTGCGATGTCGTGTATTACGTAGGGTCCTCCCCAAGTTGGTGCTAATTTTCCCCACTTCTTTTCTCGCTGGTGTTGGGGAATGGTTCTCAACACATAACTGCCCTTCTACAAAATTCCTAAGTTTCACTTTTTTGTTATATTCTGCGGCTAGCTGCGTTGGTAGTTTTCCATTCTTTGCGGGCCGCTTCTCTCCTTTCTTCGAGATCGTCAAGCTTTTCCAACATCATGTCCGTGGTGAGGTTCTTTTCCCATGCTTCTGTATTTGTTGTTGGAAGTAGAATTTCCGTAGGTATTACTGCTTCTGCTCCGTATGTGAGTAAAAACGGAGACTCTCCAGTAGCTGATCTTCGAGTCGTCCTATATGCCAATAGAACGTTATGCTTGCTCACACCACCGCCCCTTGTATTCGTCTAGTTGTTTTTAAGGATAAGTGCCAAAGTTTTGTTTGTGGCTTCGCTTGTCCGTTGCTTTGTGGATATATGGGGGTGGATTTGTTTTTCGAATTTTGAGGGTGTCGAACAAGTAAGTCGATATTCTTTCCTTGTAGTGTTTACCGTTGGCCGGAAACTATCTCTGCGGGGATGCCAAACTGCGAGATGATATTTTGAAAAATAAAAGTAAACACGTCGAATCCCGAATTCTTGCCAGTGCCTTTGCTTCTACCCACTTGCTGAAATAATCTGTTGCCACTATTAGGAATCTTCTCTTCCCAGTCCCTGATACGAGTGGGCCTACTATGTCGATACCCCATTTCCCAAAGGGCCACGGACTGTCCACAGAGTTCAACTTTGTGGCTGGGGCGTGGATTCGTTTACCAAATCTTTGACATTCTTCGCACCTTTTTGCCAATCTAGCTGCATCTCGGATCATGGTTGGCCAGTAGTAGCCCTGCGTCTTTGCCTTATCTGCTAGGGACCTCATTCCACTGTGGTTCCCCGCATCTCCTCTGTAGATATCTTTCAAGATTATATGTCCCTCTGATCGGGATAGGCAGCGGCGAAGTGGCCCGAGGAATGATTTTCTGTATAAGGTTTGGTCTCTTAACTCGTACATCCCCTGCTCTGGATTGTACTTTTCTAGCCTGTTTGGTATCTTGGGGAGTTTCCCTCTTTTAAGAAAAGAGTGGATTTCGATTCTCAATGCGCTTCCCGATTGTAATCGTCATCTTCATCGACTTGTCGCGTGATGTCATCGTTCGGAAGTCGTCAAATATGTGCTCTCCGACATCATCATCAGAGATATCTTCCTCCTTAGATTTGCTTTGGTTAGCCACGCATGTCTCTTGGGGCTTGATGGATGGTTCGTACACTCTTGTTATCTTGATTGCTTTGACATCCTCATTTTTAAGCATGGCTGATATATATGCCAGGGCATCTGAGTGTCTAAGCTCCTTCCTACGCAGATGTCGGAATTTGATTTTTGGTATTTGGGAAGCCAATGTTTGCACTGTGAGCCATGTACGCCATCGGTGTTTCGTCATACACATTATATTCGTAGCCTATCTGCCGTATGATTAGTTGTGAGTCACTTGTCAACCGCACTTCTTGTATCCCTAATTAGATTATCAAGCGGAGAGCGTGGATCACTCCTTCATATTCTACGATGTTATTTGTATGGCCTTCGAATTCCAATCTGAATGCGTGCACGATTCTGTCCCATGTGGGTGTGGTGATGACGATGCCTATCCCCGCGCCCTCTCTATTTTTGGAGCCATCAACAAAGACCTCCCATTGCTATTTCTGGGAGAATATTATTTGGCTCTAGTTTTTCTATTTCTGGGGCGCCCACAGCCCTCCATCCTTGTATGCGCACTTCTTCTTCGTTGTCCAAACGCAGGTCTGCTAGAAAGTCCGCTAATACTTGCGATTTCTGGGAGTGTTGGAGCTCATAGTGGATGTTGAATTGGTCGAGGTACGTGCTCCATTTTGCTATGCGCCCTACCTTTCCCGCCCCTTTGAGGATGGTCTCTAAGGGTGCTCGACATGGGATACGTATGTCATGCGTTAAGAAGTACGTCCTCAGCTTTAAGGTAGACCATACGACGGCTAAGATTAGCTGTTCGATTCTTGTGTAGTTTCTTTCCGCGGAATTCAGGGTCTTGCTGACATACTAGATCGGTTGCTCCTCCTTTGTGTGGGTTCTGACAAGCACTGCGCTTACTGCATCGTCTGTTGCCGCAATGTATAGTGCCAAAACCTCGCCCGGGTCCGGTTTCTGAAGGATGGGGATTTCTGCTAGGTAATGTTTGATGCCCAAGAAAGCTTCTTCGCATTCTGCCGTCCATTCAAATTTCGTCCCCTTTTTTAGTATGTTGAAAAAGAGTTTGCACCTATCCGAGGATCTTGAGATGAATCTTCCCAGGGCTGCTAGGGATCCATTGAGCTTTTGTACCTCTTTCAGGTTCTTTGGAGATGGCATGTCTACTATGGCTCGGATTTTTGCGGGATCTACTTCAATGCCTCTTTTTGTCACCAGTACCCAAGGAATTTTCCGAGGTTACTCCGAAAGTGCATTTTTCCGGGTTTACCTTCATATTGTGCTTTCTCATAGCTTCGAAGATGTCCCTCGAGTCTGGTGGTGGTTCTTCCTTAACTTTGCTCTTTATGAGCATATCGTCAACATAGACCTCTAAGGTCCTGCCGATCCATGGCTTGAAAATAGCATCGACCATCCTTTGGTATGTTACTCCGCATTTCGGAGTCCGAAAGGCATCCTTACGTAGCAATAAAGACCATGGGGTGTGTAAAATGCGAGTATCTTTGTTGATCTTCTTCGCCAAAAATAGTTGGTTGTACAGGAATATCCGTCCATGAATGATAACTCTTCGTATCCTTCTCTGCGTCGACTAGTTGATCAATCTTTGGGTAACGGATAACTATCCTTGGGGCATGCTTTGTTCAAGTTGGTGAAGTCGATGCAGATTCTGACCCCTCAATTCTTCTTTGGTACTATTACCATGTTAGAGATCCAAGTGGGATATTTGACTTCTTTTATAAAACCGGCCTCCAACAGCTTTCGCAGCTCCGTTTCTACTCCTTTGTGATACTCTGTAGCCACCTTTCGTATCTTTTGTCGTACGGGGGTGTGCCGGGTTTAATGCGTGACTCATGTTGTATCTTGTCGTGGGTCTATTCCAGGCATATCAGATAGTTTCCATGCGAAGATGTCTGCGTATTCCTTTAGTAGTTTTATTAGTGAGGCTTCACGTTCTCCGTCCATTAGAGCTCCTATCTTGATCTTTCTTGGGTTATGCTCCGTCCCTATGTTAACTTCCTTCACTGCCTCCAAGGATGTAAACGTGGGCTTTGGTTCCCCAAGGTGGGGGACTTTCTTTAATTGCTATTTGGTAGGCTCAGATTCTTTGTTTGCGAGAGAGCCCTGGTTAGCATTTGATGTTGAGGCTTCCGTGTTTCCTACAGAGTTCCCTTTGGACAAGCTTTTCCCTGAGATCCCTTCCAAGTATTCGTCGATGGCTTTGTCTTTGGATATTGCCTTGTTCCGAGCCTTGCGGGTTCTCCTTCTCTCATCTTCTTCATTGTTGAGTTGTATTTGCATCGTGTGGCATTCCTTCACGGAAGCTTGATCACCCTTGATCTCCATTACTCCTAGGGGAGTAGGAAACCTAAGGTATTGATGGTAGGTGGCTGCGACTCCCTTAAGCTTGTGGACCCATCTTCGTCCAATAATGGCATTATAGGGCGAAGGCGTATTCACCACACTGAAGCGAGTGTCGACTTTCATGGGGCATGCGTCCACCTGTAAGATAATATCCCCAAGAGGCTTCGTAGCCGTACCATTGAACCCATAGATGGTGTAGTGCGAAGTCATGAGTTGCTCATCGTTAAGCTCCATACGTTTGAAGGTATCGTAAAACAAGACATTTACGGAGCTTCCTCCATCGATGAGGATTTTCTTTATGTTGCATCCTGCGATTGGAAAGGTGAGGATCAATGGATCATTGTGATATTCCATGTCATCCTCAATATCCTCGGCCTCAAAGGTTAGAGGTGCGTTCATCCACTCCTCGTGATCTTCCACTTCCTTTCCGTCTAAACTGTAAAGCTCATAGTAATTTTCAAATTGCTTTCTCAGTCGTTTCCCTATTTGTGCCGTTAGGGTTGGCTCTTTGTTTTCTGAACAGGATATAGTGTTCAATGTGCGATTACCCTCTGGTAACTGGACCTATTTGCTACGTTTGGCTCTATCTTCCGTTCCAGCCTTTTCTATATATTTTTTGAGATCCCCTGCATCAATCAGCTTTTGTATCGCTATCTTGAGATTTTTGCACTTCTCAGTTGGGTGCCCGTAGAAGCAGTGGAAATCGCAATACTCTTTGGATTCTGCCGAGGCCGGTGGTTGTTTCCCTTTGGACCATGGCAAGTCTAAATCTTCGTGATTCTTGATCTCCTTTAGAATGCGTGAATAGCCGGCATTGAGCTTCGTGTAGACTCGGTCTTCAAACTTTCTTCCACCCCTTTTGTGGTCACCCTTCCGATCCTTTTGGTGTTCGCTGGTGTTGATGGTGGTTTTTAGACAAGGGGTAAAATCGTAAAACCCCATGACCTAGTGTTACCCGCAACACATTGAATAAGAGCATTTAACTCAGGTGTAAATAATTAATAGGGGTATTTTTTCAAAATACCAGATTAGGGTTTTCAACACAGAACCCTAATTCCAAAACTAAGTCGCATATTGCGCACCATGGCAACAATGCCAAACCAAGCCGCATCTTTGCGCACCATGGCAACAATGCCAAACCAAGTCGCATCTTTCGCGCACCATGGCAACCATGCCAAACCAAGCCGCACTCTGCGCACCATGGTAACCATGCCAAAACAAGCCAAAACGCGCACCATGGCAACCATGCCAAACCAAGCCGCACTCTGCGCACCATGGCAACCATGCCAAAACAAAGCGCATCTTTGCGCACCATGGCAACCATGCCAAACCAAGCCGCACTCTCTGCGCACCATGGCAACCATGCCAAAACAAGCGCATACTGCGCACCATGGCAACCATGCCAAACCAAGCCGCACTCTGCGCACCATGGCAACCATGCCAAAACAAGCCGCATATTGCGCACCATGGCAACCATGCCAAACCAAGCCGCATACTCCATGGCAACCATGCCAAACCAAGCCGCACTCTGCGCACCATGGCAACCATGCCAAACCAAGCCGCACCCTGCGCACCATGGCAACAACGCCAAATTCCAAGCCGCTATGCCTTTGGCCCACGCCAAACATAGCGCCCTAGGCTTGCAAGACTTGCAACTAGGTCAACATGGCAAAGCACGTGCCATTGGCACATGCCAACACATGCCGCAAGCCATATTTCTAAGCCTCTATGCCTTTGGCCGACGCCAAACATAGCGCCCTAGGCTTGTAAGACTTGCAACTAGGTCAACATGACCGCACGTGCCATTGGCACATGCCAACACGTGCCGCAAGCCATATTTCTAAGCCACTATGCCTTTGGCCCACGCCAAACATAGCGCCCTAGGCTTGCAAGACTTGCAACTAGGTCAACATGGCCGCACGTGCCATTGGCACATGCCAAAACGTGTCGCAAGCCATATTTCCGAGCCGCTATGCCTTGGGCCCACGCCCAACATAGCGCCCTAGGTTTGCAAGACTTGCAACTAGGTCAACATGGCCGCACGTTCCATTGGCACATGCCAACACGTGCCGCAAGCCATATTTCTAAGCCGCTATGCCTTTGGCCCACGCCAAACATAGCGCCCTAGGCTTGCAAGACTTGAAACTAGGTCAACATGGCCGCACGTGCCATTGGCACATGCCAACACGTGTCGCAAACCATACTTCCAAGCCGCTATGCCTTTGGCCCACGCCAAACATAGCGCCCTAGGCTTGCAAAACATGCAACTAGGTCAACATGGCCGTACGCGCCGATGGCACATGCCAACATGCTCGCTAGCTAGTTTCCCTAGCGAAATCACGGCCCTAACGGCCATGCATGCCATTGGCACATGCCAACATGCCCGCTAGCTAGTTTCCCTAGCAAAATCACGGCCCTAACGGCCACGCATGCCATTGGCACATGCCAACATGCTCGCTAGCTAGTTTCCCTATCAAGGTCACGGCCCTAACGGCCATGCATGCCGTTGGCACATGCCAACATGCTCGCTAGCTAGTTTCCCTATCAAGGTCACGGCCCTAATGGCCACGCATGCCATTGGCACATGCCAAACACACACGCTGGTAGCCCAACTTGCAAACCGTGCAACCTACCACCAAGGCATTCCGCACATGCCATTGGCACATGCCAAACACACACGCTGGTAACCTAACTTGCAAACCGTGCAACCTACCACCAAGGCATTCCGCACATGCCATTGGCACATGCCACACGCGCCACTAGTAGCGCCACTTGCACTCAAGATGCAACCAACACTCGAGACATCGACATAAATCGGGGATGCTTCTTTAGGGTTTTGGTTTAGCGGTCACAAACATGCGCGGCGTACACTACGCTCACATTAAGAAAGCGTGAAAAGGAATAAAGCGGTCAAATAAAAGAGGAAATAAAGGTGAAAAACGTTTTCACCCATTAAACCATGCGGTTACCACCTCCTCCCATTATTTCACCCTTTACTCTCTTCCTTCATGAGGCCGAGTACGTTTCAATCTCGACTTGTATAAATAGGTCTTACCTATTTCCACCGGACAACGAGGTCTCGGTCGGGAGAAATATACTACACTTACACTCTCGGAAAGGCAACTTTGCAAGCTCTCTCAAGAGCTTCCATCTCTTGCAAGCTTCCTAAGCTTTCACTTTTCGATACAAGTCGAGATACTACTCTCCTCAACACCTTTCTTTGCTTCCCTCCCCAAATCAACCCTTCTCCTCCACTTTGTGACCGAAGCAAGTCCGGAACGGCCATTTCTTGGTTTAGGTAGGACGTGTACGGATCGATCTCTCGAACCTATAAAGTGCTCACGTGCAAGCACATTTGTTTAGGGTTTGAATCGAGTTTCTCACTCACTCACCGAAATTACCGAAATCGGCGAAACGATTTTTACCTATAAACAATTGGCGACCACGGCGGGAGGATTGATCTATCGGCTACAATATCAACTCCAACTCCTGATTTCGTTTCCCGAACGTCAAATCCCGACATGGTGGAACTCAGATCTGGAGCGGCTGCAGAGAACATCAACGCAGGACGCATTCCTGATGTTGACGTCTCCCCCCATAACATTGTTACTTCACCGGTGACAACAAACAACATCGAATGCACTCCTTCAAGTGTAACACCGCCTATCACCGGGGCCAGAGCCCGCTTGCCTCCTCTAGCGTCTGTGCACAACCCTCTAATCACGGCAACGAGAATATTACTTCGGGTGTCACGCCCCAGTCACCGGGGCTAGGGCGCCACCGCGACCCCGAATGCTTCTTCCAAAGATGGCGCCTCCGACAACTAAGGCTCCAATTACCCCGCCGACGGGACGAGAGACCGGGGGGACTAGAGGAAGTCGCCCTTACGTCACCATCGCCGATTTGATGGAACGACAGGAGACGCTCGCCAGAGCCCAGACAGACATGTTTTCAACACAAAAGGAAGTGCTCACCTTTCTCAAAACCCTGACAGAGCGACTACCCCGTGAGTCGCATCCTCCAAAGACGCCTAGAAACATCTCCAACAACCCCGACGCCGGGCGCCTCGGCAGGGCACGCCTCCACGGATGAAGAAACTCGCACTAGAGTCCCGTTGGGGAGAAATCAACCACCAAATTTCGTCACGAGAGAGGATTTGGAACAACTCCTACGTGACCGAATCAAGCATGATGAGTTCGATGTACATCATCACCAACCCCCTTACCCGTCCGAAATACAGAGAATCCCTCTCCCAAGGGGGTACTCTTCCCCTCAATTTACCCTGTATGATGGTACCGGGAATGCACGCGAACATGTTTCTCGTTTCCTGGAGTCCTTGGGTGAACATGAATATAATCACGTTCTTCGTTTAAGGGAATTTTCGAAATCACTTACCGGAAGGGCGTATACATGGTACAACAGCATCCCACCGAACAGCATTCCCAACTGGAGTAGCATGGTCACCGCGTTTTTGAGAAAGTATTTCTTCGTGTCGGAACAAGTTACCTTTTCGGACTCGGGGGAGAATGTACCAGTGGGATAACGAACATCCGAATGATTTCGTCAAAGGTTCGAGGTTCAAGCACTCGACTGCCACGACCCAAACGTGACCGAGCAACAATTGGTAAACGCGTGCATCAATGGTATGGTCCCGATCTACCGCGCCCTGCTAGAAAACTTGCGTTTCCAAACATTCTCCGAACTCCATGAGGCCGCCAGACGATCTGCAACAACAAGCACCGGCATTCTTTGGAAAGGACTAGGCCGTCTCGAACTGAAGACGCACGCGAAACTCGCGGGAGTAGGCGCCTCATCAGCAAACAATTTAATGTCGGCTCATCCTCCGTGAACATAGTGAACGAAAGAGGAAAAAGGAAAGCTGCAACTACGAGCCACCAGCCGAAACGTGAAGCGCCGGCGCAACGGGAGCCCTCGCAACGGAAGATTGCCACTAAAAATCTTGTGCAGCATCGTGGGACCGAAGGAAATGTCCTTGATTTCCCATTCCCCATCGAGGAGGTGATGACCTCCTAGAATCCTAGGTTCAAGATGATGTCATCAGACTGCCACCGCCTAGACGTCCACCAACTGAGGCTGAGATGGCAAATCCCAAATACTGCCATTACCACAGGTTCGTTCACCACCCGACTAGCGATTGCAACAGTTAAAGCATATTTTCAAGGAAAGGATAGAAGCAGGAGAACTCCGGCTAGGAGACGAAAGAGTGCATCGAGACCCACTCCCAATAAGAAACTGCGGTTCCTCGGGGACTCCGTGCACGAGGTGTGCAATCCATGATGCGACATATATGCGAAATTCTCTATCTCTCCAAGGTTCAGCGCCAAGATATTTTCGCAGCTCTCAATCGTGTTGTATCCGGCAAACGTCTTTTTCTCTCCTCGGAATCCACACCAAGGGCCCAAGCTTCCCAAACAAGCGAAGTGGAGAATCGGGAACTGCTGACCACGTCCGTTTAAGAGTGCGAACTTGACGACACGCTCATCGACACGACCTCGACCACAACATCATCACTTTCAAGACACTAAAGGCAGCCAGGATTTACAAAGCAAGACGCTACCTATTTCCGTCTGTGATTAAGAGCTTGAGAGGAGAGGCTTTGAACGCGCATGGCTACATCAACCTAGAGATCGAGATAGGAGACGCTATAACGCACGGTAAGTTCCACATCGTCAAAGAACTAGATCATGACATGATTTTGGGACGCTTATGGGTACTCGACAACAAGGCAAAATCGGGCGTACACCCTCTGCCGACATCCCGCCCGAAGGAATTCCCGAGCAAATCGTCCACGGGTTATCACATCAACGAGCTATTGAAGGAACCCAAGTGTCCGAAGAGGACCCGTTGGCGCTAGCCCATGATTTTCAAATGCAAGTAAGTCGACCGAGCAACCTTTTACGCAACCGACCTTTTCTTTCCCCATTTGTCATGGGGACTCGACGCAACAACTTGGCACGAACGTATTTGTCAAAAAATGTGAATGGGGAGCTGGACCATTCGAACACTTTGCAAGAAGCTTGGAAGCACGGCGAAACCAACGAAGCCAAGGCTCAAATGGTTACACGACGTCGAACCCGTTTGCAATCGGAGATATAGTGATTAAGGAAGGCTCGTTTCAAGTTGGGAGGATGACGAGTAAAGATGGATTCGCCCGAGGAAGGTGAAGGCGAGCTATACAGTTGCGGATACCCTTTTGGGAGGATATTGCAAGCTCATCAATACCGACACACTGAAGGCGTGATAGTTCACTCGCGATGGCTCAAGGAATCCAATCCCTAAAATGTTGTATTTCCCAATCACTCCCCTTTTCAAGTACTTCCTTTGAATCATTCCTCTTAATATTTGTACTTCCCCAGGATGAATACACCGTTTGTATTTCTTTTTCCCTGGAGATCTACCCTTTTGTCAAAAAAATAAAAATAAAAAAAATAAATATATCTCTTCCCGAGCGAATCCTTCAGATATCAGAGAAATACATCAGAAGAACCCAGAAAACCATTGCAGAGCCATCTTACCACAACCCCTTTCAAAAATATATATATATATATGAAGCAAAAGGTTTACTGATGAAGAAGAAGGGAAAGATGTGTTTACAAAAAAAAAAAAAAAAAAGAAGAGAAGGAAAAAACATCAGGGAACTAAACAGCTAGCAGAAAAAACAAAAGGAGGAACTAGCCCTCGAAGGACGGAGCGCAAGTCTCTTCGGGCAAAGCTATCTTCAAGCATTTCCCCCAGCAATCCTTCAGGCAACAAAGGTTCCACTCAGCGGCTTTAGCAGCGGCAACCTCAACATCCCATCCCGAAGCAGCCACAGCAGCAGCAGTGTCCTCCCCGACAACTATTCCAGCATACGCCACCATGACGCCTCCGGTATCATCAATAACACCTTTGGCATCAAATTCAAAGGTTGTCTCGCTCCTATCATACGCTCTTTCGAAAGTTTTCTCATTAACGCTTCGAAGAAAGTTTGTTGATTCATCCACATCAAAATCGAGAACATAGCGTTCTCCTCCGCGTCCACTGAACCCAAGAGGGTCCGAACATGCACCTGTTCTTCGTGGGGATAGATGGGAGGGAGGTCCTTAATAATTTCATTAGCTTCATGGAACAAAGATTCAACCCCGACGGATACCTCCTCAAGAGAAGAAGATCGATCTCCGCCGATTCTGAAGTCCTTTCCCAAAAGGTTAAAGGCACGGCCGTCTCTGGAAGATCCCATCATACACTGCAAGTAGGGCTGTCAATGGAATACCGAGTTCCGGATTCTGTTACCGATAATTCGAGTTCCTATAGGAAATTTTCCGACATAACGGTATCGGAAATCGGTAATGGAAAAATTATCGGTAATTTTTGCCTTATTGGAACGCAGTATCGGTTTAGGCACTTACTCAGTTCCATTAATTACCGTTACGGTATCTATTGTCACACATGTATATTATAGTGTTAGTATTACCCGTTTTTGAATTTCTTTGTGTTTTTTTTTTTTTTTTTGCAAGAACATATAACTAAGAACATTGTGTTTTGCATGGATTTGGAACCTAAAAATTCTTATTTTGAACTAATTTTTAGTATGAGAAATAGGTTATGTATAATATTGTCACTTAACGGTATTTATCGGTAAAATTACCGATATCCGTTAACTTAATGGAACAGTAGCGGTTTTGATTTTTAAAATTCCATGGAAATTATCGGTATCGGAATTCCGGTAGGAAATATCGGTAACGGTAATGGAAGAGCTAGTTACCGTTCCAATAGGTTCCATTGACAGCCCTAACTGCAAGAAATGGAAAGATGATCAAATTCCATCCTGTCTACACGCATACAAAAAGAGGATGGCAAAAAAAAAATAGGGGGAAGAAGAAGAAAACGCACCGGCAAAGCAAAGGAAAAGGGGAATCAACAAGAAAAACCCTTTTCTCAAACGAGGAGACGATGCTATTATTTTTTTTGGATATGAATGCGGAACCTTAAAAAGGGAAAGGAAGCAATGAGAGACATAACGCTTCCATATTTTAGCATGAATAATGCCCTAATTGAAGCCGCACGTGAAGGAAAGCAAGATAAGGAAACTTTTCTATCGGAAGAAACTCCCTCCTTGTTTACATCGGTCTCACCAGCTAGCACACTCAGTTAGCCAGCACACGCCATTTCCCAAGTCACGCCCGCAAGCATGGTTTCTAAGATTGGACCGGCCCCACCAATTGTGACTTCCCAATGCCGCCCAAGTCACGCCTGCAAGCATGGTTTCCAAGATTGGACCGGCCCCACCAATTGCGCCGACCTCCCAATGCCGCCCAAGTCACGCCTACAAGCACGAACGGCTTCCACACTTCGCGCCGGTCCCACCAGCTAGCACACTCAGTTTCCCAACTCACTCCAACTTCCCAACGTCGCCCAAGCTGCACCGGACCCACCAATCGTGCCAGCCTCCCGATTTGTGCAAAACTACCAGAGGCAAGGATTCCAAATCCTATTTATAAAAGGTCAGACAAGCCTCTTTAAATTTTTTTACGGGTTATTGTTAACAGTTTGTCACCATCTTATTCTTACCTCGCAACAAAGCCCCCTGTCCGAGCTAGCGGGGACTTAATGTTGATGGTGGTTTTTAGACAAGGGTAAAATCGTAAAACCCCATGACCTAGTGTTACCCGCAACACATTGAATAAGAGCATTTAACTCGGTGTAAATAATTAATAGGGGTATTTTTTCAAAATATGCAGATTAGGGTTTACAACACAGAACCCTTATTCCAAAACTAAGCCGCATACTGCGCACCATGGCAACAATGCCAAACCAAGCCGCATACTGCGCACCATGGCAACAATGCCAAACCAAGCCGCACCCTGCGCACCATGGCAACAATGCCAAACCAAGTCGCATCTTGCGTACCATGGCAACCATGCCAAACCAAGCCGCACTCTGCGCACCATGGCAACCATGCCAAAACAAGCCGCATCTCGAGCACCATGGCAACCATGCCAAACCAAGCCGCACTCTGCGCACCATGGCAACCATGCCAAAACAAGCCGCATCATTGCGCACCATGGCTACCATGCCAAACCAAGCCGCACTCTGCGCACCATGGCAACCATGCCAAAACAAGCCGCATATCTTTGCGCACCATGGCAACCATGCCAAACCAAGCCGCACTCTAAGCACCATGGCAACCATGCCAAAACAAGCCGCATCTCGCGCACCATGGCAACCATGCCAAACCAAGCCGCATATCTTGCGCGCCATGGCAACCATGCCAAACCAAGCCGCACACTGCGCGACCATGGCAACCTTGCCAAACCAAGCGCACCACTCGCGCACCATGGCAACAACGCCAAATTCCAAGCCGCTATGCCTTTGGCCCACGCCAAACATAGCGCCCTAGGATTGCAAGACTTGCAACTAGGTCAACATGGCCGCACGTGCCATTGGCACATGCCAACACGTGCCGCAAGCCATATTTCTAAGCCGCTATGCCTTTGGCCCACGCCAAACATAGCGCCCTAGGCTTGCAAGACTTGCAACTAGGTCAACATGGCCGCACGTGCCATTGGCACATGCCAACACGTGCCGCAAGCCATATTTCTAAGCCGCTATGCCTTTGGCCCACGCCAAACATAGCGCCCTAGGCTTGCAAGACTTGCAACTAGGTCAACATGGCCGCACGTGCCATTGGGACATGCCAAAACGTGTTGCAAGCCATATTTCCGAGCCGCTATGCCTTGGGCCCACGCCCAACATAGCGCCCTAGGTTGCAAGACTTGCAACTAGGTCAACATGGCCGCACGTGCCATTGGCACATGCCAACACGTGCCGCAAGCCATATTTCTAAGCCGCTATGCCTTTGGCCCATGCCAAACATAGCGCCCTAGGCTTGCAAGACTTGCAACTAGGTCAACATGGCCGCACGTGCCATTGGCACATGCCAACACGTGTCGCAAACCATACTACCAAGCCGCTATGCCTTTGGCCCACGCCAAACATAGCGCCCTAGGCTTGCAAAACATGCAACTAGGTCAACATGGCCGACGCGCCGATGGCACATGCCAACATGCTCGCTAGCTAGTTTCCCTAGCGAAATCACGGCCCTAATGGCCATGCATGCCATTGGCACATGCCAACATGCCCGCTATCTAGTTTCCCTAGCAAAATCACGGCCCTAACGGCCACGCATGCCATTGGCACATGCCAACATGCTCGCTAGCTAGTTTCCCTATCAAGGTCACGGCCCTAACGGCTATGCATGCCATTGGCACATGCCAACATGCTCGCTAGCTAGTTTCCCTATCAAGGTCACGGCCCTAATGGCCACGCATGCCATTGGCACATGCCAAACACACACGCTGGTAGCCCAACTTGCAAACCGTGCA
The DNA here is from genome assembly GCA_023531295.1 of Papaver armeniacum. NCBI lineage: Eukaryota > Viridiplantae > Streptophyta > Magnoliopsida > Ranunculales > Papaveraceae > Papaver > Papaver armeniacum. The sequence goes on from JAJJWW010007526.1 coordinate 409,670, forward strand.
ACCTACCACCAAGGCATTCCGCACATGCCAAACACACTCACATTGGTAACCTAACTTGCAAACCGTGCAACCTACCACCAAGGCATTCCGCACATGCCACACGCGCCACTAGTAGCGCCACTTGCACTCAAGATGCAACCAACACTCGAGACATCGACACAAAGGCGGGGGATGCTTCTTTAGGGTTTTGGTTTATGTCACAAAGATGCGGCGTACACTACGCTCACATTAAGAAAGCGTGAAAAGGAATAAAGCGGTCAAATAAAAGAGGAAATAAAGGTGAAAAACGTTTTCACCCATTAAACCATGCGGTTACCACCTCCTCCCATTATTTCACCCTTTACTCTCTTCCTTCATGAGGCCAGGGTACGTTTCAATCTCGACTTGTATAAATAGGTCTTACCTATTTCCACCAGACAACAGGTCTCGGTCAGGAGAAATATACTACACTTACACTCTCAGAAAGGCAACTTTGCAAGCTCTCTCAAGAGTTTCCATCTCTTGCAAGCTTCCTAAGCTTTCACTTTCTGATACAAGTCGAGATACTACTCTCCTCAACACCTTTCTTTGCTTCCCTCCCCAAATCAACCCTTCTCCTCCACTTTGTGGCCGAAGCAAGTCGGAACGGCCATTTCTTGGTTTAGGCCGGACTTGTACAGATCGATCTCGAACCTATAAAGTGCTCACGTGCAGCACATTTGTTTAGGGTTTGAATCAGTTTCTCACTCACTCACCGAAATTACCGAAATCAGCAGAAACAATTTTTACCTATAAACAGCTGGATCTGTTCGTTAGTTCCGCGGAGTTGGTTCGTGGGGGTCGTTGAGCCTGTGCTCTTGGGTTCTCTCTTTGAATTTCTTCCAACCTAGCATGTTTTTCGATGATTATCCTCAAATCTCCTCTCGTGGTTGGAGAGGTACCGTGGATCTCGACAAACAATGGGCTCATCTGTCAAGTCCCCATTTGTAACAATTAATACTTACCACGAGATCCACATGTCCTATGGCTTGACATATCTTGTGCCACCTATCCGTGTATTCTCGAATGGATTCTTTGTATTTGATTGCAAGTGAGAAGAGCTGGTCCATTCCTGTGTTCACAACCTTGTTGTACATGTAGGTGGCCAAGAATTTTTCGGTGAGCTGGTCATACGAACCAATGCACCTTGGCTTGAGGTTATCAAACCAAGATAACGCGGATCCCTTCAGGCTTGAAGGGAAGTATCTGCATAGTATAGCTTCATCATGATCCCACCTGGCCATTACCCTGTTGTAATATCGTAGGTGAGCTGCGGGATCCGCGGATCCGTCGTAACACTCAAAGGATAGGACCGGGCACTTCTGTGGAATGGTAGCCGTAGCCAACTGCCGTGCTAGTGGGGTAGTGCTGGCCTCCTTCATGACCTGTTCTAGTCTTCCACCTCCTTGCCTGGTTTTGATTTGATTGATTTCCGCTAGCATTTCCGCGCGGAGATTCTCCATTGCCAAACACTGTTCGTTCTGAATGGAAGTCCGTGTCTTTATCGTAGGTTGTGAAGTCGTGGCCTCTTCTTCATCATAGTAGTCCGAGGTTTCCGGGTGGTAGTCCGGGTCAATCCTTCTATTGTTCTGCGCACCCTTTTGGGGTATTCCCCTTTGATTGACTACTGCAGGGATGTTTTCGAGGATCATCCTTCGGTCTCTATTTTGTACCGCAGAATTAGCTTCATCCTGCTGATTGTCTAGCTCCGCGCTTTGGAGGATCTTCTCTTAATTCTTTGGTTCTCTTGGGCTAGTAAGACTACTAAGCGTCCACGTATGTCTGCTGATTCCTTTTTAGCTCTTCTAATTGCGCCAAAATATGTGCAGACTGGTTTGACTCCTGATTTGTTCCTATCTGTATCTGAGCTTGTCCCTCGGGGGCTGCGATGATTACTTCCTCTACTAGTCGTCTACCCGGCTCGGTTATTCCGTAGGATCTTGCGTGTAGTGGTATATTTTGTTCATCAGTCTGTGGCATCCCGTAAGGAGGGTTCTGGACTATTGATTCTGCTACTGTTTCTCGAGGTTCAATAAGTCGATTCACTTGCCGTCACTTTGGAAGCGATCATTTGAGAGGTTCCTTCGGTAGGTGTAGCGGCTTTTTGCCAGCTGCGGCCTTCTTCGCTTCCATTGCAATGATACCGCATCCCGAAAGGAATGTGCTTTCCGCTCCATTCTCGTCTTGTCCCCGGGCCGTGAGTCCGCGCCATTTTGTTTGCTCCTTGTCATTCTTTTGGCGTAGTCCTAGGTGTCTCTTTCGAAGGTACCTTTGTCTTCCCGGCATCTTTGTTCTTTTCCATTGTAATATTCTGCACAGAGAGCATGGAGGTAAACCGAGACAAAAAGTCCACGGGTTAGTGGTTAGTTCAAACTTGATTTCATAAGCTCGATTTCTAATGGCAATGAGTGTGCTCAAGCTGTTAGTTTGGCGAACAATACGAAAAACATAGAAGGATGCGGATTTAACCGAGATAAAGTCCATGGGTTGTTATTTTGCAAAAAATCCAAATCTATTGGTGGAAATTATGTTTGAAATACCAGTTAATACCAATTAAAACACAGATCTGTTGGTAGAAAATAAAATAGACATAAATATGTGCGAAAAATAGCCCAAAAACATAGATCTGCTAGCTTGTATTTGTAAAAGACCCAGATCTGCAGGCAGAAAGTGCAAAAGACCCAGATGTGTGTGAAAAATGAGTTTAAATATAGATTTAAAGTGTGCTTTAAGTAAAATATTTGAAGTAGAGGCCATAAAGTCACAGGAAAAGATAAATCTTTTTAGGGACAAAGTCCCTGTTTCTAGCGCCATATTGTGAACACGGAAATCCAGTGGACAACCAAGTGTTCACAAACAATCTCAACATGAATTGAATACACGCATTAAAGTGTGAGTAAAGTATAATATGCCTAGGTAGATGATGATTCATAGATTCCAAACCCCGCGGGTTTGTCATGATCTCCTCAGTATCCCAAAATGAGAGATCTAAGACGTAAACACATAAATAAAAACTATATGAATGCTAAAGGTAAAGGAGACGATGATTTACGTGGTTTAGCACTAAGGCCTACGTCCACGGATCTGAGGATATTAACTATAAAGTAAACGGTTACAAAAGCAATCACAAGATCTTTGGTGTTCATCAACCTCATAGGTTGATACTCATACTTACTTCTCACTATTCTCTCTCCTATTCCTTGTTTCTACTCTCCATCCCCCTCTCAGTGGAAGGGATGTACATATATATAGCTAAATTGAGTGGGTCCACTGACAAAGAGCTGTTGAGATCTTATCTTCTTGTGCTCTGTGCCTGGTCCGCGGACTTCCCTGTCACTCCGCGGATTCTACAATACCCAAGTTCATTACGCTGATCAACCCTCGTCTTCTTCGTTGGTCATCCGACACGTGCCCTCTGAGCAGCATTAAATGTTAGTGGTTGGGGCGGTCCAGTCCGCGCCAGGAGGTGTCAGTCCTCTCTTGTCACGTCCGTGTCAGTCGGACTATCCCCAGCCGTTGATTATGTTTTTCCTTGTGATGGGATAAAGTAACTCTTTGGTGTTCCGCGGGATTACTCACCTTGGATGCTCCCTCATCTTCGACCGTTGATCTTGACAGGTGGCACGTCGTCTAGATACCATGGATGCCCCTACATGTCATCCCTCTTTATGACGTGGCTTCCACGTGGGTTCTGCTAGTACACGTGGAGAGGGAGATAAATAAGTGTACTTACAACTCTGTAATGTGTGAACAAGTAAAGTTGGTCCGTCTCTTGTAAGAGTCCTATAGGTGTGAACTAGATAGCTACACAGGAAAAGAAATCTCCAGAGAAAACTAGAGTATGCGTGAGTCAGTCGGTCAAATGCTTTAATGTTAAGACTTATGCAGCGTGTTGAAGAAAGTCCTTGAGAGTCAGTTTAAGGCTATAAATAGTGAACAAGAACATAATAAAACAGTGAGTTCAAGGGAGAAAAATCTTGTTCCATGTGTAGGAGCTCTATAGGAGCAATTCTGGAGCAATTCTAATACTATGCTCATACATCTCCGACGAAAATCTTTATTAGGCTACTTTTATCTATATATACTAGTAAGGACACATGTGCGATGCACATGCTTGAATTTTACTCATCCAACAATACTAAATTTGAAAGTCATGAAAAAAATTCCTAAAACAAAAAATTATTATTCTTATTTGTATTCGTTACGTAGGTAATTGAAAGAGCTTTTCAAATATATAAATTTTACAAAAATCCGGTGTATATTTTGAAAGATATTAAGTTTTTAAAGTTATTGATATATTTTTAAAACAATGGTATTTATGTAAATATGTAAAAAAATGAGGACAACTAAGTAATTTAGGGGGTCTCCTACCAAAAAGAGCTCTTTTCTTTATATCAGTAAGATTATAATTTTAGTTCAATGGGTTTGACTAGAGATTTTGTTGCGAATCTCTCATATCCTGCACCCCTTACCTAACCTAGGATGCCCATACCCTATTACTTCTTCGTTCGCCCGAAACCTTTTTAGGATTTTTCTTTAAAATTTTTTGTCTTTAATAATCATGAAATTACTGTTTTGGCATCGTGTTTTACAAAAACTATTGGATCTACTTGTATATTTTCTTTTTTAGATAACGTATCACTCTAGGGCTTTTCATTTATGACTCCAGCTCAGATCTACCCACCTATACATAAAAATTGTGTAGTTGCTATGGTCCTATGGATGCTAGTGCTCTTAGTTGGTACCATAGTGACGGTAAAACAGAGCGCAAATGTTTCATTGCAGCTGGTTTTACGTGCACTCGTACACCTGTTGATATTTGAATTCATTTGTAAAATGAGATGTGTCTTGCAACAAAAAACAATTCCGTCCCCATGGAAAGGAAAATTATACCAGTAAAAAAGAGAGTAAAAAGAGTCAGTTAAAGGCTGTAAATAGCCATGGTACGAAACATTTGCAATTTGAAAAAGAACGTAATAAACGAACCCTGCGCACATCGCACATCGAGTCAAAAATACGTTACCACACCGCGGGATGAAGCCTCAGGCACATAGAATTAAAAGAAAATATACCAGGTGCACAAATCAACGATAAGTAAAAAATACACTAAATTGGTCAAAAAGACCAAAATCAACAATTTCTGGGTGAAAAAGACACTTAGGTTTTGATACTGTTTAAATAACCAAAAATTAAAAAGATATCTTGTTTAAATGGACAAAAATTTAAAAATAGGCGAGGATGTAACGGGTTTCATCTGTCCATTTTCAAATATTTTTTTCTTATTTTTATTTTACCGAGGATGCATCCAGGTTTCATCCTTACTATTTTTTAAGTATAAGCCAGGATGAATCCAGTTTCATCCTTGCTATTTATTTTTTGGCTATTTCACCCGTACTTTTTTTTACTCGTCCATTTGAACCGTGTTTTAAATTTTTTTGGACAAATGACCCATTTTCTCTAAAAAATATTTTTCATTTTTTTTTTTTTTTTTTTTTTTTTTTTTTTTGAAAACACTTACTGAATTCATGCTTTCCATAATGGCCTGGAATTTCAATGGAATTTTCAGTGCATTTCCATGAAAAATTTTCAGGCTTGGTCATAGGCCTTACTCTGACAAAGACCGAAATATTGTCTGTGTCCCTTTTCTTCCTCTTCTTATTCTCCGCCATAGTGTGGATCTTTAATGCCTACAATTAACTAGGCATCAAACAAACATAAAATAAAAATCAAAGTTATCAAAGATGAAGATAAAACCAAACCCTTTTCTAACGAATCTTCATATCACTGAAAATTCATGAAGACGAAAACCAATGAAAAAACAGAAACCAATCAAAAAACCCAAAACAAAACAAAACAACACAAAAACAAAAACCTTTTTCAAACGAATCAAAAAAACCCAAAAAATCTTTTTGAACTGTAAATTTAACCACTGCGATCATTTTATTAACGAATCTTCATATCACTAGAAATACCTTGTATGGCAGGGATAGGTTTATTTTTATTAAAGACCTGAAGTCACAAAGACTTCCTTACAAAAATGGAAAGAATTCCAACGCAAAGACCTGCAACAAAGAAAGAAAACCCGAAATTGCAGGCTAAAAGCAAAGCTGCAGTTTAGAAATAGAGATGTTGCAGGGCTCTAGAAATTGGCTGTAGTTGAAAACTTCGCATAAAAATGAGCTACAGGCAGAAACCAAGTTTAAATAGACGGGTCTATTAAATGCGTGTACCTAAACGTTATTTAAATAAACGGGTGAATTTGAACTTTTTTATTAAACGCTTGTCACCTGTAATTTAAATAGACGGATCATTAAATGCGTGTGTACTTTATAACATTTGAAAAAAAAATCTTCGGGAAACTGCTAAACTACTTTGGATTAACGGTCGGATTTAAAAACTTTTGAATCTAACATAGAATTTAATAGTTGTTAGAACTTTCAGAAAACTAGATTTTTTTTTTAAAAAAAATCTTCAGGAAGAATACATTATTAAAACTGGTGGAGAAGACGATCTTTCGGTTCATACCCATACCCATAATCTGACCCACAAACGATATTATCCCAGTAACGAGTACAGAAAGAAATATTTCAACTTCTGATGTTAAATTTTGCTAACGAAACCAGATTTAGCTAAAAACTGCATCGAGATGTTGAATACTTCTGATGTTAATCCACCATTTGTTATGTTGTTAGTCGTGTTTATTAGTCAAGTCAGTCAATCAAGTCTTTAGCAGTGAATAAGCCCTATTATTCAGGGGTTTAGTTGTTGATTGAGTCTGTCAGGTGAGTTACCAGTAACTCCACTACTTAGTCGTGTCTGTCTTTGATCCTATTTTCTAGTTCTTGTAAGGCTGTTTAAAAGCCAATCTCAGTTTCGCTTTCAATAACAACTATTGCATTATTTTCAATATTTCTGGTCTCTAGATTTGGTATCAAGAGCCATCCCGAGATGGTGTGTGAGAAAACAACAGTCTTTCTCTTGAGTGTGAGTGTCTTTTGAGTGTGGAGAAAGGGAGCAGCATCTTTCCAATTGAGTCAGAAAATTAAGAATGACTACAGAAAGTAGTTTTGTACAACCATCAATTCCAAAGTTTGATGGGTTTTATGACCATTGGTCCATGTTGATGGAGAATTTTCTGAGATCGAAAGAATATTGGGGTATTGTAGAGGAAGGGATTCCAACTGCAGCAGCAGGAGAAAAAACAACAGATGCACAATTGAAGGAGATCAGTGATGCAAAGCTGAAAGATCTAATGGCAAAGAACTACTTGTTCCAGGATATTGACAGAACTGTGTTACAAACAATTCTTGACACTGGATCTGCCAAAGCCATTTGGGATTCAATGAAGAAGAAGTACCAAGGATCATATAGCATTCAGCGTGCACAATTACAGGCCCTCAAGATGAAGGCAGGACAATCGGTGAATGGTTATTTCTATCGCACATTAACCATTGTCAACAAGATGCGACGGCACAAAGGCAAGGTTAGTGAAGAAGATGTTGTTGAGAAAATTTTAAGATCCATGACTCCAAATTTTGCTTATGTAGTTTGCTCAATTGAGGAATCAAAGGATCTTAGTACTCTTTCAATTGATGAACTCCAAAGTAACTTGTTGGTTCATGAACAACGTATGAATGCACATGTTGAAGAAGAAGAAGCTCTGAAAGTTACATATGGTGAATCCTCAAGAGACAGAGGACGTGGTGGATTTCGTGGTCGAGGAAGAGTACGAGGACGATACAACTTTGATAAGTCTGCAATTGAATGTTTTGGGTGCCACAATCTTGGACATTTCCAGTATGAATATCCACACAAGACTGAAGAGAAGGCACACTATGTCAAAAAAGGAGAAGAGATGTTGCTTTGATATCCTATACAGATGAAGCAGTGAAGGATCATGATGAGGTATGCATGTGGTATCTCGATTCTGGTTGCAGCAATCACATGTGTGGTAAGAAGGAGCTATTCTCAACCATGGATGCAGATTTCAGAGAGACATTCATGTTGGGAGACAATTCAAGAATGAAAGTAATGGGAAGAGGGAGTGTTGTAATGATGGTAAATGGTATAACTCAGGTTGTCACAGGTGAGTTCTATGTCCCAGATTTGACAAATAATATGCTAAGCATTGGACAACTTGTTGATAAAGGTCTGAGAATAGTAATTGAACAAGGAAGATGCGAGATATATCATCCTCAGAGGGGTATGATCACGCATATTTTATTGTCTTCCAATCGAATGTTCAAGCTATATGCAAACGTAAAGCGTAAAGAGCAGATGTGTTTTTCTGTTACTGAAGATGTAGCTCAACTATGGCATCGACGATATGCTCATCTGAATCGTAAAGGTCTAAGAACACTGCAACATAAGGGGATGGTGAATGGTTTGCCTCTATTTGGAGACATGACAAACGTGTGTGAAGTATGTCTACTTGAAAAACAACATAGGCTGCCTTTTCCGAGAGCAACCACATGGAGAGCAACACAAGTTCTACAACTCGTACATGCAGATATATGCGGCCCTATCAAGCCTATTCCAATAGTGGCAAGAGGTACATCATTACTTTTATAGATGATTTTAGTCGTAAGACATTGATATATTTTTTTGTTCACAAGTCAGAAGCTTATGATACTTTTAAGATGTTTAAGAATCGTGTTGAGAAAGAAAAGAGCATGTCTATTAAAGTTCTTCGTACTGATCGTGGAGGGGAATTCACCCTAAATGATTTTAATAGGTTTTGTAGCGACAATGGCATCCAAAGACAACTCTGTTTGCATACACTCCCAAATGTAACGGTTTTGCAGAAAGGAAGAATCGGACTATTATGAATATGGTTCGGTTTGTTGCTAAAAACATTTCCCAACCGAAATGTAGTTCGGTTTGTTGCTAAAAATATTTCTTAACCGAACCTAGTAGTTCGGTTAGTTGCAAAAAACATTTCCCAGCCGAACCTTGTAGTTCGGTTAGTTGCAAAAAAAACATTTCCCAACCGAACTATTTAATGGTCACACCAAATATATAGTTCGGCTTGATCGCAAGGAAAAATTTCAATTTTTTGTAACCAAACTTCTTACTGTAACTAATCATAATATCACTTATCACTAAGTTCGTTTTTGGTCATAAATTTGGATAAACGAAAAAGTTTAAAATTTCTCGCAAATAAAATTTTCCATTTTTTTGTAATAGAACTTCTTAATGGCAACTAATCATATTAATCATTAACTAATAACTAACTAATCATTAAACTAGCACATTTAATTAAGGAGGGTAAGTTTGGAATTAATAAAAACATTTAGATTAGGGATGACTTAGGATTACTTATAATATTTTGCCTAAAATAGAATCATGGTCCCCACAAGTCCTAGAAAATGGTTCCATTTCATAGCCTCTTACACGTTTTATAAATACACCTAACCCGAACATATCAAATGCGTTTATACTGGATTCATTATATAACTCCTTCCTAAAAATTATTTGTGTAATTTAAAACTCCCACCCCTGTAAATCGAAAACTCCCACCTGCATCTATTGATGGCGAAGTTGGCTTTGATCCCATTAATTTCTCTGCTATTCGGCGCTCTTTCTCTTCAATCAGATTTGTGCCCCTGGAATAAATGCTTGTCTCGTCCCTTTCATTGCGGTGTATCGCCCTAGCCATAGAATACTGATATTGTGTCGGCACACATTTCATACCACACAGAGCACACACAGATATGCATGAATTTCACAACACCAAGGTTGATTTGTAAAACAATAATGAATACAAGAGAGTTCGTTATCGATTCCCACCTCTTTTGATGACAAGCCTCGCCTACCTTGAGATCCACGATCTACTGGTTCATCCTTTGAATCGATCGTTGTTAATAACTAACTGTTAATCACACGAGAAGTCTAAGAAACTAGCCAAAATGGCTCACACAAGAATCATACAAGTATATATAATGGTTATAAGCCCATTAAATAAGTCTAATGAATATCTACAACTTTGTAGAATAAACCAAAGGCTAATTGGGACCACAAGAGGTCCAAATCATCAAAATAGAAACACTAAACCTAAGCCCAAGTACACTAAGCAAACCCATTACACAAGGCATGGCCTAACCGGGTCAATCTAACGGTCACCGACGGTCAAAGAGGTCAACTAACGGTCCACGTCCAAATCAAGGTCAAGTCCAGGGTCAACTAGTCAAGGTCAAGTCGGTCAAGCGAGTCGACTCGGGTCAAGGAGGAAACTCGGTGAGTCAACTCCGATACAACTCGATTAAACCGAGTCGGACAATAACAAACCCAAGTCGGTCGATTAAATTGGTCAGACAGACCAAAGGTTCTCACACAACTACACTCTAAGTTCTCTAACTCGATTCAACTTCATTCTATACATTGCAAAGCAATACATTCATTCATAAACAAACTACATATTTCAATTACAACTTCAAACTATGTTTTACCTCGCAAGTGCAAAGAGCTGCAATATCCAAAAATGCTTCCACTAAAACAACACTCAAACCTCAACTACAACTCCCATTTGATTACACTTCACTTCTAACTGTAATTCAACCTCGGCATAAACAAACCCATGATAATTATCTCAACTTTGAGTTCATTAACAATCACACCACTTTAATGACCACACTTGAAGGTCATTACCACTATCGGTGAGCAAAACTTCGATTGCGTCACAAACTACAAGTTGTAATTTCAATTACCATTCAGGTTTGATCTGTTTCTAATCCATCTCAGCCAACTCTAATCAACAACAATTCGGTTCATCTATTACAAACACAGTTCACATATACATCTATATCACTAGAACTCAACCCAAAGATTACCCAATTACAACCATCTTCATTACCACCATTTTCCCCAAAATCTCAAGTCCACTCCATACATAAACATCCATCTCAATTCCACCAGCCACTACAGTTCACCACCAATCCGATAGTAACAAACCTCCAGTCCCCTTTCCTGAAATCCACAACACCACCGTAGCAATAATAACACCACCATCCCAACATCACTTCAACTGAGTTCAGTTCGACACTATCAACTGTAATTCAAATCTTAGTTACATCATCAACAATCTGTAACTCAAATACAACTTATCTCTTTTTATACTCAACCCTGTAATTCCACGACTCAACTATAATAACTCGGTTAAGTCTCGGCTTAGATAACACACACTCCCCTCGCAACATTTCATACGGATCATATCCACAACCACCAACAATTCCATGTCAATCCTAAATTCATTGAGAAATTCATAAACTCAATAAAGAACTTGAATATTAATAATAAGAGCAATTACCTCAAATCATTGTTGCTCAGGCAACTAAGGCCGAATTCTTTCTTCCTTTGCCTCAATTGAATTATCATCTCAAACCTATAAAACACCCAACAACCTTCATCTCCATCTTTGATTTACTGATGAACTCTAATTCATCGATTCTTCATCAAAAACAGCTACAACTGATAAATTATGATAAAACCCATCTTCAATCATCCCTCTTGAACGTCAACTACATCTTCTCTGAGTTTAATTTCATCTTCTGTAGCTCTACTGAAACCCTAATTCGAATATCTTCAATGATTCTCCACTGAATCAACTTCAAAACTCTAATTAAACACAAACTCGTTCAATCTCCATCCGTTATCTACTCGAATTACTTATCAATTTCAACATGCACTAAACCTTAATCTCAATACCCTAATTTCAGTTACAACAACACCAACTCCTTCTTCTCCCAAGATCAAATAACATCAGTAACACCACCAGAAATCAATTCCTAATGTTTCCCTTAAGTTTCCGATCTGAAAATCACAACATCTTCTCACATAAACACGAACTGAGAAGAACAGGTAAATAAGGGAAGAAGAAGAAGAAAGAAGAAGAAAGAAGAAGAAAGAGGAAAAATGGTTTCTCTTCGATCGGTTTTGTTGATAGGACCAACCAAAATTACTAATCGCACCCAACGAAATGATATGGGCAGCCAAGGCTTCAAATGAATCTGATGCTTACTTCTTCGTTTCGGTATCCGCATGACACGTCCGAGTAGTCCATCTCGCATGACTTTTCGAGTTCTATCCAACATTACTAGTTTCGTATCTAGATCGTTGTTAGATTAATTTCTAATAATTAACGTTCGTGTTAAACTAATCGAGTTATTAATGGCTAAATTGATACTTGACCGGTCTAATAGCGTTGACGAGCTTGAAGATCGTTACACATGGCCATACCCTGAAAAAAAAAAAAAAAAACCATAATTACACTCTACTTAGACTCGCAGAGAACTTGACTTTCAAATGTCTAATCAGTTTGAGCAATTTATTACACCAAGTTCAAACTACCACAACCACCAAAGAGGTAGGTGTGGGTACGTGATATGTACGATGAAGTAACAAAGTGGAAAAATACGGCTAACCCAATTTTGGAATAACTTGGGAACTAAAACTACGCCCGTCGTGAGACGCAAATATTAGTTGCGTTTGGAGTGGGGCGGAGTTATTATTTTCGATTGGTAGTGCACCTTTGTGAAGCGTAATTTTAACGTACGTCTGACGGGACGTTATTTTAAATTGCGTCTATCACCAGACGAACATTTAAGTTGCGACTCGTCCGGGCGCAATTTATAGTACCGTCTCATCGGGCGGCATTTTAAAAATCGTCCATGAACGGACGTAAATGTAAATTACGCCCGAAACTTACTCAGGCGCAAATGTAAATTACGCCACATATTTATTCATGCACAAATGTAAATTACGCCACACTCTTAGTCAGGCGCAAATTAAAACTACGCCTTACCATTTTCATGTTTCTCAAAATTCCGTAAGCTTAAATTCATCATGGATTTAGTGTTTCAAATCATCATGTGTTAATGGTGCGAAGAAGATTCAGAAGAATTTGATATCATTTTCATTTTCTCTTTTAGATTAGGGAAATGACTGGGTCGACGATTCACCGGTTAAATCGTCCGGGTCAACCGGTTTTCATAAAATAAGGCGGTTTTTAATAAAATTACTGGGTCAGTGGTAACCCAACCTAGAAAAATGACTGGGTCGTCGGTTCACCCGTCTGACCGGCCGGGCCGGGCCGGTTTTCAGAACATTGTCCTCCACCATAACGTCGCACCACGGAATAAACCCATTTCTTTTAGGTTTTTTTAGTTTTTAGTCTTTAGTTAAGTTATAGCCGCACCACTGCAGTTGCTATAAGTAAATACAGTAAAGAACACTGTACATGATAACAATACGGATGAGCGAATGGCAGGGGAAGAACAGAAAGAGAATAACAGGTAGAGATAAAACAGCGACAAGACAACACATAAAATTCAATTCAATAGACAAGAGCTGACTTGAGCGGAGAAAATTTAAGAGTATGGAAAGAGTTATCAACAGAAGACAACGGAGAAAATTTAAGAGTTGGGTATTGGTAATTAGTTATCACCCTTATATCATGATGATTGCATGAGTGATGGGCTTCATTTCCATCTTGCACGTGCATAACAATCTTGTATTATGAGATCAATTAAGAAAAAAAAAAACAATTGGATCATCTTAGTATCCTATCTTTTCAGGAGTATATATTGGAAAGCAAACTTTAATATAACATATATAAAAATCCGTGCCTTGGAATTTTACAAATTTTATATCGTTGGAAAGGTTATAAAAAACTCTACGCAACAAATAAAAACAACAATATCAAATTTAGAGTTTTTACGAAAAATTCGGAAAATTATCATTTTAGGCACAATTTTAGAAAATTAAATGAATATCCATTATGCAAACCACCACAAAAGATACATAATACTTTATGTAGCAAAATTTTGGTTTATGCATCAACTAATTTTTCGTTACAACTAATAAAACGATGTACTCTGTCCATTTCAAGAAAAATGATACTTTCATTTTAGGCACAATTCTCGAAAATTGAAAGCATGGCCATTATGCAAACCACCACAAAGGATGCATAACACATCATGCAGCCATATTTTGGTTTATGGATCGACTAATTTTCCGTTTCAGAAAAAGTGAACATTTCACATCCCGTTTCTGGAAAAGTGATACATTTACTTCGTTTCGGGAAAAGTGATACTTTCGCTCCGTTTCGGAAAAAGTGAAACTTTCGCTTCGTTTCAGAAAAAGTATCAGTATCACTTTTTCGGAAACGGGACGAAAGTATCACTTTTACGGAAACGGGGTGAAAGTATCACTTTTCTGAAACGGGACGAAAGTAGTCGCAGACAAACCCTATCTTCAGATTCTTCTTCGATCGGCCCTCCCACCATGACAACCGTCATACTAGTAATAGACACCTAATGGTGAAGGGAGTGGGGAAACACAAATAGGCCAACACGGGACAAATGTGCTTGCTTAATTGTTCGTGTTGTAGTTGTACACAAATGATCACTAAGTCGGTCCACCAGCAAACACCGAAATGGTACGATCTAGTCTAGCTGCGACTTAATGACATGATGTGATGAATACAGAAGAGTTAAGTTGTTATAAAAAAATTAACTTCCAACCTAAATGATCATTGCCAAGCTGCGACTTCTAGTGTATCTAGTCTAGCTCGCTATCAATAGCAGCATACGTCCCCCATCCAATTTATAACGATGAAACTGTTCAAGTGTCTTAAACTCATCTACCCGTGTTGGAGGAGTGGTTGGAGGTTAAAGCAAATTTATCTCTTCTATAAAAGCAACTCCAACGATGCAATGAAGAAGCAATTTATGATTTCCCTTGAAAAATCTCTCTTCTTTTTTGCTCTCGGATGTTATTTTTCTTTTTTCTCTTAACTTCTCTGCTTTTCATTCTGAGATTATGGGTGAGGGCCGTGAGGCTGTAGAAGATAGGATCAGTGAATTACCAGACTCGCTTCTTCATTCTATCCTTTCATCATCATCCCTTGATATCAAGCATGTTGCTCGTACTTGTGTGCTCTCTAAAAGATGGCAGCACATATGGACATCTATACCTATCTTGGATTTGCAATTCTGGAACGAGGAAGACCCACCTTCGGTGTCGAAGATCAATAAATTCATGGATTTTGTAGACAGAACATTGCTTCTTCATTACGGATCAACTATTATAAAGTTTAAGCTCGACTTGGAAAACAATATGAATGCATCACGGGTTCATTTATGGGTCCAATATTTAACAAGTCGTAAGGTCGAAGAATTAAGTCTCCGTGTATGGTTTGATGCAGACATACCTTTATCTATTCCTGTATCTCTTTTTACATGCAAGTCATTGAAAAAATTTGAGCTAGCTGCAAGTCCTAGTTTAGCTTTCCCTAAACATATCTCTTGTCCGAAGCTTAAGAGCCTTGAACTTTCGAGAATCCAATTTGGTAATAATGGTTGCTGGAATGAGCAACCTTTTTCCAATTGCACTGTCCTTGAAAATTTGATTTTGAACGATTGCACTTGGTTTGGTCTGGAGAAATTCTACATTTTGACTCCAGTACTAAAAGTCTTGGAAATTTACACCCACAACAGTGTCAATGGTGGGAATGTAGGAGATTGTGAATTCAAAATTAATGCGCCAGATCTAGGCCAACACGGGACAAATGTGCTTGCTTAATTGTTCGTGTTATAGTTGTACACAAATGATCACTAAGTCGGTCCACCAGCAAACACCGAAATGGTACGATCTAGTCTAGCTGCGACTTAATGACATGATATGATGAATACAGAAGAGTTAAGTTGTTATAAAAAAATCAACTTCCAACTTAAATGATCATTGCCAAGCTGCGACTTCTAGTGTATCTAGTCTAGCTCGCTATTAATAGCAGCATACGTCCCCCATCTAATTTATAATGATGAAACTGTTCAAGTGTCTTAAACTCATCTACCCGTGTTGGAGGAGTGGTTGGAGGTTAAAGCAAATTTATCTCTTCTATAATGTTTAGAAATGAATTGTCTTTAGCTATGAATGAAAGTGACAGGCATCCCAGGAAAACTATGGAACCGTGTGTTGGTAGATAACACGGGATGAAACATTGTTATAGGTTTTATCAGAACTTGAAAAAGCAAACCACGCATTTTTTTGTCTAGATATAAGACTTACTCGGTTTCTAAGGTCTTCTGATGAGAATAAACTTTCCGGGTGTAGGACCAAGTTTTTTTTCTTCGATAAACATGGTCATGGGAAGTCCCCAGTCTTCCGAGTCGTTGCTGAGTTGTCTTGTAACTACGCCATTAATCCCTGGGCGTATCGTTTTGCTTCTAGCCCCTGAGAAGTCCCCAGTCATCCCTTGTCGTGTCATGACTGATAATCCACCCGTCGAGTAACTGAGTCGGAGTGAATCGCCTTCCTCAACCACTTGACGTGTGGGTCGAAGAATGAGATTGCTGGTTGATAATTGACATTGTAGCCGAAAGATCGAACCTCCTACTGTGGTCGCCAATTGTTTGTAGGTGACAATGGTTTCTGCTGATTTCGGTAATTGCGGGTGTGCAGGTGAGAAATAATTTAAACCCTAAACAATGTACTGCAAGGGAGTACTTTAGATTCGAGAGATCAATCTGTACAAGTCCGGCCTAAACTAAGAAATGGCCGTTCCAGACTTGCTTCGGTCACAAAGTGGAGGATAATGGGTTGGTTTTGGGGAGGAAGCAAGGAAAGTGGTGAGACCCGAATAGTTGATTCGGGAAGAGTAGTTGGGTTACTACGACTTGTTATCGGAAAAGTGAGAGCTCCCAAGGTGATCTAGCAAGTAAGTATTTCTGAGTGTTGTATATCCCGTATGAACTTGTTGTTCAATAGAAATAGGTAAGACCTATATATACAAGTCAGAGTAAAAACGTACCCTGGTCTCATTAAGGAGTGGGGAAGTAAATGGGAGGAGGTGGTAACCATATGCATGGAATTGATGTTCCATAAAGTGGTTAACGCATGAAACTGGTTTTCATGAAACTACTAACGTTATGGAATTGACGTCCCATAAAGTTGTTAACGCATGTGCTTTATGTCCCATGAACGTTTCACACATCCCGTATTTACTAACCGCCTCATTCTTATGACACTTCCTTATGACTGGCGTAGTGTACGCCGCACGCTGTAAACCGCCAAACCAATACCCAAAGAGGATCCCCCGGTTTGTGTTGATGTCTTGAATGTTTTAGAAAACATGTAGCAAATTGTTGTGGCTTAGCATGTCAAGCTCAGGAAACTTGCCAGCCTGGTGACCTTCGATGGTAGAGATCTTTCATATTGAGAGGAGGGGCAACCGTTGATCGTTGCACGCCTTTGTTTTGGTAGCCACGTAGTGAGGGCCAATGTGGTGGCGCGACTAGGTTGGAATGCCGTTGGCATGGGGCGTGGCCAAACTTAGGTTTTCGGGCCAAAGGTTACCATGTGTTTTCTGGTAACCTTGGATGGCTAGGATTTTCTCTTGGGATTGAAGGGCAACCGTTGATTGTTGCATGCCTTCGTTTTGGTAGCGCATAGTGAGGGCCAACGTGGTGGCGCGGCTAGGTTGGCATGTCGTTGGCATGGCAAGGTTTGGCGTGGCCAAACTTAGGTTTTCAGGCCAAAGGTAACCATGTGTCGTCTGGTAACATTGGATGACTAGGATTTGCTCCTGGGATTGAAGGGCAGCCGTTGATTGTTACGCGCCTTCGTTTTGGTAGCCGCGTAGTGAAGGCCAACATGGTGGCGCGGCTAGGGTGTGTTTAGGCTTGGCATGTGGGGCCAAGGGTTCGCCTTGGGCGTGGCTAGCTTTGGCTAGGTGCAATTTTTGCTTGGCATGTGGGGACAAGGGTTTGCCATAGGCGCATGGTGTGACTAGATTGGGCTAGGTGCGGTTTTGGCTTGGCATGTGGGGCCAAGGGTTTGCCATAGGCGCATGGTGTGACTAGCTTGGGATAGGTGCGGTTTTGGTTTTACGTGTGGGGCCAAGGGTTTGCCATAGGCGCATGGTGTGACTTGCTTGGGCTAGGTGCGGTTTTGGCTTGACATGTGGGGCCAAGGGTTTTCCATAGGCGCATGGCGTGACTAGCTTGGACTAGGTGCGGTTTTGGCTTGGCATGTGGGGCCAAGGGTTTTCCATAGGCGCATGGCGTGACTAGCTTGGTCTAGGTGAGGTTTTGGCTTGGCATGTGGGGCCAAGGGTTTTCCATAGGCGCATTGCGTGACTAGCTTGGGCTAGGTGCGGTTTTGGCTTGGCATGTGGGGCCAAGGGTTTGCCATAGGCTCATGGCGTGACTAGCTTGGGCTAGGTGCGGTTTTGGCTTGGCATGTGGGGCCAAGGCTTTTCCATAGGCGCATGGCGTGACAAGCTTGGGCTAGGTGAGGTTTTGGTTTGGCATGTGGGGCCAAGGGTTTGCCATAGGCGCATGGTGTGACTTGCTTGGGATATGTGCGGTTTGGTCTTGGCATGTGGGGCCAAGGGTTTCCCATAGGCGCATGGCGTGACTAGCTTGGGCTAGGTGCAGTTTTGGCTTGACATGTGGGGCCAAGGGTTTGCCATAGGTGCATGGCGTGACTAGCTTGGGCTAGGTGCGGTTTTGGCTTGGCATGTGGGGCTAAGGTTTTTCCATAGGCGCATGGCGTGACTAGCTTTGGCTAGGTGCGTGACCAAGCTAGGGTTTTGAGGCAAAGGTCGTTTGGTAACCTTAGACGGGCAATCGTTGATTGTTGCACGCCTTCGTTTTGATAGCCGCGTAGTGAAGGCCAGTATGGTGGCGCGGCATGGGGTCATGGCGAGGTTCGTTTGGCATGGCGCAGTAGGTGTGGCTGGCATGATTTGACATTGGCACGGAGGTGCGGCTAGTATGGCTGTCATGCTTTGGCGCAGTCGGTGTGGCTAGCATGCTTTGCCATTGGCACAGAGGTGCGGCTAGCATGGTTGGAATGCTTTGGCGCGGTCGATGTGTCTAGCATGATTTTCCATTGACACAGAGGTGCGGCTATCATGGTTGGCATGCTTTGGCGCGTTCGGTGTGGCTGGCATGATTTTCCATTAGTACAGAGGTGCGGCTAGCATGGTTGGCATGCTTTGGCGTGGTCGGTGTGGCTGGCATGATTTGCCATTGGCACAGAGGTGCGGCTAGCATGTTTGGCATGCTTTGGCGCGGTCGGTGTGGCTGGAATGATTTGCCATTGGCACAGAGGTGCGGCTAGCATGGTTGGCATGCTTTGGCGCGGTCGGTGTGTCCGACATGATTTTTCATTAGCACAGAGGTGCGGTAACATGGTTGGCATGCTTTGGCGCGGTCGGTGTGGCCGGCATGATTTGCCATTGGCATAGAGGTGCGGCTAGCATGGTTGGGATGCTTTGGCGCGGTCGGTGTGGCTGGCATGATTTGCCATTGGCACAAAGGTGCGGCTAGCATGGTTGGCATGCTTTGGCACGATCGGTGTGGATGACATGATTTTCCATTGGCACAGAGGTGCGGCAGCATGGTTGGCATGCTTTGGCGCGGTCAGTGTGGCTGGCATGATTTTCCATTGGCACACGTGGGAATTAGGGTTTGGCTTGTCGTAACCCATATTTGAAAAAGATACCCCGGTAATTATTTAGGGACACATTAAAGGTTTCAGTAAATGTGCCTAGTAAATGCTTTGTTACTTTAAATACTGTGACATCACTATCTGCTAGGGTTTAGTGTTTTATGATTTTAACTGATAGACGCATTTATGTGTCTAATTTGTCCTCAATGTTTCGTATTGTTGGTACTCGTTTTTGTCCTTATTATGGTGTTTTGTGTGTTTGTAGGTATTTTTGGGAAATAAACATTTTTGGAAAAATCGGCTCGAAAAACTACTCGGAAAACCCCCGGAGGACATTTGCTATTCGGACTCCCACTTTGGATAAGGGGCGGCCTAATTACTAAGGGGCAACCCAATGCTATTCGCACCCCATAGCTGGATAGGGGGACACCCTTCTTCTTATTCATGAAGAACGGCCATGGGAAAATATATTTTTGAAAACCAGTTTTGCTATTTTGGATTTGGAGAATTTATAAGGAGATTAAACCATCTAATCAATTGGAATTATCCTTTTACACTTGCCAGGTGAAACGTCCATTAAAACCAGTAAAGCTGGGCTACATCATCGGATAGAAGAGAAAACAGAGCACGAGATATACTCGAGTCTTTGTTAGACGAGTCGATCGAGATTATGTGTCTGAGTGTGCGGTTATCCCCCTTGCGTGAGTTTCAATCAACTCTGGAGAGTGTTACGCATGTTTTGGAATGTGTCAGCGACAATCAGGCGCGTGTGAAGATAAAACAGGAAATTATTTCCTGAGAATAAAAATGAATATATTCGATTGATTGCGAGATACTTTGAGCTGTTGAGTATATATAGTGTGCTATGGACTCGGAGAAAGGGACGAAGAGTTTGGGAGGTTTTGGAGCACACCGAGTGAAAATAAATCGAGTGGCGTAATAGTTTTTCTGCGCTTTGTTACACCAAGAACACGAAGAATGACCGCCGAAGACCGTCGTTCTTCAACAGTGCTAACGACTCGCATTCGTGGGTCGCATATTGGAAAGACTTAAAGAAATAGTAAAGCAACAGATTAATAATTATCGTTTTCTCTATAACACTTCGGTTTGTGTGAGAAATAAGTGTTACAAACCCGATTTTCATTAATTCTCCCTTATTCATCATTTGTAAACCATTTTTGAGCAATGAAATCAACTTTTGAGCGTGTTTCCAACATGATGAGCTAGACCCATCCTATGGGGCGACGGAGGAAGCTATCTTGCCAATGAAAAAGTGGTAATTCTTAATTATTTAATTTGTGCAATTTTTAATTATGATTATTTGCCTAGATTGAAAATAGATTTAATGATTTTTGTTAAACAATTGTATTTTCTATTGATGGAATATGCTTGCCCTAGGGTTTTGATATCCCATGCTTTGGATTAACATTTGTTGTTTCTAAAAAATCTACTTTTGCAATAGTTGAGAATCAAATTAAACGTGTGAAATTGCATGATTGTAATTAGTATCACTTTGGAATTGGTAAGTAGCGGAATCCTAGCCCCAGCCTCTCCATAATTTCCAAACAACTTTTTAATTGAGCTTGTTATTTTTTTATTTACGAAAATTAAGTCTAAAAAAAAATCTGCTTTCACAAGTCTTGAACGAACCTATTACTACAACATCATTGAAAATAACCATCAATTTTTGGCGCCGCTGCGACGCGGACTTGTCTTTAGGCTAGAGTTTTTAGATTTTTTTTTTTTTTTTTTTTTTTTTAGGTTTTTATTTGTTTTTATTTTATTTGTTCTTCTTTACGTTTTTGGGTTTTTGTCTTTTCCTTACAGAATTTGGAATTCGGAGCGAAAGAAAATTTTGCCAAACCTTTTGGTGAATACTTAAAGACACCAGGAGTAAAAGGCAAAGCGAAAGGAGCGAAAGAAGAAGATTTTTTTTTTTTTTTATAAAAAAGAGAGAAAAAAAAAGAAGAGAGGCATTTTTATTTTTTTATTTTTTGTATATTTTTATTTTTTTTAGACTTTCTTTTTCTTTTTCTTTTACTTTTTGGACTTTGGACTTGGACATTTGGACATTCTTTTATTTTTAAACCCTACGGAAGGGTAGTAATAAATATAAACTGTGTGCAGAGAAGGACGGTGATTACGATATCACCTCGGCCCCTCGGGTTCGTACATGACATAGGAGTCGTGGCCCGAGTCGACTACTAACGGTTCATCCCCGTCCGGAACGGGAGGTAAGTTTGTCGAAACACTCGCGAATCTCCCGTTAGCGAGTTACCGCATTCCTTCGTTTTGCATATATGTCGAGGAACCGAAAATTTGTTTTAATTTCCTAGTAAAGGGCAAGGCCTCGGCCATACAAGATAAGGGTTCGGATTTCATCACCGTTCTCTTCTTGCCCGCCTTAGGAAAACAATACTTAACGCGAACCTAAGCCTTAAAAATGGAATAGAACGATACCGATAGGGTAACGAGCTTAGTAGGAAAGTCTTAGAAAAATATTGGTTACTCTTTTTAGCATACTTTGAAGTTCATGATGGTCTCCGTGAAGTTGAATGCGTGATTGCCCGCCTTGTAATAGCGGTAAGGCCTTGGGTATCAAAGCTCCTGAGCTTCCCTCGCCTTGATTCAACTTACTTTGACTCGGATTGATCCCCAGGGGTTTGCTTAAATTGTAACGAATTCCCTTTCGAACGATTAGAAGCTGGTCTAGAAACAATCTAAGTGGAGCCATCATGCTTTTTGTTTGCTAGAATTCAATAGGTTTGTTGTGGTGGAGTCAGCCTTGTTTGTGTTTGCATAGAGCTTCCCTTCCTTTTAGGATTTTTCTTTTTGTTTTGTTTTGTTTTTCTAGTGCATGCCCGAGGTCGTTAGAGAACGGGCTTGGAAAAGAGACACTCTAGGTCGTTTGATTAGTGACAAACCTAGTAGTTCTTCTTGTGAATTTGGGAACTCAAGACTCTTCTTTTGAGAGCCCCGTTTTGGAAACTTCAATTTTGAGAATCTGTCTCTTCGTGAGGAAAGTACCCCTAGTACTTCAAATTGTGCCAACGATGGCTACTTTGAAAGATTACATGTTCCCAACTAGGACCAACCGAGCTTCAGTGTATTAAATTGCCACCAATACGGCTAATTTCGAGATAAAACCTAGTATTCTTCAGATGATCCCTATATTCTTAGGAAAAGATGGTGATAACCCTTATTTTCATATTAGGGACTTTGAGGAAATTTATGGGACGGTTAGAATAAAAGACTTCATCATGAAGTCTTGAAACTTAAGATGTTTCCATTTTCCTTGAGAGATAAATTCAAGACCCGGCTGAACAACCTACCATCCTGGATCCATTGAAACATGGCAGGAAATGATTGCAGCCTTTCTATATGAAATTCTACCCTAAGCATAAACTGCAATTGTTAGTCGAAAATTAGTGCTAGTATGCAACAAGAGGGAGAGTCTCTTTATAGGTTTTAGAGAGATTCAATGATCTCCTATCCCAAAGTGTCCTCACCATGGATTTGATAAGATGAAACTTGTGGAGATTATTTATAATGGTTTAGACTATTCGACTAAATCCATGGTCGAGTCTATGTGTGCCGGTGAATTCACAAATAAAACCGCCGATGATGCTTTTACCTTCTTAGAACGATCGAAAAATCCCAACGGTGGGAGCCTTTGTGTTGAACCACCTAAAAGACTCTTGGTCAATAGAAGTGGCACCGGGATGTGGTAGATACAAGCTTCGAGTCGATGCTAAGTTTGCTACTTTGTCCGAAGGTTAGAAGCTTTGGAAATGGGTCATCTAAAAATAGGTCCCTTGTTGAACCTAATAGAGCCTCTCAAGTCTCTAGTTGTGGAATAGAGCCCGATAACTCATTTTGGGAAGGTCAGGTTAGTGAAGAACAAGCCCATGCTGTCTATAACAACGCTAGGTTTGAGAACCATCAAAAGTTTGACCCATACTCGTGAGACCTACAACCCTGGTTGGAGAAACCATCCCGACTTTTCTTGGTCTAAGGCCTTAATCAAGGCTCGGCCTAGTAATTCTCACCTCCCCCAGGTTTTGGTTATACTCGTAACCCTTCAGACAAAACCCGGTTGAACACTTCGAGAAAAGATCTCTACCTTAGAAGAAGCTCTTACTATGTTAGTAAAGAAACATGATATGTTATCGCCAACCACCTTAGCTTTCAACAAGAAACCAAAGTAACCATAAGGATAATTCCCAGGACTCTTGCTAAATTAGAACTTCAAGTCGGCCAAATAGCTAAGTATTTAAGTGAGAGAGAAGAAGGTAAGTTTCCTAGTCAATCTCAACCCAATCCTAGGGGGGTCCATCAAATATCTTTAGTTGGTGAGGAATCATCAAACCATGTGAACTCGATAAAAACCTTAGGAGCGAGAAACAGAGACAATAAGGTAGCCATGCCTAGTGGACATACTCAGTAGTTCCACATTCTACTACCCAAGAGGAACCCGTAGCCGAGGAAACTGAAACAATCCCTAAGGAGTCCCAAGAAATTCCTGATAGGACTACCTTTGTGCCTAGAGCCCCATATCCGCAGTTGTTAGCACCAACAAAGAAGGAATTGACTTTCAATGAGATAATGGAAACATTTAAGCAGGTGAACATTAACATTCCTTTGTTAGAAGCAATTAGGCAGATGCTTGCTTATGCCAAGTTCCTTAAAGATCTTTGTACACGAAAGCGTAAGCTTAATGTCCAAAAGAAAGCCTTTTAGTGGGTCAAGTAAGTTCCATTCTTCCAACCAAACACCCCCTAAGTATAAGGACCCCTGGATGCCCCACCATTTCTTGTGCGATTGGTAATCACATGGTCGACATAAAGCTTTACTTGACTTAGGAGCTAGTGTTAACTTTCTCCCGTATCATGTATACACCCAGCTAGGTCTTGGTAAGTTGAAATCGACCAAAATGACACTTCAGTTAGCTGATAGGTCTTCAAAGTTCCTCGTGGTGTCATAGAGGATGTTCTGATTGAGGTTGATAAGTTTATTTATCCAGTGGATTTCGTTATTCTAGACACCCAACCTGTTCAGGACCCAAGTGCTCAAATCCCGTTGATTCTAGGTCGCCCATTTTTTAGCCACGACTAACGCCTCGTCATCAACCAGAGACCGGGCTTATGAACATATCCTTTGGTAAGATGACCACTGAACTAAATGTCTTTAATGTTATTAGACAACCTTCTGAGATAGATGATTTAGAAGTGGTGAACATGATTAGCACTCTAGTTCTTTGTCCTTTAGCCTGCACTATGTTTAATAATCCATTATTTGATGAATCTTTCAGTGCCTCGGAGGAGGTAACCATGACGAACACCTTAGTTGATGAGCCTATATTAGAGATTTTCTTTGATAATCCCTTATATGATGATGTTGTTCGTTTAGATGACCGGGTCTCCCAAAGAAGCTAGTTATTGTGCGACTTTATGGACCCTAGAATCCATCCCATAGATTTTGGTCTATTCGAGGATTTTGTTCACCCTAAGTTTGGGGGTAATGATGACTCTAGTAATCGTCCTTGTATCCCTAATTAAAGTCCCTAACTTGGGACTCGAGCTTTGTGCGTCCGAGATATTACCTCGAGTCTATTCGCACTCAAAGAACCCGATCCTCCCGACACGTCCAGAGGTAACCCAGTATTAGAGACCCATTTTTTCGGATGAATCAATTTATCAAGATACACATATGAAGCTCAATTATGCTACCCAGATGAACCTAGTTGTCTTGTGAAACCTTAGATGAGGATGTGCTCCTTCTATTCATTTATCTCGAACCGGTGCGCTTGTCTCGATATTGGTGTTAGATCTATTTGGTCTTATGGACCCACAACTATTTTCGGCTATTGGTGTATGACTTTGGAAGGTGAAGATCCTTTTTGAGGTATTTGATGTCCGGGTCAAGACTTTAAACTTAGCACTCCTTGGGAGGTATCCCTTGCTCATGCAACACCTGTAATATTTTCCTCATTTCCCTATGGTGGTAACGGTTTCTCCTTGTTCATGTTTTTAATTTCATCTTTAGAACATTGAGGACAATGTTAGATTTAAGTTTGGGGTATGGGAGAAACTTTTAGTTGCAATAAATAAAACTCCAGAGCCTAGAAATTTATGTTTATTAAGGTCGGCACTAACCAATCTAAGTGGATGAAAACATCTTGGTTGTAGGAGTTGAGGAACCAATCTGATTAGATGGCAACATCTAAAGAGTCTATTCATAAAAGCACGAGCTCGGTGTTAGAAATAACATGATAGTTTCACCATATCTCGTCGAGTCCTTTTCACTTTTTTTATTTTGTTTTTAAACTATGTTTCTCTAAGTGATTAGGTGGGGCCCAAGAATCAAGTTACCAATGCTAGAGTGAAATAGAGTGATTGAGATACAGAGAAAAAAAAAAAAAATTGATTGAGACCGGACCATCGACCAATCGGGAATAAATTCAATAAAGTCCACCACCGGAACCCTTGTATATGCCGTTGTGTTGACTAGAGTTAGGATTATCGACTACTTTGGTTCCCTTGTATATGCCAAAGGTGTTGATATTAGTCGTAGTAGTATCTCATTCCATTAGGATAGGTTCATTTTAAGGAGGCCTTCTTTAGTAGATATGGGAAACACCATTCACTTAGTAAACATCGAAACCATCTATGTTTTTCTCTATATCCATCTTCTTGATCTTTCTCTCGTGATTAGTTTTGACTCCGGTATTGATGTCCATAGTGCGACTATCCGAGTAGAGCTCGTGACTTATATATGAATTTTAGTATGCTTGAGTGCAAACTCGTATACTGAAGAATTCGAATTTCGCATCGTGGTACTTCCTCCCCGTAGTCAATAAGTATGCCAACCAAGGAGATTCTTTAGTGCCTTCCAAGGTTTTGCGTAGATAGCTAGGGTCTGGAGTAAAGGTTTTGTGGGTACACCTCTGGTAAACCCTCCGGAGACAACACTCCGCCACTAGGGCCACCTAGAGGTTCAAATGAATTTTATTTTCTAGAATAATTTGCTCGAGGACTAGCAAATAATAAGTTTGGGGGTATTTGATAGACGCATTTATGTGTCTAATTTGTCCTCAATGTTTCGTATTGTTGGTACTCGTTTTTGTCCTTATTATGGTGTTTTGTGTGTTTGTAGATATTTTTGGGAAATAAACATTTTTGGAAAAATCGGCTCGAAAAAACTACTCGGAAAACCCCGGAGGACATTTGCTATTCGGACTCCCACTTTGGATAAGGGCGGCCTAATTACTAAGGGCAACCTAATGCTATTCGCACCCCATAGCTGGATAGGGGGACACCCTTCTTCTTATTCATGAAGAACGGTTTTGGCGGGAAAATATATTTTTGAAAACCAGTTTTGCTATTTTGGATTCGGAGAATTTATAAGGAGATTAAACCGCTGCAATCAATTGGAATTATCCTTTTACACTTAAGCAGGGGTGAAACGTCCATTAAAACCAGTAAAGCTGGGCTACATCATCGGATATAAGAGAAAACAGAAAGACGAGATATACTGAAGTCCCGTTGGATGAGTCGATCGAGATTATGTGTCCGAAAGTGTGCGGTTATCCCCTTGCATGAGTTTGAATCAACTCGGAGAGTGTTACGCATGTTTTGGAATGTGTCGGCGACAATCAAAGGCGTGTGAAGATAAAACAGAAATTATTTCCGGAGAATAAAACAGAATATATTCGATTGATTGCGAGATACTTTGAGCCTGTTGAGTATATATAGTGTGCTAGGGACTCAGAGAAAGGGACGAAGAGTTTGGGGAGGTTTTGGAGCACACCAGAGTGAAAATCAATCGAGTGGCAGAATAGTTTTCTGTCATTGCTATACCAAGAACACGAAGAACAGATCGGCCAAGACCGCTGCTCTTCAACAGTGTAACGACTCCGCTTCATAAGGTCGCATATTGAGGCAGATTTTAAAGAAATAGTAACAGTAACAAGGTTAATAATTATCGTTCTTCTCAGTAACACTTCGGTTTGTAACCTAAATAAGTGTTACAAACCCGATTTTTCATTAATTCTCCCTTATTCATCATTTGTAAACCATTTTTGAGCAATGAAATCAACTTTTGAGCGTGTTTCCAACATGATGAGCTAGACCCATCCTCCTCAGGGCGACGGAGAAGCTATCTTGCCAATGAAAAAGTGGTAATTCTTAATTATTTAATTTGTGCAATTTTTAATTATGATTATTTGCCTAGATTGAAAATAGATTTAATGATTTTTGTTAAACAATTGTATTTTCTATTGATGGAATATGCTTGCCCTAGGGTTTGATATCCCATGCTTTGATTAACATTTGTTGTTTCTAAAAATCTACTTTTGCAAATAGTTGAGAATCAAATTAAACGTGTGAAATTGCATGATTGTAATTAGTATCACTTTGGAATTGGTAAGTAGCGGAATCCTAGCCCTGACCTCTCCATAATTTCCAAACAACTTTTTAATTGAGCTTGTTATTTTTATTTACGAAAATTAAGTCTAAAAAAAAATCTGCTTTCACAAGTCTTGAACGAACCTATTACTACAACATCATTGAAAATAACCATCAATAACCCTAAGCTAAAAACCACCATCAACACTAGGTAAATTATTTTATTTTGCCCAAAAAATAATACCTTTTTAATTGATCCCCAAATATTGGTGGTCTTTTATACTGTTTTGTGATCCAGACCATTATGTTGATACTTCATTGATATTTGCAACCATTTGCGGATGAAGATATAACACCACTCTGCACGTTTTCCATATTCGATATTTGCAACACCATATTAGGATTTGAGAAGCTGGAGGTGAATCTTGACAATAAAAAAGGATTTGTTGATAGTGATGGGTCAGTGATTGAATATTTACATAACGATGCTCAATCGCATTTTTATGGAGGAAAAGACAATCAGGATCAAGTAAATAAATTTAGTATGCAAAGGAAAAAGATAACCACCCAAAAAGTCAGGAATGTTTATGAAAAGATTGAGGTTCCAGTGTCATTGTAGCTTCGAATATAAGATATTCCAAGCTAGATAAGTGTCATTGTAGTGTCTTATTTGCAATGCTACGAGGAATGCAAGTTTGCGACTCTATATGTCTCATCTAGGTCAATTATAAGTTTTAAAATAACTTTTTTTTTCACTAAAATTAAATTTAGGCTTGGAAGCCCAATGGTGTGGGAAAATTATGCTAAGCCCATTTTTTTATTGTCAGGCCCACAACATTTGTCTGTTTCAATGATACCCAAAATTATTTGAAATTATGAAAAATGTTTGTATAAATTATTATGCATCCTAATTTTTCAAGGTTATAATTGTAAGGTAAAATTGAATATAACACATTTAAAAAACCGTGCCTTTGACATTAATAGATTTTATCTCATTCGAAAGCCTTCAAAGAAATATACACAACGAGTACAAACAGCAATACAAAATTTAAGTTTTTTACGAAAAAGCCGAAGGCGATTGTTATTTTACCTGGCGAGATTGGGGTATACCCAAACTAATTGGGGTATACCCAATAAGACAAAATATGGTCATTTTGAAGTAAAACCAAGCCACCCCTTAACCTTGTATTTTCAAAATGGCAAAATTGCCCTCGTTTAATTAACACTAAAATTTTGATTAGATTAATTAATTAAGTTTAAATTGATTGAATAGATTAAAACTTATGAATTTTAAGTTATGAAATTTTGTTTTTGATTGAACTTTGTGGGATGATTTTTGATGATTTTTTTTTTTTTTTTTTTTTTTGAGAATATCTCTTGCAACGAAAATGAAGCACACAACCGAAATACTTGAAAGGGGATTGCAAATTGTTATATGAAATCATACTCAAAATCAAAGAATAAATCAACACTTTCAATTCGAAGTATGAAAAGTGGCAAGATCTTCATCTCGACCGCCGGCCAAAGTGGCTTAAGCAAGCTCTTCATCGTACGACCTCGCTTAGGCCAAAAGTGGGCCCCAAGCTCTTCATCGTCAACCGCCCAGAGGCCAAAAGTGGTTTTAAGATCTTCATCGTCGACCTTGTCAGGCTTTTGTTTTTTGACATACGGGAGATGATATAAAATTTATTGGCGGCAAGGTAATCAAAAATACCCTTCCATTGTTTTTGGCGTACGAGGTATTCAAAATACCCTTCCTGTATTTGTGACAAGGTATTCAAAATACCGCCTAAATTTGTTGAAAAATTTACTGGTCTCGCCATGGCTGTTATGAAAAGTCGGCAAGATGTGCATGCTACGACCTTGCCGACCAAAAACACAGAAATCATAATTTTCGATTTCTAACCTAATATAACAATCAAATCACACAACACAATGATGGGTTTGAGTTTAAACATCATTTATAGTCTTCTTTTCGCTGGTAGAGTCAACAATTTTTTTGGAAAATCAAAGTTGAAAATTTTTATATGGCTTTGGTTGATGGAAGATGAAGATGAAGATGAAGAAGAAGAAGAAGAGAAGAAGATGAAATGAAGAGAATAAAAACTGATTTAGGGTAATTAAGATTATTAATGGGTAAGGGTAGTTTTGTAACTTACCCATTAGGACTCCCCCTAAAACCCACAAAAAGTGTCCCTTTAAAATTGGGTATACCCCAATTAGTTTGAGTATACCCCAATCTCTCCAGGTTATTTTAGGAAAAACTTGGTACATAACTACTATGCAGCCACTAAAAATGATGCACAACACATTATACGGACACACCAAAAGATACATAAAACTTTATGTAACCATGTTTTGGTTCATGAATCTACTAATTTAATTATGCAACCACTAAAACGATATATAAGCCTAAAAAAAAGACGCATAAATAATTATGCAATCATTTTCTCGACTACATTAAAATTTATGCATCAA
This sequence comes from Papaver armeniacum, assembly GCA_023531295.1. Classification (NCBI taxonomy): domain Eukaryota; kingdom Viridiplantae; phylum Streptophyta; class Magnoliopsida; order Ranunculales; family Papaveraceae; genus Papaver; species Papaver armeniacum. Next base: position 440,023 of record JAJJWW010007526.1, read on the forward strand.
TTTTTTATTTCAGTGCTTACAAAAATGTTGATGCATAATGCGTTATGCGTCTATTTTCTCGTGCGGATATTATTGTAGGTGCAACACAAATTATGCAGTCTTTTTTTTTGTTGATTTCGATACTAACAAAAAAGTTGTTGCATAACGTGTTATGCAACCATTTTCTGGACTGCATAACAATTTATGCAACAACTTTTGTAGATGCATAACAGGTTATGCAACCATTTTCATAGCTGCGTAACAAATTATTCAACAATACCGAGAATGGTATAGGATAGCATCGAGTTACATTTGAAAAATATGGGAAGAATCTATTTGTTTTCTCAATCAAAACATATTATTAACTCAAAATCAATTTCTACAGGATAAATCCCATCAAACAAATTAATCGTAAAATGATGAAACCTAGGTAATCAACATACACTATAATACATAGCAACAACATCTCAATCCTATCACAAGCATCACCTCTGCATTACCATCCATCAATGACTGTCAATAAAAACTTCATTAGCAACACTGTAGCAAGTCCTCGATGAGTATTGTCAGCTCCATTTACTGAAGTAACACAACTCATTTTGCATCTTCTTCAGCTTGTGCTCAAAACCACACTACATTCCGCCTGTAATTCATCTCAATAGCCTGCAATACCATGACAACACCAACACTTTTACTTGTAACTTCAATAAAATGCAACAACTTTAAGACTAAGCTCTCCATCCGAAGAAATCTCACAACTCCATCAAACCTTGTCCTAAACATACATCTAATTCAACATTCATCTCCATCAACAACATTTCATCTCAACACGCATCTCTGCATCACATACCACCATCTCAATCAGCCCATAGTTGTACCATCGGCACCATCTTGCGAGAATTCCATCTATCTCGGTTGCACCAATGATCTTTTGATCATTTTTCCTTGCAACTTCTCAGCCAACAACAACCATCTTCATTTCAATTCAACACCCATCCTATTTCATATTAAAACCACTTCTCGATTTAGAACTAGTTTTACCACCTCAATCAATACCATTAAGACCTTCATATGCAACCATGAATCACATAGGAAACTGCATGTTGTTTCTTCCATTTATGACTACAAAGCCTATCCGATTTTTCATCCAAACTGAACACCGCGATCAACCCATTCTTCTTTGACTTATTTTACAACATCACGATTTAAACCAAACCTCATCTGATTCATCCATACAATCCACGGACTCTCAATTTCTTATTTGAATTCAACAACAACCATCTTCCCCCTGTTTAATTTCAATTCAAAATGATTACTGACCACGGATCCTGCAACCCATCTCTGCTAACTAACCAGAAACAAAGATTAGTCATGTTAGTAGAAATCTCAATCAGCTGGCTGATTCCATTTCCAAATCAGTTAGGAAGAATAGATTAGTGATTGAGGAATTTAGTCATGATAAACTGCTTATAACATCTTGTTATCCAGGTATTTTGAGCCTGAAAAAACATAATAAATAAAATTCTCCAGTTATCCAAAAAAAATACAACTAACCGAGAACAAACCCTAATTGCTTCATTAACAATGAAAACAAAAAACCAAAACATAAATGCTTATGAATTAAAACCTAAAATCGATGTCGATTTGATTATTTTAATTGAAATCGAACAAGTCCTTCCAGATTCGGAAGAGTATGAATCGATGATTTGATTATTAGCTTGAAACATACAATAATTTTCAAATCTGAAAGAATATGAATCGATCTGAGAAATTTTTAACGAGATAATGGGTGCGGGCGTGAAGTTTTTGGATGGCGGGTGTGGGTAAAAATAAAAATGGGTTATTTGTAATTTTCACGCTATCTTATATACTAATATAAAGAAAAGAGGTAATTGTTTGGTGAAGCCTTTTCACATGACAATAATACACTCATTAACTAAGCTTTTAGTTAATATTTGTATATTCTGAGGGAATGCCATTGTTTTAAAAATAGATCAAAAAAAATTAAAACTTAGATATCTTTAGAAATACACATCGGATTTTAGCAAAGTTAATATATTTGAAAAGCTCTTTAAATTATCTACGTAATGAGTACAAACAAGGATATTAAATTTTTATTTTAATATTTTTTTTTTCCATTATTATCAAATTTGGTGTTGTTAAAAGAATCCAATTCAAACATGTGCATCGAACATGTGGCATTACCAGTTGCCATAAAGGGAACAGTCCAATTTAAATTCAACGACTCCAACGGATGTTCGTCTCTAAATAAAACACACGCTTACGCACGACAGCACGTCTCTAAATAAAACATTAGAAAAATTCATTTCGTTCAATTGTTTTTGATGGAGACATTAACTCTTAGTTCTTTTGATGGTCCCACTTTCCTAGATGCTTCAAAACGTTATTCATTTATTTATTTTATTTTATTTTATTTTTCCTTATTCAAACTTCTTGGTTTACTTGATCAAATTCAATTCAACGCATCTATTAATTTGGTTAATAATGTCAATTTGCTTAATTATCTATTATTATATTCCTCACCACTTCTGGTCAAATGATCGTGGGTTCTCTTGCTGTGCGATTCATTTTCATATTATTTGAAATATTTCTTTCATACTTTGGCTCTGTTTGCTCCTGGGTAACAAGAGTTGATTCATAATCTTTTCCTTCTTCTGCTAAAACATAAAATTTATTTTATTATGGCAGGAATTGATCCTATCATAACTGTTGGCGGCAAATTAACTGCTAGCGCTGTAGTGGAACTCTTGAAGTTATTGGTTCCATTCATACATGAAAATATTAAGAGTTTCGCCTGGGGTTTCAAAGATAATCTGGAAAAAATTGAAAAAACCTTGGTCAAGATTCAAAAAGTAATGGAGGAAGCTGGGAGACGTCAAATAACTGATGAGTCTGTGCAAGAATGGTTGAAAGATCTTAGAGATATTGCTTATGATATTGGTGATGTACTGGATGATTTTTCATATCTGGTCATGCATAAAGAAATAGCCAAAGACTGGAGAAAGAAGGGGTGTTATCCAATTTCAGTATCATGTGATAACCCACTTTATTCGCGTATCAAGATAGCTCACAAAATTAAAGAGATCATTAAAAGGTTAGAAAAAATTCAACAAAATAAGGTTATTTTTCAGTCCCCAGTTGTTAATGCTCCAACTGCCACTATAGTTCATCAAGGGCAAAGCAGTAATGATATCCGAGAAACTACAAGCTACATTCCACCCGATGATTCATTGATCGGGAGGGATAATGATATGTTGGAAATTGTAAAATTGTTGACGAGTGTCTCATCTCAATCCGAAAAACTTCCTGTCATATCCATAGTTGGTATGGGAGGAGTTGGGAAGAGCACTCTTGCACAGTTTGTATGTAAAAATGAGCAAATTGTGAAATGCTTCAGTAAACTTATAATCTGGGTATATGTCTCTGCAAACTTTGATGTCAACAGGATTTTAGAAGAAATCATTGATCAGGTAACAGAAAGCAAGAGAAGAAGGGTTGGTTCGGTAAGCTTAGAAAGGTTGCTTGATGAGCTATGTGAGAATCTAAGAGGGAAAAAGTTGTTGATAGTATTAGATGATCTATGGAACGAAGAAAAAGAGCGATGGAGGATACTCAAAAATGCGTTGACTTTGGCCGGGGCAGAGGGAAGTAAAATCCTAGTCACCACGCGTAATTACCAAGTTGCATCAACAGTCTGCGGGACAATTGCTCCCTATTCTTTAAAACAACTAACCGAGGACGAATGCTGGTCTATAATCATGAAAAGGGCTTTTTCCGAAGGCGGAGCGATAAAGACTCCTCAGATGGTTAAAATTGGAAAACAAATAGCGGGAAAATGTGGTGGTTTACCACTGGTTGCAAGAACTCTTGGAAGTCTTATGTACACAAAGAAGACAATACATGAATGGGAGTCGATCAAATCAGATGATATTTTCAACATCAAAGAAAACGACAGTAAAATCAGATCGATATTGAAGCTCAGTTATGATAATTTATCCTCGCAGTTACAGCGATGTTTTTCTTACTGTTGTGTCTTTCCTAAGGATTTTGTCATCGAAAGACAAAATTTGATCAATTTATGGATGGCAGAAGGATTCCTTCAGAATACCTTGGAATATGACGGGAATGTATGTTTCAATCATTTGCTGCAGAGCTCGTTTTTCCAAGACGTTGAGTTGGATAAATTCGGAGAAGTTTACAGCTTCAAGATGCACGATCTAATACATGATCTTGCGAGGTATGTCATCGATGATTACGAATGCTCGGTATTGAAGACAAGTGATGGGCGAGAATATAATTCAAACGGACGTCGTGTTCAAGTGGCTTTTGATGATGATGGTGAAATCTCTACACCGATCCGGAAGTCCCTAGCTGATGCAAAGAAGTTACGTACAATTATTGTCATCCAAGGTAACTCCCCTAATCTTCAAATCGAGATGTTCTTAGCTAATACACTTGTGCGCGTATTGTACGTAATGTTTCGCTCGGACGTCAGAAAATGTCTCGCTTCAATTTCAAAGGTGAGACATCTAAGATACCTTAATCTCACAATGGCTTATTCTGGTGACGACGAGTATCTTGATTTATCTCTTAATCGGTCCATCACTGCTCTTTATCATTTGCAAACATTGGTATTAAGATATTCCGGTATTCAGAAGCTTCCTGAAGATATTGGATCATTAAATAAATTAAGGAATCTTGATCTTGGTTTTAATAGGGCACTTGAAGGACTACCTGATTCCATCAGTAGGCTAACTAACTTGCAAACATTGAATCTAAATTTTTGTGGCTTGAAATGTTTACCTGAAGATATTAGGGGTTTGAGACATCTAAGGCATCTTAACATGAGCAAAACTAATATTAAGGAATTACCAGAGTCCATCACCGGTTGCTGCCATTTGGAAATGTTGGATCTTTCTTTATGTAGAATCGAAGCCCTTCCAAGAAATATTTGTGATATAAAAAGTCTAAGGTGCCTGGATTTGTTTTCTAATAGAAGTCTAAGAATGCTACCCGACTCTATCACTGGTCTTCATAATTTGAGCATGTTGAGACTTGAAGATTGTTCGAATATTGAAGAATTACCTATAGCATTTGGATCTTTAAATAAGCTAACATTCTTTGATTTCGCCGGCACTCGAATCAGAAAATTACCAGAGTCTTGCAACACCGGTCTCAATAGTTTGGAAGAATTAAGAGTATCCAAGTATTGTGTGTTTTCTACGGAAGTTAAGAATTGGATGAATTTGAAACATCTCATATTTCAAAGATGGTTTAAATTTGAACCGAGAGGCATAGGAAGACTAACTTCTCTTCAAAGCCTAAAGGCATATTCAGTGAGGCACAACAACGTTATTGGAGACTTGGGAGAACTCAATCTACTCGAAGGAGAATTACATATTCTAAATTTACAAAATGTGAGAGGTGGAGCAGAAGAAGCCCGGCGAGCAAATCTAAAACTCAAGGAAAATATTACCCGCTTATCACTACAGTGGTCTAGAAATAGAGAGGTGCAACCGAGCAAAAAAAAAAGAAATATAGAGGTGTTGAGGGGCTGGGAAGAGATTAATGCGGCAGAGGTGTTGGAAGAACTCCAACCTCACCCTAATTTGAGAGAGTTATCTATTGATTTTTATTCAGGCGTGAAGCTTCCATCATGGTTGACGGGTAATGATGTTTCCCTCTCTTCGCCAAATTTGGTGGAGATCCAGCTTAGTCATTGTTCATGTAAACAACTTTTAGGGCTTGGGGCACTTCCTTCTCTGAAAAAACTCATTCTAAGCGCTATGGATAATTTGAAAAAATGGGTAGACCAGCCATTGCCAATAACTACAACAACAGTTTTGTCAAGACCTTGTTATTACCCTTATCTCAAGGTATTGGAAATTAAATACTGCAATAAATTAAGAGTGATAACATCGACATTTCCATCTCTTAAGGAGTTGTTCGTTGAATGCAGCAACGAAGAAGGGTTATATTCATTGCTGGCCAACAACTTAGCCTCTCTCACCAAGGTTAAGATATCTATGATACTGAACCTCGAGTTTCTACCTGTAGAGATATGGCAACCTGGTCTCACTTGCCTAGAGGTTGTAGACTGCCCACAATTTCAAGGTTTTGCTTGGACCAAAGAGGAGTGTAGCTTCTACCTTAGTAGAATGACTTCCCTTCGTAAAGTTGTGATTCAATTATCAGAAGAATGGAAACCCTTAAAGGATCTTCGATACCTTCCCAACCTTGAGGAACTGGAGCTATCTAGTTACCGTGTTGCTGACAATTCACCTTCTGCCTCTTCCGCCACTTCCTTACTAGTACCACTACTAGCAGAAGCAGATGAAGAAGAAGCAGAAGGAATCAACATCTCCTCTCCCTTCGTAGCTTATATATTTACGGATGGCTCAAGGGAAATTTTCTTCCTCGTCAATTTGAACGCCTCACAGGTTTAAGAGAATTAAAATTATATCAATGTAATGGTTTGGTGGTATTGCCTGAGTGGCTGACAAATTCTTCGTCACTTGAAAGATTACGTGTACTTTATTGCCCTCAATTGGAGAAAACATACGCAGATAGAGAAGGGGAAGAGTATCAAAAGATATCTCATATCAAATACATGTAAGTAAACAATTATATATTTCTGCTCCTCTTTCTTTCCGGATAGTAACTGATTACCTGTTTTTCTCTCCGTCTTTTCTTAACCTTATGATTCCCTTCTTCTAGTGAAGTTGCCAATACAATAACAACCAGCAAACATTCTCATGTTGTTAAAATGGTACTTATAATTGCTTTCTTTGAATAATATGTTTTTGTTTCAGTGATGGTTTGGGTGGAAGATCTGATTTTTGGCACTGAGTATCATGTCAACGCTCATCTGTGTCTCGAGATGGACTTTAGTGTATTACGTCTGCATTTGCAACACAGCGGTCAGCCGTCTGTGCGTGTACGAAATGTGCGGTCTGCGTCATCTCAGGTAATTTGAAATGAATAAATAGCGAGAAATCATTGTGTTTTCGATGAAGTTGTAGTAGTTTTAATTACTAATAGATAGCGACCGTACCAACCTGGAATTTCTAATTATTTCCAGGTTTTTACTAGGACCTGCCACAATTAGTTGAATTTTATTGCTGGACTGTTGAAGATTCGGCGGCTCATCCTGAGCTATTGGATCCGTGTCAAATCTCTATAACGTCTTCCTTGCTTTTGAATGTTTTGAATTCAGTTCTTCTTGTAATTGGTAATATATGAAACTATTACATTCTTGACTAAATTTGATTAACACATACTCAGTTGTCAGTACGAAAGATTAATATTCCTGTGATTACAAACCTTGCGGCTATTTTTGTTTAATTTGACAAATTTCAGCTGATTAAAAAATAAAGGTTATACATAACCATCATCTTTGGTAAATACCAAAAGCACTGAATTGCATATATATGAATCAAGATTTTGAAGGTTCTGATTTGTAAAATGAGTTTAGTTGTTGAAAATACCACAACAACAAAAAGCTTTATGATAGTGAAAACCAAATGCAAATAGCTGGTCAAGGTTGGAACCATCAAATCTGCATTCAGCAACCCCTAAAGCTCGTTTAAATTTGTTCTTGCCTCCTAGTTCTGTTGAGTATTTCCCAGTATTAAGAGAGACCCAGAATCGAACTTCACGGTGATTTAGATGTGATGGTGGATTATTAGATTTCCAATCAGCTTGGGCTACGCTTGCGAGGGCCTGCAATGAGCGAATTGCTACTTTCCCCTTGTTGTCCACACTCCACACTCAGATAGGTCTGACCTTCTGAACATTTATCCATGTAATTGCTAAACATGGAACATATCACATATCATTCAATGAAAAACTGTGCAATTCCTCAAAAGAAGAATGGATGATAACATGGTTAGCGTTGTGAAAACTCCAAGTGAACATCAAAGAGTTTGGTATCCCCGAGTCATCCATAAGTACAGATACAACAACGTCATCTGAATTATGCCGTGTGGAGAAAACTCTAGTTAGTAAAGATTACCTGTGGTATCCCGATTCCGAACCGGAAGTTAATTCCCATCCATAATAGGAATTGGACGCCACCAGTGATATTAGGAATTGAATAAACACCCCTATCACCAACATGATCATATTGTAAAGCACTAGCAATCAGGCTATCATCAAATGCTGTCATATGTGGGTAAGATTCACTAGGGGGGGATTGACTTGCCTCACATTTAGAATACTGATTACATAGCTTTTCACTCCTCAGTCTGTAGTGTCATGAGCAACAGAAGCCGGAATCATAATGAAAACCACGGCTAGTTAAGGAAACAGATGCATCGCTCTTATTCTAACCATGGTTTTGGTTATAATCTCCTCCGGTGAAAATGTCAAGATTAACTTAAATTCATTCAGTTTATATATATTAAGATCTTAATACTGTCGACTATTTTTTTTTATTTTATTTTTTGTCTTCGTTGATTGCAAAAAAACTTTACTTGTTACTGGACTTTGAATAGGAAACAAGAAAAACAAATAGTAGTTTAACGGAAATTTTCAATTTCTGTCATTCTGAACTACTAGTTTATGCTATGTTTTCTACAAACTTTTGGTTGTATTAGTAAATCTAATCTTTTAAGAATATAGATGACATGTTATTTAACAGGACACTCTTCTAGAAGTCTAGGAGCCGAGGTGACAACCTATTAAGATACCTAACCGTCTTTACCAATCTGAAATGGATATGTTTTGGAGTTTATTATTATTGTCCTACACTCTTCTGGTTGTGTCTATTTAGCCTGCAAAGATTCTGGAATTCTAGAACATAAATTTTAAAAAATTGCTATTATAACGATAACTGTCTCCCCATCTGGAAAATCACTGTTATCAAAGGTCATAATAAGATTTTGAGATTCAACAATCATACAACAGGGGAAAAGATCGTAAGATTGATGAATTAGACATCTAGTTTTCCTCTTCAAAAAAAACAAAAAAAAACAGTAACGGCCTCCAACAGTTACACCGTCTAAACAGTGATTCTAAAGCATTGAACAAACAGCACTAAAAACAGATTGTCTTTACTGTGTAGATCCACTATGAGAGAGACAGAAGGAACTCAGAAATAACCTAAGTAAAATTGAATCACTTTCTATCTATGTAGCAAGTAGATGCAAAGTTTCACTCATGGCAATCAAGACAGTTTTGGATAAAAGGTTTATTCCTATGAAATATGATGTACTATATGTTGCGTAAGAAATCCTTAAAAGCAAACCTATTCCTGTTCACTTTCTGTAACTCAAACCTCTTTCAAGATGAAAAGTAAAAAAAATCAGTGTCAAGTTTCATTTTGCATGTATAATTATGTTTTGTTGATAGTCATCTAACCAACTTTTCTTCTTTCATTAAGTTGTTATGGTTAGATGAATTTTCTCTAGAATTCTGTGCAGAATTTACTAGAGGTGTTTGAGAAATGAGTTTTTGGTTGAGAACCAAGACGCATTTCAGGAAATTCTACTTCATTAACAAATGGAGAAAGATGTGAAGAAAAGAACACGCGCATAGTTGAATGGTGTTCTAAGGATTCAAGCCTGTATGAAGCACTGCAATTCTGAACTCCGCAATCAGACCCAAATACAGCCATACATGATCTCGATCTATCTAATGTTTCAACTCGAACTACAAAAAAGTTCACAATTCACATGATCATAGGAAACGCAAAGAAGAGACAGCGTAAACTGTAGGAGTAATTGAACCCATGTGTATTACATATAAATTGAACCTTCTCACTGGTGGCACTTACCTACAGAGAGCACAGCTCCATTCCTTTTGAGGTTTCTTCTTCGAGCGGTTATTTTTCTCTTGATCCCAGTAACGCTAGGGATTTCCGGCTTAAGCTGCAATCGAGTAGTCATGGACAGCCTTATCAGCGATTCTGCATGGAATAACTGTTTTCTGATAAATGTAATAGTCACTACAACTTTTTCTGTGACAACAACACCATTTGCTTTAGCTAAAACATCATATTTGCCTGGCCTTACTTTAAGGTGCAATCACATTTGTGTACTTTCAGCCTATAGCAAGAGTAAAGCGATTTTAAAAAGAAAGTTTCTCTTTTAGAATTAGTATGTACTTTGTGACTGAAACCGTACTTAATAAGGGGAAAAACACCCAAATCGTAGGTTTCTAGCATCATGATAAAGAGATGAGCATGCTTAAATTTAACAAAACTGAACGCTTCCTAGCCAACTGATCATCACAAAGATACCATATTATTAGCAAGATTAATGTCCTTGCATAAGAGCCATTGCAAGTACATAATCAGGGATAAAGAAAATCAAAATCATTTCTGGTAAAGGTATGGACAAACAAAACTCAAACAAAAGGAGGTCAAACAAATTTCTTAAGAAATTTTAAGAAAAGAATGAACATGTTTTTAATTAGAGCCACAAAGGTATTGCAGAAGGCAGCTATAGGTGCATGTAGGATAACTCTTACTACAGCATTTTTTTCCATGAAGCTTAAGTGTAGTTCTTGGTCATAACTACCCACCATGGATAAAAACCACAACTAACAATTCTACTTGTACAAATTCGCAACACAATTTTGGTTCCAATAAATAAACCAAACGTGCCCCCCTGATATGCAGCTGGCCAACATGATTTTATGACACTGCAAACCCAAAGTGGCATGAAGTTTATCAAATCCCTAATTTGTCTAGCAAAATCTGTAAAATAGCAGTATCCTCCCTACAGTCTGTATTCTCCTTTGTGAGCACTACTCCTAGAGTAACCTCTTCAGAGAAAACAAAATGAATGATGACTGCAAGGGTGGAGCTTCAATGAAACTTCATCTGGTTGGTGGGGTTTTGTTCCTTTTGTCTATTAAACCCTTAACATTTCGCGTAGTCTGGAAAGTCGTACCATCCTAAGAAAAATGTTAAAGGTTTAATAGACGAGGCTTCATTGAAACTACACCATTGCAGCCTGGTATGACTTTCTAGACTAGGCGAAATGTAAAGGGTTTAATAGACAGGCAACAAAACCCCACAGCTAAAATGGAATCCAATTTGAACCAAACTATATCCTGACAGAATTAAGGAGCAAAGATGTCTTTAATCTAAGCAAAACAGTCTATCTGAGATTCAACTTCTTCCATTTTTTTAGCCCTTTACATGGTATTCAAACCATCAGCTGAATACCATGTAACTGTAGGTGTCCAATATGCAAAGGGATGAGATGAGACTCAAGTTAATCTAACATACTAACTGAGAAGAGAAACAGAAAATGCAATGATGAAAATTATTCAAACGTTTCGAACAGTCCCTAAATTCTTTAATTTTGTTTATTTAGAAGTTAGCAGCATAATCAAATGTTGTCAGTCATGTGCATGATAGAGGAATGTCTTATAGAATGCTTGGTTAGACATTCAAAACATGACATTTCTTTCAGACAAACATATATTGTCAAAATGAAAACATGAGTCTGATTTTGAAAAGAGAGGCATAGTTAGAACAAACAAAAACGGAACAAAAACACTCTACAAACCATCATACTTTCTTACTTCACAACATTACCCAATCAGGAAATTTTTTAAATCAAATTTCATAAAATTCTAGTTTGAATTTTTACTACTTCAGGTAAAAACAGTGTAGCTTTCTACAATCTTTTATTTTTTTGGCTTTTCTGATTGGCTCTAGCTTTCTACAATCCCCAAATTAGGAAAATCCTACTACTTATCATAATCATTTCAACTCAAATCAGAGTTAATCAAATCAAAATCAGAACAATGTAGGGACAAAAAAATTCAATCAATCTTACTTAAAATGTAAAACGAATTCGTATTACCAACCTCAGTGATTTTAACCGCATCAGGATATCGCTGAAATGGTAACCTGCCAAAGCTTCCAATTTCAGGTTGTAATGAGATAGAAAATCTGTCCTGTAACCTACTAGATGACTGCTACAGCAGTGGGGGGCCGACGAAGAAATTGACCTGATCAGAAGCTATGGTAATACAATGCCAACCACTAAATCTATAATATAATATTGCAACAACAATGATATAAGACGGCTTGCACGTTGCTCTATATTTTAGGCTTTGCAACAATATACATTAGGCATTATGGTGTGACAATGTTGCGCACATTCCATAGGGAAAAACTGAGTGGCATGTTTAAGTTCATCATGCTCAAGTATTGGAATATTACAACTATGTGTATAGCCTGAACTGATGTCCCAAAGATCAGTTTTTGTATTGCACCGCAATCTAGGTCGCCTACCCAGCGATTAGAGTACGATTGATTGAACTCATGTATTACTTCCTTAAGCTAAGGAATCTTAACAAAAGCGAGCAGCCAGTAGCCAGTTTAATTCTTGCCGTGGGAAGATTAATCCACCTGAGTAGACGGTACGTGTCATAAAATCAAACTCTACACATCTATAAAAAGGTTTAGTTTTGTTTCATCTCAGAGCATCAACCATAAATGTCCAACTGATGTCTATGCGCTCCACATATTTTAGCTCCAAAAGCATGAGGACCACGTGTAAACTCTACACATCTATAGATTTTTTCTTAACAGAAATAAAAGAAATAAAAAGAAGAAAAAGTTCATATTGGAGTCTTCTTCAGTTCTTCTATCCCTAATCTCATCTCCAATTCTCCACCCGCATGCTGCTTTTCCAAATAATGCTTACTGCCTTGGATTTACTCAGGAATTGGAACCTTTAGTTTCCTAATTTTTCTCTTCTCTTGATAGCACTAGTATCTCATAAACTGATTTCAGTATTATCATAACTGGAATCCACACCCGAAACAAATTCAACTTCTTTTGATTTCAGTATGTCTGATTTTTAATTTGAAGAAATGGGTTTCTGATTTTTGGCTTGAGGAGAAATAAAAGAAGATGATTCAAAGTTTCTCCTTCAGACTTTTAGTTTTAGCGTGGAAGTGAGGAATAGATAATATGAAACAGGAGCGAAATATCCGACTGTATTTTGCTCTGTTTTTGCAGGCAAACAATTTCAATTTCATCTGTGAGTTTTATCTAAATCGAGTAAACAGCGAGATCAAATTATTCAAATATGAAGTCGAGTTTTTGCTGTTACTCAATCTTTTAGGTAGATTTGTTGAAATATGAAGTCGAGTTTTTTTTTTTTTTTTCTATTTAGAACAAAAACGAATTGGAATTGATCGATTAAGATCGATCTAATGGGTATTTTCAACAACAGTGAACAGATAATTTGTTTGTTTGATTATGTTGGATAGAAATTTGTGATCAATTCTGTTGATTATACAAAATTTTATCTCAATTTGATGAGATTGTGAAATTGGAAAATCTGATTTTAAATTCTCTGGACAAACATTGTGTCTGACATGATGCATATTTTTGATCCTATAGAAGGCCTCCCTAAAGGTCGGCCGACAAGAAGAAGCATCAATGACTTGATGGACAAAATTATTATGCACAGAATTAGAAATTTGGAAACCCTAATTGTCTCTCCATGGCCATTTCTCTTCTAACTTCATCTTCTAATTCACGTCTACGGATAAGTTCGGCTGCAATTATCTCTTCACGAATTCTTCTTTTTTTCAATTTCCCTTTGAATTGCTTCTTCTCTAACATGATCTGAATTACTAAAGAAATCTCTTCTTATGATTCCATTGTTGAAATAACCAGCTGAAAAACAAACAAGCAAGAAAATTAGTATCAAGGTTTTGTTTTGATTTATTGAATCATACCTCGCATTGCTTGTTCTGTGAAATAATTATTGTCATGGGAATTGGGAGGAGAGAAGTATGGAGGAGTCGGAGCATTTCTATTTTCAGGTCGGAATGTGAAATCCATGGTGATGGAAACAGAGATGGAGATAGTGAGTGAAAAAATGGGGCTAGGGCTTAATAAGATTTCGACATAACAATGGAAGAGAGAGAGAAAGACAAAGGCATTGGGAACTGTAACGCACAATGGTGGGGCTTCCCTGTGTTCTTTTTACCCTTCAGTACCAAAAGTAAAAAGAATTTACCGAGTCAGTTAGCAATTCGGGAGCGGCAATAATCCAGATTGACTATGTAAATTGTAAATTGAGTCAATTGTGCGACTAGTCATGCGCAATTAGGTAAACTACTGGAACATGAGAATTTAGCATTTAATGCGTTTTGTATTTGTATATATATATATATATATATGAATGTGGCACAAAAAATTCGGCAGACGTGAAATGATAAGTAGACATATTTTATTACTGGAACGGAATAATTTATATCGGTGTGAGTATAATACACTGGTAAAATCGATGATTACTATTGGCCGGAGTTCGGAATTCGTCCGCTTCTAATTTTTTACCAATAAGAAGAAAAAAATAGTACTCCCTCCGTCCTAAATTAAGAGTCCGCTTTGACTAAGTCAAGATATTAACGAAATCCTATAAATTGTCATGACTATTTCTTTGACTAGCCTATTTAATGTTATATTATTACCAAAACTAAATTATTAGTGTTAAAATAAGTAGAAGTTTATTAGGAATTTTATAACTATTCATAAATGTTTTTATTTAAAAAAAAAGGAATGACAATTAATAAAAAGATATTGAGTAAGTTTTTTTCCATATTTAAGATTTGGATATTAAAAATGATTTTATGATTATAAAAATAAAGGGTATATTTGATAGTTTAAGGGAAAAGTATGTCTATAAACGAGAGCGGATAAGATAAAAATGGACACACCAAAGTAGAAATTAGGACGATAAAAACGGACGAGGGAGTACAATTTATGTTAAATCAACAAATACGATATACCCCAGTGAATTGGAGCTTATATAATTAGGCCCCTTCCTATGGGTGTGGCAAACATGAATGTTTGCTATTTAAGCACCCACTATGGAGGTGGCAGACTGGCAAACCGGCCTGGCTAAGTGGCAAATTTGCCACTTAGCTAGGCCAGGTCAAGTTTCCACCGAGCGGTCGAGTCTCGACCGTTCGGTGTAGTGTCAACCTCCCGGTGTAGTCTCCACCGCTAGGTAAATTTTTAATTTTTATTTTTTTTTCTTCTCTCATATTATAAACCATTGTTTATTTACTAAGATGCCCTTTGTGTCTAAGTTTAGGGTTTACATGTCTTGGACACCAAGTCATCTATCTATATAAATATAGGCTTAAACATTGTATTCTACACACATATTAGTAAGAAATTCTCTATGCTCTTCTCCCTATTTTCTGTTTCCTTCTCCTTTTACATGACGTTATCACGCACGTTTGCTCTAGCCGCATAAGATTAGAGGACTAATCGCGCCTATAAGACCTCTTTCTTCTTTTTGTTGTTTATTACTGAAATCTTCGATTATTTATTAATTATTTTGACCTTGGCTGTTCTACAGGAAAAACCCTAGGTTCAAACCTATTCATCTTGACTGGATGAAAAGCATATTGTCTATTCTAAGATCTTTACAAAGACGCTCATGTCTGTATGCGAGCGAAAGTGACCAACGATGTCCTTGGAGATATTTGGACAGTGGAGTCATGAATGCATGTTTAGACGGCCAAGACACAATACGAGTTCGACTCCTTTGTCGTTTAATGATTTTTTTTTATTTCCTATTACGTGATTGGAATTTTTTATTTTTTTTTTTAACAATCAACTGCCAAATTAGTTGATTTTTCTTTCTTCTCTTATTTTTTCATAGAGAGAAAAAAAAATCATTAAAAGATGATTTATAGTTTCTATTCCCCTATTAAAACTATAATCACTAGAAATTGGTGTTATCGCAATCTAATTACTTTTATGATAATTAATCACGTGCATGGTTGAAAAACCTACGGCCAATTGATTTTGGTATCTTTGTCATTTATACAAAGATCATGTGATTTACATATGGTTTCTATTTCTTTTACAAGAAACCATCCGTCAACCTTGAAGTAAGTTTCCTATGCGGTGACTAAAACGACAATATTTTTATTTTGTCGATACGAGTTTAATTAATCGTAGAGACCATTTTCTATTAAATTTCTCTCTCGTTTCTATAAGATGAGAGAAAATAAATTGGCATATTCTCTAAATCTTTGCCAATAAGGAGTGAATTTTTCAACCAATAATGGATTTTGTTTTCTTCTTCCAAAATCGATAACGACAATGATATCCTCATTTATTTTTTTAAAGAAGAATCATATATGCTAATTGAATTTGGTTTCTATATAGATCCTAGAAGGATGCGATGTCATTATCATATTATTCGCAAACACCAACGAAACGGGAGATTGCTACATTCCTGAGGGATATTAAGCAATATTTTTTTTTCTAATACTACTCTCCAAAATTGAGACCGTTCAACTTGATGTTGGAATACGGTAGGACATAAAAGATCAATGGGTGCGCACCCGGCTTGTTAGCCAATATTATTAGTCCTTGTAGTGACTATATTGATCTTGAATTTAATTTCTTTTGAAAAATAAAGTGTCTGCAATCTCATGTTGTTGAGGTCATGAAATTATTTGGAGATTTACTTGCATATTTTATATCTTTTTGGTTGTAACCAATAAAATCCATGCTTCGTTCAATTTGTATTTCAAGTGGATTACATTTTGCGAATAATTTTTAATGATTCTTGGAGTCAGTATCTACTGTCCAACCTGGTATTGTTAAAATCCAGAAATTATTCTAAGTATATGTCCTCGAATTAATCGGATACTTTACGAAACTTGATTTCGTATATGAGATACAACTATTTCCGTCATAATCGGGGGGAGACTATATACACTGTCAAAAGCTGGTGTTAATTAACTTTAAAAGTTATATCAATTTCTCTCCTAGTAAATCAAATTGATAAATGCTGCCATTAAATAATAGGCGTGAAAATGTCTCATTTAGCTTTTCCATAAGCTTATTATACCGTTTGAAAAGTAAAATTTGAATTTTTCAAAGTGTGTATACACCAGAGAATTGTGTTGGGTCATAATAAACTAATGATTGTCGAATATTCATTTACAGTAGCTACATAAATAATAAAAGATGGTTGTTGTTAACCCCTCTAGAGAGAAATATCGACATATGTGATTGGTTGGCATACAATCCAATTTAGATTGGATTAATTTCTCGATGAACGCAATTTTGGATCCAAGACTTAACACCTTAAAAGTGCCAAGCCCATTAATTATAGAATGGTGTAGTCATATTGCGTTATACGAGAAATACGTTCGTTGTGAAAACGATTTGAGGGTTTTCTTTTTTCTCAGACCCTAGGATTGGTTAAACAATTGTTCTTCTTATAGGACACATTTGGCGTGGTAGTCCTTGAAGGACTCGTATGTGCTTGAAGAACATATTCAAATTTGTAATCCTTGTAGGATCCAAAGTATATTCTGGCAGCCACTTGACTTGATTATGTCAAGTTAACAATCCTTCATGTGTTTTTAGAAATTTGGTACAAAACCAAAATCCGGATTAATTAGTTGATGCTATCAACTTTATGGGTCTCTTGAGGAGTCCTTAAAAACACAAAAATCCACGCTTTAGCAGCATCAATTCTATATTTTTTTTCTTTCTTAAATCTGCAGTTGGAATTATGCTAGCTTAAACTCGTCTTTGAGAAAGACTAGAGTTATTATTTTGATGCTTGTCTTATGTGAGACTCGTATAGTTGGGTTAGCATCCATATTTACGTCAAAAGTTGTACTCTTTTTCCTTTGTTTCAGGTTTTATCCCATGTGGTTTTCCTGACAAGGTTTTAACGAGGCAACATGACATTTTATTTTATTTTATTTCAAAATGTTGATATTTGTGCTCTTTTTCCTTTGTCCAAGTTTTTTCCCATTGGGTTTTACTGGCGAGGTTTTAGCGAGGCAATTTAATTCAACATGGTGGTCATCCAAGGGGGAGTTGTATCAATTTCGGTTATTTGGTGGATTCCCACCATTAACTAGATCATTTTGTTAGACCACATCAACATAAAATTCTCTTATGAATTTGGATATCATTCTGATCCATATAAGGTATGATCACAAATTTTGTTCACCTTTGGTACTGTAACTACATATTGGCACCTTGATGAAGAAACTACGTCAACTACATATGCAAATCATCTCCGAAGATAGCAAACCAAGACATAAGTTCTCAATGAATTTGAAGAAGCTTGAAGATTCAAGTACACTACTATTAGAAGACTAACACAAAAGAAGACTTCATCAGAACAAATATCTTCTACATTCAAGAAATTCGTTCACCGAAATTGGGAAGTCTCGACTCAAAGATTTGCAAGCCAATAATTTACTGAAGTACTCATCAGGGGGAGCACTATCATCAAATTAAGGTGCATTCATTGGACTTTATCGCGTTGTACTCTTTTTCCTTCGTCAAGGTTTTGTCCCACTGGGTTTTCCTTGTCAAGGTTTTAACGAGGCAACATATGCGTGTCCAACACTAACTGAGTCTTTACATGCTTATGCAATTTCAGGTTTCTCTCTTTTGAGTTTTCCTGGTATGCTTGTAATGACTTAGCCACAGTGGTCATCAGGGGGAGTGTTATAAACCATTGTTTATTTACTAAGATGCCCTTTGTGTCTAAGTTTAGGGTTTACATGTCTTGGACACCAAGTCATCTATCTATATAAATATAGGCTTAAACATTGTATTCTACACACATATTAGTAAGAAATTCTCTATGCTCTTCTCCCTATTTTCTGTTTCCTTCTCCTTTTACAAGATCTCATACTTTTTAGTTATTATAACAAAGTTTTATTATAAAAGGGCCTCACAAAATATTTTATAATATCTAAAATCTAAAAAGGACCCCACCAAATAACTAGATTTTTTATTAATAAGTGTCCCACAAAACACAATATAATATACTACTTTAATAAAATTTGTCAGTTTTACCATAGTCAGGAAACTACATGGCATGGAAAAACAATCTTTATACCAGCTCCCATAGGAACCGGCCTTATGGTCATGTATCCAAAGTCGTTATCACCGTCAATGCTACATCTTTATTTATAAAATGGAGAATAAGGTTTAACATGTCAAATCGGTTTAGGGCTAGGGATTACTACTCGAAAATATGTTGACCTTCTATACTCAAAATTTACTATTGAGGAAGATGAATGTATTTGCAGGAATTATACTTTTTGTACTAAGACTGTATTTAAAGAAGCATCCCGTTACCTAATTTTTTGGGAAAGGATATTTAGAAAATTTTAAGAACAATGAATCCCACATGTTATACCCTATATTTTTAGTTACTGTCTCGGGTAGGGTTATACCCGAATTAGTTAACCTTGTAGCTTAGGTTGTTTTTCCTTGGCCTTAGCTTAGGTGGGTTGTTTGAACTAAAATGCTACAAAAGGTGGAAATAGCATAATAAATTAAATTAGGAGAAAAATGAAACGACAAATAAATAAAATAAATAAAGTTAAAAATAAGTAATAAATGTTAGATCTATCATTAATATAAAATTTGTTGTAAATAGGAGGAAAGGTATTAGGATAAATGAGAAATCAAAAGGCATGGCGAGGCAGAAGAAGAGGAGATAGAGCTAGAGATTTTTAGAGAAGAAGGATAAAGAAAATCATAGGAGGATCAATGGAATTGAGGTAGAATACTAGATCCCGTTTCTCTTATGCTTTTGTTATATTTGATTTGGATTTCGTTAATTTTACATAGTTAAGTTTCTGAAATTTATCCGTGGAATCATAAGCATCCGATTGATGATCAACCTTCTAATATTGATAGATAACATGTTTAGGAATCTCCGGTTAAATTTTGAAGATAATCACCGAGGAATGTTTGTTTTAGTTTGAGTGACATTTCTGAAATTTCTGGACAGTTTTGTTTTAACATGTTTTTAATTGAATTTCTAACATTAATTATCTTAGAATGATTTGTAATCTAAATAAAAGTTGTATAAATGTATGATAGCTTTCATTGTGTTTTGAATTTTATCAATTCCAGGTTAATATGATTTTATGGTGAATATTTTTGTAACATGATGTAATCTGCCCATTTGTTTACGATTCCATCGTGAATTATATAATTATGGTTTGAACCGTTGGTTTTGTTTGGAACTTTTGTACGATAAATTTTAGATTGTCCCAGTTTCATAAAATCAAGCTAAACCTTGATCGGGTTTGTTGGAAAAATTGGGTAAAAACGGAGGATGATATAACACTAAAAGAAATTGTTGTACTCAAAACTTTCAAGGCTCGAATAGATTTCTTTTAGACGATTATTACTACCCTCCCAATATCAATTGGCGATTGCAACAGGTATGCGAAATAATGCCTTCAGGATACAATGAAAGCCCTACAACAGAAAATTGGATTCAAGGTTTGCACCCCTTGAACCAATCAAGAACACACAAGAAAGTAATTCTGATGATGCTTTAGAAAGAGAGAAAACAAGTTGAATTCATTATTAAAGAATGGGAGAATACCTTCACTACTTATAGGGATATTCATGCCTATTGGAGATGCATCTTCACTTCCAAAAGACACATAAGGTGTCTATTGGGAATGGTTGTCTTTTATGAACCATCACACCTATTAAAGGTGTCTCTTCATCTCCAACTAACATCCATTGTGTTTATCCAACACAGATTACTTCCCCGTCATAGTGGCAAACCAAAACAAAAAACCATTTTATTTTCTAAGATATTGAAAATATCCAACAATCTCCCCCTATTTTCAATAACCAAAAAAATAAAAATAAAACAAAACTTTTAAATCAGAGTGGTTGCATCACTCAAGTGACTGCCTAAGTACCCGAGTGGGATCAAGCCAACGTAGTTCAAGCTAAATTGAGACTAAGCATCATCGTTGAAATCAAGACATAAATGATAGGTATCTTTTGGATTTGAACCTTCACTTAGTGTAAGAAACTCAAAGCCTTATCGAGATTTTATGGTGAAACCAGTCTTGAACCAAGTATCCCTTATGATAAAACCGGAGTCTCCACACATATTGATTTCATAAATCATGTGTTTTGTAGCCAAGCACGTTAATGGTCATGTGCTTATATCCTTGATTCATGAGTCTTCTTTAGAGAACGGTCTTCTTCTCTTAGGAAACGGCCTGATTTACATACTCATATAGGTAAGTCTCGAAGGTGTTTCTGCGATACACATTTTACTAATCACAGACTCATTAAGGATTTACATCCATCCTATTTTCTTGCAGAACCCAGCACTAATTAGAAATGGGAAGTTTTATATTAGTGCTCCATAATCTACATCCATAACTTGTTGGTACCACATTGAACCTTGTTTATCTTTTTCAAAACATAGGTTGGGTTTCTGATATGAGAGATCAACCTTCCTTCACATACCTTAATCCCATTTCTTTATACTTCATTGAAAACATTTTCTTTGGGAGACTTTCCATAAATATGTCTGCCAAGTTTTTCTCTGTTTCAATGGCTAACTGCAATTACTCATTTCTTGAGTAATTGACTTACCGTTCAATGTACAAGACTTGTATTCTTGACCATTCATTATAAGTCTTTGTTAGAGACGTTATAGATCATAGCCTGATTCACAATTAATCAAGACCGCTTGAGATGGCTGTTGGAGAAAATGAGTTTTTTAATGTTTTGATTTTATGGTTTTGGTGGGAATTGAACTTAGAACCTTTGGGTCTCTAAGAGCTCTTACTCATTTTCATATGAGTGAATGAAATAGGACCTTTAGTCCCACATTGGATATAACTAAAGATGATATCCACTATATAGCTATTCCTTTATGGATAGGTAGTAAAACAATGTGGGTGGAACGGGTGGGGCGAAATATTTTTGATTCCACTAAGGCTTGGGCTTAAGGCTCGGGCTCGTGCTACCGGCGTGGACAGGTCAACCAAGACTTATCTTTTTGGTCATAATTCTTTTGAATTAATTCCTAAAACGTTTTGAAAATCAAATCAAATTTTGCATTAATGTGGGGGGGCGTCTGACCAGGCGCAATACTTTTTATTGCCTAGTTTAAGTTATGACGACATATTTTCGACATTGATTTCTTTCCAAAAATCAAAAGATATTGACATAATTTCGAGTAAATGCCATAGTCATGTCGTCCGTTTTATTCTTCATTGCCTTGCATGGCGCAAGGAATTGATTCTCCATCAATTGCATTTATCGCACCTCTCCCTTTCTCGCTATAAAAGAAACTCGAAACCTTCATTTCAATTTGTGTCCGAGAAGAGCTACTATCCTCTTCTTTTCGTCTCTCTCCTCTCGTGTGGTCTTTTTCTTTTCTTCTCGTGCCTTCTTTGTTGAGTTCGTAAGAGTGGGCAAGTATTGTAGTGCTAACAATACTTGCAACAGTGCGATTTTATCCTGGATACAACTTGACCACGGGGTATAGGCATCACTCATTCTTGAGGCGTACACGGTCAACTATTGTGTTAAGGACAGCGTGTTGAACACGTGACTCGTCTTCCGTTTCTTTGTCCATTGAGTGCTTATTTACATTTCAAAAATTTTACTTATAACTTATTCACATCTTCTTTTTAGTGTTTTATTGTTACTGATCGCAACAATCTTAACACAATAAGTTCTTTTTCATCTGTAACAATGGGTAAGAACGATGTTGAAAGGCTGCAAAGTTCAATGGGAAAGACTTCAAAAGATGGCAATCGAAGATGTTATTTTTTCTGAGTTATCATGAGTTGGATCATTATGTTTTGGTTCCTTTTTATGAGGGTATGAAGGATATGGGACGTGAACTTGAGTTGGAGGATTGGGTTAGGCAGAACTATATGGCCAAAAATCATATTCTCAACTGTTTAGAAGATGTTATGTATGACTTCTATATTGCAAAAGAGAACTTAAATGCTTTTGATTTATGGGCTGCTTTAGAGGCAAAATACCAAGTGAAACTATGGAAGTAAGAAATTTTTGGTAGCTAAGTTCATGGAATACAAAATGTCGAATGACAAATCGTGGTTGATCAATTCCTTGAATTCCAGAAATTATCAATCAAATTCTTGCGGAAGGTATGATGATTGATGAAACTTTTCAAGTGTCTGCTTTGTCATTGAGAAGTTGCCTTCTTCCTGGTCTGAGTACAAGAAGAAACTGAGACATGAAACTGGTGAAGTCACTATGGTTGATTTGGGTAAGAAGATTCAAGTTGAAGAATTGTTGTGCTCCAAGGACAAAAATGTATCTTCCGCAAGGGACATGTCAAACAAAGCTCATGTGACCGAACACAAAGGTTCCAATGCCGATAAGAACCGAAACAACTCCAAGAAACCTCCAGCAAGAAAGGTATGTTTTAAACCCAAATCTAGCATTAATAAAATTAAGGGTGATTGCTATGCTTGCGTAAATCCTGGCCATATGGCGGTTCATTGTAGAAACCGTAAGGACCTTAAAAAGAAAAATAATGCTAATTTGGTTGAAAACAACAAAGATGAATTTTCTGGTACGGTGTCAAAGTTAATTTGGTAACAAATGTGAGAGATTGGTGGGTAGACTCGGGGCTACCAAACATGTCTGTGGAAACAGAGATATGTTCACCTCCTACGAAGAAGGTAGGGAAGGAGAAAAACTCTATATGGGTAACTCATCTGCAGCTGCGGTTGTAGGAAAAGGCAAAGTTGGGCTCAAGCTAACTTCTCGGGCAAAACTCTCACATTGAATGAAGTTCTTCATGTTAGGACATCCGCAAAAATCTTGTTTCTTGTGGTGTTTTAGATGATAAGGGCTTTAAAATTGTAATAGAATCTGGGAAATGTGTTGTAACTAAGGGTAAGGATTATGTGGGGGCGGGTTATAAGACCGAGGGTCTCAGTATAAGCTTAATGTAAACTCTTTGTAATGAATAAGAATGATTCTTCCGCTTATGTTTGCGAGTCTTTGAATGTTTGGCATGGTAGACTTGGACATGTAAATTATAAGTCAATGCATAAACTGGCTAATGTAGGCCGCATACCCAAATTTAGTTTGGAAAAGGAACACAAATGTGAAATATGCGTAGAATCAAAGTATGCTAGAAAACCTTTTAGCAAAAAGTTCATAGAAATTCTAAACCCTTAGAATTAATTCACTCGAGACCTAGTTGACATGAAATCGGTTCAAACTAGAGGTGGTAAGAAATGGTTTGTTACTTTTATGACGACTGTACGAGGTATTGTCATATATATTTGCTTAGAGGTAAGGATGATGCCTTAGAAGCCTTTAAAATGTATAAACTAGAAGTTGAAAACCAATTGAATGCTACCATTAAAACAGTTAGGTCTGATCGTGGTGGTGAGTACAGAGTTCCGATAGGAGATTTCGTGTAGAACATGGCATAATACACGATGTTACCCCTCCTTATTCACCTCAGTCTAATGGTGTAGCTGAACGTAAGAACCGTACCCTTAAGGATATGATGAATGCCATGTTAATTAGTTCAGGATTACCTTCGAAATTATGGGGGAAGCTATCCTCTCACCGCTATATCCCGAATAGAGTACCCTTTAAAGGATCGATAAAACTCCATATGAATTGTGGAAAGGTAGACAACCTTCTTTTGCATACTTCAAAGTGTGGGGGTGTTTGGCTAAGGTTCGAGATCCCTAAACCTAAAGCAACCAAGATAGGACCCAAAAGCGTTGATTTGTGTCTTCATAGGGTATCCCGAGCATACTCCCGCATATAGATTTATGGTTGTGAGTTCCGATATTTCGAAATTGGTGTGAATACTATTATGGAATCTAGGGATGTGTGTTCTTTGAAAATGTTTTTCCTTTGAAATCGACTCTCGTAAGAGAGGCCTTGATCCCCTAGATGTCCCTTCAAATCGGACTTTACCTTTAGAGGAAGACGAAGTAGAAATTGAGCCTAGGAGAAGTAAAAGGGCTAGAACCAAAACCTCCTTTGGACCTCGACTTCGTAACACTAGCGAGTCCGATCCTCGGACTTATAGAGAAGCCATGACTTCTTCCGAAGCTCCATGGTGGAAAGAGTCATCTGTTAGTGAGATGGAATCCATCAAAGAAAATGATACGTGGGAGCCGGGTAGATTTACCTCCGTGGTGTAAGGCCATAGGATGTAGATGGATCTTCAGGAGGAAACGTAACATAGATGGGACTGTTCAAAAATACAAGGCTAGGTTAGTAGCTAAAGGCTATAAACAACAGGAAGGTGTAGATTTCTTTGATACTTACTCACCCGTTACGAGAATTAC
The DNA here is from genome assembly GCA_023531295.1 of Papaver armeniacum. Classification (NCBI taxonomy): domain Eukaryota; kingdom Viridiplantae; phylum Streptophyta; class Magnoliopsida; order Ranunculales; family Papaveraceae; genus Papaver; species Papaver armeniacum. The sequence goes on from JAJJWW010007526.1 coordinate 465,145, forward strand.
TTCCATTAGGATGTTAATTGCTATAGCTGCGGTTCATAACCTAGAGATACATCAAATGGATGTAAAAACAGCTTTTCTAAATGGTGAATTAGATGAAGAAATTTACATGGAACAACCTGAGGGCTTTGTAGTGAAAGGTCTGTGAAAACAAAGTTTGTAAACTGAAAAAATCTTTGTATGGATTGAAACAAGCACCTAAACAATGACATGAAAAATTTGATCATGTAATGTTTTCTAGTGGTTTTAAAATCAATGAATCGACAAGTGTGTCTATACTAAACTTGTGAATGATGCCTGTGTGATTGTATGCTTGTATGTTGATGATATGCTTATACTTGGTACAAACATGGATGTAATTAATTCCACTAAGAGCATGCTAAATGAGAACTTTGACATGAAAGACTTAGGCCCATGCAGACGTAATCTTAGGGATGAAAATTAGAAGAAATTCTAACGGTTATAGTCTTAGTCAATCTCATTATGTTGAATCAGACTTAGAAAATTCAATCATTTTGATTGTAAACCCGCTTTTACTCCGTATGATCCTTGTTGCAACCTCAAAAAGAATAAGGGTAATGGAGTGTCACAACTTGAATACTCACGAGTTATAGGAAGTCCGATGTATTTGATGAATCGTACTAGGCCGGACATTGCTTATCTTTGTGAGTAGGTTAAGTAGGTATACTTGTAATCCAGGGCGGGAACACTGGGATGCACTTTTAGAGTGTTGAGGTATTTGAAATACACCTTGACCTTTTGTTTAAATTATGAAGGGTACCCTGCCGTCCTTGAGGGATTTTGTGATGCAAACTGGATATCAGACTCAGAGGAGACTAAGTCTACGAGTGGATATGTTTTCACTCTAGCAGGTGGGGCTGTTTCTTGGAAGAGTTCCAAACAGACTTGCATAGCTCGATCCACTATGGAATATGAGTTTATTGCGTTAGATAAAGCAGGAGAGGAAGCCGCTTGGCTAAGATGCTTTTTAGAAGACATTCCTCTCTCGGCATAGGCCTCGTGCCACCTATATCTATACATTGTGATAATCAAGTCGCTATAGCTAAGGCTAAAAACAAACTACTATAATGGGAAGTCTATACACATTAAAAGAAGACATAATACCTCGAAAAAAACTAATCTCAAAAGGCGATATTTCAATTGATTGGGTAAAGTCTAAGGAGAATATCGCACCCTTTGACGAAAGGTTTGTCCAAGGAGATAGTTAATAATGCATCGAGGGGGATGGGGCTTAGGCTCATTGAATAAACTTGCCATGAAGGATACTCAACCTTGCTCGATGGAGATCCCAAGATCAAGGTTTTGAATGAGACAACTAATTTGTGGCGGGTCAAGGTAAACACTATCGAGAATTTCATTCTCTCGCCCCTTCCCTATGGTGTAGACGTGATAGTGTGACCGCATGTGAAGGATGACTTTTAACTAAGTCTTAATGAGTTCTATAGTTTCAATTTAAGATTGAAGTGGGGTGTAGCAAAGAAACACTCTTGATGGAACTCACCTATCCGAATGTGGAAGTGGGTCGCTTCCTATGAGAATAGAGCCGATTCTCTATAGCATTCTCGAGAAACGGGATTTGTCCCGGGGCCAAAAAGGACACAACGGCACGAACTTGACAAAGCACCTAGAGAGATATCACGCGTGGTTATTATCGCGGATTACACCAAATGATGGCAGTTCAAGACATCGCGTTCACTCGTCCATCAAGTAGTCCCGGCAATTTCTCACTAAGCAAAGGTTCAAGACCTCATGGACACCTCTTGCCTAAGTGGTATTTCTCGCTTTCCGTTTTCTCGATTTTATCGGTATTTCATTAATGTGGGGATTGTTGGAGAAAATGAGTATTTTTAATGTTTTGATTTTATGGTTTTGGTGGGAATGGAACTTAGAACCTTTGGGTCTCTAAGAGCTCTTACTCATTTTCATATGAGTGAATGAAATAGGACCTTTAGTCCCACATTGGATATAACTAAAGATGATATCCACTATATAGCTATTCCTTTATGGATAGGTAGTAAAACAATGTGGGTGGAACGGGTGGGGCGAAATATTTTTGATTCCACTAAGGCTTGGGCTTAAGGCTCGGGCTCGTGCTACCGGCGTGGGACAAAGTCAACCAAGACTTATCTTTTTGGTCATAATTCTTTTGAATTAATTCCTAAAACGTTTTGAAAATCAAATCAAATTTTGCATTAATGTGGGGGGGCGTCTGACCAGGCGCAATACTTTTTATTGCCTAGTTTAAGTTATGACGACATATTTTCGACATTGATTTCTTTCCAAAAATCAAAAGATATTGACATAATTTCGAGTAAATGCCATAGCTGTTTTCTGTCCGTTTTATTCTTCATTGCCTTGCATGGCGCAAGGAATTGATTCTCCATCAATTGCATTTATCGCACCTCTCCCTTTTTCTCGCTATAAAAGAAACTCAAAACCTTCATTTCAATTTGTGTCCGTAAGAGCTACTATCCTCTTCTTTTCGTCTCTCTCCTCTCGTGTGGTCTTTTTCTTTTCTTATGTGCCTTGTTGTTGAGTTCGTAGAGTGGGCAAGTATTGTAGTGCTAACAATACTTGCAACAGTGCGCTTTTATCCTGGATACAACTTGACCACGGTGGTATAGGCATCACTCATTCTTGAGGCGTCACACGGTCAACTATTGTGTTAAGGACAGCGTGTTGAACACGTGACTGTCTTCCTGTTTGTTTGTCCATTGAGTGCTTATTTACATTTCAAAAATTTTACTTATAACTTATTCACATCTTCTTTTTAGTGTTTTATTGTTACAGTCGCAACAATGGCTTCTTCCAAAAATGAGATCTCTACAAGTTAGGTTTTAAGCCATTCTTACTCATTAATTGCATCTATTTATGCAATCAATTTTGACAACATTATTAAAAATGTTCCTATTTAATTTTACAAAATAATTGTAACTTCTCTAGGAATCATAATTAACATTCACAGTTAATTCACAATAAGTCATTCTAAACTTGCATTCACTAGAGGCATATAAAATTTGTAGGCAATTTACTTGCTATTTCAACAAGCACATAATCACGATGAGTAACTCCTCTACTCATGTCCAATCTTCTACAAATTTATATCCAAAAACATAGACATTGTCTATTTAACATTTTACATTATGTAATGCAAATGTTCATTATTTATGCATCGGTAATATCGTAACACCTCATCGTTGGATATTTGGTCGCGCGCCCAATCTTCCAATACGTTACATATTCACCGGTATTCCATTTTTCGATTTCATTTAAGACATGCCAACTTCCAAATTTATACTCATATCATAAAATTTGTTATCTCAACAATTATTGATGATTTTGGTTATAAAATAACCTACCGACTAGAAAATTTTATATGACATTCTCATACAAATTCTCCCTCATTTCATGATAATTTTCAAATACATAAATGCAACTAAATGTCATGAAACACGCTTTCGTTTAGAAACTTTTATGCATCATTTCCTTAGCATTAAATGGCATATAATGGGAGAATATCTCATGTCTCCTGATTTTAAAAAATCTACAGAAATATAAATTTCTAGTGCATGCATACATATGTGACTAATAGTCTTCGCATATAAGCAAACGTCAATTCATACAGATAAATTTAATGCATGAATCTTAGGTTTCAAATTCCAATAGTTAGTTCTTGGGAAATACACAAATGGATGCAATCCTATTCATGCTATTAGTCTTACTAATAATCAAAATTTTAATGCTTAAATCATTAGTCATTTCAAAAGTGCATGAATCACACCATCATTGTAAGAACGGAAACACATATTAAGTGATATCAAAAACTCAATGTGTCAGTGGATAAAGAAATTAGATACTTATCTTAAACATGCTGACAAAATCATGTTCCACCAAGGCACCAACCGTTCTTTGTCTTCATCTCTTCAATAGATGTATCGGTGCATCACTCATCCTTGTTTCTTCTACGCATTTAAAGATACCTCAAATCGATCGAAAACCTAATCTTATTATCCCACGTATCCCGTGTATGGAAAATAAGAACCAACTTCTTTCATTCCAAAAATCAACCAGGAAACGTTCTTATAAAATTGAATAATACTTTCATCCTCTGTCGAATCTAATCGTCTAAAACTGTTGGAAAAAACTGGGTAAAAACGGAGGATGAAATAAATACAAAAGAAATTGTTGTACTCAAAACTTTCAAGGCTCGAATAGATTTCTTTTAGACGATTATTTCTACCCTCCCAATATCAATTGGCGATTGCAACAGGTATGCGAAATAATGCCTTCAGGATACAATGAAAGCCCTACAACAGAAAATTGGATTCAAGGTTTGCACCCCTTGACCCAATCAAGAACACACAAGAAAGTAATTCTGATGATGCTTTAGAAACAGAGAAAACAAGTTGAATTCATTATTAAAGAATGGGAGAATACCTTCACTACTTATATGGATATTCATGTCTATTGGAGATGCATCTTCACTTCCAAAAGACACATAAGGTGTCTATTGGGAATGGTTGTCTTTTATGAACCATCACACCTATTAAAGGTGTCTCTTCATCTCCAACTAACATCCATTGTGTTTATCCAACACAGACTACTTCCCCGTCATAGCGGCAAACCAAAACAAAAAACTATTTTATTTTCTAAGATATTGAAAATATCCAACAGGGTTTGTATATCGTATTATAAGAATTTATAAATTTCTTATCTGAAATGATAGTGTGATTGTTAAGTTAGGAATTGTTGTGAAGTTATTACTTGTTGATGATATGGTTTGGAACATTAATTTGTATATTGTATGAAAATATGATTTTATAATAAATATATACATTTGTTTGAACGGCGGGGCACGAACCAACGAACCGAGGAAAGTCGTGCAATTTGTCGGAATGACCCCGATAAGCGGATTGGCAGGGCACAAGCTGAGTAAACTCGTGGGAATGACCCCGATAAGAAGATTGTTAGGGCACGAACTAAGGAAACGTGTGAAATTTTATCAGAATAACCCGATAAGCGGGTATGCGGGGCACGAACCGAGGAACCTCGTGCATTAAGATAAATGAATGAATTTGTTTGATGGATATATAGGTAAATCCTTGAAGTTGTGTTGTGTTCTCAGGTCGTATGTGCTCTTTGATTGATTGACATTTTTTTGGCATGTTTTTAGAAAGGGAATGAATTTTATTGAGCCATCATCTCACCCCAATTGACATTCTTGCAGATATCATGGAATGTGGAAGTGGAACCCAACAAGTTAGCTTATTTATTGTATTGCATGAAGTGTAACTTGAATTGAAATCTTATTAGAGATGATCAGTGAATTCATATGTTTCAATTCATATTATATAAAGTTGAATTATGTTTGGTGATATTTCTGGGTTGTCACTTCTTTTCACCGTAATGAATACGGAAATTAATAAGTATCTTGTTTTATTTCAGCAAGAAGGTCAACACTTGAGGGATGGTGAAACCATGATGGAACTTGAACAAAAATGTCGGGCGGAATTTCGTCGCATCAACGAAAAAGACTTCCAATCTGGAAGGTGTTTGGAGATTTTAAGAGGTTTCCAAAATATTATCTAATATTTATGTTTTAACTTAATTGTCAACTTAAGTTTTAATATTTATGTATTAAGTTTTATTATTTGTCCTACTTTAGTTTAAATTAAAATGTAAGATTGGATTAGGAATAGAAGAATTAAGCTTAATTTTCAACAATACGAGTCAAATTGCCAAATTCATTAAACTTCAAATTAATCATTAATCGTCATTTTATAAGATATAAAAGTTTGCCACTAGAAACTTCTTAGGTTCCACAATACGAGTGGACTTGTTGACGATATGGTTAATTTCGTTCATTAGAAACTCTGTCGCTCCGTACTTTTCTTATAGTAGCACAATTCATTTACCATGCCACCTGGTATGGGGAAAAATTTTGAACTCGCAATGCGAGTTCAAAAACGAATTCGCAGCATCACAGGCGTTGGATGTTGTAGATATGACATCATAGTCGTTGGATGTTGCAGATATAACATAAGTTCATAACTGTGGTTAAGTCATGATATCATATCTGCAACATCCAATGGCCTCGTGATGCTTTGAATTCGCTTTTGAACTCGCGGTGCGGTGTGAAGTTCAAAACTTTTTCCCTAATATGTCAAACATATTTGAACTTTGTCCATATAAATAGGCCTGATCAACAGGGATTTTAAAGCGTTGCACAAAAACTAAAAAAGTTTTTACATTCATTATTTGTGCAGTAGGTGACTGTAGGTCCACCAAAATCTAATTCACCTTCCATCAAATCAGCAGTTAGTAATTGATACCCGGATCTTCGATATCTACGCCCGATAACTATTGCAGCGAATCCAACAAAGAGTAAGGATAGTAGTCTCTAGGGGTTCAGTTTAGTTTAAATTGGAAGTGCAAGGGTGCTTAAGATTTAAAAGGATGAATCCAACCGCTATTCGCTGCAGGTCCGTTTTGTCAACACGCGCTTAGGCATCGCACGGCTCGAAATTAAACCTTAGAAAATTCACAAGGTAAATCCTTGAAGTTGTGTTGTGTTCTCAGGTCGTATGTGCTCTTTGATTGATTGACATTTTTTTGGCATGTTTTTAGAAAGGGAATGAATTTTATTGAGCCATCATCTCACCCCAATTGACATTCTTGCAGATATCATGGAATGTGGAAGTGGAACCCAACAAGTTAGCTTATTTATTGTATTGCATGAAGTGTAACTTGAATTGAAATCTTATTAGAGATGATCAGTGAATTCATATGTTTCAATTCATATTATATAAAGTTGAATTATGTTTGGTGATATTTCTGGGTTGTCACTTCTTTTCACCGTAATGAATACGGAAATTAATAAGTATCTTGTTTTATTTCAGCAAGAAGGTCAACACTTGAGGGATGGTGAAACCATGATGGAACTTGAACAAAAATGTCAATGGAATTTCGTCGCATCAACGAAAAAGACTTCCAATCTGGAAGGTGTTTGGAGATTTTAAGAGGTTTCCAAAATATTATCTAATATTTATGTTTTAACTTAATTGTCAACTTAAGTTTTAATATTTATGTATTAAGTTTTATTATTTGTCCTACTTTAGTTTAAATTAAAATGTAAGATTGGATTAGGAATAGAAGAATTAAGCTTAATTTTCAACAATACGAGTCAAATTGCCAAATTCATTAAACTTCAAATTAATCATTAATCGTCATTTTATAAGATATAAAAGTTTGCCACTAGAAACTTCTTAGGTTCCACAATACGAGTGGACTTGTTGACGATATGGTTAATTTCGTTCATTAGAAACTCTGTCGCTCCGTACTTTTCTTATAGTAGCACAATTCATTTACCATGCCACCTGGTATGGGGAAAAATTTTGAACTCGCAATGCGAGTTCAAAACGAATTCGTGACATCACGGGCGTTGGATGTTGTAGATATGACATCATAGTCGTTGGATGTTGCAGATATAACATAAGTTCATAACTGTGGTTAAGTCATGATATCATATCTGCAACATCCAATGGCCTGTGATGCTTTGAATTCGCTTTTTGAACTCGCGGTGCGGTGCGAGTTCAAAACTTTTTCCCCTAATATGTCAAACATATTTGAACTTTGTCCATATAAATAGGCCTGATCAACAGGGATTTTAAAGCGTTGCACAAAAACTAAAAAAGTTTTTACATTCATTATTTGTGCAGTAGGTGACTGTAGGTCCACCAAAATCTAATTCACCTTCCATCAAATCAGCAGTTAGTAATTGATACCCGGGATCTTCGATATCTACGCCGATAACTATTGCAGCGAATCCAACAAAGAGTAAGGATAGTAGTCTCTAGGGGTTCAGTTTAGTTTAAATTGGAAGTGCAAGGGTGCTTAAGATTTAAAAGGATGAATCCAACCGCTATTCGCTGCAGTCCGTTTTGTCAACACGCGCTTAGGCATCGCACGGCTCGAAATTAAACCTTAGAAAATTCACAAAATTGGTCAAAAAGACCAAAATCAACAATTTTTGGGTGAAAAAGACACTTAGGTTTTGATATTGTTTAAATAGCCAAAAATTAAAAAGATACTGTTTAAATGGACAAAAATTTAAAAATAGGCAGGATGTAACCAGTTTCATCCCTGTCCATTTTCAAATATTTTTTCTTATTTTTATTTTACACAAGATGCATCCAGTTTCATCCTTGCTATTTTTTTAAGTATATGCCAGGATGAATCCAGTTTCATCCTTGCTATTTTTTTTTGGATATTTCACCCGTACTTTTTTTTACTCGTCCATTTGAATCGTGTTTTAAATTTTTTTGGACAAATGACCCATTTTCTCTAGAAAATTCACTTTCTTCATTTTTTTTCTTGATGGAGCCATTAATTCTTTCTTTAGTATAATCCCACTTTCCTAGATGCTTCAAAAAAGTTATTCCATTTTTTTCTTGATCAAATTCAATTCATTTACATGCATATCATATTCATCCGTGACTTTGTCAATGCACCCCCTTAAAAAATACGGCACGAATTATCCTACTCTCTTAGATTTTGGGTTCCAACTCGGGCCTATTTCAAGTCGGGCCATTTGGAAGATTTCAATTAAGCCTCGCTAACAGATTAAACCCATTTTTATTAGCACTTGCATTTTAGTACAGGCAGTGTTGACGCTCGACAGCTAAATCTGCATCATTAATTTGATTAATAATAATGTCAGTTTGCTTAATTATCAATTATTATATTCCCTACCCACTACTTCCATGGTCAAATGATCATATGAGCTTTTTCTATGCAATTCATTTTCATATTATCTGAAATCTTTTTTTTTTCATCATATTTTGGTCCTTTTTAGGTGGGCCATATCTATTTGGTCTTTTAGGAAAACGCCTTTACTGTTTGGTCCATAATTACTTAAAAAATATTAAACTGACAAAAGTACCCTTCCGTATTAATTTTTACTTATTTTCTTGTAGCAGTTCATTTCAGAAATGAACTCCATATAAAAAACCTAAAAAAAAAAACAGACTTCATTCCTAAAATAAAGTCCATATAAAAACTTAAAAAAACAGACTTCATTCCAGAAATGAAGTCCATATAAAAACCTACAAAAACAGACTTCATTCCAGAAATGAAGTCCATATAAAAACCTACAAAAACAGACTTCATTCCAGAAATGAAGTCCATATAAAAACATATACAAACCAGACTTCATTCCAGAAATGAAGTCCATATAAAAACCTAAAAAAAACAGACTTCATTCCAGAAATGAAGTCCATATAAAAACCTAAAAAAAACAGACTTCATTCCAGAAGTGAAGTCCATATAAAAACCTAAAAAAAAAACAGACTTCATTCCAGAAATGAAGTCCGTATAAAAACCTAAAAAAAAACAGACTTCATCCCAGAAATGAAGTCCATATAAAAACCTAAAAAAACAAACTTCATTCCAGAAATGAAGTTCATATAAAAACCTAAAAGAACAGACTTCATTTCAGAAATGAAGTCCATATAAAAACATATACAAATCAGGCTTCATTTTCTGGAATGAACTCCATATAAAAACATCAGCAACATCATCTTCATCTTCTTCGACTTCTTCAACAGCAGCACCAAACATCATCATCACGAAAAACATCAACAAATCGAGATTTTTAACACGAGCAACAAACATAAATCATCATCAACACGAAAAACATCAACAAATCGAGATCTTCAACACGGGCAGCAAACAAAAAATCATCATCTTCGTCTTCAACACCAACAAAAACAAAAACGCATCTTCATCTTCATCTTCGTCTTCAACAGTAGCAAAGAAATCAAAAATGCATCTTCATCTTCGTCGTTTTCATAATCTTTATATGATTCTTCGTCATCTTCATCTTCAACACCATCATCTTCATCAAAAATCAAACACCAGCAGTAAAAACGGAGAAAAAAAATCAAGAACAGAGAAACTAGATCTGAAAAAATTAAGAGAGAGAAAACAAATCTAAAAATAAAGAGGAGAGAGAAAGTAAATATAAGAATAAGATATTTTTTAGTGATTTTGTCTATATATGTGGCCCCAAAAGGGTATTTCTGCCACCACACAATAACATTTACATCATTCATGACATCAGCCTAGGACCAAACCATAATTTCTAGGACCAAACTATAATATATTTTACCAAAAAGGACCAAACAAACAGTTGACTGGGTCAACTGGACTAGACTCTCTAATATATTATTTCTAGGACCTAATGGTATTTTTATGCAATTCATTTTCATATTATCTGAAATCTTTTTTTTTTTCATCATATTTTGGCTTTGTTTGCTCCTAGCTAACAAGAGCTGATCCTAAATTATCATCATCATCATCATCATCTTCTTAAACATAAATTCTATTTCAATTTCAAAAAAAAAAAAAAAAAAAAAACTTCAATTCTATTTCAATATGTCTAAAAGCGGTGCTGATCATGCTATAACTGCCGCCGGTGGATTTACTGCTAGTGCTGTAATGGAACTTTTGAAGTTATTGGTTCCAATCTTATATACAAAAATTAAGAGTATCACCTGGGGTTTGAAACCTGATCTAAAAAATCTTCTTGAAAATACCGTAGTTAGGATTCAAGATGTATTAGAGGAAGCTGAGAGACGTCGAATAACTGATAAATGTGTGCAAAAATGGTTAGAAGATCTTACGGATATTGCATATGATGCTGATGATGTGTTGGATGATTTTTCATATCTAGTCTTGCATAAAGAAACAATCAAATGCTTGCCAAATAAGCTGCTTGATTTAATTTCAGTATCACCTAATAATCCATTTTATTCGAGTTCCAAGATAGCTGGCAAAATTAAAAATATCAATACAAGGTTAGAAAAACTTCAAAAAGATAACGTTTTGTTTCAGTTCCCATATGTTTATGCTCCTGCTACTGTTCTTCAAGGGGAAAGTAGTACTGATGATCGACAAACTTCAAGTCATACTAAACGCGGCGATTCATTAATCGGGAGGGATGATGATATGTTGAAAATTGTAAAATTATTGACAAGTTTTTCATCTGAATCCGAAAAACTTCCTGTCATATCTATAGTTGGTATGGGAGGAATTGGGAAGACCACTCTTGCTCAATTTGTGTGTAAATATGAGTCAGTTGTGAATTTCTTCGGTAAACTTATAATTTGGGTCTATATCTCTGAAAATTTTAATATCAACAAGATTTTAAAAGAAATTTTTGGTCAGGTTACAAAAAGAAGTGCTGATTCGGTAAGCTTGCAAAGGTTGTTGGATGAACTGCAAGACAATTTAAGGGGGAAGAAGTTCTTACTAGTGTTAGATGATCTATGGAGCGAAGATTTAGATACATGGGTGAAGCTCAAAGAGGCGTTGACTTTAGACGGTACAGAGGGAAGTAAAATCTTAGTCACCACACGTAAAGAACAAGTTTCATCAATAGTTCGAGGGACGATCGCTCCATACAATTTAAAACAACTAACTGAGGAAGAATGCTGGTCTATCATCATGAAAAGAGCTTTTGCTAAAGGTGGAGCAAACGAGACTCTGCAGATGGTTGAAATTGGAAAACAAATAGCGGGAAAATGCGGTGGTTTACCACTGGTTGCAAAAACTCTTGGAAGTCTTATGTACGCAAAGAAGACATTAGCCAATTGGCAGAAAATCAAAGCAAAGGATGTTTTCAAACTCGAAGAAAATGACAGTAAAATCATATTGATACTGAAGCTCAGTTATGATAATTTATCCCCGCAATTTAAGCGATGCTTTTCCTACTGTTGTATCTTCCCCAAGGGCTTTGCGATTAGAAGAAAAAATTTGATCAATCTATGGATGGCAGAAGGATTCGTTCAACAATCTGTCGAAGGAAATCAAAATACGACGGAGTATGATGGGAATGATTGTTTCGAACATTTGTTGCAGAGCTCGTTTTTCCAGGACGTAGAAATGGATAGGCTCGGAGAAGTTTACATAGTGAAGATGCACGATCTGATTCATGATCTTGCAAGGTATGTCCTCGATAATTATGAAAGCTCGGTATTGAAGAAAACTGATTATCTGGAATTTAATCCAAAAGGACGTCGTGTACAAGTGGCTTTTGATGCTAATGGTGAAATCTCTCCTCTCTTCTGGAAGTCCTTAGCTGATGCAAAGAAGTTACGTACAATTATTGCCACTCAAGGTAAATCCCCTTCTTCTTTTGCTCAATTACAAGGTAACTCCCATGATCTTCCAATCGAGATGTTCTTAGCTAATAAACGTGTGCGTGTACTATACGTAATGTTTCCCTCCGACATCAGAAAGTGTCTCGCTTCAATTTCAAAGTTGAGACATCTAAGATACCTTAACCTCTCAATGAGTTCGCTTCCCATAACCGAGTGTCTTGATCTATCTCTTAATCGGGCCATCACTGCTCTTTATTATTTGCAAACATTGGTATTAAGATCCTCCGGTATTGAGAAGCTTCCTGAAGACTTTGGATCATTGAAAAATTTAAGGCATCTTGATCTTGGTTCTAATGAGGCACTTAAAGGGCTTCCCGATTCCATCACTAGTTTATCTAACTTGCAAACACTGAATCTCAATGAATGTGGGTTGAAATGTTTACCTAAAAATATTGGTGCTATGAAACATTTAAGACATCTTGACATCAGCAAAACTAAAATTAAGGATTTACCACAGTCCATCAACAGTTGCTGCTATTTGGAAATGTTGGATCTTCGTAACTGCAAAATTGATGCCCTTCCAGGAAATATTGGTGATTTAATAAGCCTAAGGTGCCTTGATATGTCTTCTAATGGAAGTATAAGAAAGCTACCTGTCTCTATCACTGGTCTTAATAATCTGAGTATGTTGAGGCTTGAGTACTGTTACAACATTGAAGAATTGCCAGCAGCATTTGGAGCTTTAAATAAACTAAAATTCTTTAACTTCGCTGGCACTCGAATGAAAGAATTACCAGAGTCTTGCAATAGTGGCCTCAGTAGTTTGGAAGAATTAAGAGTATCTGATGAGTATTGTGTGTTTTCTACAGAAGTTAAGAATTGGATGAATTTGAAACATCTCATAGTTCCGAGAGGGCTAGAACCAAGCGGTATAGGAAGATTAACTTCTCTTCAAAGCCTACGCACATATTCAGTGAGGCAGAACAACGGCATTTGGGACTTGGGAAAACTCAATCTCCTTGAAGGAAAATTAGAAATTCTAGATTTACAGAATGTGAGAGGTGGAGCAGAAGCCCGGCAAGCAAATCTAAAACTGAAGCAAAATATTAGCCGTTTATCTCTACAGTGGTCTGGAAATAACGAGGTGTTGAGTGAGTCAGAAGTGTTGGAAGAACTCCAACCTCCCCCTAATTTGAGAGAGTTATCTATTGAATCCTTTTCAGGTACCAAGCTCCCATCATGGTTGATGGGTAATGGCGCTTCACTGTCTTTGCCAAATTTGGTGGAGATCCAGCTTAGTCATTGTTCAAGATGTGAGCAGCTTTTAGGGCTTGGCCTACTTCCTTCCTTGAAAAAACTCATTCTGAGTTGTATGGAAAGTTTAAAAGAATGGGTGGAGCATCCATTGCCATTAATTACAACAGTTTCGTCGGGAATGTGTTATTACCCTTATCTCGAGGTATTGGTAATTAGATGTTGTGATAACCTGAGAGTGGTGACACAATCGACGTTTCCTTCTCTTCAGGAGTTGTTTGTAGAACACATCAACAAAGAAGTGTTGTGCTCATTACTGGGAAACAACTTTACCTCTCTCACCAAGGTTAAGGTCCGTAAGATTCTCAAACACGAGTTTCTACCAGTGGAGATATGGCAACCTGGTCTCAAATGGCTAGAGGTTGTAGGTGACCGAGAATTTCAAGGTTTTGTTCGCAACAAAGAGGAGTGCAACTTGTACCTTAGTAGAATGATTTCCCTTCGCAAAGTGGTGATTTGTTATTCAGAAGAATGGAAGCCATTAAAGGATCTCAAATACCTTCCCAATCTTGAGGAACTGGATCTTCAATACCTTCCCAATGTTGAGGAACTGGAACTGGAGCTGTTGCCTTTTAGTTACAGTGTTGCCAAGGATTCACCTACAGAAGCAGATGAAGAAGCAGAGGGTTTCAAACACCTCATCTCTCTTCGTAGCTTACGTATTTCCAGATGGCCCAAGGGCAACTCTCTTCTTCATCAACTTGAACACCTCACGGGTTTAAGAAAATTAGACATATGGGGATGTTATGGCTTGGTGGTTTTGCCTAATTGTCTGAGAAACTTTTCAACACTTGAAAGACTACGGGTAGATAATTGCCCTCAATTGCAGAAAACATACGCAGACAGAGAAGGGGAGGAGTATCAAAAGATATCTCATATTAAATACATGTACGTATACAATTAATATTTATTTCTGATTTACTTTTATTCCCAACAGTGATTTATCGGTTCATTTGTTTTTTAACCATATGATCTCCTTTTCCAAATGAAGTTCCCAATATGTAAATAACAACTACCAGAGACACTTTCATGTCGATACAATGGTACTTATTATTGCTTTCTTCTAATGATGTGTTTTTTTTTTTCAGCCATGGTTTGGGTGGAAGATTTGATTTGGGTTTCAGTCATGGTTTTGGTGGAAGATTTGATCGGTGGTGAGTATTATTGCCTCCTCATTTACAACGTCAACGGCTTCTGCTTTGCCAATATTAGCCTCAGAGGCTTGAACAGCGTGAACATCTTGCTCTGCAACCCGCAATCGAGCCATGTGTTTTTTGCCGTTTTTTGCCCTTCTCATGACTTGACCAACATTTTCTCAGTTCTGCACCAGTTTAACATCCTCATTATCCTGCTTCAATGTCCGAATCTGAGCCAAGTGTTTTTTTCCCTTTTCATGGTCAGCCATATTAATTGCATTCAGGTACCCTATTTGACAATGGTCGCACCAGAATTTAAAATTTTTCTTTACATCATCAGGATTCTGATTTTTCTGCAGTATTGCTTCCCCATTGTTCTCTGACTTCATAGCTTTCGCTGGCATTTTCCCACCAACTGGTGGATTACACCTGCTATTAATCTTTGACCCCTCTGGCTTCTCCGGCAATGTAATGGAGCTCTGGATGCGCACTTTCCCGCCAATTGGATTACACCCACTACCGATCCTTGGCTTCTGTGCAAACGTAATGGAGCTCTCGATATCCTTGTTCTCTACTCCCTTCATATTCAGTTCGGTCTCATCTTCTTCATCTTCTTCATCTTCCTCACCTTGGAGTTGGTCATTCTGCTTATGCTCATTTGCAGCTTCGTCTTTCTGCACTGATTCTATGTCATTCATCTTCTCAGCTGGAATCTTTTCCCTCGTGACCTAGTATTGAACTGCTACTGGCATTTGAAAGGTCTGGTTCATCACTGTCTTCGACACACCAGAGCCTTCAATCTCCAAACTTATTGCTCCCTTTGCTCTCATCAGTCCTAGTTCCCTGGCCTTGTGTTTTCTACCTTGTAGGTGGGCATCCAGAACCTTCTCACTGGTGGCACTTACCTTACAGAGAGCACAGGTCCATTGCTTTTGAGGTTTCTTCTTCGAACTACATAAAGCAAACCCGTTAACTCCAATAGCGGTTATTTTCTCTTGATTCCAGTAATGCTAGGGATTGCCGGCTTAAGCTGCATTGGAATAGTCATTGACAGCCTTATCGGTGATTCTACATGGAATAACTGTTCTCTGATGAATGGTAATAGCCATTACAACTTTTTATGTGTCAACAACACCATTTGCTTTAACTAAAACATCATATTTACCTGGTCTTATTTTTAGGTGCAATCACATCTGAGTAATTTCAGCCTAAATAGCAAAGAGAAAAGCGATTTTAAAAAGAAAGTTTCTCTTCTGGAATAAGTATGTACTTTGTGACTGAAGCCATACTTAACAGACAAACCAAGGGAAACAAAAACACCCAAATTGTAGGTTTTCAGCAATATGATTCGGATATGAGCATGCTTAAAATGTAACAACAACACTGAATGCTTCCTAGCCAACGGATCATCACAGAGCATACCAAAATGTTGTATTTATTAGCAAGATTAATGGCCTTACTTATTAGCCATTGTCAGTACATAATCAGGGATAAAGGAAATAAAAATTAT
Organism: Papaver armeniacum; assembly: GCA_023531295.1. Lineage (NCBI taxonomy): Eukaryota > Viridiplantae > Streptophyta > Magnoliopsida > Ranunculales > Papaveraceae > Papaver > Papaver armeniacum. Next base: position 481,284 of record JAJJWW010007526.1, read on the forward strand.
TTCTTCTAAAGGTACGGACAAATAAAACTCAAACAAACACATTTCTTAAGAAATATTAGGAAAAGAATGAGTATCCTCCAGTACCCATCCTGTTAACCTAACAGGATGGGTACTTGAGAATACTCATTTAGAGCCACAAAGGTATTGCAGAAGGCAGCTACAGGTGCATTTAGCATAACTCTTATGAACAAACCCACACCATCCAATTCCACAAAATAAAAAAATTACTCTGTACCTAAGATTTATCAGTGGAAAGCTTAAGTGTAGTTCTTGGTCATCAACTACCCACCACGGATGAATGAAAACCACAACTACTAATTCTATTTGTACAAATTCGCAACACAATTTTAGGTTCCAATAAACCAAATGTCACCCACTGATATGCAGCTGGCCAACATGATTTTATGACACTGCAAACCCCAAGTGGCATGAAGTTTATCACATCCCTAATTTGTCTAACAAGAATGTGTAAAATAGCAGTATCCTACCTACAGTCTGTATTCTCCTTTGTGAGCACTACTCCTAGAGTAACCACTTCAGAGAAAACAAAATGAATAAGGACTGCAAGGGTGTAGTTGGAAAAATAATGAAAGGTTTTTTTTTTTTTTTTTTTTTTTTTTTGACAATGAAGCCTCACCTGGTTGGTGGGGTTTTGCTCCTTGTGCCTATTAAACCCTTAACATTTCGCTCATACCAGCCTAGGCAAAATGTCAAAGGTTTAATAGAGAAAAGGAACAAAACCCCGCAAAAAATGAGGCTTTATCGAAACCACACCTTTGCAGCCTGGTATGACTTTCTAGACTAGGAAAAATGTAAGCGTTTAATAGACAAAGGAACAAAACCCCACTGCTTCAACAGAATCCAATGTGAACCAAATTATATCTTGACAGAATTAAGGAGCAATGATGTCTTTTATCTAAGCAAAACAGTCTATCTAACATACCATGTAACTGTAGGTGTCCAATATGGCCCTCTCCCTCTCCCTCTGCCCTTACATGGTATTTAAACCATCAGCTGAATACCATGTAACTGTAGGTGTCCAATATGGAAGGGGAAGAGATGAGACTCAAGTTAATCTAACATATTAACAGAGAAGAGAAACTGAAAATGCAATCAAACGTTTCGAACAGTCCCTAAATTCTTTAATTTTGTTTATCTAGAAGTTAGCAGCATAATCAAATGTTGTCAGTCATGTGCATGATAGAGGAACGTCTTATAGAATGCCTGATTAGACATTAAAAACATGACAATTCTTTCAGGAAAATATATATTTTCAAAATGAAAACATAGAGTTTGACCTTAAAAAGAGAGGCATAGTTATAACAAAAACAAAAACGAAAAAGAAAAACACTCTCAAACCATCAGACTTTCTTACTCGACAACAACGTTACCCAATCTGGAAATTCTTCAAATCAAATTTCATAAGATTCTAGTTTGAATGTTTACTACTTCAGGTAAATACAGTGTAGCCTTTCTACAATCTTTTTTTTTGGCTTTTCTGATTAGCTCTAGCTTTCTACAATCCCCAAATAGGAAAATCGTAATCATCATAATCAATTCAACACACACCAGATTGAATCAAATCACAATCAGAACAATGAAGGGGAAAAAAATTCAATCAATTTCATTTAAAATGTAAAACGAATTCCTCTTACCAACCTCAGTGATTTTAATCGCATCAGGATGCCTCTGAAATGGTAACCTGCCAAAGCTTCCAACTTCAGGTTGTAATGAGATTGAAAATCTGTCCTGTAACCTAGAAGAAGAAGCATCAATAATTTGATTATTAAGATTATTATCAACGACTTGATTATTATTAAGTAATGGAAACCCTAATTGTCTCTCCATAGCCATTTCTCTTCTAACTTCATCTTCTAATTCACGTCTACGGATAAGTTCAGCTGCAATTATCTCTTCACGAATCCTTCTTTTTTCAATTTCCCTTTGAATTGCTTCTTCTCTAACAGGATTTGAATTTCTTATGATTCCATTGTTGAAATAACCAGCTGAAAAACAAACAAGCAAAAGAATTAGTATCAAGAAAATCAAATCAATGTTTTGTTTTGATTTAGTGAATCATACCTCGCATTGCTTGTTCTGTGAAGTAATTATTGTTATGGGAATTGGGAGGAAAGAAGTATGGAGGAGTCGGAGCACTCCTATTTTCAGGTCGGAATCTGAAATCCATGGAGATTACCAGTGATGGAAATAGAGAAGGAGAGATAGTGAGTGAAAAATTGGGGCTAGGGTTTAAAATTTCGACATAAACAAGGGGAAAGACTCGAGAGAGAGAATTGGGAACTGTAACGCACTGCGGTGGGGTTTCCTTGAGTGGCATGGGGTCAAAGTCAAACATGCCCAATGTGGTCAAAAATCAGCATTTGTGTTAAAGTAGCCACCATCTCGACGAATACGCTTTCCCCCATTAAACACGCTGAGATTACCAATATTGTATACGAAAAAAAGGAGTATTATTATTGATTAGTTCATAGTAATTATAAATGCATATGTATATGCTTGGCAGTGCATATGAGTTGAGCAAATTAATTGAGGGGTAAACACCTCATCTGTGTTCTGATGGAAGTTTGATTGCAGCTATGGGATAAAAAATCTTCCCCACCACTGCTGATTTGGTTTCTTGATCATAAGATATCAATCCTTTTTGTATGTCAATGAGGGCCCCAAATCTGATCTGGTTAAAGTTTTTTCAAATCATCAGTTGAGACATCCAAGGAAAGATATCATTACAAGACCTATTAGTGGCTGATTATCGGAGTTTTTTATTTCCTCTCATCACCTCCTCAACACCCAATGGATTCCCAACCACCGCACTCCACCACCAACCAGGATGCTGCTACCTCGGCAACTGAACAACCTAAACCATTACTTCACTCAATCAACTCTGCAAAGTACCATGGATCCTGTCAATATTCTTCATGCGTGTCTCCTCTGGAAAATTCCTCCACATTTAAAAACCACTCTCAGGAGAAGATTGGAAAACTTTCCAAGGATTCTCAGCAGACTCCAAGTTCTTTTTCTTCTTCTGTGTCGAGCAACTCAGGAAGCTTACCCAAAAGTGAAAAAGAAACAAAACAGAGCTTTTCACATACAATCCCTCACTTACATCATCACTGGAATGATTTCAATAACCCAAAGCCTTTGAACAATCTCCAAAAAGATCCGAAACAAATCAGCCGATACCTAAAAAACAAAAAGATAACCAAATACCTATTTTCAACCTAACGAAAAGGATGCAGAATCTGATGCAGACCCACAATGAGCACAGCGTAGCGGTTAAGGTGGTTGGAGGATATCACGACTTTGGACAAATCAAAAGGCTACTGAGCAACAAATTATTTCCGATCTTGATTCATCATATTGAACCTAATGCAACTTTCCAGGTAATTCAAATGTCCTTAAAGTTCAAAACTGATAAAGATCTTATTCTTGCTAGACAACCTTGGATAGCAGGGCCGCATGTCTGTCTGTGTGAGGATTGGAATTTTTTTATTCAACACCCACATAGCTGCTTTAAGTTCGCCCCTTTTTGGCTGCAAGTACTCAACCTACCTAGACTGTTCAAAGATGAGGAAACCATTAAAGACTTGATAGAAGGATCAAGAACAGGAACGGTACTCGAAGTAGATCTAGAAAGTTCGCCTCCTAGAGCTTTTGTTATGATGGACCTTCACCAACCCTTCATGCATGGGGTAATGCTTAGTATGGGTAAAGGGGTTTGGGTTCAGTTTGCCTATGAAGGTATTCCCGTGTTATGTTTTGTATGTGGGTTCCCTGGACATGTTTTCCGGGATTGTGACAAATCCAATACTGTGAGCCGACTCAACCAACAAGACGAATCACAAGACTTCCCTTATTCAAAACTGAATGCTAAAATGAAAGCCGCGACCCCTAGAGGAGCAAAAACCATTTGCATGCATGAACATCGTACTACACACGCTCCTATGGGAGAGTCATCCTCAGCAAAGTTTCAAACGGCTAAGGGACGCACCACCGAACCTTTCAACCCTGGTGAAAAGCATGAACGAACCGACAAAGAGCTCAACCAACATGTGCACAAGGAGGTGAATCAGGAAAGCGGGGTCGCTGAAGCGGTAACCACCGCACAATTACCGACTACTTTATCGGAGAAGATGACTCAGCGAGGGCTTGCATGGAACCCTGTAAACCCGCAAAAGAAAGCTGAGGAGAAGTTTCCCATGCACCAGACAAACCAGCCGCCTACAGAGTGCAATAAAGAATGTGCCCATGCACAAAATTCTGGAAAAGCACCTGACGGAATAAAGAATGTCGGACCAATTATTGAGGATAGGGACCCGCTTCCCTCCACGTCACCGATACGAACAGCTCCACCAGCTGGATTAGCAACTCATCCCACAGACAACCCTAGTCGAGTTGAAAATCCGCCAACAGTGAAGCCCAATTGCAAGGGAAAAGGAAAAGCCCACAATGATGTGGGAAACCAGACCGAATCCGGTTCTGTGAATCAGCTACCATATCCGACTCCAGAAGCATCCCCGCAACCCAAAGCAAAATCCGGTATTAACCGAATGCTAACTTTCTTCACTACTGAGTATACTAAAGTGCTTTTGAATGAAGTGCAGAACAGGGGCATGCAAGTGAACCTATTGGTTCACATGGATAATGGCAAGCCGGAGGTAACAGTGACTACCAATCGGGATCCACAAACCTATGTTCGGGAACCAGAAGGCCCACATCGAGAACCGGTTTCTGTTCGGACTTACAAACGAAGAAAATTCAGAACACCTACCAAATTGCCGCAGCACTTGATGATCCCTAACACTCCAGACTTTGCAGCCCAGCCGCCACCGGCCAAAGTGCGTAAATTTGTCTCTATCTCCCAGTTGGAAGCACAACAGAGCACTAGATCAACTACTCCGTTGTTTGAGATCCCAACTCTACGACAACGAAAACCTAGAACTGCTAGAAGCATTTTCCAGCAAGCAAGACAGGGCAATACGGATGTTCGTTCTTCGTCCCCAAAGGAATCCCCATAAATGGAGCAACACATGGGAAATAACAAAGCTGTTCCTTCAACTTCTCACAGGCCGGCTTGGCGATTATCTGTAGATGCTCAGACTATCGCCGAAGCTAAGGAGAAACTTTTGCGTGGTGTTGGTATGAACCAACCCGCGCCTCCAAAATGAGTTACCTGGCATGGAACTGTCAGGGCATCCACAATGCCTTGACAGTCTCTAAATTACGTGACTACACACGTAAATTTAGACCTGCTTTTATTTTCTTGTTAGAATGAGCTTTATTTTAACTGTCAGGGTTAGCTGCTCCCCGCTATACACAATGTGGGGCTAAATCCCACAACTTGTATAATTAATAAATTTAATTGTTGCTGAACTCGTCATAGGAGCTAGGAAACCATTACGAATGAGATAACTGTTTCAAGTTTAAGTGTTGAACTCTATTTACCTTTTCATTCTATGTTTTAGTAGTTAGTAATTACGTGGCTTCCCTCTGCAGAGTGCTGATTCATTATTCTTCACAAGAACGGAAGCCGATAAAGGAACTTCATTACCTTCCCAACCTTATGGACATGGATCGTGGTAGTCCAAGGCTTGCTTACAGTTTACCTTCTGCCTTTTCCTCGTTACAAGTACCAGGCAGGCGGATGAAGAAGCGAAGGCATCCAATACCTCGATTCCCTTCGTAGCTTACATATTTCAGGATGGAACAAGAGCAACTCTCTTCCTCGTCAAATTGAGCTCCTCACTGGTTTAAGAGAGTTAACATTATGGAAATGTTATGGTTTGGTGGTGTTATAAGTTTTAATTTTATAGATACTTAATTAGGATCGTTGAACTTCATGATAATCACACAATAAAATATGCAAGAATAGGTTTATACGGAATACCTGATAGTGCTAATCCGTGTTACGATACCGATCAGTTTTGTAGCAACGGTAATACCTTGTGGAGGTCATGGTTTCTCCTTCTTCACCTCTTACGTTATGAATACTAAATTCTCGAACCCAATACTGATGGCTATTGTGTTCCTTTTATAGGTAGAAGGAGGACCAAGTTCCTAGGGTTTAGTATTGGCATTAAATCTCGACCGTCCATCAAAGAAGAGATATTAGGAATATAATCCCATAAAGGAAACCGAATATTTAGTATAGCAATAATCTAGATTACCAAGATTATTACATGGGCCCAAGGGAATATTTCTAGTCATACAAAAATATTCTTACATTCTCCCACTGGTCCATGTGATAGTCGATGTAATGGTTAATCATAGAAAACATATGTGCGCATATTGCTAAACAAAATTTAATGGTTAAACATAATACCTTGATCAAGCAAAGTAGTCATGCGGGTCATAGCGGTTGCACATTGTCCTGTTATCAACATGTTCCCTTCCATGTACCACAACACAAATAACTTACTTAACTAGGCCTTAAATTGGGATGTCATAATGGTCCAAAGAATGTCTTTAAAAGAAAGACTATTTTCATTTTGACATTCATCCATTCACATAAGTGTATACTAAACATGGATACAGTAAATAATTCATAATGACATTAGTAAGAGCTCAATAAGTGTTCAAAAATAAGCACATAAATTAGCGAAAATAATCAATTACTCTCCTGAGACCTAAGATTTTAATCTATTCTTAAGAGGTCTTAAAAGGTAATTATTCATTTAGTGCATCTCCGAATGCAATTGTGCTTAAGCGATAAATGAACAACCATTGTTTCTGAATTTCCTAATTTACGCATATATACTCAAGGTTCATGTGTTTTGTTCCTTTTGTATCATATCGTGCTTTAATCTTTCGCTAAGCTAAGATGTAAATTTCGGCAATGTAGAGACAAACCTTAAGTCTCTAAGTATCGCAGTCATAAATATTCAAACTCAATTGTGGGACTAGTATTAACGGATTCTTCCTTTATAGAATCCATACATCCACAAAAATTGAAGTCGGAAAACCCAATCAACTCTTGTTGGGTTTGCTAACTAATTATAAGACATAAGTTAAAATAGTATCTCAAAATTCTTGATAGCAATTTGTTCTTCGATTCTTTAGGCAATTAGTTAACATATTAACAACTTGTTATAAGTTTCATATCAGAATTAAGACGTAATGAAGATTAAATTTATATCTTCTATCCAACATGAAATAAAATCATTAAATATGTTATATTATCTCAAAATCCCTTGAATATTCGATATATGCCTTATATGAGAGCTTTAGTAATCCATATGATATTACTATCACATGGTAAGCTTCATTGATAACCTTTATTTCAAAAAATATAGAGATATGCATAAAGTCAAGATCACTACTCGTAGGTAGTATGTCTTAACATACAAGACCAAGAGTATGAATTTCTCCATTTGATCTTGAGGTATATGCATAAATGTAATAATTTCATCCAAAACTTGAAACATTTATAGTTTTGTTGAATTTCATATACCATTATGGGAGGCTGCTTAAATTTCATACTTTGATTTCTAAATTTGTAGACTAAAATGTATCATTAATAAAGGCTATTTCACATTTAATTAATGCAACTCTTAGGTCATACCGAGTTACTAATAATACTATGATAATTCGGAATAAGTCTTTCTTTGATACGAGAGAAAAACTTATTTATAATCAATGCATCGTTTCAGAGTAAAATATTTGGCAATAAGTCTTGCTTTATACCGTTTAAAATTGCTATTACAGACATATTAGGTCAGAAAGACCCACTTTCATACAACTCGATTTGTGTCTTTCGAGCAATTAAACAATATCCGAGACTTGACTTTCAACCAATGATTTTTGCTCACATAGCATCAATCCATTAATCAAAATTATTACACATAATATTTGTTAACCGAAAACCGAGTCTTTGCCATTCCATATCAAAATGTAATAAATTCTTGTAAGAAAATCAATTGAAACAACATGAATAACTTTCTTTCAATCTCTGTTGAGACCTTCTTAATTTCGGTTCATGTTGTTATCAAAAAAATTCTTTATTGGCGTAGTTATATTATGGAGTATTGGATCGTAATTTGTGGTCTTTCATTATCTAACATTGAAAATGAGAAGATTCACAATATCCGTAGAAATCTTAAATAAAGGGATCATTATCACTATTTCTTGAACAAATATATCCACGTACTCCCACTGATTATGCCATCATTAACGAATTTATATTTTCGGTTTCAATAAGTCCCATAATACGGTTAGAACATTGATGAATACCATTTGGATTATTTAGGAAAACCAATGAACCGGTAATAGTTTTCAAATCCAATTTTCATTCTTGGGAATGTAAGCCCTCACCTCCAACTGAACAACCATAACTTAAATGTGATTTAAACTAGGTTTCCATCCTTTCTAGTCCAAAGTGTGTTTTTGAAAGCGCTTTCTTCGGAAATCTATTTAAATTACACGATTCTGAGAAAGAACAAACATCCACAAATGTATAGCCATTATGCATGGCTCATCATGTTCTAACCATTTTCATAAAAGTATGGTTTAGCCTTTTGTTATACATTATTATGCCAAGGATAAGTTGGCCTTGTGTATTGAGCAACAATTCCAAACTTTTGAAGATATTATGCAAAAGATTTAGGATATTATCCTGTTTTGTCATACCTTTCACAATATTCACCACCTTTGTCAGACTTTATGATTTTCACTTTATCTACAATTGCCTCTCAATTTCAATAATGAATGTTTGATAAAACATCCATGGATTAAAATTCATAATGCAATCGATAGATTCACATTAACGCGAAAAATTATCAGGTGATAAACAATTTTATCTTCCAAAAACTGGACCATTAAAAGTCTACAGAATAATCATAATATACAATTAATAAGAACAAAATCTGAAATTTATAATAGAGATAAATGACAATTAAGCTTACAATAGTTACATACCTTCAATAAGATTCTCCTGTGGGTAAAACCTTATCAAGGAACAATGTGAGACATGAAAAATATCTGTGGATATTTTACATTCTCATAATTCAACATTATGTCTCCAAATACTACAACTAGAATCACTGTGGGCAACTCACGTCCTAAAATGTATTAACAAACTCCAATAATTCTAAATATGTTCAACCTAATACCATGTGAATTGTAGTCACCTGCGGGTGGATATTATTTCACATGTATATGAAACATTTAGATAACCTTAATGCTTGTTTAACGTGTGAAGAAAAACTACTTGTGAGCAGCATTGTTCTAATCGTTAAATCAAACTAAGAGGACTTAAAATATACAACACTTACCAGATAACAGAATAGCATCACTGTGGTGATAACTAAACTATCCAACAAACATGTACAATTGCAAATATCACACTAACGTTTCTTGTGATATTGCACAGTCCCACTCAATGATATGGACATACTTGATCTGATCATAAATTTAGTCGTTTATAAACAATAATGAGTAACCCTAAAACATCAATCACGAACATTTATTCAAAAGCATGCCATACATGAATTGTGAAAAAATATCAACACCCTATAATCGAAAAATATCCAAACATAATGAACTTTTTCTTAAACCAAAATCGAGCATGAAGCAAGTCTATAAATATAATTCAATAATGAAATTTCATTGAAGAAAAATTCTTTGATGCATCGCTCATTTAAATATGATACAAACTTAAAGATCATGATAAATAACGGATATATGATGAATTAATATGAAAGGTGTTAAATAGTCAATGAATATCATTTTCAGAAATATGGAGAAATTTATCAAAAATAAAACCTCAATTTCATAGAGGATGCAATAAGTTTTGGACAACATAATAAAAATATTCATGAAAATATGAAAAATTCGTAATAGGTTACTCAACTCGATAATGAGTTAATTTATGTAAATTTTCTTTTATGCACTTTTAAGAAATAACGTAAAATCATGTGCCAATTATTTAATTACCATAATGTATGATCAGATATTGTACATTTCAATGTTATCTTAAGCATGTGAACTCAAATTACCTGTGGGTAATTGTTGTTCTAATACATTTAAGAAAAATAATATTATAAGCACTTGACATGATAACGATTATGGTGAAAAAAAATTATTTGACATCTTGTGGTGATAGCCAAACAACTCAAATAATGCCATAATAACTAATAAACCTTGCCTTTACGGCTTGGCGTATTTGTGCTTACAATAAAATTATTATTATTGCTAAGATAAAACACTCTAGTATCACTGTGGTGATAACTAAAGAATTATGACCTAAGAATCTTAAGCACAATAATTTTATACGTACAATCGAAATTATCATCAACATTGGGAGAAAGAAAAGTAAAGCATAATGACACAAGACACCCTCAAGATTCAAATCAGTTCATATCCATAATCTATGATCAACAATCATATCAGTCAATGTTTTCTTAAATAAATGAACTCCAATTTCCTGTGGGTAAATTTTGTTCTAATATATTTAAGAAAAAAACAATATTACAAGCATTTGACAAAATTGTGATCATGACCAAAAATGATTTGACATCACTGTGGTGATAGCCAATCAACTAAAATAATGTCATTATCACATGATGTCGATAACTGCAAAACCTACACTTTACGGTTTGCAAATTCATGCTCATAATGACATTATGATTATCTCGAGATATAACACTCTAGTATCACTGTGGTGATAACTAAAGAGTCCAATAATAATTTTAAGTATAATCCCATAAAATTTAAAGAAAACAATAATGTGAGAGAAAATATACCATAACGCACAAGCACACAAATCATATCATAATGCACACACAAATTTAATGGTGTCAAAAAATGGTTTTGATCATAAAATTTATAATGAAAACCGATTAAAAAATTCATTTTATTGTTTCGATAAGGCGGAAGCGTAAATTAATTTACAATAAAAATTGGTTTCATTAGTTTTAAAAATTAATATTGTCTCATTATCTTAATAGTAACTAACACGTATACATGCCAAAAGAAAATATTAATGTTTCCAATTTTTAATGTCTTAATAACCATTCACGTGATGAAAATATTCATGCTATAAAGATATAATTCCTAATAAATATTTCCTCGTTTATATCATATCTTCAATTTACCTCCCTTTCACATACAAGGCAAGTAGAATATATGGACTTTAGTGGAACAATTATGCATGTTTATGACTACATGATGTCGACATTATTCCATTTCATTTATCATCATTATTACGTTCATTATTACCTCATATGCTCATTATATGCCATTATTTAAAAATAATATTCTTACAATGATTTTATTCTATTATTTACATGCCAAAAATAAAATCATCAGGCCAAAAATAAACTCATTAAGCAAAAAAATGTTAATTTATTTACATAAAATAAAGGGTAGGACATTAGCATTAAATTAAAATATATTTTCCTCCAAAATTAAGTAGGTCATTAATGTTGAAACATATTTTCTTCCAAAATTAAGAGAGAGTAATATAAAAGTATAAAAGAAAATCATAAGTGATAATGGCCATAGGATCTTAAATTGTACATTATACCATAATTTTCAACTTGATTTGATTTTGATGAGATAATAAAAAAAAATCACACATGAACATGAAGTGTGAGCATGGGTCAAGATAGTTAGATGCGAAAAGTAATGCAATTCCATAAGAACGATTATGTTCACAGAAGGGAAAAAAAAAATCAAACCCAATTTTATTTTATTATTGCATATGATTAACGGACGATCATGAGTTCTAAACACAAGCTCTAGATGCCAACTATAAGTTTTAATTTTATAGATACTTAATTAGGATCGTTGAACTTTATGATAATCACACAATAAAATATGCAAGAATAGGTTTATACGGAATACCTGATAGTGCTAATCCGTGTTACGATACCGATCAGTTTTGTAGCAACGGTAATACCTTGTGGAGGTCATGGTTTCTCCTTCTTCACCTCTTACGTTATGAATACTAAATTCTCGAACCCAATACTGATGGCTATTGTGTTCCTTTTATAGGTAGAAGGAGGACCAAGTTCCTAGGGTTTAGTATTGGCATTAAATCTCGACCGTCCATCAAAGAAGAGATATTAGGAATATAATCCCATAAAGGAAACCGAATATTTAGTATAGCAATAATCTAGATTACCAAGATTATTACATGGGCCCAAGGGAATATTTCTAGTCATACAAAAATATTCTTACAGGTGTTGCCCGACTGGCTAAAAAACATTTCATCACTTGAAAAACTAAATGTATACGATTGCCCTCAACTGGAGAAAACATATGCAGACCGAGAAGGGGAAGATTTTCAAAAGATATCTCATATCAAATACATGTAAGTATAATTTTTTTATTTTTTTCTCATGTTTCTTTACTAGTAAAGTTGCCGATACATAACAACTAGCAGACACTTTCATGTCAATAGAACGGTACTTACAATTTCTTCCGATGTGTTTTTGTTTCAGTCATGGTTTGGGTGGAAGATTTGATCTGGAGGCACCGACAGACTCTAGCTCAGGTTAGTCCTCTAGCGGTCTAACCCTGGCCTAGACATAAGTGGCTCGGGCAACATTTTTATGTAAGGCTTACTGGGGCCATCTTTGGTCATCTTCACTTGCAATACAAAGAAACCATTGGCAGTGATCAGCGTGTGTATAAATTCTGCAGTCCGTATCATCTCAGGTGACTTTTGAAATTTATAAGTAGTATTTTCTCAATAAATCACTAGCTTCACCTTGTTTTTGATGAAATTATACAAGATTTAATTACTGACAGATATCAACCTAACCTGGAATATTTCTAAATTATTTCCAGGTTTTTACTGGACCTGCCACACTTGGTTGAATTTTTTTGCTGGGCTGTTGAAGATTGGTTAGCACCACCAGAACTGTTTGAATTCTTCTTGTACTTGATAGTTGCAAACTAGATTTGATTAATCCATACTCAGTTGTCAGTATGAAAGCTTAACGTTCTTCCGAGTACAAACCTTAAAAGAAGAAAACAAAGTTGGGATTTCTTGATGATTTTATACATAAGCATCATCTTTATTAATATCAAAAGTACTGAATTGATGACAACAATGTCCTAACTGCATATATAAATTAAGATTTTGAAGGTTATGATTTGTAAATCTATTTAGTTGTTGAAGATACCACAACAGCAAAAAGCTTTATGATAGTGAAACCGAAATGCAAATAGTTGGTTGAGGTTGGAACCATCGAATCTGCATTCAGCCACACCTAAAGCTCGTTTAAATTTGTTTTTACCTCCTAGTACTGTTAAACATTTCCCAGTACTAAGAGAGACCCAGAATCGAACTTCACGGTGGTTTAGATGTGATGGTGGATTAATAGATTTCCAATCAGCTTGGGCTAGGCTTGAGAGGGACTGCAATGAGCGAATTGCTACTTTTCCCTTCTTGTCCACACTTAGATAGGTCTGACCTTCTGAACATTTATCCATGTAGTTGCTAAACCTGGAACATATCATGAAGAAGTTGAATTACTATCGCAATTCATTCCATGAAGAGTGCAATTTCTCAAATAAGAATAAACGACAACACAGTATTTGCATAGCGAGTGGTGAAAACTCCAAGTGCAGAACAAAAAAGTTTGGATCCCAAGTCATACTCAGTTCAGACGCAAAATCATACGAGTTATGCCTCGTGGAGAAATCCCTGGTTAGTAAAATTACCTGTGGTATCCTGATTGCGATCCGGATGTTGATTTCCATCCATAATAGGAATTGGAAGTCCTATAAACACCACCAATGACATTAGGAACTGAATAAACACCTCTATCTCCAATACCAACATGATCAGATTGTAAAGCACTAGCAATCAGTCTATCATCAAAGGTTGTCATATGTGGGTAAGATTCACTAGGTGGGCATTGATTTGCTTCACATTTAGAACACTGACTACATAGTTTGTCACTTCTCAGCTTCGACGCCTGAGCAACACAAACCTGAATCACAATCGAAATCACAACCAAGCGGAGAAAAAAATGCATCACTCGAATTCTAACCATGGTATCTCCTCTGGTGAAAATGTCAAAATTAACGAAAGTTTACTGAGTTTATAGATTTTAGTGTCTTTGATACTGTCGACATTTTTTTTTAGTTTTGTCCCCATTCACCACATAAAACTTCTAGTGGACATTGAATAGAAAACAAGAAAAACAAGTAGTAGGTTTATGGGATAATTTCCATTTCTGTCACTCTGAACTGCTAGTTTAAGCTTTGTTTTCTACAAACTTTTTGTTGCATTAGTGACAAAATGGGATTCTAATCTTTTATAATTATATAATTAGCTGTTTTAATATGGTTGAAAGGCTGTACATGTTGTTTTCCATGTGAGCTATATTCTAGAGTGAGGTGACAAGCTATGAAGATACCTACACGTCTAAACTTATTTGGAATGGATACGTTTTGGAGTTTATTGATGGTCCTACACTCTTTTGGTTGTGTCTACGAAGCCTGCAAAGATTTTGGAATTCAACAACATAAAGTTCAAAAAATGGCTGTTATAATAACGATAACGGTCAGCTCATCTGGAAAATCACTGTGACAGTCAGTACAGTATAGAATGACCCAAAAACAATCGTATAACAGGGTAAAAAAGCTCATAAGTTTGATTAATTAGACATCTAGTTTTTCCTCTTCCAGAAAAACAGTAACGGCCTCCAACAGGTACACTGTCTAAACAGTGATTCTGAAGAATTGAACAAACAACAGTAAAAATTAAATTTCTATTGATCAGACTGTTTTTACTGTGTAGGTTCACTATGAGGGAGAGACAGAAGGAACTCAGAAACAACCCAAGTCGAATTCAATCAGTCTCTATCTAAGTAACATGTCATTTACTGCTTGAGGTACCAAGTAGATGCAAACTCTCATTCATAGCAATCAAGAACGTTTTGGATAAAAGGTTTATTCTTATGGAATATGCTGTACTATATGTTGCGTAGGGATTCCTTAAAAGCAAACATATTCCTATTCATATTCTGTAACTCAAAACAGAAATACAACTCTTACAAGATGAAAACTAAGAAAAATTTCTGTCAAATTTCATTTTGCATCTATGATTATGTTTTGTTGATTGTCATCTAATCATTTTTCTTCTTTCATTGAGTTGTTACGGTTAGATGATCATCAACAAACACATTCATAGTTATATGCATTCTTTCTTCAATTTTTGAGAAATAAATTTTGGGTGGGAACCAAGATGCATTTCAGGAAATTCTACCTGACAGATGGAGAAAGATGTGAAAGAAAAGAAAATAACATACTCATAATTGAATGGTGTTCTAAGGATTCAAACCTGTATGAAGAGCGATTCTGAACTCTGAAATCGTACCCGAATACAGCCATACAGGATCTGGTTCTGTCTATTGTGTCAACTCAAACTACAAAAAAGTTCACAATTCACATGATCATAGGAAACGCAAGGAACAGACAGAGTAAACTGTAAGAGTAATTGAACCCATGTGAATTACATATAAATTTTATCAGTACTAGTTTGAACATCAAACTAGACTAGCTGAATATTACAACATGCACGAATAGATGATAATTTAACAAATGTAATTCACAATTATCTATTCTAGACCTCAGTGTTTGAAAATGATGTAATTTAAACTAATGATACAGAAATGAACAGAACATAAATAGAAAAAGAAGTAATGAACCTATCTTTGAAACAAACGGTTTTTGTAACATTGAGTCCAATCTGAATCTCCCGAAGCGATTAATCCTCCTCCGTCCGTGCTCATTGATTCTGCACAAGATCTGAGTTTCTGAGGAGAGTTTAACTTGCTTTTCCCAATAATTTCAGGTTCTTCAGAGACAAATACAGGTGATTTGGTAATGTTAACTAACTCGCCATCGATAGATTCAAGACTCATATCAACTTCACAATCGAAATCTGCAGAACTTAACTGCTTACCCCCACAAAGACCAATTTGCTCCTCTTCATCTGATAACCATCTACAAGAATCCAACTCATCCATATCGAATATCCGACTAACTAGTCCTTCCCTCCAAGATACTCTCATTTGGGAATCAACTGAATCTCTGAAACTAGAACTTGAGACACCTAATATTGGATCCATCATAGTATCATGAAGCTTAAAATTCAACCCAGGGAGTGGTAAAACATCTGCTGGATCCCAACTCGTTCTCCTACCCCTAGGAGACAAACTTTTTGTTCGGAAAACATCCGCCAATGGATCAAATTCAAACTGAGACTCACGATGATCCACAACATTATTCATCCAAGAAAACCCCCTCCGTTTCTCCGAACTTGAATCTGATTGTGGAGTACAAACTGCATTGTGACTATCCAAAGAGTCTACAGATAATGGAGAACTCTCTTCTACCCTTTTACAAGGTGTTACAGTATTAGTATCAGCAAACGAAGACGGCGAGAAACAAGAAACCAAATGATGCTCAACATCAGGCCTAACTTGAAAAATCGACGGAGAAACATCACTAAATCCTTCAAACTTAGACAATTCAATTGGTGAAATCGACGAATCCATCTTGACAACAGAACTAGTTTTACTACTACCGTTACTTTTCAAACAAACATCTGAGGACGGCGAAGAAAGTGATTGAAATGGCGTTGGACCCATTCTCCTCCTAAATTCAGCTGAGCCATTCGGTGAACAATTGTCCATTTTATCTTCTTCCTCTTTGCAAGGTGACAACAACCACCGCATTGAAGCTCCACTAGGCGTCGGAACCAAAGACACTCGACGACCCTTGCCCAAACTTGACACATTTTCATCACTAGACAACTGAAAACTCTCAAACCCCAGTTCTTCACCTACTGTAAGTATCCCTCTAGGTCTACATTTCCTCTTATCAGGTACACCTGACAGAACATGACCAGCAGCATAACAAGACCCTGTAGTGGAACCACCAACCATGGAAGAAGCTCCATACTGAAGCTCCGGGGAAACCGAAGCTTGAATTGGTGGTGTTATAGTTTCAGGAGTTTTTTCTAATGTTTTACATACTGATTTCTCTTCAATTTCCATATCTAAAACAGACCCAGACTGTAATTTATTCAAAGGAGTAACATTTATGGTTTCATCCAACCCGAGTTTACTGAAATTAAATAAATTTTGTTCAAAAATCTCACCTTTATGAACCCCCATTGCCTCAGACTCCAATTTCTTCTTCTTCTTCAAGACCGATTGCGATTTCAAGCTCGAACTTTTCACATTTTTGCACCCCAATTTCTGATTCAAATTCCCCCTAACCCCTTTATTAATCACCGATTTCTCTTGATTTTGAGGGTGGATCTTCAATCTGGGATTTGAAATTGGTACTGATTTAGGGTTTTTTAATTGGGGTTTGGAAGGATTCGATAAGAAAAAACCTAAACAACCTCTTGACGAAGCTTCAATTGAAACAGTACTAGCAGAAGAAGAAGATGAAGAATTAATGTCTGTTAATGGGTTTCTGAGATTGGGTTGTTTCTTATTCTTCTTTGATGAAGATGAAGATTCAATTTTCACGGGTGGATTTTTTATCCCAAAATTACTGCTTTTTTCTCCCCCTCTCTTCATTTCTGTGAAATTGAGAAATTGAGAAAGGAGTGAGTGTTGATAATTGATTGATTGATTAGATCTTTTTCTTCTTCTTGAACTTCATTAACTGTGTGTGTCTGAAAGTAGCAGTGAGATCTAGAGGAAGAAGAAGAAAGGAGATGATTTTGAATTATGGAAAAGAGGGACTTTCTTGGGGTTTGGTCTTATTTACAGAGCATGCCACTGTACAATTATTATGGCAGCCGGTGGTGGTTGGAAACAATTAGGACATCCCCAACCCCAAGGATCAGCTATCCTTTTGGAACTGCTATTCTGACCGCGTGTGATATCCGACCTCCTTCACCAAGGTAAGGAAACAATAAAATATTTCAGTAGCTGTGTTTGATAACAAACAAAGGAAACAATTCCATGAAAAGTGTTTCCACGGAATCAGTTTCCTGGGGAGGCAAGGGAAGACTTTACATAAAATTCCACGGAATTGAGTTTAAAATATACATTAGGCCACGTTTTTATTGCAATTCCATGGAAACAGATTTTTGACCAAACGACGGAAAACACGTCATTTCCATGGAAAGATGGCTAATTCCATGGAATTAACTCCTATCAAACACAGTCTTGTTTTGCATTTCAACCATTTTAAACCAAATGGGAAGTTGTATGTCATATTTGAAATCAGATGTCCAGTCTTCTATTGAAACTCATGTCTCTTGGTGGCTTCAAGCCACTGGCTTGCTTATAAGTGTAGTTTGGTATTGTTGTGAATTTTAGAAAGGTGCTTTTTTGTTATGACTCATGTCTCTTGGTGGCTTCAAGCCACTGGCTTGCTTATAAGTGTAGTTTGGTATTGTTGTGAATTTTAGAAAGGTGCTTTTTTGTTATGTTGTGTTGTGCGTTGACGTGGTGTGCAGCGAAAATAAGGCGGCATAATGTTTGTTATACTATAATTTAAAAAGCGTCGTGAAATCAACAAACTGTAAATTTTGTTTAATAAATTTGTATTTTAAAGTGTTGATAATATAGTTAATGACGAAAATAGAGATATTTTAAAAATTAGTTTTAAATATTATAATTATAATAATTATACTTTTAATTCTAATATATTTAATAAAATATTCAATTGTTAAATTCTTATCTAAAACTTAGAAAAGATTAGTCTTACAAGAAACTGGCCGGGAGTGTAGCAACAAGCTGAGCTCCCTTCTGAATAGCCATAAAAAAATATTTATTAATAAAAAAATAATTTTATTATTATTAAAAAAAATATTTATTTATTTTATTTTAAAATAATTAATAAAAAATAAAAATAACTAATGAAAAATACTTCATAATGAAAATGTGTACCTTAGTCGTACAATATTTTAGGTGCAGGCTAGCCACAAGCTGGGCACCAACACCCTTTTGAATAGCAACCCCTAGTGTATGAAAAGAAATTTACATACTCCACTACTAACATCATTCCTAACAAGGTAATTCTTCAACCTCTTAAAAAAACACAACATATCATCCCCGAGCTCTCCCAACGTGGAAAATGCTTGAACACCCAAACCATAACCATGCGAAACATATATATTGATCTAAATATTTGGTACGTTTGCGCAAAACAGCCTTCGCAATAGCCTGACCGGAATGAAAACACGAAAACCTTCACCTGTAAAGGGGGAAACGCCTGTAACATCCATACAAACATCTTGGCCATTCTCCCAACTATGAACAAGGATGTCAATAGGGCGCAAATCCTTGTTGTCGTCCGACCGAAAACCAAGAGCAACTTCTTTATGAGCAGGCACACCAGCTTTGTAACATATATCAGTAAAATAACGACACGTACATGGTCATTCCGAAACTTGATCCCAACATCCTTGGCACAATGAAGAGCGTCATCACCAAAAGTATCCATAGGTCTATTGCAGCTTGAGCATAAGCCACCTTCGACGAACAAGGGGATACCAAGGCGGTAACAAACTACAACTCTAAACTTTCTTGGTCCAAGGTATTGATTCACACCACTAATAGGTACGGCCAAAAGATAGTCTTGATCATGCTTAACCCGATTGCATTGCCACATAATGGAATCTCTAGACATAGAAAAGTTATGAAGAGCCGACAGATAAGAAGAAACTTTGTCAGATGGGAATAAGCTACCAAGAATCAACTTTTGTACCGAAACCGTCTGACTCTGGTAGGCAAGGTAGCAATAGTTGCGTGTGTCTGCCATAGTATAAATGCCAATGCCAACACCTTTGATGGGTAAAGTAGCTAAACGCTGCTGCAAAGGCCCAAAACCTGCCCCATCACCTGTGACCTAAAGTCTCAAATACTGAAATAAATGATCATCAAAAAGTTCAGTGGCTTGTTGTAGAGCTGCAGGGTTGTTGGTACGCATAGAAAAGTACAATCTGGACACACCGATACAGTTGCGAGGCAGTAACATCTCACTCTAGGGGGTCCTTGAGTTTCTTGATGGCGGACATATGCTGAATAGTCTTGCGAACTCTACTCAAAGCCATGTCACTGATAAAATTCAAATCCACACTCATTAGCCTTCCAAAATGTTTAACACCATTGGTTGTCCTGCCAATATCTCGAGGGAAAACATCTTCTTCAAAACTTCTAGGATCAGCAGTAGGACAAAAACCCTCTGTTTTCTTTATATATTATAAGATAAGATGTAAACCTCTACCAGGCCCCTCAGACTCTATAATGCTAAGCGCTTTGGACACCTAAAGAGTGTCACCAATAATAGTCCCATCATCGAGGTACCACGCATGCAAATCAAGTTTGCAACGAGAAGCAATAGTTTTCACAACTAGATGAAGTGTCAAAGCAAATAACAAAGGACCAAGTGGGTCCCCTTGTTGTACACCAAGTGCCGAGGACAAGATATATTGGTCATAATAAAGTCTAGCAGGCTTACTATAACAAAATTACACCCAACGTGAAATACATATACAATGGAGCCGAACTTCCTTAATGAGATGAGACCGACACACCAAATTGAAAGTGTTCGAAAAGTCAACAAGCAACATTGACATCTTCGTAGACTGACCTTTCAACTCCTGCAAGTTATTTACAGCATGTAAAATACTCTCACCTACAACAGGCGCACCGACACCAAATTGGTAGTCACCTAAGTAAGAAGTCATGGTCTTGCTGTCAGAAAAGGAAGCTATCTTGGAGACCAATCTGCGCAAAATGGTACCCACCGCAATAGGCCTAAGACCTCCACCCGACTTCAATAAAGGAGTTAGGGGTGCACTAGCTATGAACTCACCTAAGACCTCGGGGCATTTACCAGCCAGCCATAAGTTGACGACCCCCGTGATTGAAGAAAGTAACTCGTCCGCTACAACAGAAGCCGAACCACTCAATGCATCCACTAAATGTTTCGCTAACAAACCGTCTCGGCCGCAAGAAGTTCCTTTAGGGAATCTCCTAATATCTCCAAGAACATCCTTAAAATCAACTGTAATTGCATCAACAACAACAGATTTTGACGGAATTGAAGGGGGGTGGGGTTGTTGGAAGTTTCGTCTGCAACTCTGGGAAGGTGGATTCGTTGCGAGGAGCAACTCCCTTGGAACAAAGAACTTAAATGGCAGCTGAAAAATACCCGCAGATCATTTTCTTCCTTGCAGTAGTCAAGTTGGTAGCGATTTGCTTCTTCCCTACTGATGGTTTGCTTGGCAAGTGTACAGGATGTTAAAGCAATCTACGAACCAAGACAGTACATCCATTAACCTCCTTCCATTCCAGAAGCGTGTTAATTAATGGCGATGACCTGTAGCCTCCTCCTCGTGCCAGACTTTTCCTCTGTCGTATTCTTGGGTCTGTAAACGCGCAAGGTACAGATACGGAGTAGTAGAAGCCCTTACAAGCTGAAATATAAGCTAGACTGGAAAGGACCTTATCAAGGAATGCTTTGAGAGTACGGGAGAAAGCTAATCTGCATTTTGTGGGATGCAGGCAATAGTGGAGACCTGCCTCTGCAGACCAAGTTGAGAAGCTCTGGAGAAAGTGGTGCAACGATCTCACATGTGGTGTTCTCAACAGATGCACTCTCGGTCTGAGCAGGAGAACTTTCAATAGTCTCAATAACAGCAGCAGGTTTAGGCAAACCATGGATAAGGGACTCAGCAACTTTTCCATTAGCAGGCCCGGCAATAATATCACCATGAATTCTACCTTCCTTACCTTTACAGGGTTGTTGATACATGAAAAAATATCCCTTAACAGGCTTGGGGTGCCCCTAAGAATAAGGGATATTTTGAGGTAAATAATAGGGACTTGGGGACTAAGCCCAAGCCCAAGTAGACAATATCCATAATGGAAAGGACGAAGAAGGAATTAATCAAGAAGTAGGAGGTCATGATTAAGGAAATGACATTAAGAGTAAATAAAAGAGGTTAGGACATGTGTCATGATGTAGCAGAAAGAGGGGCTTTTAGGAAAGCCTATAAAAGAAAGGACAAGGTACAATGGAAAACCAACTCTCTCTCTTACCATTCTTGGAATTGTGAGGTCATTTGGTGTAGCTAGGACGGGTAGAATCTAAACACAAATTCACCCTTCAACATTTGGCAACCACACCCGGAGGCTCGTTCCTAGCCCATCATGACACACCTAGAAGGCGCTAATTCAGGCACGATAGGAAATCAATCGGCTGATCAACCTCTTAATCTGGATGAGGTGACAATAGAATATGATGATAGCGAGGAAGAAACACCAATCCTAGGCGTTATCAAGTAATCGGTAAGCCACGGACCCCAAGATAGAGAGGTAGCAACACCACACGAAAAGAACAAACAAAAAGCTCGACTAGCGAAACCCGTATCATCCACCTTACAAAACATGCAGGAAGAATTGAATGAGCGCTCACGATGGAGACAGTAATAGCAGGATAAAGTACAGGCAGTAATAGAAGACTGGATAGCACAGGCAGTAATAGCAGGACAAAGTACTCCCGAAGGGGTAACAAAAGGTGAAGAACACAAAGGCGACAAGACAACAGTGACGTCGCAAAAATAAATCGTCGAATACCTAGAGCAGAACTACCATGTTGTAAAACAAGACAACCATTGCCGTGTGAATAGCCCATATCCCGCGCACATCAGAGAATACTCGTATCCCAAAGACTACATCTCTCCAAAGTTCAAAGTATACGAGGGTCAAGGAAATGCGCGAGAACATCTCAGCCGATTTTTATCAGCAAATGAACGACAGAGCTACAGATGGAAAACTGTGTTTAAAAGAATTCCCTAAGTTACTTACAGGCACATCGTTCACTTGGTATGACAACCTAAAGGAAGAAAGCGTGGATTCCTGGCAGACCTTGTCCACACTCTTCCTTGGGAAGTTTTACTCGGCCAAAAAGGAAGATAACGACGATAGAGGCGAGCAAGAGCGGGCGTGAACGGGCGAAGAAGTAGGAAAATACATCTTGCGGTTCCGCGCTTGATCTCGGACTGTCATGAGACATCAACGAGGAAGCGCTTGTCGAAATCGAGTAAGCGGAATGGTCCCGGCTTTCGAAGGGGTTTAATTAATTTCGTGTTCCGGACCTTTATTGAACTAGAAGAACGATGAGAGAATCTCCAACCGCATAGAAGATATACCTATAGACTACGCAGCGCACCACAACTAGTGATGTGTCGTGAACCCCACGTAACGTGAGGCCCAATATTAACGAGGGTAGAGACCAATCCCACGCTGATGGAAGAAACCAAGGGAGGAACATAAGAAATAAGCGCGATTACAAAACACCACCCCCTCTCCCCTGCAGTAAAGAACGCGCGATCAAACTTCTAAATCAACAAAATGGATAAAAACTCGGCCAGATACTGCCACTACCACTAAAGAATGGGACACCCAATGGAAGAGTGCTTTGCCATTCGAAGCATATTCGAATGCAAGCGGGCAGCTGGGGAACTCGAGACGAACGGACAGACGATTGAGCATGATCCATTCCCTCAACATTAACCCGAAAGAGAGAGAAAGGGAGAACGCGGAGTATAAGACCACTATGTTTTTGGTTAGAACAGTTTTTCTGTATTCCTCCATCACGTAGGAAGGGGGTTTCCACCCTAGGCGATTGGAAGGAGGAGCTTCCTGGGGAAGTGATTTCCGCCACCCATCTCAATAAAGGGGAAACCGTAATGATGAATAACAAAAATACAAGGCAAAGGAGATAGCAAATACCTAGGGCGCTAAAGGACAAGCAGACGACCTCACATTTAGCCGCGGGGGCTTACGATCAGAAAATGACCCCTTCTTTGGCTTCACAGGCTCATGACCCTCGGGCGGGGCCCAAGAGGTCACCACCGGATCTGAGCGACCTTTGTTAGCCGGAACGAGGCGATGCTCAACGGCTACATCATCATCAAGTTTGATTCGACCAGACGCGTGAAGTTCCCGAAGATCTTGGATAGTCAAATGACGAGAAGGAGATGATTCGCGCAAAAGAAAGTTTAAAGCTCGACGCCTTAAGAAATCATGATACTCGTGAGCCTTTTCAGTAACCGCTAAAGGCCGCGCGGAGATATGATGCTTGAACGAAAAATCGATCCCCCGATCAGACAAACGAGTCGGCCCCTTAAAGACGTAACGATTGAAGCTAGCGACGACGTCCTCGATATTATAATTCTCCGACGGGGGGGAACCTATGAGGAACCCCTTGAACGAACCCAACTTGCCGAGCTTCACGATCAGGATTATATGAC
Source organism: Papaver armeniacum (assembly GCA_023531295.1). Lineage (NCBI taxonomy): Eukaryota > Viridiplantae > Streptophyta > Magnoliopsida > Ranunculales > Papaveraceae > Papaver > Papaver armeniacum. The sequence goes on from JAJJWW010007526.1 coordinate 505,549, forward strand.
ATGGCGATGAACTTACCAGCATAGAAACCAGTAGGAAGATAGTCGGGTAACACAGCCATCACTGAATCAAAATCTGCCTCTGACAAGAGCTTCGTAGAATCCAACTCCGCGTCAAAAGGGGCAATAAAATCATAGTGCGCCGAACCCTATCGACTGTCTTGGTAAGGAAATGGTTCAAAATACTTAACCAAGTCCAAGTGCTTACCAAGATCTCCCTTGGTTATTTTCCCTTACAAGTTCCAAAGAGCCATCCGCGGGTATCCATAAACAACAGGAAGCTTCTTAACTGAACCATCATTCTGCTTAAAATCTTCCTCGCGATTAATGGTGAGTTCATTAGGATCAGGCGCGCATGGAGGAACATGCTCCCAATACCAAGCCTGCATGAAAGAAGCTGAGATATATGTCTTGATCTTGTGAGATGAACCCACCGTCTAGAGATCCATACAGAATAAATCAAGATGGCGGTACAAACTACCTAAGAACATCGGCGCAAGAGGGAAAGAGACACCGCGAGACAACAACACCAGCATTAGCACAAGCTCACCTTTAATGGTATCTTTGGGACTGTAATCAAACACATCATGACAAAGCCAAAACAAGATAAAATCTCTTAACTCTGCGCGGGGATTCTTTTCCTTGCGTCTTGGGGGTGGAGCACTTTCCTATCAACTATTGGAGGAGCCCAATATGTTAACTAAAGAGGAAAAGAGGCACGGAGATTAACCTTAAAAACCCACTCGGAATCAGCTTCTTTTGGATTTGACGAGCCATGAATTGCCTCATAGGTGCAGATAGAGCTAGATAGCAGTCGATCGCCCGATGAGCACTTAGGATAAGCTTTCTTCTCTTCTACCCACTTGGCTTTCCCCTTCCTGGCGGACGAAGACGCCTCCTTTTTATCAGTGGCCTCTTTTCCTTTGTCTCGCTCCGAAGGCGCTTGGGTTTTCCGCACTAGTTCACTGCGGGAATCATCTTTTCACTTCAACAAATAAGCGCAAAGATCCTTATCCTCATCATCTAGTGCTCCGTAAACAACCGCCTCGTCATACGAATGACTACCATGAATCGGCAACCCCGTAAGAGAGACTACATCTTTTAAGACGATGGTGGCTTCCCCCCACGCTGTGAAAAGGGTGTGAACGGGAGGAGCCCAGCGATAGAAAAGCCGTGTTATATCGCGGATGCACCTATTTACCTCTCGCTTAAGGGAAGCGTTTATGGCTTCATCAATACTTGCCTTTCGAAGAGCAACAACATGACTGGGGTTGGAACGTATACGAGCCGCCCGGTGCGGCCACACCGGTGAGTCTTTGATTCAGATTGAATATCGATAAAGGGTAGGTCGTAGTCGCCACGATGAAAGGCCATCCGCGGTACAGTCTTGAACTCGAAAGCATCCATGGTCTCCGACTCGGGCCACATAAGCAATCCAGGAGTAGAAGGATAAGGCAGCACGGGAGGATTTCGAAGGCGAGGAACCAAGATATATTCTAGAGGGAATACGCGCTTACCTCCGCGGAGTTCCCTTAACCTCAGCGCGCGCTTTATAGCAGGCCCACCCGTGAACTCGGCGATTGTATATGACCTACCATCTTCTGGGGCGGGTAAGATGATCTCATCCTGATCGGAGTACTCAGCCTCTTCAGAGCCCTCATTATTAGGCTGTTCGGACTCACTACTTTCTTCTGACGAAGAACAGTTGGAGGAGCTGCTAGACATGGCGAGTGTATGGGTGCGTCTAGAAGAAGGGAAGAAGCAGAAGTATTAAGGGGAAAATGAATTGACAACTCTATATATAAGGAACTCTAAGAATTGAACGGGCGAGTTATGTACGGGAATGGTAACCGTCTTTAAATCGAAAAGAAAAGAGATTTTGCACGATGGGGAGTTAAAACGTCGCCCACGATCATAGACTCAACAAAACGAAAAGACCCACCGTGTAAACAGGTCATGAAGGGAGGCGCCCAAAAGAGATTCTTTAACTATTGGATCATTTGATAATTGGTCTAATAGTCAGGGGACTAATATTGATACATGAAAAAATATCCCTTAACAGAGTAAGGTATATTTTGAGGTAAATAATAGGGACTTGGGGACTAAGCCCGAGCCCAAGTAGACAATATCCATAATGGAAAGGACGAAGAAGGAATTAATCAAGAAGTAGGAGGTCATGATTAAGGAAATGGAATTAAGAGTAAATAAGAGGGGTTAGGACATGTGTCATGATGTAGCAAAAAGAGGGGCTTTTAGGAAAGCCTATAAAAGAAAGGACAAGGTAAAATGGAAAGCCAACTCTCTCTCTCTCTTACCATTCTTGGAATTGTGAGGTCATTTGGTGTAGCTAGGACGGGTAGAACCTAAACACAAATTCACCCTTCAACAAGGGTAACCTCAGAGCATGCAAATGCATGCACTTGCCGCAGAGGCACATTCGAAGATGCCGAAGAACTTCCTCCCAATCCTGGTACACCCCTGAATATGTAGAGCTTAAAACTCTGCATTCAACCTTTATGTCCTCAGAGCAGAGGTGCCTGTTGTGTAAATGTCGAATAAAGGAACCCTTGAAATACCCCCTGCCACAAACCCCGTCACCACAGCCATGAAAACCCTTAAAGGGGCAATGACAGTAAACTGCGTTAGCAACATCCATTGTACCGAAGGAGGAAGAAGACGATGGACAAACATGAGACGCAACATTAGGAGAACACTGCTGCAATCGAGAAGAAGACCTGGTTTTCCTAGACATACCGAAATTTATAAAACCAAAAAAAAAAAAAAAAACCAAAACCAAAACCAAAACCAAAACCAAAACCAAAACCCAAACCCTAAAAGATGACTGGTAAAGCTAAACGATAAACAGGAAATAAGGTGTCGGCTGAAAGGAAAAGAAAAAGGGGTTTTCATGAAATCACGAATAACTTCCATTCTAGTGAAGAACTCTGGTTTTATTTTTTATAAATAATATTTTTTTTTGTTTTTTTGCCTGCCGCAAGGGCTTTTATTAGCAATAGAAAATGTATCACACAGAGCTAGTTGAAAGGGTTGGGAGGCTAGCAACAAATTGCGCCCAACACCTTTTTGTAACAAATATTATTAGCAATATAATATTTTTATTTTTATTTTTATCACTTAATAAAGAATTTTATGATTATGATTTTCTTCTAAAAATTATTCTCATTGTATTATTATCTGCAGTGATTCCCTATTAGTGTCTAATTTATGATGAAGAGTAATCTTTATTGTCAAAAAAAAAAAAAAAAAAAAAGACAGAGAAAATTTCTTTAGGTTCATTGTTTTGTTTCGTTTTGTTTTCATTTTGTATTTATTTTATTTTTCTTGTCTCATATTAAAAAAAAAAAATAATGTAAGAAGTTTCCAGTTTCCATGCCGGCGACTATTCCGGTGATTGGAAAATCATTCCAATCTCGGATTCATCATGAGTTCGTCCAGTTTTAACTGTGTTTTTGTTTTCCAATCGATTTCTTTCCCACATTTTTCCAGTTTTGATTTGTTTTCAATTGTTTTCGTTGTTGTTTTTGGTTTTCCTTTAGGGTTCTCTGCGGGTTTTGTTCTAGGGTTTTCTTTCAATTTTCCCTTTCTCAGTTCCCATGCCTAGGTTTACTCGGTCTTCTTTGCAGGAGACACTGCTAACACCTTCCTCCCAGTTATCTTCTTCGTCAACAGGAGCGGTTGCTTCCGACAACGTCTGTCATTTCCCATTCAAGAGCATCAATGGTTGCGGCGACGGAGTTCATGGCAGAGGCTATGCCAAAGGGTCGTTCTTGAAGCATCTATATGACAAACACCTTGTATCGGAAGTTGGCAAGGATACGCTTCGAAACCTGCTTGCGAAGGATGTAACTGTATACCGAGGAATGGAGAAAGTTCTCAGCAGCTTGCGTATGTGGTTGTGCAGCAAGTGTTTCTACTTGCATGCTTGGTCAAAATCCTGTAAAGGACGTGATGGAGCCTGGCATGACTTCATCCCCGAGCCTCTCAATGGGGAGGGAACTGATTTCTTGATTCATGGTTTGATAAAGCCGGACGAGGTGCATACTGAAGCTTTCGAAGATGTCGTTTCTGAGGGAGATACATCTCCAAGGAGTGATGGCAGTGATGATGTAGATACTCTTTCTACTGAATTGCTCAACACCGTACTTCAATGTAACTTTCCCACAGTTATCTGCATTCCCCACAAATGCAGGCTTGCATTTTAAAGGGCTCTCAAAGCTTGTCTCGACCGTGTTCTAGCTGCTCCCTCCAATGTATCAGGTTGGATTCGACTCCTGCTTCACCCTATCTGTACTCTGTCGATGTACCAACCTAAAAGTTCTGCAGAGCGGAAGTCCAGCTGTCGTAAGAGATTGCAGGTGGCAGTAATTCTCCAGGCTCTCAACAATTGGAAGGAGCCTAATGGCGGTTCCATTTTAGTGAAGAAATTGCTCCAACGGCCGCTTCGTTGGGGCTCTACGAAGGACGATGAGAAGAAGACAGATGACAAGCAGCAAGCAGCAACCATCAGTGCTTGCCAGAAGAAGATTAACCCTGGTCACTTCGCTGCTGCGATTCGGGTTTTATCATCGTCTGGGGTGGCCTCTTTTGGAGAGCAGACTTATGTCGACTTCTTTGGAAAAACATCCGGCTGCCTCACCTCCCGAGGTTCCCACGGACGATATCACCGTTGACCCCATTTGTGTGGGTTCAAAGGTTGTTTTGGGAGCAATTAAAAGCTTTCCTAAGGGTACGTCATGTGGTCGCGATGGTCTACGTGCGCAACACTTAGTTGATGTTCTTAGCGGGAGCAAATGCGATGTGCGGATGATTCGGTTTTGTCTATTTCTGGGGTTGTCAACCTTTGGTTGGCTGGAAAGTGTCCTAGTGAACTAGGCGAGTATATTGCTAGTGCACCTTTGACGCCATTACTAAAGCCGGGGGGAGGTCTTAGGCCCATTGCGGTAGGTACAGTTTGGCGTAGGCTGGTTTCCAACGTGGATGCTTTTGCTGTTGGAAAGGATATGACTTCTTATTTAGGTGACTACCAATTCGGGGTTGGTGTTCCGATAGGAGGGGAAGGTATTTTACATGCTTTAAACCGCCTTTTGGAGATGAAGGGCCATTCGGACAATATGTCAATGCTGTTAATTGACTTTTCAAATGCTTTCAACATGGTGAGCAGGTCTCAGCTCATCAAGGAAGTGCACATCCATTGTCCAGGTATTTCTCGCTGGGTATAATTTTGCTACTTACGTCCGGCTAAGCTTTATTATGCCCAATATATATTGTCCTCTGCACTTGGTGTGCAACAAGGGGATCCCCTCGGTCCCTTGTTATTTGCATTGACTCTTCACCCCTTAGTGAAGAATATTGCCTCTCGGTGCAAACTCGATTTGCCGCCTGGTACCTTGATGATGGAACAATTGTTGGTGATACTTTGGAGGTAGCTAAGGCTTTGCGTATAATTGAATCTGAAGGTCCGAACAGGGGGTTACACCTCAATATAAAGAAAACAGAAGTCTTTTGGCCTTCCCCTGATCCTTGGAGTGCAGCAGAGGATGTTTTCCCCCCGGATATTGGTAGACCTTCTAAAGGTGTCAAACTTTTGGGTGGTACAGTGAGTTTAGATATGGACTTCATTAGCGATATGTTGTTGAACAGGGTGCACAATACTGTTCAACTAATGGATGAGCAGGTCTCAGCTCATCAAGGAAGTGCGCATCCATTGTCCAGGTATTTCTCATTTGGGTAGAATTTTGCTACTTACGTCCTAGGCTAAGCTTTATTATGCCCAATATATATTGTCCTCAAGCACTTGGTGTGAAACAAGGGGATCTCCTCGGTCCCTTGTTATTTGCATTGACTCTTCACCCCTTAGTGAAGAATATTGCCTCTCGGTGCAAAAAGATTTGCACGCCTGGTACCTTGATGATGGAACAATTGTTGGTGATACTTTGGAGGTAGCTAAGGCTTTGTGTATAATTGAATCTGAAGGTCCGAACAGGGGGTTACACCTCAATATAAAGAAAACGGAAGTCTTTTGGCCTTCCCCTGATCCTTGGAGTGCAGCAGAGGATGTTTTCCCCCCGGATATTAGTAGACCTTCTAAAGGTGTCAAACTTTTGGGTGGTCCAGTGAGTTTAGATATGGACTTCATTAGCGATATGTTGTTGAACAGGGTGCACAATACTGTTCAACTAATGGATGCGATCAAAAAACTCAGGGATCCTCAAAGTGAGATGCTTTTACTTCGCAATTGTACTAGAGTGTCCAGACTTTACTTTGCAATGCGGACTACCAATCCTGCTTGCTCTTCAACCGCCACCGATCTCTTTGATGACCGGTTATTTCGATGATCCGAGACTTTTAATTCTTGGAGATGGTGCGGGTTTCGGTCCTTTACAGAAGAGATTAGCTACCTGTTTATGGGTAAAAATCGTTTCCGCTGATTTTGGTAAATTCGGTAGGTGAGTGAGAAACTAGTTTAAACCCTAAACAAATATGCTGCACGTGAGCACTTTCTAGATTCGAGAGATCGATCTGTACAAATCCGTCCTAAACCAAGAAATGGCCGTTCCAGACTTGCTTCGGTGACAAAGTGGAGGAGAAGGGTTGATTTGGGGAGGGAAGCAAAGAAAGGTGTTGAGACCGAGAATAGTGCAGGAGAGTAGTGTCTCGACTTGTATCAGAAAGTGAAAGCTTAGGAAGCTTGCAAGATATGAAAGCTTTTTGGAGAGCTTGCAAAGTTGCCTTTTCTGCGAGTGTTGTATTTTTCTCCTGACCGAGACTTGTTGTCTGGTGGAAATAGGTAAGACCTATTTATACAAGTCGAGATTTAAACGTACCCCGGCCTCATGAAGGAAGAGAGTAAAGGGTGAAATAATGGGAGGAGGTGGTAACCGCAAGGTGTTTATGGGTGAAAACATTTTCACCATTATTTCCTCATTTATTTGACCGCTTTATTCCTATTCACGCTTTCTTAATGTGAGCGTAGTGTATGCTGCAAGTTGTGGCCGCCAAACCAAGACCCTGGAAAGCATCCCCCAGTTTGTGTTAATGTCTCGAGTGTTGGTTGCACCTTGAGTGCAAGTGGCTCTGCTAGGGTCGCGTGTGGCATGTGCCAATGGCATGTGCGGAATGCCTTTGTTGCGGGTTGCACCTCGAGCGCAAGTGGCAATGCCAGAGCTGCTAGTGGAGTGTATGGCATGTGCCAATGGCATCTGTTGAATGCCTTGGTGGTAGGTTGTACGTTGAGTGTAAGTGGCAATGCATAGATCTGCTAGTAGCGTGTGTGGCATGTGCGGAATGCCTTGGCGGTAGGTTGCACGGTTTGCAAGTTAGGCTACCAATGAGGTTTTGGCATGTGCCATGCGCGACTGGCCAAGTTGGCCTAGGTTGCACGGCTTGCAAGTTGGGCTACCAGCGTACGTGTTTGGCATGTGCCAATGGCATGCGTGGCCAATTTGGATCATGGCACAGTAAGAAAAGCTACCAATGAGCGTGTTGGCATGTGCCAATGGCATGCTCGGCCGTTAGGGCCATGGCCTGGTAAGAAAAGCTATCGGCGGCGAGTTGGCATGTGCCAATGGAAGAGTGTGTTTGGCATGGCGCGGCTAGCTTGGGCTAGGTGTGGCTGGCATGATTTTCCATTGGCACGGAGGTGCGGCTAGCATGGTTGGCATGTTTTTGGCGCGTTTGGTATGACTAGCATAGCTAGGGCCAAGGCAGAGTGCGTTTGGCATGGCGCGTCTAGCTTGGGCTAGGTGTGGCTGGCATGATTTTCCATTGGCAAGGACGTGCGTCTAGCATGGTTGGCATGCTTTTGCGCGTTTGGTGTGTCGGCATGATTTGCCATTGGCACGGAGGTGCGGCTAGCATGATTGGCATGCTTTGACGCAGCGTTTGGTGAGGCTGGCATGATTTGCCATTGGCACAGAGGTGCGGCTAGCTTGGGCTAGGTGTGGCTGGCATGATTTTCCATTGGCACGGAGGTGTGGCTAGCATGGTTGGCATGCTTTGGCGTGCTTTGTGTGACTAGCATAGCTAGGGCCAAGGCAGAGTGCGTTTGGCATGGCGCGGCTAGCTTGGGCTAGGTGTGGCTGGCATGATTTTCCATTGGCACGGAGGTGCGGCTAGCATGGTTGGCATACTTTGGCGCGGTGTGGTGTGGCTGGCATGATTTGCCATTGGCACAGAGGTGCGGCTAGCTTGGGCTAGGTGTGGCTGGCATGATTTTCCATTGGCACGGAGGGGAATTAGGGTTTTGTTCGTTGTAACCCTAATTTGAAAAAATACCCCCCTATTAATTACTGACTACATGCATTAAATGTTCTAATAAATGTGTCACCGGTGACATTAGGTTATTTGGGGTTTTACGATTTTACCCTTTGTTTAAAAACCACCATCAACATTAAGTCCCTTGCTTAGCTCGGAACATGAGCTTTGTTGCGAGGTAAGCATAAGATGGTGACAAACTATCAGCAGCAAATCGTAAAGAGAATTGAGGAGGCTTGTTTGACTTTTTTATAAATAGGATTTGGAATCCTTGCCTCTGGCAGTTTTGCACAAATCTGGAGGCTGGTACAATTGGGAAGTCAGCGTCATTGAGAGACAGGAAGCTGGGCAGCATTGAGAAGTTGACGCGAGTTGGGAAATGGAGCATGCTAGCTGGCGGGACCGGCACAAAGTGGGAAGCTGATCGCGCTAGTTTGGCGGGATCGGGTGCAAGGTGGGGAAGGCGAGCGTGCTAGTTGGCGTGACTTGGGCGACGTTGGGAAGTTGGGCGCAATTGGTGGGACCGGTGCAACTTGGGCGACGTTGGGAAGTTGGGCGCAATTGGTGGGACCGGTGCTACTTGGGCAACGTTGGGAAGTTGAGCGCCCTTGTGGGCCTGTTCCTTATATGCACGATTTTTGGTATAGGGAAATCCTTCCCTATTTCAGAATCTCCACGCCCATATATATAAAATCCCTTTCTCTCATCTTTGTTCTTTCATCTTTTCATACTAGCGGCAGAGTCATAAAGAATAACTGGTTTCCAGGTATGTCTTCCAGTACTTCTCTTGTTTCCCTTTTCATGTAGGTGCAAACCATAAAAGTAGGCGTTTTTATAATCCTTGCAATGATATTGCGCATATGATTTCTTGGCGTGCTTCTTGTAGAAAATATTGTATATATGCACCCAAGGGAAATCCGTATATATGATTCAAACCCGTAGAAAACGCTCCATATATAATTTTGAACCCGAAGAAGGATACCATAGACGCATTCGAGCCCGTAGAAAATACTGCGTATATAGTCTTGAACCCGAAGAAGGATACTGCAGACGCACTTGAGCCCGTATAAAATACTGCTATATAATTTTGAACCCTGAAGAAGATACTGCGTGTGCATTTTCGAACCCGTAGAGAATACTGTATATATGTGCTTCATATGACTTCGAACCCATAGGAAATATTGCATATATGAATTTCGGACCTGAAGAAAATACTGCGCGGGCAGTTTTGAACCCGTATAAAAATGCTCCATATATAATTTTGAACCCGAAGAAGGATACCATAGACACATTCGAGCCCGTACAAAATACTGCGTATATAATTTTGAACCCTGAAGAAAATACTGCGTGTGCAGTTTTGAAACCGTAGAGAATACACCCTCTTTTTTTTTTTTTTTTTCTTCAGGTTTTCCTTTTGTTGGGTGCGGTTATGTGTCAGGGAGATAATTTCATCTTTCTCCATGTGCAGATATCTTGTTACTAAGTTGTTATGAAGAAATCCGACAAGATGTTACCTGAACAAAATTTCGCCTCATCGAAGGATGTTCATAGTTCCAAACCAAACACGGATGATGAATTATTTGCTAGACCCTCTCCCCTCGCTTCGGAGGGATCACCCAGGTTTCGTGCCAATTTTGTTAACCGGTGGTGAAGATGAATAGAAGACACGTTCGGTTCGCCCAGAGAACACCATACGGTTCTGTCTTCATAAAGGGGTATATTCTTCTTCCAACATTGATTTCAGGATGTGTCAAAGACCATTGCGTTCTTTTGATAGATGGGTTGAGTTCATGGTGAGTAGGGAGCACATAAATACCAACTTGACTCGAGCGCAGATTATTGATCTTTGTCGAGCTTCAAGAAATCTCAGTTAGGAAGGATATCCCGGGCTTGGTTTCTTTCATCTCCGGATGGTGTTCGGAAACCCATACGATCATATGTAGATGGGGTGAAATAAATTTCTCCTTGGAGAGTGTGGCTCTCTTGTTGAATCTTAGAGAGCAGGGAATCTTAATATCCGATTGTGCGAAGGTGAGGAGAAGACGCGGGACGACCTTGCCGCTAAGTTGGGAGATTACCCTCGAAAAGACTCCCACTGCGAAGTCGAAGGATTCTGTGGAAAGAGGATGAAAGGTGCTTTTACAGCTGGTGGATATCTCAATGGTTTCCGGGACGGTTGGAACCTAAACGAAAAGCGGTGATCTTCATGTTGCAGCATTTTTGGCTCTCAGGTTGTCTAGAGACATTTTTGATGACAGTTACGGCAAGAAGGAAATAAGACCAGAGTTGCTAGTGATTGCTGTGAAGTTAGCAAAAGTTGAAGTTCTTCCCATTGGCAAGCTATTCCTTGGTTCCCTGTATGTGCATATGGATCACCTAGTTGCGAACATGCGAGTTTCGAATGGTTTAATGAAAGTGGATTCATATGTGCACATTGCTTTTCTGCAAGCCTGGATATGGGAGCACTTTGAGAAGTACGCTCTGAAACCGTTTCCTTCGATTCCCGCGAGTTGGGGTGGCTCCGGAATTCTTCGATGGGTGAACAGGCGTCAAAGAGTTGGCATGGGCTTGGTTAGTTTTCTCGATAAGTCGCATGAAATCATTTTTTGCCCATGGGAGCCGGTCCATTGGTCGGTGACTCAAATTGACACCTTTTCTTCTGCTCCGATCATGTCTTTATCTTCTGACGGCAACTTGAGTGTTGGTGAAAACTTGTTTATTCAAAGCTTGCATGTAGGCTATATGCCGTCTTTCTTCATGGGGTCTTTCCAGAATAGTTGCACACAATATTGACCGTGTCTTGCTCGTCACATGGGTTTCGATCAAGGGTGCCTCTTGCTTACCATTTGGTGGTTCCTCGGATTCATTGCATGCCGCCCTCAATGCCGAGTGCCCTTGAGTGGGTATCCGCCTTCCCTTCTTTCAAACGGGAAGAGTAACTTCGACGACTTTTGGCTATAATGAGTTCTGGTACGATGAGTTCATTATGATCCAAGATTTTGTAAATAAAGTGGTGGAGAATGTTCGTTGTAAACCTTCCACAGAAGTTTTGAAGAAGTATCCAATGTTGAGAGATCCCAAGCGAAAGTTGCCTGGCAACTCGGAAAGTCCCAGGCAAAGGAAACGAGAACGAAGAATCGTCTTTGGCGGGTTCGGGCGTTTTCAAAATATCCTCCCGCAACTCTCGTGTCTTTCGGTTCTTCCAATAACCGGGTATGTGCCGCCTCCTTGTTGGTTTGTCTCAAAACACGTGAATTTCTGCTGAAAACATGTGTCTTGTTTCTTCCAGGGCTTCGGTAGTGTTAATGCTTTACGCCCTTGCACGTTGCGGGGAGAGGAAATTTCTTCGAAGAATTCTGGCGGCACTGAGTCTTCTCATAGCGGTGATGATTCAGAGAAAGAAGAAAGTTCGACAAGTGAGAGTGATTCCTCTGGTAGCACTGGTTCTTTTTCGGGAAGTGGTTCGGTGAGTTTCGCGCTTCTTTTCTTTCTTCTTCCGTTTCTTCTCTTGAAAAATGTCTAACTCAAGTTCGCGGGGAGGAATCCCGGTTCGGAGGACGATTCAGGGGGTGGAGCCACACGAAAAATTGCCTTTGGTGACCACCGTCGGTGACTTGGAGATGGGAGTTAGCCAATTGCCGGGCACGAGATGTGGTTCAAACGGTGGATGATTCTCTCGATGGTTGCTGCCAGTAGACATGGAAGAAGACCCTTTGCGAGTCGTGAGGCCGATTTGCGGGCGCCATTTTCGATCCCCATACTTGGTTCCTTATCCAGGTCATGTCTTTGGTTGGCGGTTTCAGCGTCTTTGGCTAAGTGTGAGGCGTTGTACACGAGAAACTGCGGAGAAGTACGGACATATGGCCACAACCAAGAAGGTCACTAGTCGATTTGCGCTGGTTAAGCGTGTGGAATAGGATTTATCTTCCATCGAGGACATGCGTGAGGTGACTGGCCACACCGTTTCTGAAGACGTTATTGCCGACTGGGAGCACCATCGCGACGTGTGTGTAGAAAAGGAGTTCAACATTTCGTGGTTTGTCAAAGGCCTTCTTTGAGATCCAGTCGAAAGATGCAGCAATCGAAAGCCTTTTGCGAGAGGAGATTGCACGACAGGAGGTAGAACTCGAAAAGCTTTCCAAGATGTTAACTATGAAGAGAGCGGCTCTTGAAGATGCAAAGTTGACTTTCTCCAAGAAGAGCAGACCTCTGTTGGATGATTTTCCTTAAATGTTTCTTTGTTAAACTTTCATTTAGGTTCTTCTTCTTTTTTTTTTTTTTTTTTTTTTTTTTTGAAAAACATCTTTGGATGTCCGGTTCAAAGTTCGTAGGTTTTGATAGACAGTGGTAGCTTTTGAGGATATTGGATTATTTCGGGATGAATGGTTTTGATAATATAACTCGATTATGTTTTGTGAAAGGAATATTGCTTTTATGAAAGTGTGTGCTAGCAATAGGCACAATCTGTGATAGTATGACGGTTTTATTAAGAACCTAAAAACAGATCGTATATCTTGCCCAGTCTAAATTTACTCACTCCATAGGTTTTTACGAACACGCCCATCTCCATGTAAAAGGCGGCTTTCTTTGGTAGCATCGCCAAACAAGTCCCCAATCGCTAGTAGCATCTTGCCGAGTCCCCGGTTTCACGGTGTAGTTTTTACAACGGTAATCGGGTTGTCTGGCAGTTGAGTCGGATTGAGTCACCTTCCCCTACAATCTTGACATCTGGGTCGAAGAACAAAATCGACAGTCTGATATTGTAGCCGATAGATCAATCCTCCTGCTGTGGTCGCTAATCGTTTATGGGTAAAAATCGTTTCCGCCAATTTTGGTAAATTCGGTAGGTGAGTGAGAAACTAGTTTAAACCCTAAACAAATGTGCTGCACGTGAGCACTTTCTAGATTCGAGAGATCGATCTGTACAAATCCGGCATAAACCAAGAAATGGTCTTTCCAGACTTGCTTTGGTCACAAAGTGGAGGAGAAGGGTTAATTTGGGGAGGGAAGCAAAGAAAGGTGTTGAGACCAGAATAATTCTGGGAGAGTAGTGTCTCGACTTGTATCAGAAAGTGAAAGCTTAGGAAGCTTGCAAGAGATGAAAGCTTTTTGGGAGCTTGCAAAGTTGCCTTTAATGAGAGTGTTGTATTTTTTCTCGACCGAGACTTGTTGTCTCGGGTGGAAATAAGTAAGACCTATTTATACAAGTCGAGATTGAAACGTACTACGGCCTCATGAAGGAAGAGAGTAAATGGTGAAGTAATGGGAGGAGGTGGTAACCGCAAGGTGTTTATGGGTGAAAATGTTTTCACCATTATTTCCTCATTTATTTGACCGCTTTATTCCTATTCACGCTTTCTTAATGTGAGCGTAGTGTACGTGCGCAAGTTGTGACCGCCAAACCAAGACCCCTGGAAAGCATCCCCCAGTTTGTGTTGATGTCTCGAGTGTTGGTTGCACCTTGAGTGCAAGTGGCGCTGCTAGGGGCGCGTGTGGCATGTGCGGAATGCCTATGTTGCGGGTTGCACCTCGACCGCAAGTGGAAATGCCATAGCTTCTAGTGGTGTGTGTGGCATGTGCCAATGGCATGTGTGGAATGCCTTGGTGGTAGGTTGTACGTTGAGTGTAAGTGGCAATGCATAGAGCTGCTAGTGGCGTGTGTGGCATTTGCCAATGGCATGTGCGGAATGCCTTGGCGGTAGGTTGCACAGTTTGCAAGTTAGGCTACCACCGGGGGTTTTGGCATGTTCCAATGGCGCGTACGTCCAAGTTGGCCTAGGTTGCACGGCTTGCAAGTTGGGCTACCAGCGTACGTGTATGGCATGTGCCAATGGCATGCGTGGCCAATTTGGATCGTGGCCTGGTAAGAAAAGCTACCAGCGAGCGTGTTGGCATGTGCCAATGGCATGCTCGGCCGTTAGGGCCACGGCACGGTAAGAAAAGCTACCCGTGAACGTGTTGGCATGTGCCAAAGGCACGCTCGGCCATTAGGGCCATGCCACAGTGAGAAAAGATACCGCCGAGCGTGTTGCCATCTTGCCAATGGCATGCTCGGCCATTAGGGCCACGGCACAGTAAGAAAAGCTACCGGCGAGCGTGTTGGCATGTGCCAATGGCATGCTCGGCCATTAGGCCACGCCTTGGTGAGAAAAGCTACCAGCCCAGCGCGTTGGCATGTGCCAATGGCATGCTCGGCCATTAGGGCCACGCCTTGGTGAGAAAAGCTACCGGCCGAGCGTGTTGGCATGTGCCAATGGCATGCTCGGCCATTAGGGCCACGCCTTGGTGAGAAAAGCTACCAGCGAGCGTGTTGGCATGTGCCAATGGCATGCGTGGCCAATTTGGTCTAGGTTGCATGGTTTGCAAGCCTAGGTGCGGGCGCTACTTTGGCATGGCGCGACTAGGGCCAAGGTAAGGGTGTTTGGCTTGGCGTGGCGTGACCATCGTAGCTAGGGCCAAGGCAGAGTGTGTTTGGCATGGCGCGGCTAGCTTGGGCTAGGTGTGGCTGGCATGATTTGCCATTGGCACGGAGGTGCGGCAAGCATGGTTGGCATGCTTTGGCGCGTTTGGTGTGACTAGCATAGCTAGGGCCAAGGCAGAGTGCGTTTGGCATGACGCGACTAGCTTGGGCTAGGTATGGCTGGCATGATTTTCCATTGGCACGGAGGTGCGGCTAGCATGGTTGGCATGCTTTGGTGCGTTTGGTGTGGCTGGCATGATTCGTGATTGGAACGGAGGTGCGGCTAGCATGGTTGGCATGCTTTGGCGCGTTTGGTGAGGCTGGCATGATTTCCTATTGGCACGGAGGTGCGACTAGCTTGGGCTAGGTGTGGCTGGCATGATTTGCCATTGGCACGGAGGTGCGGCTAGCATGGTTGGCATGCTTTGGCGCGCTTGGTATGACTAGCATAGCTAGGGCAAGGCAGAGTGCGTTTGGCATGGCGCGGCTAGCTTGGGCTAGGTGTGGCTGGCATGATTTTCCATTGGCACGGAGGTGCGGCTAGCATGGTTGGCATGCTTTGGCGCGCTTTGGTGTGGCGGGCATGATTTTCCATTGGCACAGAGGTGCGGCTAGCTTGGGCTAGGTGTGGCTGGCAGGATTTGTCATTGGCACGGAGGGGAATTAGGGTTTTGTTCGTTGTAACCCTAATTTGAAAAAATACCCCCTTATTAATTACTGACTACATGCATTAAATGTTCTAATAAATGTGTCATGACATTAGGTTATTTGGGGTTTTACGATTTTACCCTTTGTTTAAAAACCACCATCAACACTACGTTACCAATTAAAGATGGTTGACTTGGCATTTATACCATGGCTGACACTCGGGCTTATTGTTATCTTGCTTCTCGAGCGGACTACTTCGGTCGAAAGTGATCCTTGGTAATTTATTCCCAACAGACAAAGGTTTAGCTTATCAATTGGCTCTTCAGACCTTCACCCAGGTATGTGGATTACCGTCTATTTACTGTGTCGATGATTCTGCCCCCATTTCTATGCTTTCCTTGGCTGTAGTTTATTTTGATGCAGTTAAGAAGCAAATCCAGACCAATTTCTTATGTCTGAAAGAGATTCCATCTTATTGCAATGTAACCGTGTCAAGCACGCACAAGACTACCTTTTGCCGGTACCTATTAGTGGGCTTAATCAATGCCTCGGGCCTAGACAATTTAGAGCTGTGCTCTGTTATCGCCTTGGTATTCCTATGTTCGTTGAGAATAGTTTATGTCCAAGTTGTAGCAAACGTATGGACATCTTTGGTGATTATGCGCTTCATTGTTCTAAGGATATTGGGTATAAGTTTCGCCATGATGTTGTTCGTGATGTTGTCACAGACAGTTGTTACAAAGCCAATGTACCTTCGCGCAAGGAGGTTTCTCTAGGTCTTCATTCGGATGATGGTAGAGATCTAAAGCCAGCTGATATTCTTGTTCTTAACTGGGAAAATGGGCAAGATGTTTGTATGGATGTCACAGGCGTCTCTCCATTCACTAGTGAGGGTGTCCGCTCCTTTGCCCCTGGAAAGGCTATTTCTGGGGCCGTTTCTCGTAAACGTGCCAAGTATTTGGATAAGTGTGCTGCACATGGTTACGGCTTGGGTGTTCTGGCCTTCTCTACTTTAGGGGAGCTTGGAGAAGATACTCTTGTTTTTTTTCAAGCGTCTACGGAATTGTTTGGTGAGCAATGACGCCAGTAGCGGCTTAGGTAGTTTTTTCTTTTATAGATTAGGTGTTGCAATTCAAAGAGGAGTTGGGGCCCAGCTTGTTGCTAGGTTACCAACCAAAAGCTCTGCATGAGTTATTTTTCATGAATTTGAAAAAAATAATCAAATTAAATATATTTTATTTATTATCTTATTATTTATTATTTTAAAAGAAAAATATAAAAATATAGGAACAGATAAAAGTTATAAATATAATTATAAGTGTACAATATTCTAGGCTAAAATTTGTCTTTATAATAAAATAACAAGGTCAAAATAAAGAATCAATTAAATCAAATTATGTGGGTCTGCAGCTTCTGCTTTCTAGTTTTTAAAAGCTAGTGTTGAGTAGCTTTTAAAAGAAAACTCAAAATGGAAGTGCTTCTGTCCAAATCATTTTGATTTTTTTTTTACCAAACACAGTTTATGGTAAAAGTTTGTTAGAAATTTGTTACAAAAGTGCTTTTGATAGAAAAAAAAAAGTAATCCCAAATGGGATTATAGATTAATGCTCCTTCAATCTCAGAACCTCGTATGATGCTTAGTTGTTCATTTATGGGGATTGTATGTATTATCTGTGTGAGTAACGTCATCAATTTCCCTTTATTAACTGTTGTTGTTTACTCCTTGCGTCCAAATTATATAGGGAGAAAAGAGTTTTTATAAAATCTAGAATTTTTCTTAATTTAAAATGTTTGACATTTCCGCCTATATGACTTGGACAGGGGAAAAGTTTTTTATTTTTTCTCTGCTCTTTCTAAAGTAATTCAGGTTTACATGTAATAAAGATTTGTCGGTTAATAAGATTCATTCTATTGGCTGAGACAAAGTAACAAAACAAATATTTGAAGGAGGACTAGGCATAAGGAAAAGCAATGATCATATATATAACAAGGCACTTCTCATGAAAATAATTTGGAATTTGCACAAACAACCTAACTCCATCGGTGGAAAACTTTTTACAGAAAAATATCTCGGTCAACAACCAATTGTACAAGGCATTGATACCATACCATCTTCTTCCATCGTCCAATGGAGACAACAAGCATCAATCATCCCTACCATGCAACAACTGCAATTTCATCATATTGTAAATGGGTTATCAACACCAATAAAAGCCAACTGGATTATACATTCCCCAAACCTAGACCCAACTCAATGTTACCCGATCTGAAAGGTAGCTGATATCGTTGATCAAATCTTTCGTAACTGGAACCAGGAAAAATTTAACACACTTTCCAATCTTGTAGCCCAAAAAATCATAAACATCCACCTTCCCCAAGAAAAAAATTTATCTAGTCACATTCAAAATCTGGAAAATACACTATTTCATCGGGATACAAACGTCTAACCCATAGTTAACCTTCATCGGCTCTTACCATGTCGACCAAAAATTCATATTTTCTTATGGAAATCAATCAATGAATGTATACCAACCTTCTCTCTTCTTCATCACATCCATTTGGCCAACACTGACATTTGCCACAGATAGAATATTGTTCGAGAATCAACGACTCACTTACTGATTCACTGTCCAACGACAACTACATCTTAAAGCACTTTACTCAATCAACCCTCAACCACACCAAAATCCAACAATTAATACCCCCACATTTGTTTTAACGCCTTAGAAAACCATTTCCCAAATCTTACAACAATAAGCACCAATATCTGTCATCTCCTCTTTCTGTTTTCTATTCTGGACCTTATGGTTAGCTAGGAATGAACTAATTTACTGCCAAATGCAAACAACATCAGCAGAAATCTTAGCTTGTGCTCAGAAATAACAACAAGAATATTCTGCAGCGTTACATTCCATAGCTCTGGTCCTACCAAGAGATTCTCCAATACTTAACCATTCAAGAAACACCAAAAAGATTTCAACGGTCCCGGTAGGATTGTCCATCCCGAACATGAACTGGATTAAGATTAAAACTGATGGGGTAGCCAGGAGTCATCCGGGTTTCGCGGGTTCAAGTTTCATTTGCAAGGACTCTGATGCACGAACGATAATGACTCTAGCTCAACCTTTGGGAATTAAAACTGCTTTAACCGCATAAACTTGGGCCCTGCTTTTGGCATCGAGAATGACAACAGAAAGGCAATGGCCAACAAGTCTATTCGACACAGACTCAGAAAACCTTCTGTGTTTCATTTTTTTTTTCTTTGGTTCTTAAATACGCAACAAAAGACTTGGACAGACAATTCCTCGTTTCCTTAAATACGTAGAAAATAGAGGTTACATGGATGTTTACAAGATAATCAACAATATCATAAAACAAGAAAATTAAAATCCAAATCCAAATCCAAATCCAAATAAAGATATAAATTATAAATAAATCGCGAAGAGAAAGAGTGATAAACTGCAATAGTATCCAATTTTTATAGGGAGGAGGAAGGATGGTATAAACCGAAGTAAAATCCAACCGTTTACGATAGTTGTCTTCTTCAAAAAGAGATGCTTCTGAAATAGAGAAGTAAGTTGCTCTAACCATTGTTTTAGACGAATCCGGGTGCCCTAAATTTCTTGGATTGAAGGTTAAATCGCAGCACCTCCGCGTTGAATCATTGATGTTCTTGAATAATCCACATATCAACCAAAATTCCTAGAAATAATCCACATATCAACCAAAATTCATAAAGATGAAAATAAAATCACACAAAAACGAAGATATAATCGCTCCAAAGGTAAAGAAAAATGTTAAACGATATCAAAATCAAACCCAAATTAAATCCTACTCTAAACACTAATACAAATGAAAATAAAAAAAAAATCTTTATTCAGATCTAGTCCAAAACGGACTAGATTCGAGCAAAGGGGAGACCTACTTGAAGAGTAACTTAAATTGAAAAACTGTAAAATCTTACACAAAATTGGTTAAAAAGATCAAAATCAACAATTCCTGGGTGAAAAAGACATGTAAAATTTTATACTGTTTAAATGAATGAGAATGTAAAAATAGCCAGGATGTAAACAGTTTCATCCTACCCATTTTCAAATACTTTTTCTTATTTTTAATTTACATCAGGATGCATCCAGTTTCATCCTCACTCTATTTTAAGTTTAAGCCAGGATGAATCCAGTTTCATTCTTGCTATTTTTTTGGTATCCATTTCACCCATACTAATTTTTACTCGTCCATTAGAACCATGTTTTAAAAATATTTGGACAAATGATTCATTTTCCGAAAATCTTACTTCCGTTTTTGCCCAAGTGTAACTTAAATTGTATTACACGCACCTGATAAAACGAGATATGATGGGGAAAAAACGCTCGGCCTAATCATTTGTTGCGGGCCGGCATCGCTTTGAAGGTGGCGTGACGCCTATCCCAATCGTAAAGGACAGACAATAGGCAGAGGCGGCAGACACATGCCAGCCTAACGCAATTATTTTATTATTAGAGTGATAATTATCACCCAAAATTGATTAAATTATCCCAAATCACAATTATAAGATAGACACTAACTTGCGCACATTGCGTACTCTGACCATCTTCTTCTTCCTCACTTCCGTTATAACGTACCGGTACCTAATTTTACACAGTCTGGTCTCTCTCTCTCTTCTCTTTTCATCACCGTTTTTATTGATTTCATACACACAAAAAAATCAATCACAGTCAAATCGAATCAGAATCATGGTAGAAGCAACAAAGAAAAAGAAGATCATCATCGATACTGATCCTGGAATTGGTAAGTTTTTCTTCAACAATCTCAATTCATCTTTTTTTTTTTTTTTTTTTTTTTTTATCAATCTCAATCTATATGATTAACTCATTAATACTCAAATTAATCAACAACCCAATTTTATCTCATAATAAAACACAATCTAGAGCTAAAAGATCATTGATTTACTGTTCATTTCTCTTTAATTTTGATAACTTCTGATAAGTCAACATCTATTGACCAGATTCTTGTGTACATTTTTTTTTTTTTTCCAATCTGATTAAGTTTTTGTATGTGTAGATGATGCAATGGCAATATTTGTTGCCCTAAATTCACCAGAAGTAGAAGTAATTGGACTGACTACGATATTCGGGAATGTTTATACTACTCTTGCTACAAGGAACGCTTTGCATTTGGTAAGTATGATTCTCAATGTTGCAATTCACACATACTTAGCTCTTTGTCCCAATGAATTGGGAAGCATACGACTCGGCCATCAAAATCACTATGCAGCTCTTTAGACCATTTATAGATTCGCTTAAGAGGGTGTCTTGAATTTGACTTACAATTCTGGTTTGAGTCAGATTCAGGTGGTATTCGCCTTTTCTTTAAGGCGTATGAATTTGATGCACACTGATGCTGCTAAATTGCTGGTGGATCGAGTCAGATTTGTAACACAATGCAAATATAGAAGGCTGCTTTATTCTAAGTGTTAGAATACGGGCATCCAACTCAAAACCAATTGGCCAATGAGTGGAGAGGCCCTAAGAGATTATAAACCGCAGGATCGCCCAACAATGTGGGACTAATAATCTCAACACTAAGGGTTAGATTTAAACGCCAAGGAAATTAAAACAGACCTTGACTAATTAGAATAGATGCCTAAGAAAACAAACACCCTGTATGTCGATAATATTGGATCGTCCATCTGTATTGACAGACGTAGTTTTTCCTTGGATGAGCTTGTTTTCTTTTGTAAAGATATCAGTCTTACAGTTTTAATTTGTCTTCTTATAGTTGGAATTTGCAGGACGGACAGATATTCCAGTGGTCGAGGGGTCACGTACTACATATACTGTAAGTATTTTCTAATGCCAATGTTTTTTGTTGTTTTACTTGTACCTTCAGTCAGTTTCTACTTAATCTAATCTGCCAGAAATATCTTTGGTAACGTGTGGCTGAGAAATTACGTTCATTAACTATTTAAGTGTAATTGATTTCGTAACACAGTACATACACGCACACTGGGATTGTGTTTGACTGGTTTATTGATTTGACATATTACGGGTTCTTTCGTCGTGGCTAAATCATTTCCTCTGCTTGGTTTAAAGAAAGGTACAAAGCTTCGAGTTGCTGATTTTGTTCATGGTACTGATGGTCTCGGGAACCAAAACTTTCCTCCACCTTTAGGAAAGGCGATTGAACAATCAGCTGTCAATTATCTCGTCGAACAAGCAAATCAGTACCCTGGAGAAGTTACCGTGGTTGCACTTGGACCACTTACTAATATTGCCTTGGTCAGTTTGCATATATTTAAGCATTGATTCTTCTTAGGTGATTTTTTTATGATATTTCCTAATTTGATTTCCATGTTGGTACAGGCTGTTGAGCAAGATCCCGAATTTGCAAAAAAGATAGGACAAATTGTTCTTCTTGGCGGTGCTTTTTTTGTGAATGGGAACGTGAATCCTGCCTCTGAGGCTAATGTATGTAGCTCAATATCTTTTGCAGCTTCATATCAGATGGACAGAGAGTCCAGTACACAGAAGTTATGATTCAAAAAAAGAATCTAGGAAAAGTTAATTTTAAACATCTCGATTTTCTATCCATCTTCTTACCAAGCCAGGTTACTCATAGGTAGAAAAGAGTTTTCTTTTTAAATGCTGGAGGAATCACATGATTCATACTGCTGTTGTTTGTTTCCGCAGTAACACTAATTTGTGTTTGAGATATGCAAGTCCTTGACTTATAACCTGTTTTTGCTGCCACCTTCAAAGCCAGCACTATCCTCTCTATATATTCTTATTTTATTTTTTTTCCGTTTTTGAATTGTGATGACCAGATCTTTGGTGATCCAGATGCTGCTGATATTGTATTCACTAGTGGAGCTGACGTTGTAGCTATAGGATTAAATGTTACTCATCAAGTTATTATGTCAGGTATGGTTCTCACACTCTTATGCTCATTGAGTTTTTGGTATGTTGTAATGTCACTTATCTGTCTTGATCCAATGTTCTGACGATTTGGCCCAAAAATTAAATAAAAACCGTTACTGTAAAGATCTATTGAATTCCTTGTCATTAATGTCAAGTTAAAAGTATGTGCAAAAGCTCCCTTCATGCCAGTGTTCTGCATGTTCAGTTTTTTGTTTCTTGAGCAATGAATTTCACTGCCATATTCTCCTTTCTATTACAGATGATGACCGAGACAAGCTTGTACAATCCAATGGGAAATTCGCGCAATACATAAGCAAGATCTTAGATATCTATTACTCCTATCACCACGATTCATATAACACAAAAGGTTGTTTGGTAAATAGTGCTCCATCAACGAAATAGACTAGTACATTCATCTTTTTGTTGTGATATTAAATTTCATGGCACTACATACAGGTGTATACCTTCACGATCCAGCAACTATTATTGCGGCCGTGGATCCTTCATTGTTTACTTACACCGAGGGGGTCGTAAGAGTTCAGACAAGCGGTATAACGAGGGGTGCCACAGTTTTCTATAACACCGGCAAAAGGTAAAGACTGCTTCTCTCTTATCAATCTACGAACACATAAATATTCTTTTCTTTAGGATTCTTTTTTCATTTGGTCAAAAATATGCATTTTAACCTCAAATCATGGTTGACACCACCCGCCCCCATTTTAACTCTTTAGCAGTTTACGTAATACCAAATTCTTGTAAAGGTGAACTGAAATCATATGTCGAATGTCTTGTTTGCTACTCACTAATAATGTCCATATGAACCAGGTTTATGGATGATACGGAGTGGTCAGGTAAGCCAACAGTTAAGGTGGCTGTTACTGTTGATGGTCCCGCAGTGCTTAAGCTGGTCATGGATCGCCTAATTAACTCCTAGCTTGTGATTCACAAAGGAAAACAACCAACAAAAATGTGGTTGAGATGTCTGATCACTGATGTTTCTCTCTATTGCAATTATCATTGCGTTCGTCTTTTATATTGTTTTCAAGTTGGGTTGTGAAGTTCGTTCTTTGAACTTGACAATTCCACTTATAATTGTAAAGCTCTTTATGTTTCATAACACAATATTTAAGAAAAGTTTTTGCTTATTTCCAAGGGTTAAGGAAAGCTCCAATCAGTGTTCTTAAACCCGGCCCGGCCGGTTGGCCCAATGAATCGGTGACCCAGTCACTTTTCTGGGCTGGTCCATCAGTGACCCAGTAAATTTATTAAAAACCGGCTTCCTTTGTGAAAACCGGGTGACCCGGACGTATCAACCCGTGATTCAGCCGACCCCTAAAAATTTTGTTGTACATCAAAAAATCTTGAAAAAAAGAAATCAATAATTTTTTATGGGAAAAATATGGTTTGGTCGCTTTTTAGGTGGTCCCATGTCTATTTGGTCCTTTTAAAAATTACCTTTTCCATTTGGTCCATTATTATTTAAAAATATTGAAATATCTAAAGTAATATTTTTCTCTTTTATTTTATTTACTCCTCACTCACGTGAATCATTTTTCTAGTTTTCTCCATCTTTTGTATTTTCTCTACTAATTTCTCTCTCCTCTTAACCTTAATATATAAAAGTTTAAAAATTAAATATTTCTCAAAATATAAGTCAAAAATTAATAAATTTTATATATTCGGAATGCCCTCGGCGATAGCTTTCCAACGAATACCATTGTCGCTATATTTATGTTTCGGAGCTTTTAATGTTTTTCGATATAATAGTGGTTCATATTCGAGAATGAACACTATTTTATAACATGATAGTTCATTCTAGTTCTACGAAATGAACTCGTATACACTAGCAATTTATTTTGTAGAATAAACTCATAGTAATTGTTCAATTCGAAGAATGAAGTCGCAATGGTAGTTCATTATTATAGTTCATGTTGAAGAATGAACTCGTGATTGATGTTCTTAATTTCGAATGAACTCATAATAGTTTTTGATATTGTAGGATTGATAATTCACGTTGTAAAATGAACTCGTAATAGTAATTAAGAATGGTAGTTCATACTGTAGAATGAACTCGTAATAGTTGTTCATTATGGTAGTTCATTTTATAAAATGAACTCGTAAACGGTGGATCATATTGTAGAATGAACCCGATCACGGGTTCATATTGTATAATGAACTCGTAATAATAGTTCATTATACCAGTTCATTTTGTAGAATGAAGTCGTATGGTAGTTCATTTTGTAGAATGAACTCGTATGTTATTTAATCCAAAGAGTTCACTTTTTTGAATGAACTAACTAACATGATAGTTCATTAAAGTATTTGATTTTGTAGAATGAACTCGCACAATAGTTCATTAAAGTAGTTCATTTTGTAAAATAAACTTGTATAATAATTCATTTTATAGCTAAAAAATAAGGCAAAAATTAAAAGCTCCGAAACATATCGACAATGGTACTCGTTGGAAAGCTATCGTCGAGGGCTTTCCGAATATATAAAATTTATCATTTTTGGACATATAGTTCAAAAGATATTTAAGTTTTAAGTTTTTATTTATTTATTTTTATTAAGAGAGAGAAAAAACAAAAAAGAAAAAAGGGTATTTTTGCCACTATCAAAGGACTGTAGATCATTGATGACATCATCCCGCGTGGGTATTGTCCACCTTAGGACCAAACAATAATTTTTTGGACCAAACAACAATTTATATTTTTAAAAGGGCTAAACAGACAGGTTGGTCGAAGTCAACTGCACCAAACTAACTCTAATATATTATTCTTAGGACCAATTGGTATTTCCTACAATCTTTTATTTCTTCTCAATTCTCCTGTTCAACCATAAATTTCTCTTAATCTAATATTGAAACACAAGAAAAAAAAATAATCACAGAAAAAAGAAAAGAAAAATTAATATACAAAATATAGGAATGTATATTTACATTCCAATTCCATTACAAACATAAAATGAGAAAAATACATTAGAGGATAATGTTAGGGTTCTAAACCTTTATACTGAATATAAGCTAATTGAAAGTTGAATAAGAACTCAAAAACAGGGATAAATCCCTTTGATCTGGGGCGGGCAGCCTCTGCCTTTGAGAATTAATGTAACAAACTTCGTAATATTGATTAACTGCCCTTACAAGTTTAGTTTTAAGCTATATATAGCTGAGTAGTCGTGGTAGACAGGCAAACTAATTTAAGGAAACCCAGTAAAACTAGGAAACCGAGTTCTAAGTACGTAAGGAAATAAAAGACTAACTAATAAGCTAACTGAAAATAAAAGAAATAGGAGTTAGCATCGCAACATCCCACCCCACCTGAAACAAGGCTTGTCCTCAAGCCTCTAGCTGTGGAAAGCGTGCAACGAGATCATAAGCATCTTCCCAAGTTGCATCATCTTTAGAGTGACCTTTCCACTTGATCAACCATTTCGTAGCAGCTCGGTTTCCATTCTTATACATCTGTATATCTAAAATTTCTTCGGGCTCCCACTTGTCATAGTCAACAATGGTAGGTAATGTAGTCTCAACAGCAGCAGTAGAGCATAACTTCAGTTTTAACTGGGAAACATGGAATACATGACGTAGTCTACTAGTGTTAGGCAGGTCCGGTTTATATGCCACATCTCCAATTTTTTCAAGAACTTTAAAAGGGCCATAAAAACGAGGTGAGAGCTTTGAAAAGGACTGATTAGCAACAGTTATCTGTCGGTAAGGTTGCAGACGGAGATAAACCAAATCATTAACTGCAAACTGTCTTTCAGTTCTATGAGAATCATCGTATTTCTTCATTCGATCCCGTGGATCAGATAAATGAGACTTAAGTAGCTTGAGTGTGTGATCTCTGGCACGTAAGTTCAAATCTACATCATTCACAGGAGTTGACCCAGGTAAATAAGCTGAAATTGTTAGTGGAGGACGACTGTAAAGAGTTTCATATGGTGTCATCTTAATAGCAGAGTGGTAGCTGGTGTTATACCACCATTCATCCCAAGCTAAACATTTGAACCAATCCTTTGGTTTCATTATTGCAAAACATCGAAGATAACATTCCAATGTACGATTCGTAACTTCTGTTTGACCATCACTTTGAGGATGATAAGCCGAACTCTTGCAGAGTTGTGTATCTTGCATTGTAAAGTAAGCTTCCCAGAAATTGCTCATAAATACAGGATCTCTGTCACTTGTAATTGTCTCTGGCATACCATGAAGTCGGACTACTTCACGCTCAAATAGATCGGCTATAGTACTTGCAGAATAAATATGACAATGCAACAAAGTGCGCATATTTTGTTAGATGATCAACAATTACTAAGATGGAACTCTTACCATGAGAAGGTGGAAATCCGTCTATGAAGTCCATCGAGATGTAAATCTAAACGTCTGAAGGAATTGGCAGTGGACTTAAAAGGCCACGAGGATCCACAAATTCATTTTTATTACGTTGACAAACCTCACGAGTGAGAATAAATTCCTTAATTGATTGCTTCATGCCGGACAGTGAAAATTGTATTGCAGTCGCTTGAAAGTTCTCAAATAACCAGAGTGACCACCCAATGGTGTAGAATGAAAATCATGAAGAAGTTTTTTATACCATTCTGAAGAAGAAACAACCACAATTATTCCCTTATAACGCAACACTCCATTTAAGTAAGAATAATGACGTTCACTATTATGATTTAGCTGCAACTGATCTATTAATGTATGTAAAGTTGGATCATTATGACATTCTGCAATAATGTCATCTACACCAGAAAAAATTGGTGCAGTAATTGCCAATAATTGTGGATTAACAAGTCGAGACAAAGCATCTGCAGCTTTGTTTGTAGAACCATTGCGATAAATGATTTCATAATCATCACCCAATAACTTTGAAACCCACTTTTGTTGTTCGATTAAAGAAAAACGCTGCTCCAAGAAGTATTTCAAACTTCTATGATCTGTATAAATCTTTAAATGTCGACCAAGCAAATAGGGTCGCCATTTATTTACTGCAGACACAATTGCTAGCATTTCTTTGTCATAAACAGATAAGTTAAGATTGTTACCAGATAAAGGTTTACTATTGAAAGATATAGGACGTGCAGATTGCATCAACATAGCATCAATGCCACCACCAGAAGCATCACACTCCAAATAAAATTCCTTTGAGAAATCTGGTAGAAGCAAAACAGGCGTAGTAGTTAAGGCCTGTTGAAGTAATTTGAAAGCAGTAGTTTCTTCCTCAGTCCATTTGAATGCATCCTTTTTAAGTAGCTGAGTTAAAGGAGCACTGACTTTTCCAAAATCCTTCACGAATTTTTGATAATATCCATCCAATCCCAAAAATCCTCTAAGTTCTTTAACTGAAGAAGGAAGCTTCCAAAAAAGAATACATTGAATCTTCTCTGGTTCCACAGATACTCCTTCGGAAGAAATCAAATGACCAAGGTATCCAGCAGACTTTTGTGCAAAAGTACATTTGGATTCCTTAACAAATAATTTGCGTGTACGTAAGAGTTCAAATGCCAACTCGAGATGCTTGAGATGAGAATCAAAATCCTTACTATAGATCAGAATATCATCGAAGAAAACCAAAACGAACTAGCGTAAGTAAGGCCTGAATATATCATTCATTAAGCTCTGAAATGTTGCCGGTGCATTAGATAATCCAATAGGGCATGACCAAAAACTCGTAGTGGCTATCATGTGTACGGAAAGCTGTCTTTGGAATGTCACCTTCATGTACACGAATCTGGTGATAACCGTATCGTTAATCCAACTTGGTAAAGACTTTCTTACCATGCAATTCATCCAATAATTCATCCACTACCGGAATTGGGTAACGATCTTTTATGGTTATCTTGTTAAGAGCACAATAGTTGATGTGATTTTGAAGTTGTTTGTAAAGTGGTAGTAAAAAGTTCGTTCAACTCAGACTTGTAAAGGTTTGATTTAAGAAAATACTAAAAACAAAGAAAATATATTCAAAAGTTTGTCATGATATCGAGAGATACTAGGACTTAGGATTCCACCATTAATAAAAATCAGTTGGTTTATATATTGGTTCTTAACAATTATACTCTTTTGTAGACTCTTTTTGTTTGCCAAAAGTTGATTTTATAAAGAAATAGATGTAAATCATAAGCATAAAGAGTTCTTAGACTAAGAATACGCTATCAGACAAAATCACAAATAATCAATGAAAATCATAATCAATTAAAAACAAGTGCAAAAGTCATAAAGAATCAAATATAGTTACCAAACAATTGTGAAATAAGGCTTCCTCCATCATCTCAGTGTTGGGGTTTAGCTCTTCATGGTGCAAACACTCTCAAAATATGAATTCATTGCTCAAAGGTGTATTAAAGAAGAAAATACAAAGAAATCAATAAAACAGATCAACTGCAATGTTTATATGCGTTACACATCGATGTTGTTACTAACGATACGAGAAGATATAAGAAGACTGGGAAACGATACTATGTGTGTGTTGTGGATAAACCACACTTATCTGCGACTGACTTGGGTCGTCTAATGTTCTTCAGCTTCGTCTTCTTCCTCCTGCTGCTGCAACTTTCTCTACTGCGTAATTTCTTCGTACCAGAGCTTCCCCCAAAACGTATAGACCCCAAACTCCTCGACACTCTTGTTTATGACCCCAACAAACTTTTTATACTCCCACCTGTCGAACAAATCCCAAAAATATCTCGAAAATCTTTTCTTTCTTTCCGCGGCAAGTTACGTCAATTTCTCCCCCTCTGTTTTATGGCAACTACCGAATATAAGAAAATCTGCTTCCCTTTTTATGTTCTGAGACACGTCACTAACCAGTAATAAACTCATCCTCACGTTCAACTCTTCTCATTCACACGTATTGCCAGAATTAACACAACGAAATCCCGTCTTCCTCATTACTCTGTGTTATCCAAACTCGATGAACCGGCTCCATTTAATCGATTATGTTGGACCTACTCACCCTGTTCAGACTTAACAGGACCAACCCAAACAAAGACCGTGATCGAATCTCCTCTAAACTGTCCAAAACTCGAATCAAAAATATGTTCTTCACTGCAAAATTATTCCCGCGCCAAAACAAGAAATTCAAATTAGAAAAGAAGGTTCCCCTTAACCATTTCCGGGGTGCCAATAACACTTGGGTGTCTTGGGGGTGTAAATAGCGAGTGGGTGCCCCATAGTAAGTGAGGTCCCCTTATCCAAACTGAGGGTCCGAATAGTAATTTTCTCCCACGAGCGCAAATACCACTTTTCGAGCCAATTTTCCCGCAAAAGCTTATTTCTCCAAAAACACATACAAAAACATAAAATAAACAAATAAGTATAAAATCGAGCACTAACAATACACATAATTGAGATCAAAATAGACACATAAATGCGTCTATCAAATACCCCACAAACTTATTATTTGCTAGTCCTCGAGCAAATCAAATCTAGAAAATAAAATCCTAACTCACTGTCGCAGGCATCGTCAATTGCATTTAGCGTATGCAATAAGCCTTTAAACCCATAGGTGGCCCTAGTGGCCGAGTTATAGTCTCGGAGGGGTTACCAGAGGTGTACCCACAAAACCTTTACACTCCAGACCCTAACTATCTACGTAGAACCTTGGAAGGCACTAAAGAATCTCCTTGGTTGGCATACTTATTGACTACAGGAGGAAGTACCCTGATGCGAAATTCCAATTGTTGTACGCGAGTTTGCACTCAAGCATACTAAAATTCATATATAGATCACAGAGCTCTGCTCAGATAGTTTCTGGACATCATAACCGGAGTCAACCAATCACATGGATAGATTAAGAAGATGGATGTATAGAAAAACGTAGATGGTTTTGATGTTGACTAAGGTGAACGGTGTTTCTCATATCTGTCTGAAGGCCACTGCCAAAATAAACCTATCCTAATGGACTGAGATACTGGTCTGGACTAATATCAACACACTGGAATATACAAGGGTACCCGTGGTCGATAATCCTAACTCTAGGTCAACACAACTGGCATATACAAGGGTTCCAGTGGTCGACTTTGTTGAATTTATTCCGGTTGGTCTGGTGGTCTGGTCTCAATTTCGATTTTTTTTTTTTGGTATCTCAATCACTCTATTTCACCCTAGCAATGGTAACAACTTGAATCACTAGTCCAAAACGCAGAATTTAGGACAGTTCAAAACTGTCGAAAATGGGGTTATAAGACTAATATGGACCGTCCTTAAGTGTGTCATATTTTTGGTGTACTATTTATTATAGGACGGTTCATGTTTGTCCAAAATTAACAACGGGTTTCTGCTATCTGAAAATAACGACTGATGACGGTAGTCGAATTTTATAATCAGAGATTCAGCCAATTTCAGCTAATCTGGTTCAGGTGAATCACTTTCATCCTAATCTGATTCAGCTGAGTCAGTTTCGGCCTAGTCTAATAATGAATTTATTTGTTTCTCTTTTACTTCTCTTTTTTCTTATTTATTTTTGGATCAAACATGAGACAAACCAACATATGAAATTTTATAAGCAAATGGAACCAATTCTATTAAAATTGACTTTGAATTCAATTAACTTAACAACATAAACATATCCAGGGTTCAACCACAAAGCTACATGCTTCAGTCATGTCCAAAACAACAAAAAAAGAAGAAATAAAAATCCTACTGTATGATCATGATATATCTTCCTAATACACGAGTTATGTATTACTGTGGCCATTCAATCGTCTCACCAAGAAAAACATCTCCAAGTGTTCCATCTTCAGCACATCATTCAATTGGGTAAGGATTTCATTTCGTGATTCTATGGGGTACACTAAAATTAACACGTCCAAGCGCAATTGCGTTCTTCTATAGATTCCTTTTCAATAATTAAGAAAAAATAATTAGGTTTACAAGCCAACAATAATAGTACATGTGAACTTAGCAAGATAGAACCACGTATCGAACATACCAAAATCAACAAAACCTTAAATTTGAACTAACACATCAAACATAGATCATCAAATGAGATATGTATGTATACAAATTACCGGAATTTTCGCAGCCAACCCTGAGGATACAAGAAGCGAAATGAATTGACACTAGATGACGAAGTTAGAATCCAGTTGTAATTCAAGGTTGTGGCAGCCACTACTTGGAGAGCAAAAGTTAACAATCCATGGTTCACTACGAAGCAGAGCAAAGAAACAATTAAAAACAAACTAAATCACCATGCAATATTAAGCTATGAAATATGATTCAGTATTGAAGCCTTTTTAAGTCTCTGACAAAGTTAGTAAGTAGTAACATGTAAGATGATATTTGTGCAGTGGTAGAGGTGTTGGCTGTGCCTGTAATTTAAGTAGTGATCTGATGATTGATCAAATTAAATCACACTGTGGTCAGGTGGTACTGGCGACGATGAGGACATAATGCTTGTGGTGGTGGTGTGCTGATGCTGACAATGGAGGAGGTAATTTAGGTTGTCAATGGATGTTGGCAGAATAAAAATGGGGGTGTGATGTTGTGATTTTGGGCTACAGCTGGTCTTATTGATGATGAAAGAATCTAACAGAGTGGTTACCGTGAAGACTAAAATCATTATAGGGAATAAATCCTTAAATATACAACTATACACATGCAATCAGTGTAAACGACATGACTATTAGCAATTTTATCGAATGCATCCAAGTAGCTAAAATTGTGCTCATCAATGGAAAAATGAATTACTAAACTGTGGTCATCAATAGATATACAGGTTCAGGACTTTTCCCAAACAGGTAGAGTGTATCAGATTTTCTTGGCTTTATTGTCAAAGATAATCAATCCAACAAGCAACATGAGAAAATTCCATGAACTGATTTTACAGTATATCAAACCAAAAAAATGAAAAGCAGATGTACCGCTAATATTGACAAATACCATCAACCCTAGAAACAACACTTAGTAATACCAGCACAAAATTGACGAACGCGAAGGAAAACCCTTAAAATAACGAACAGGTAAAATCAAGGAAAGAAGAAACAAACCTGACCCTTAACCTTGAGATTGGTAGGAGCTTCCCCTTGTTGAGTTTCTTTTCTTTTTCCTATATTGTGTTGCACCCAGAACTCAAATCAGTAATAATAAGAAGAAGCCCATAGAAAAAACACGATTTTTTCATCTTCTTATAGAAATTCAATCTGTATTATACGAATTGTGAGATAATAATATCAAAATTACAAAAAAAAAAAAAAATTATTTCTGATTCCGCGCCTCTATATCCTATGCTCCGCTGTAGATCTCTTCGCTTAATGATAAGAAAAACGAAGATCAGAAAAAGAATAATGAGCGGAGTTTATGAGAAACTAAACACAAGGAGGAGAATACGGAGACGGTTATTTTCTTTTTCTGTGCTTTTTTAGGCTTCAAAAGTTTCTAGATCTGATTGTAGGCCATAGGATTAAACTTATCGAAAGTCTAAAATGACAATGTAGCTAATGGGATTTAATTGGCTCACCATTATCAACACGGATTTTAACATATTTCCAATCCTTAATATAAACCATCAGATTTTTCATTATCAACGGCATATATATTTCATAGGAAAAACAGTCGCTAATTGTTTGATTAATTTTATTTTTTATCTTTATCATTCTATTTCTATCGGATAAGGGTGGAACTTTGAGGGAAGGGGCGCAAATAGAAACTAAGAAAACTACAGAATAGACATGTCAGTAATCAAATACAAACTATTTGACGGATTCCAACCGTAAAATACTTAACGACGTATGGGATCTGTCCTTTTCTCCTCGCCCCAAGTGTCCTAAAAACCATGATTTGGACTAGTGAATCGTGATCCCCACCTAATCACTTAGAGAAACATATTTTAAAGAAAACAAAATAAAAATATAAGTGAAAAGGATTCAACGAGATATGGCGAAACTACTAGTGTTTTTCTTTAATTCTAACACCCGAGCTCGTGCTTTTATGAATAGACTCTTTAGATGTTTCCATCTAATCGATTGGTTCCTCAACTCCTACAACCAAGATGCTTCCATCCACTTAGATTGATTAGTGCCATCCTTAATAAGCATAAATTTCTAAGCTCTGGAGTTAATAATGCAAAGCGCAACTAAAAAGTTTCTCTCATACCCCAAACTTAAAATCTAACATTGTCCTCAATGTTCTAAAGATAAAATTAAAAGCATGAACAAGGAGAAACTGTTACCATTTGAATTAAAAGAGTTAAGGAAAGATATTACCGTGTTGCATGAATGTTGGGTTACCTCCCAAGAAATGCTAAGTTTAATGTCTTGACCAGGACTAAGAAAGGATTAGTCACTTCATAAAATCATAAAGTAATAGTAGAAATATCTTTGGGTCATCAAAACCAAATAGAGCTATCACAAGTAAAAGGAATCTGCAACATGCCAAGAAAATTAACAAATAAAGCACACCCTTGTCTAGTTTCCTATTTAAGAAAACAACATCTAGCTGTGGTTCAGGTTCGGGTTCTATAACTGGGTCCAAATAAAATATTTTCATGGGTTGCATTTCCTCATAGTTAAGATCCGGTTCAGGTTATAAAGTCTGTAAAAACTCAAATAAGAACTTAGAAGCACATAATAATAACCTGAATAATTGAGGATCCTCTAAGTCAATCAGTTTTGACTCACACAGTTGACCACAATGAGAGTAGTGGTTATTCTTAAGCAAATGTGTCGTTTCTATTCTCCTAAAATAATTAGGTTTGGTCTCAGAACTTAATAACTGACACATTTTGAACTCATACATTCCCACAATTGGTTGGAAAATATTTGGTGGGAAAACAAAATAAATTTGGGTATCATAGCCTGGGCTAACCACATCAACCAGATGATGGGTTTCTAACAACTGAACTTCCCTACGGACGTCACTAGGTTCAGGAAAACGTATATGAAGATAATCTTTTAAAATGGTTGAGGCACATATGTCAAGTCCCAAGTGAGGGACCTTTCTAAGAGTTAAAGCAAATGGAGAATGATAATCACCCCCAAACTTAGAGATTTCAGTGTCTCTAGAAAGACTAGTCACAACTTCCCTAATTTCTAGGTTATCAGATTCCTGAAAATGGTCAATTGATTCTTCTAAGTCTGGTACATCCTCACTCATCTTGACGAGTTCATATTCTTTTTCTAAGACTAATGTTCCTAAATCGCTAGACCCGGAAACAATATTCTCAAGATAAACCCGCTCCTCTAAACTATCATCGGCTTCGTAATCATAAGAGAATACTACATCGTCTAAAATGGTGGTATCTCTAGTCAAATCCTGGTCCTTTTGAATAGGTGAATAATTATTAAAATTATTTGGATTTGAACTAGAAATAATATTATCATTGTAAAGCTCAATTGGAGTAACAAATTCCTGATCACTATGCCTATATGTGTCTGATTCTTCATACACACTATTCTCATCATAATCATCGTTATAATAACATGAAAATGGTCGAACCTTATCTAAAAGAGTAGTGTTACCAATTCTAACCTCGTCATCTTGATTATGCAAATAATTATCTTCATGTTCAAGGGTACTATTGGAAACACTATATTTAAATTAAGATTATTTCGAGCAGTTCTATTGCGGGCCTCTAATAAAAGCTTTTGAGTCGACTCACATGACTTCCTTATGGTATTGTGTATAGAAGGTTCACTCATGGTGCATTTTGTTTATTCAATTCTAACACAAACCTATTTGTATGTTCTGTTAACTGCTTGAGAGACTCTTCTAGAGAAATGGAAGGATCATAAGTAGCACTAGGGTATAATTGTTTGATTAAATCATTCAACGGGGAACTAGTACTATTATATTCCTTATTTTCTTGCTCGTATGACCGGTGCGTGTGTGGATAGTAATTGGGCTCATCATGGTATGAGCCATAACCTTGAAAAGGCTGATGTTCCCAACCACTATTCACACTATGGTCAAAGTAGTAACGTCCATTTTGAAACTCAGTCGGATATTCATTGTATTGGCTATTGTAATACCAGTTCGACATTCTATTGCATGGGTGTGAGTTGTCACACAAAATAAAACCCACTGACAGGGGATTCGTGGGTGGATAGAGTCTTACCTCCCGTACCAGACGGGCGATGAACCGTTGAAGTCGACTCAGGCCACCGACTCCTATGTCAGTGTACGAACCCGAGGGGCCGAGAAAGTATCGTAACTGTCGTCCTTCCCTGCAAACAATTTATATTTAATTTCAACCCTTCCTTAGGGTTTCAAAAATAATGTCCAAGTCCAAAAATAAAGTCCAAAAGTGTCCAAAAATAAAAAGAAAAATTACAACAAAACAAACCCTAATACAGTTTCCAAAAATAAAAATAAATAAAACAACTATATACAAAATATTCTTCACTCCTTGGACTCCTATTTTCTTTCCTTCTTTGGTGATGCTTTCCTTTTATAGCACTTTTTCTATCCTTGTAGCTTCGCTTCAAATCTGAAAAAGAATCAAAAAATACCAAAGGCGTAAAAGAGAACAAAAAATAATAAAATAAACCTAAAACAAATCTAAATACAAGTCCGCATCGGTGGCGCCAAAAATTGATGTGATTTTGAAGTTGTTTGTAAAGTGGTAGTAAAAAGTTCGTTCAAATCAGACTTGTAAAGGTTTGATTTAAGAAAATACTAAAACCAAAGAAAATATATTCACAAGTTTGTCACGATATCGAGAGATACTAGGACTTCGGATTCCACCATTAATCAAAATCAATTGGTTTATATATTGGTTCTTAACAATTATAGCTCTTTTGTAGACTTTTTTTCTTTGCCAAAAGTTGATTTTATAAAGAATTAGATGTAAATCATAAGCATAGCGCATCAAGAGTTCTTAGACTAAGCATACGCTATCAGACAAAATCACAAATAATCAATGAAAATCATAAATTAATTAAAAACAAGTGCAAAAGTCATAAAGAATCAAATATAGTTACCAAACAATTGTGCAATAAGGTTTCCTCCGTCATCTCAGTGTTGGGGTTTAGCTCTTCATGGTACAAACACTCTCAAAATATGAATTCATTGCTCAAAGGTGTATTAAAGATGAAAATACAATGAAATCAATAAAACAGATCAACTGCAATTTTTATATGCGTTACAGATCGACTGTTACTAACGATACAAAAGATATAAGACTGCTGGAAACGATACTATGTGTGTGTTGTGGATAAACCACACTTACATGCGACTGACTTGGGTCGTCTAATATTCTTCAGCTTTGTCTTCTTCCTCCTGCTGCTGCAACTGAGGATCCTCATGAATTTTTTGGTCATCTGGAATATCCTCAACTTCAACAACATTGTCAACAAAAGTAGGATACATCTCCAAAAGCAAATAGTTTGGTTTGTTAGGGAAAACATGACCAGATTTAAAAGGAACATCACAATTGAAACAAATACCTTTCTCACGTTTTTATTTCAGCTCTTCCCATGTATGCTTCTTATAACCTAGAGGAAGTGTCAGCTTCTTGATTGGAGTGGTAGGATTGATGCGTCACCTCGAAGTGGAGGCGGACGATAAGGTTGGCGTGTATTAAACCTATTAACTGTTGCGTAAGCTTCCTCTTGATGAATTGCCTTAGTAAAGGCTTCATTCAAAGTTTGTGGTGCAAGCAATTTAACCACACTACCGATATGAGGTTTGAGAGAACGAATAAAACAGCTGATCAAGTAATCATCTGGAAAATCAACAAAATTCAATAACCTCTCAAAAACAGGTATGTGCTCCCTTACTGTACCTACTTGATTAATTGTACTAATAGACAGACGAGCATCGACAAACTTTTCAGGTGCAAAACGTGCATGAAGATGAGCACAAAACTCTAACCATGTCAAAATGGTGACCTTAGTTTGCTTCCAACGATACCACACATTAGCATCAACTTTCAGACTAGAAGTAGCAATAGTAATTCTAAGAGCATCATCAGCTTGATGCACGCTGAAATATTTGTCATCATTAAAAATCCATCCATCAGGATCTTCATCAAAAGTAGGGAACTTTAGATTGATTGTATTGGCTCTGGCCGGGTTTTGATGACCACCAGTTGGGGGTGGAGGTTGGGGCGGAGGTGGATGAGCACCATGACCATGATTTTGATTCAGATGAGGCATATAATCATCAAAAACTGTACGAAGGGAAGCAGTAAGTTGGGTATTGATAGTGGTGGTAGTTTGAGTCAGCTGCGTGGTGAGAGCGAGATGTGATTCTTTGTGGTGAGAGCGTTTTCTAGATTTGTGTTGTTATCTTCGAGTTCCTGCTTACGAGAAACTCGTTATTCCTCCCGTTTCTGACGTTTATCGACCGCCTTGGTTTTGTTACTCTCTTGTTCCTCAAGCTTTTGTTGTGCCATGGCTTTGATGAAGTCATCAACTGTTTTAGCCAGACTAGTCACACTCTCGTTTACGGATTTAATGTTCTCTGTATAATCATGACCCATTGTATTATAGAAAAAAAATTGGGTGAAAATTGAATGTGAATCGACCTGCTCTGATCCAGGTGTTAGGGTTCTAAACCTTTACCCTGAATATAAGCTAATTGAAAACTGAATAAGAACTCAAAAACATGGATAAAGCCCTTTGATCTGGGGTGAGCAACCTCTGCCTTTGAGAATTAATGTAACAAACTTCTTAATATTGATTAACTGCCCTTACAAGTTTAGTTTTAAGCTATATATATAGCTGAGTAGTCGTGTAAGACAGACAAACTAATTTAAGGAAACCTGTAAAACTAGGAAACTGAGTTCTAAGTACGTAAGGAAATAAAAGTCTAACTAATAAGCTAACTGAAAATAAAAGAAATAGGAGTTGGCATCGCAACAGATTACCGAATAAAGAAGAAGGAGAATGAAGCTTTGGGGTTCTCGTTTGATGCCTGAAAGGGTGTTCCCGTCGTCGATTGAGATTGGTGTTGCCGGAATAAGAGAACAAGAAAGATACTGATAGAATGACAATGACATGATCATAACCTTTGGTGAGAAATTATATCGAGAGAGAGAGAAATTACCGAAGCATGAGGATAATGGGGGCTATAATGGTCAGAAGAATTACGGAGGCGGAGCATATGGTCTCTGTTTAACCCCTAGCGCTTGTTGGAATTTAGGTTTCTTTAGATACAAACAATGTAAGGACCAAATGTCCATTAAACCCCTAAAGAAGAACCCAAAGAACACGTAGGGAGAATAAGCCTCCCTAATCAACGCCAGTTGTTGTTTTATTAAGCCCACACGACATAAGGCTAGTTTGGTATTGCCGTGAATTTTAGAAAAGCACTTTTCTGTTGTGCTATGCTGTGCGTTGCTGTGCCGTGGAAATGAATCTGCATGACGTTTGGTAAACTATAATTTAAAAGCACTGTGCAATTAACAAACTGTAAATTCTGTTTGGTAAACCGGTATTTAAAAGTGCTGGTGATGTAGCTAATGACGAAAATAGACATATTTCAAAAATTAGTTTTAATACAATTTTATTATAATAAATTATATTTCTAATTTTAATATATTTAATAAAATACAAGTAATATTTTTTTTTAATTGGTTTTATTATTTAATTAAAA
This sequence comes from Papaver armeniacum, assembly GCA_023531295.1. Classification (NCBI taxonomy): domain Eukaryota; kingdom Viridiplantae; phylum Streptophyta; class Magnoliopsida; order Ranunculales; family Papaveraceae; genus Papaver; species Papaver armeniacum. The sequence goes on from JAJJWW010007526.1 coordinate 544,385, forward strand.
AATTTATGATTATGGTTTGCTTATAAAATAATATTATTTTAAAAAAAATTTCAAAAATTTTTTTTATTAATTTTTTTATTAATATTCACTTTTCATTTTAATATTTATTTATTTATTTTATTTTATTTTATTAAATTTTTTATTATTTTATAAGAACGGGCACCTAGCTCTGCTGGTCATCCCCGTTTCCCAAAGTTTCATGCGTTCGAGGAGGTCCCAAGTTCGAGTCCCCAATGGCGTAATATTGCAGGAATTAACATGGAAGGTAATGTTAGCTTGCCTCCCTTGTGACACAATCTCAGCCCCCCTCCCTCTTCGGCTCCCTTGGCTAGGTTACCCATGAGGCTCGCTGGTAGGTTAGCACGACAACCTGTTCAATTAATGTAGTAGTATGTTGTTGGAGCTTAGCTTGTTAGGCTTCCAACTAGTTTCATGTAATAATCCTTATCCAATAATATAATAATATTTTATTATTATTGTATTTATTATTTTAAATAAAAAATGAAAAAAATAGAGAAATAAAATGAAACTAGAATTATAATGTTGAATGTACAATATTTGAGGGTAAAACTTGTCTTTATAATAAATTAACAAGGTTAAAATAGAGAATCAGTTAAATCGAATTATGTGGATCCACAACTGCTTTTCCAGCTTTTAAAAGCTAGTCTTGAGTAGCTTTTAAAAGACCTAAAATGAAAGTGCTTCTCTCCAAAAGCACTTTGAAATTTTTTTTACCAAACACAATTTTTGGTAAAAATTTGTTATAAGTTTGTTACAAAGTGCTATTGGTTGAAAAAAAAGCAATCCCAAACGGGGCAATAAACTAACTTTTTTTTTTATCTTCATATGAATTGACCCAGTGAACCAGGGTCGACCCACTGGTGGGACCAGTTGACCCTGACCCAGTTACATGATGGACCAGTTGACCCTGACCCAGTTACATAATGGACCATTATGTGCTACTGGTATCTATCTTTTTGCATGACTTGGTTCTACAATTGTATAACTGCCTCGTTAGCACAGAATTCTCATCACGGGATTCTATGATTATCTGGTCTGTTCCTACAACTGAATGAAAACAGATGTCCGGACCTGATGGGTGCTGAATACACAATTGTATTCATTTCTCTCTCTGTTGTTCCCATGAAAGTCATCATTAAATACCCATATTTTGGCAGTGTAATCACTCATTCTACTTAATAGAGCTAAACGTCCTTCCAGTTCTATTAAATGGTTAGAACTAGTATTTCTGCCGTTTCGATCAACATGCCTTGGTTGACTAAGGATGAAATTAGGCACTGTGATCGCTCTGAACTTCTCAGCCCGAACATCAAAAGCTACAATGGTGTCATTACCCAGCTTGCCTACTTTAATAAATGTTGAGGTGAAATAATATATAACCATTCACATAAACTGTGTGTTTGCGTCTAGAGTATTCATTCACATTCTCAAGCTCGAATGGTGGGAGCCAAATCCTTCTCCACTTGTTTTTTCTTACAGTTAAGACTTCACACATAAAATCACAATTACAGATGAAATTGTTTAAACCATATAAATCATAGGGTGTTCCTTTATATACCCCTGAAAACACTAACGGTACACCCAGTTAGTTGAAAAATTAGTTAAAATTCCGTTAATAATTTTTTTTTTTTTGGAAAAACAGTGAAATATTTTATACCCCTTCCTAAATACTTGAGTAAGTTATTTCCTGACTGTCAACAATTGCTATTGTATGTTTGTTTTTTTCCTCTATAGTTCTGCTTCATAGAAGTTGATGAAAGAGGAGGCCTGTTAAATGGGTCATGAACTAAAGGAGAAGGAGAGACAACCCGAAGGAGAGAGTGAGAAGGAGAGAGACCACGGGTCTTTGTAGGGTTAGATTTTTTTGGGTAATCAAAAACAGTTTTTTGTTTTTGAAAACAGAAAAAACAAGTTTAAAGGTGTTTGGTAGGGACATTTTCAGAAAATGTTTTCTATTTGTTTTCTGTTTTTGAAAACAAAAAATTAAAAACAACAAATTATTGTTTTCTGTGTTTTTTTCTTTTTTTTCTTTTTTTTCGTTCCTTGTTCTATTTTCAGAACAAAGTAAGAGATCAGGGAAATGACTGCAAGTGAGTCATGGCCAGTATCACTATCTCTTGGGCTTAGTCCTATGGGCTAGATATTTAGCTGCTAGATTGGCCATCCACGTCAGATAGGGCAACCTCCTAAGTCCTATGATATGGCGAATCTAGCAGCGAAACGCCTAACAATTCGGCGTCCAATGCCGAACCAAACAGCGTTACATCTTTTATTTTCTAAAAAAACTGATTATTTAATATTTCTCTCTCCATTATTTCCTCTCTCTCCCCATTTTTTTCTTCTCTCTCCATCTTTTCCTCTCTCCACTCTCCCTCTTTTTCTTTTCTCTCTATTTCCTCCTCTTTCCCCACGTTCTCCATTACTTTATTTCCTTCTTTTTTTTCTCTCTCTATCACTTCTTCTCTTTCTACGGAAAAAAATATATAGCGCCGAACCATTCGACGTTGGGATCACTTTTTGAGCGCCGAACAGTTCAGCGTTTCAATCTCGCTGATAGTTGGACTGCGAGCAAATGCTAGGAGAGAGAAGTAGCCAGATTGAGTGTTAACTTTTTTCCCACACATTTTTCATGATTTGCAACACTTTTTGGCCAATCTAGCAGTCCAATCTAGACCATAGGACTTAGCCTTAGACGAGTCTTTACATTTGATCTGATTTAGTTGATCTTCCTTGGTTTTCAAAACAGTTTTTTATCCTACCAAATAATTTTTAGAAAATGAAAACAAGGAAAAAAAATAATCATTATTATCATTTAATAAGCATCGTACAATGCTTTAGTTGGTAACCGAGCCACAAGCTGGGCACCAACTCCTTTTTGAATAGCAACACCTAATCTATGAAAAATAAAACTACCAAAACCACTACCAGCATCATTGCTAACTAAACAATTCTTCAAACGCTTAAAAAAACAAATAGTATCATCACCAAGCTCTCCCAAGGTGGTAAAGGCTAGAACACCCAAACCATACCCGTGTGAAGCACATACCTCCAAGTATTTAGTACATTTGCGCGCAGTAGCTTTCGAGATGGCTTGACCTGGAACGAAAGCACGGACCCCCTCCCCAGTGAAGGGAGATACCCTAGTGACGTCCATACACACATCTTGGCCATTTTCCCAGTTAAGAACAAGGATATACGCTGGACGTAAATCCTTGTTAGTATCTGAAAATAATCCCAAATCAACTTCTTTACGCACAGGCACACTAGCTTTGTGACAAATATCCACAATTACGTCACGAGCAAGGTCATGACGAAACTTGATACCCACATCTTTGCCACAATGGAGAGCATGGTCACCAAAAATATCCATAGGCTTATTACAACTAGAGCATAAACTATCCTCGCCAAATAAGGGAATACCAAGCCGATAGCAAGTAACGGCTCGGAACTGTCTAGGCCCAAGGCATTGATCTAATCCACTAATGGGGACAACCAAAAGATAATCTTGTGCATGTTTAACCCGATTACATTGCCACAAAATAGAGTCTCTTGCAGACAAAGAAAATTGGACGGGGATTTGCTTCCTAACCGTATCAAAATAAGTGACTTCCAAGGAGTGCATGGAAGGGGGGGCAGTATTATCGACACAATAAGTGGAAGGCAAACCACATACCTGAGTGAAGTTCTGAAGAGCAAGCTGATACGCAGAACCATTATCCGTTGAGAATAAGCTACCAAGTATCACCTTACGCACCGAAGTAGTCTGAATCTGAGAGGCGAGATAACAACAAGTACGAGTGTCCGCCATAGTGTAAATACCAAGCCCACCATCTTTGATAGGCAAGGTAGAAAATCTCTGCTGCAAGGGCCCAAAACCAGCTCCGTCACCCGTTATTAAGAGTCTTAAATACTTGAATAAATGGTCATCATATAGATCAGAAGCTTGTTGTAGAGCTGTGGGATTAGTAGTACGCATTGCAAAGTATAATCTAGACACACCAGCGCAATTGCGAAGCAACAACATCTCACTTTGAGGATCCTTGAGTTTTTTTATAGAGGTCATAAGTTGAATAGTCTTGTTCACCCTACTCAGCACCATGTCACTCATAAAATTCAAGTCCAGACTCACCAGAAAAAAAAAAAAATTGACACCATTACCGGGTCTACCAATATCAACAGGGAAAACACATTCATCTAAGCTTCGAGGATCAACTGAGGCCCAAAGGATTTTTGTTTTCTTAATATTAAGGTGTAGACCCCTACTCGGCCCTTCAGACTCTATTATTCTCAAAGCCTTGGCCACCTCAAGCGTGTCACCAATAATCGTACCATCATCAAGGTACCAGGCATGCAAATCAAGCGTACAACAAGAGTCTATAGACTTCACATGGGGATGAAGTGTAAGAGCAAACAAGAGGGGACCGAGAGGGTTGCCTTGTTGAACACCAAGTGCAGAAGACAAAATATATTGATCATAATAAAGCCTGGCAGGCTTGGCATAACAAAATTCAACCCATCGAGAAATACCTGGACAATGAAGACGAACCTCCTTGATGAGATGAGATCTACACGCCATGTTGAACGCATTAGAGAAGTCAATAAGCAACATTGACATCTTATCTGAATGACCTTTCAACTCCAACAGCCCATTTACAACATGTTAAATACCCTCACCCCCAACCGGCACCCCAACACCAAATTGATGATCTCCTAAATAAGACGTCATAGTCTTCCCACCTTAGAAGGCAGCCACCTTAGAGACCAATCAACGCCAAACAGTACCAACGGCAATAGGTCTGATCCCACCTCTGGGCTTGAGCAGAGGCGTAAGTGGTGCGCTAGCAATGTATTCGCCTAAAACATTAGGGCATTTACCCGCCAACCAAAGGTTGACAACCCAAGTAATTGACGTCAGCAACTCATCTGCCACGACAGCTGCTGTCCCACTGATCGCATCAATAAGATGTTGAGCGCGCAGGCCATCACGTCCACAAGAAGTGCCCTTCGGAAAACTCTTGATGGCTCCAAGAGCCTCTTTTGAATCAACCATGATGGGATGGAAGCTGACTGCTTCAGATGGAATAGAGGGAAGAAGAGCAGGAGGGTATTTGGACTGCAGTTCAATCAAGGTATTCTCGTCGCGGGGAGCAACGCCATTCGAAGACAGCACACGGATTGCAGCAGCATAATGTCCGCAGCTAATCTTCTTTTGGCAGGCGATTAAAGTACCAGAATTATGTCTCTTTTTCCCGTCCTGTGTAGTAGTCTTGTCTTCTTGTTTAGCAGCCCGTTGACGAATTGGAGAGTCCAGCAATCTGTCAAGCAAAGTGTAGCAACCATTGGGCTCCTTCCAGGTCAAAAGAGCATGCTGAATATCAGCTACCTGGAGACGTTTCCTCTTACCATATATCTCTTCAATCGAGTTCTTAGGGCGGTATAAAGACAAGGTGCACACATGTAAGAGAATGAGCTGAATCCAAGAAGAAACATTGGCCGGACTAGCTAGAACCTTGTCCAAGTAAGTTTTCAGAACTCTCGAGAAGGTGTGCCTACATTGATGAGGAATAGACGTAACAGTTGTAAACTGTCTTTGGAAGGCTGCGTTAAGCAATAAGTGAAACCAACTCCGTACCACCAACATCCTTCCCTGAAGTGCAACCTCCTGCAAAACCCTCCTTAACTGACCCTGCAAAACCATTCAAAGTACTTCCAACAGACTCACTACACTCCATGTATGTTTTTAAAACAGTGGAAAATTGTTTTTGAAAATTGTACTGAACAGGCTTTAAGGTTCTGTGGGATAAAGTTGAGGTTAGAAAATTAGGCTTTTAAAGTTAGGTTGATCTATCTAGAGAGAGCGAGGAAGAAGATAATATTTTCCTTTAGGTTTGTGATTCTTTTCTTCATGACGGGGGTATACGAATTTAACAGATCAGATGGGTAGCAAGATAAATTTTGGGGGGTAGGGTACCGTTAGTATATAAAAGAAGACCCAAATCATATATGCACCATATACATATGACTTTGTGCTTCTTTATGGCAGGATCATATCCCATTTCACAGTGATCACAAATGTGGTTAAACTCCCGGTTTGCTTATATCACAAAGAGCCAAATGATTGGCCATAGTGCTGCTAGATCATTTTTGATCCAGCAGCGAGAGCAAAATATTTTCCTAAATAAAAAGGTCAAATACAATAACATTGGAGATAAAAAAAAAAATTCTCCTTAATTTAAGGGAAAATAGAAAGAGGATGACTTATTTGTGTTTCCATGTAAGAAACAGACGATGACCATTAAAAGACTAAAAGATTTGAGTCACAATTTTATTTCAAAAAGTTAAGAAAAGTACCACTAAAAGACTCGAAAAACATATTAAGCAAAAATACCATAATATCAATAAACCGGAGCGAAATGCCGAGGCTTTATGTGCTACTGAATAGGCAATAGGCTCTCCACCAGAGTTGCAACCCTAGACTTTGAGGGATAGTATTTGAACCCGCTGGTATCAATCTTTTTGCAAGACATGGTTATCCAATTGTAACAATGAAGCTCAAAGAACTTAGATTTTTCATAGGATTCTATGATTATCTGGTCTGTCCCTAAAACAGAATGAAAATGAAAATCCAGATCCCCGCTCCATGAATAAGGTAATTCAATAGGAACTTCTGTCCAATTCTGGTTGCTGCTACTAATACTCGTGCTAGTATTATTCTCGTTGTTGTTCCCATGAACGTCATCATCAAATACCCATAGCTTGGCAGTGTAATCACCCATTCTACTCAATAGAGCTAAGCGGCCTTCCAGTTCTATTAAATGTTTAGAACTTCTGCCGTTCCGATAAAAATACCTTGGTTCGTTACGGATGAAATTTGGGACTGTGATCACTCTGAACTTCTCAGCCCCAACATCAAATGCCACAATCTTGTCATTACCAAGCTCGCGTCCTTTCATAAAATTTGAAGTGCAATAATAAATAAAACCATTCAGATAAAGTGTGTGCCTGCGTTGGTAATATTCAAGTTCAAGCTTGAATGGTGGGTTCTGAATCCTTCTCCATTTCTTGTCTCCTACAGTTAAGACTTCACACACATCACCATAACGGCGAGTTGCTATGGAATCATATATGCGGCATATACATATGACTTTGTGCTTCTTTGCGACAGGATCAAATCCCAGTTCGTAATAAGGTGTTCTTGACGTACTCCACTTTGGCGATTTAATCCAAGGTGTTATTTCTTGTGTGCTGATATTGCATATACGAATAGCAGAGTTTTTTGAGTCATCAGACTCATAGCCTATCAGACCATTTACAGGTCCAAAAAAAGATGCATTCTTCAATGGAAATTCCAACTTCCTTATTGTGCGAGCGGACAGTGTTGATGCTTCTACTCCTCTCCCTTCAAGCATAACTGTCACGAGCCTCCCTTTATTTATTTCGGGGATAAATATTCTTGTATACTTAGCTACCATTGAACCTATAAAAAGGAGAATGGGACTTTTCTTTGATCTGTTAAGGTGTAAATCAATAAAGTACGAGTCTTCCTCGATGAGGAGCTGCCAATGTTTACATACGCATTTGAATCGTACTATTGACTTCACTGGTAGTCTGCTTAATATGTCGCTTACTATGGCACTATCAACATGAAAACCACTAGTACTGCTTTTTGATAAACCAATGTTGCCACCGGTACCTCTACTTCTCTTGTTGTGTTTCATCTCTTTTTCATTGTCGTTTGTTTTTTGTTTTCCTTTGTTGTTGATGTCGTGTATTTTACCATTTCCACCTACAGTACTCTGCAATACATGTTCATATATGTATTTAGAGAGAGACAGCCATTAGTAGGCTAGAAAAATTGAAAATAAAAATATATCCCGTAATCATCATTAACAATATATATACAAAATCATTGTAAAGCAGGAGGAGAGCTAGATACATACCATTGTGGTTCTTCAGTTAACTTTCTTGATTCCCTTACTAAGGTAAAGCGCGAAAAGGAGAGAGGAGCTGAAGAAGATTGAAGAGAAGTTAGGGTTTACCTTGGAACCTAGGGTTTCAAATGAGACCTAGTATTAAAGTAAAAGCTTAAAAGGTTATATATGGACGCCAATTGATTAGGCCTTGAATGTTATGGATTTCGTGATCCACATTTTTAAATCGGTGGTGGGATTTTCTGCAGAATATCTCTCGTTTGGACCACCGTATTATAACATCTTTAACAAGGACTATTAGTCTACTAGATGACCGTTACCACGGTGGGATGGCCGACCGAAAAAATTGACGTAAAACTAAATTTTGTGTTCACAATTTAGTTCCGCCGTAGGGTTAAAATATTATTTTTCCTGAGACGGCACGAAGGTATAATTTTTCCAAACACGACGCGAAAGTATCATTTTCAGAGACGAGCAAGCCATGGTATATTTTTACTTTGCAAATAATTTGGTGGTGATTCAACACCATATGTTGTGCTTTTCATATTAAAATTAGTTGTTTTTTATACTTAGTCAATCATTTTATTTTTCTTGTAGTTTTTTTCAATTTTTTTTAAGATATGCCTAATTTTAAGCTATGCCTAATGTTGAAGGAGAAAAGATACAAAATTTGGAGAATAATAAAAAAATTGAAAAACAAAAATTTGATAGCATTGTTTGTGCTCATTGCGTAGCTAATTTAAAGGCTTTCCAAATATATAAAATTTATAAAAATACGACTTGTAGTTTGAAATATACGAGATTTTTAAATATATAAAAAATGCATTCTTTGTTGTGCCCTTTCTTTTTGGTTTATTTACAAAATGTCTAATACCTTATTCCCTTCTCTTTGATTTATTTACGAAAATGTCTAAAGGAAAAAAGGTAAAATTTGATTTAGAGGGACATCTTAGTCTTTTCCAGGTGTCCGGACCAAAATTCAATCTTTTTTGTGTAATTGAAAAAAATGTCACGCTTCACATTGACACAAAGTCACCATATATAGAGTCCTCCTCGCCGCATTTCGGTCGGCCTAATTACTACTCCAAAATGGACTCGATTTTGGGTCTCTCCGTAAATTTGGGCCATAGTGGTTGATTTTTGGTCACACCAATAGTTCAGACTAATGGTTGATGTGGATGAAATTAGGGACTATCTTGTCATTACCAAGCTCCCCTGCTTTGAGAAATGTCGAAGTGCAATAATATATATAAAACCATTCAGATAAACTGTGTGTTTGCGTCGATGATATTCAAGTCGAAGCTGGATTGGTGGGTTCTCAATCGTTCTCCAAACGTTGTCTCCTACAGTTAAAACTTGACACACAAAGTCATAATGGGACGTGTTGGAATCATGTATGCGCCATTTACAGGTACCTCTACTTCTCTTCTTGTGTCGCATCTCCTTCTCATTGACATTCTCCTTCTGTTTTCGCTTGTTGTTGTTGTGCACAACATTGATTTCATTCAACTTCATAGGATTGGCAGCAAATTTCACTCCAGTTATTCCAGGACGACGTCTGTTATCGAGTCCACCTGTACTCTGATCTGCATGTACTTTTACTTAATCAAGAGTAGATTATTTACTTGGTGTCTTGGTCCTCCTTCGATTTATTTTGGTCTATCGGAAACCATGATTAATAAAGGCCACATACCATTTATCCAACTTTTTTTTTTTTTTTTGTTAATTTCATAACCAATGGGAGAACTTAAGGATTATATGGCAAGTAGCACATCCATCCTCTTGTTTCAGAGGATCACCTAGAGGATTTTAAGCAATCCACGATTCCTTGTAATTCATCGAGACTAAAGCGACTAGGCACATGGGAATGAAATTCTTATAGGAAATAGAATTAGGATTCTATTCGGATTAATCTACGTCTTGTGTACCAGTATACATAAGCAAAGTTTGTTCCAATTCGATCAGTATTATCGACGCTGTTGCTTTACAATGTTACCTTATTATTAGTTCTCGTCACTGGTTTGTGGTTTCTCTTGAAGAATTCCATCCTGGATGTTTGTATTCTTCTTTATTTACTTTAAAGTTTCAGCAATAACAAGATTCTTGGCATTCAGGTTTTGGTGAAATGGCTAAACTATGTTTTTGGATTTCAATCATTACAACATATCTCATCTCGGTAACTCTGATTCATCAAGTTCGCGCACACACGGATCCTTCAGATGGTAAGTATAGATTCTCTTATATATGTCTTTTGTCTTTTTTTTTTTTTTTTTTTTTTTTTTTAATGAGACTATAGATGCTGGTGAAACTATGAAACTCACTTTTACCCATTGATTTCCAGTTGCAGTTCTTCAAGATTTGTACAAATCACTGAATCAACCACCACAATTGGTTGGATGGAACTTGATAAGTGGAGCGGATCCCTGTGAGGAGTCTTGGGAAGGAATCTCATGTTCTGGATCATCGGTTATATCCATGTAATTATATCTCTTTCGTCTTATAGCCTAAAGTGATGCATGTCAATTTTACGCAACCATTAAAATATGAGCTACACTTAGTTATTATTAATGCGTATGAAACTAATACTACCACAATATTTTTTCGTTCATGTTACTTGTATTCTTTTCTTTCTTTTTTTAATTTTGGCTATTATTGTTGTTTAAGCAGTCGACTTAAGGGGTTAGAGCTACATGGAAGCCTCCAATGCAATCTTGGAAACCTCTTGAAGCTGCTGTAAGTACCGCTCACGACTCTGGGTTTCAAGCATTTGCTTCTTATATGTCGGAAATGGTATCTAGAGACTTGCAAAAATAGGAGAGTCACTCAAGCCTTATATTTGAAACTCGGGTTGAAGCTTAGGCTAACCACTATGGGCTAGATTGAACTGCCAGATTGGCCAAAAAGTGTTGCAAATCAAGAAAAAGTGTGGGAAAAAAGTTAACATTAATTCTGGATACTTCTCTCTCCTAGCAGTTTCTTTCAGATCCAATTATCGGGCCGAGATTGGCTTATTTGAATCATTGTCACTGAAAAAGTGACATAAACGCTGAACCATTCAGCGCTCTATACTTTTTAATAATTTTTTAGAGAGAATGTGATGGAGAGAGAGGAAAAAGAGGGAGAGAGAAAGGGGAAAAAGAGGGAGAACGTGATGGAGAGGAAAAAGAGGGAGAGAGGATGGAAAATGAAGGAGAGAGAAATGGTAATGATTAGTTGTTTGGAAAATAAATTCATGTGACGCTATTTGGTTCGGCGTTTAGTATTTGTTTTTGATTCGGCGTTTATTTCTTTAGATTCGTCATTCCATAAGACTTAGGAGGTTGCCCATCTTGACGTGGATGACCAATCTAACAGCTAGATATCTAGCCCATATAACTTAGCCTTACGCTTGTTATATTTTGGTGCAACAGGGATTTTAGTCAAGATCACATTGAGGGAGAAATCCCATCATCTTTACCTCCAAATGCAACACATATGTAAGACTTTATTTTATCTCGTTTTCTTTCTTGAAAATCTCTCAAATGTTTCTTGACTAATCAATGATTGTGTTTCTGAATATACAATGATTTGTCATCTAACAATTTCAATCAGAATACTGTTCTGTTGCTGGAACCAATGAGATATCTTGAGCACCTGTGAGTTTCTTTACCCAATGAACCTATTATTTGTGGTACCGTAAAGCTTTAATTTTCGTCAATGTCAGTTTATTGTCTTTAACATTCTTTCGGAAATGCTATTCCAAGCGCTCTTCACCACACTAATCACCACTCAAATGCTAGGTGTTGCACAGGTAGTGGTCCAATTTATTCAGCCAGGATCCACGGTTAGAAAAAAAGGTACACCATTTGAGAAATGTATGGTGAAATTTAAAGTTCACAAAAATCACAAAAATCACAAAATTCGATCTGAAGGCTGAAATTTAAAGTGCTGAACCAAACAACGATGGGCAATGGTCCCAACTGACGTGGACTGCTAAACTAGTTGCTAGATTAGCACCGCCATAGGACTTATGAGGTTTTCCTAGCTGACGTGGACTGCTAATCTAGCTGCTAGATTAGAAGACCATATATAGGACTTAGCCTTAGGCCATGAAACTGCTTTTTAGCTCTTTTAGTTCATGCACAATGGTAAGCAATTTTGCTTTGTTGTAGCTTAATCGCAGCGAAATCCAATTACTTTGATCTTCCATATCGTTCAAATGCAGCGATATCCTTTAGCTACACTTTAAAGTTGATCAGATCCGATGTGGGTTATATCTAAGCGGTTGAAAAAATGATTTTACCGACTTTCAACGAATACAAAGTTATTTCAATTATTTTTCAATTTTGTTATTTTATTTTTCACTTTTAACTCTTTTATTGGACTAAAACTTTATTTTTCCTATTATATCTCTATTTTTTTTTTGTCTTAACACTTTTTTTTAGAAGCCACAATTGGGGAAAATTTTCATAAATTAGGGATACTCATGGTAACATAGGGCTGGATTTTCGCTAAAGGGATATTTTAATTTCTTGCTATAAAATGTAGATATCATCCTTTACCCAATAAAAACACAAAAGAAAACCGAAAAACCTAAATCATTATAATACTTCGACTATGCCGACCATACCAACTGTATCTAACACTTGAAAGGATAAAACTAAAATCTATATAATTTTTGCACACTTGGGGGATACTCAAGGATAATTTAGCCATTACCAATTTTTTTTGGTTATGGTGTTTTTCAAATTACTTCATAGTATTTATTTTTATTTTTATTTTTTTTAGTATCTCCCAATTTGTGGTGGTATCCCTCAATTGTGGGTTCTTTTTTTACCTATAAATAATATTTATATAAATCTGTGGAAAAAAAAAACCGAAATTGAGTTCCCGTGTAATTAAGCTAAGGGATGGCAATCACCCATAGTAAGGTTGGCCTCAGACCCATTTCGGTTATCTTCCAATAAGCTATAGCTAAGGGAAATCCTTGACCATTGTGCTCGCCCTTAAAAAATATCAGGTCATAAATTATAATATTTGATAAATTATAATGGTTGAGTTTGAGTCACTATACAAATTTGATCCCAAAGAAAGAAATTAAACAACATATCCTAGCTGTTGAACACATGCTAATTCTTTAAAATTCAAAATAAAAATATGATGAAATTATATAATCGTTAAATCCACTTTTTAAAATCTCATTTTTAGGATCACTTTTTTTCGAAATCTCAAATATTTTTCCCAGTGTGTTTTGAAAAGGGGTCTCCCTACTTAGAAGGGGATGGGATGAAATTATATATATTTTATGTCAGACACCATTCGATATTGTCATCTTGCATTTTGCATCAAATCTAATTAAGCAGTTGCAGGATAATCTCTTGCGATAATCTGGTGTATGTAGAAATGGTTTTAATTACCAGCGTGCCTTAGACTCCTTCTTCGAGGTCTGTCATCTTGATTCTTCAACTTTTAACATTGATGTAATTGTCCCTCATCCTATGCATTTATTTGCAGTTCAGTACATTGATGTTGTTAAAAAGAGATGCCAAATCTATATAACATGTCATGTAGGGGTTTAGTTTTATGGCAGTGCAATAAGTTCTGTCATGCTCAGGATTACTTGTTAGTTGTGCCCATAGGTGGTTTTGGACATTGCATCGGACCTCGACAATTTTGCGTTGTTCTTTTTTATCGTCTTGGTATTCCACTCTTTGCAGCAGAGAGTTTCTGCTCCTTTTGCAATAGGGATATATGGATATGTTCGGTGATCATGCTATTCACTGTCACATGAAATAATTTTGAAGTTTCGACATGATTTAGTCTGTGATGTGTTGTTTGATATATGTTCTCGTGCTGGCATACAGTCACAAAAAAAAGTGGAATTGGGGTTCTTATCTGCTGAAGGTGGTGCTTTAAGACTCGAGGCATTCTTGTCTATAATTGGGATAACAGGCGTGACGTGTTTTTAGATGTAACGGGTATTTCACCTTTTACGGAGTCAGTACTTTCATACCAGGGCATGCCATATTTAATGATGTTTTTAAGAAACATAACAAATATCTTGACAAGTATATTGTACATGGTTACGAATTTGGTACTTTAGCTTTCACTGCATCGAGAGAGTACTTCGGAGATGAGACATCGGATTTTTTGAAGAGAGTGAAGAATTTTATAGGTAGTAATTTGAAAAAACTTTGTTTTCTTAATTAATAACTAATAAATTAAAAAAATAAAATACTAAGATGGTGAAAAAAAGGAGAATATTGCAGGAATTAGCATGGAAGGTAGTGTTAGCTTGCCCCCCTTGTGACACAATCGCCCCTTCCCGCTGTTTCGGCTCTCTTGGCTAGGTTACCCATGAGGCACCATTTGGTAGGTTAGCACAAAGAACTTTGTTCAATTAGTGTAGAAAGTATATCGTTGGAGCTTAACATTACAGCCTCCAACTTAGTTTCATGTAATAATATTTATCTAATAATATAATAATATTAAAGGAGAAGGAAAAATAAAAAAATTGACCCCAGGAGAGAGGAAGAAAAGAAAAGGTCGGACCTTTTTCTCTTTCAGTGTGAGTCATGCACACGCTTCACAGAAGCTTACTTCAGACGCGTGTAAATCCATTCTCCTTCATCTTCATCTTCAATTTCTTGTGATTTATCGAAAACCCATTTCTCAGAATTTCATTATCATCACTCTCTGTAGTAGATTTAAAACAAAAAATGGGTAGTAGTAGTGGTTTTATACGAGGAGTTGTACTGGATGAATCACTTTTGTTCGCTGAAGATAACAATGGAAATACATTTTTTCAATCTGGTTCTGAATCTCTTCTCAGTAGACTTCAATACTCAAATCTCCATACGGTATAATTATTATCTTACTAATACTTCTTTTTACATCCTTGTTAGTTAAAAATTGAATCTTTTTTGGAATATGGGTTTGTTTGATTTCTTCTGAAATGGGGTGGGGTTCTGTTGTTTTTTTTGATCAAATACTGAATAGAAACTTAGGGTTTTGATTTGATTGATGAATTGAAAGGTTTTTGTTTGGAGATTGATAGTTAGGGTAAAGGTGATGCATGAAATTGGGTGAGGTTTTTATTGATGTGTGTAGATTTCGGATGTTTGGATACAAGTTAAATGTCTGAATTCTGAGATTCGATTTTAGGTTTTTGTTTTCAGTTTTTTTTGATTTGTGTATTTGGAATCAAGAATGTTATGGATGATCATGATTGTTTAGAAGGATTTAGGATCCCCAATTTTTGCACATTTGGTAAATTTGATTCCTCAATGAAGGGATTTCAGGTGATAAGTAAATTTGATTGCATTTACTGAAGTACCCGGGTAAAATTCATTTTACTATTGGCGGTACAGCTGAAATGCTCTTTGTATGATTGTGTTTGTTTCTCTTTAGGCTGCCAGTCCACTTTCCTCCTTTGTAACAAAAGTCTTGGTGTTAGAGTGGTGCATTACCTTGATGCACTGGACCTTTTCTGATTTATTAGTGCATCTGTTTTGCAGGGAATATCCTATGAAGCAAGTGTTTCACCTCAAAAGGTGCGTTTTTGGATTGTCTTGACTCTATATTTGCACAATGCAATAACTATTCGTATTTGTCCGGCTATTTCTTAAGTTAAAAACATTACTTACTATTCCAAGTGGGTATATGATTCTGCGTCTAAGATTGAACCATTGGCTTATGAATTATTACTTATGGCATTTTTATGTATGCGACAATCATTGACAAGCTGGTGCCATGAATGTGTTCTTTTTGCAAAATTTCTCTGCTTTAACTTCTAGTTTCCATTTGTGTCACTGGTTTTCATTGCCAGAAATCCATAACTCTTAACATTACATAGTTATCATCTCTACTTCCTCTGCTTGCTGTGGATTTGTTGTATCTACACTATGTGACATTGTTCCCGTCAATGCTTTCCTTTTGAAATAGGTTATCTTTCTTAAGGAGATGGCAATGCTATACTCTCTGGATTGCTTCATGCTTGACGCATCTTCATTAGATGCATCCCTTAGTGAGATTTTGCAATCCTGGGGAGACATCGGGGGGAGTTGTTTATATGTAGCTTCAAGTAAAGATGACGACCTCTTTCTTAAACTACATGATCATGGATGGCTGACTGTTGCTAAACGTAAGCAATTCATTTTTTGAAACTAATAGTAAATTTACATTGCTTTCTTAAGTTTGATCACACATGTTATTTCATCTTCATGCACTGCTAAACAAGATTTTCCTTCACTGTCTAGGTAAGGAGAGTGGTGACGGGATGGAGGATTCAGAAGTAATGCTTATCAACAAGCTGGAAGAGTTACCCCTCACTCTGTGCCGTCTTAGTAGAAAGGTTTCTGAAAGTTATTCTTGTTCCTCCTACATCTCTTTCATATGTTCCCAGGATACCCCTCTTTGTTAGATATCTTCCGACTAGAAAACTAGACTGCCATTTTATCTAATTTTAGATTCACGTGTTATTTTTTCTCTGTTTCCTATTTAAACAGGTTACAGGTAATAATGTTTTAAGAGTTGGTTATGTAATGAAAGCTTCTCGAGAAGCAGACTTTGCCAAGGTAATTCCCTTGAATATCTAAATTGAGAGAACTAGCTTATTCGCTATATTCTTCTGTATCTTATGTCTGTCCACTGCCCTCTTTGATTCCAATAGAGAGGGGCGTTCCCCATGAATCCTACTCAGAACGGGCTGATGTTTATTCCTCTCACCTTCGATCTCCCACTGGAACCTCAAGTGCACGAAGTTGATGTCGTTTTCCATAAAGCCACTGATGAAATTACCAACATTGAATTGACAGGTTCTTCAGAATATTTTAACGGAATTTCTTTCTCCGAAGGCATGCAGGAATTGAAGAGGTAATTACTGTTGAATTAAAAAGCATAATTACTCAATATACGTACGTAGTTGACCATTTCGTTCTAATATGCTTTGTTTTCTTTCACAGGTATTGCGAAGATCACCCAGATTGTTGTGTGATAGACCCACTTGATAAAATCTATCCAGTAGTGGACAGATTAATGATCCAAAAAATGTTAGCTGGATTGGAGGAACTCAAAACAAATGGTGACTGCAGAATTCGTGCTCCACACTTTTTAAAGGTCTTCAAATTAGAATGGTATTTTTTGTTGCTTATATTGAAAAACACATGTACCGCGCATATGTGCCAGTGATTCATTTGTTATAGTGGAAAAATCTTTTTGTGGGACATGTTTTGTCTCCACAAGACCAGTGATGTTCTCATTTAAATTTGAAAAATAGGAAACCAGTGAAACTAGCTCGTTTCCTTGATAGTTAGAAGGAAAAAAGATAATGCTTGTCGATTCAAGAAAAGAAATTTATTTGGTTAATCTTGTATAGTGCATCCTGTTCTGTAGATCTTTAGGGCTATTATTTGAACCACTATTTAATCTCCCCACTGTTGATGGTTAAGACTCTTTTCAGCTTGTCTTAATTTTACCAATCTGAAACTTATTTGGTTATATTTGTTGCTTCCTTGCAGGTGGATAGTTTTAATGAACCTAATATGATGGAGAGGCTATCTGAAGCTGAATTACTTCTTCCTAGTATTGTGAAGCCTCAAGTTGCTTGTGGAGTTGCTGATGCCCACAACATGGTACAGGCTTGCCCTTTTGTAGTTAACTCATGGTTTGTGATTCTTGTTTCAGTGCTAGCGGGTTAAAGAACTCAGGTCCAGAATCATTAAATACTGATAATTGTACAAAATCTGTTATCCGATATCCCGTTTTTATTGTTTATTAGTTGAGACATGCTAGTGAGTTCAAATGTCCGCTACTAGAGGACAGACATGCTCTTATGTAGTTCACTCATAGTTTTAGATTCTTGTTTTGGTGCTAGCGGTTTAAGGAATTTTAGGTCCATAATCATCCAATACTGATAATCGTACGCAAACTGTCTGCCAGTATCCCATTATTACTGTTTATTAGTTGAGACATGCTTGTGAGTTCAGACGTCTGCTACTTGATTACCTACTGTAAGCATCACTATTCGTAACTGTAAATATGTTGAATATCCATGTTAGCTCCATATACGAATTTTATTCTGGATCAACTCACATTCTTTTGTATTCTACAATAACTTATCTTGGCTGTCTAGGTTCTTGGTAAGCTGCTAACATAGTCTTTCTTGAATTCACAGGCTATTGTTTTTAGGACTGATGACTTTCTGGACTTGGCAGTTCCCCTTCCAGCTGTTATTCAGGTATATAAGAATTATGAACAGGTTTACTTAATTTTCCGACTGAAACTGCTACTCGGGGTAATGAATGTGTGCGTCTACCTCCATCCCTTTCGAGTGTCCGGGACTAACTTAATATGTTTTTAAGGTTGAATCTGAATAACCAACTGATTTAATTATTGTAACATTACTAACTGCAGGAGTATGTAGATCATTCAGCTGTACTTTTTAAATTTTATGTTCTGGGGGACAAGGTTTTCCATGCTGTCAAAAACTCAACACCAAACTCTGATGTCTTCTTGTCATCATTTGAGAAGGATGGTCTCAAACCGCTCTCCTTCAACAGGTTGTTCTCTTAACTTTATCTGGCCCTGCTTTGTGCAATGTTTTGGATTGGCAATTATGTACGAGCAAACCATACATTTGCTCTCTCTTAAATTTATCTGGCCCTGATCAATGAGAAACCATTCCCTTACCTACCACAGCTTAAAATCGCTCCCCACAGCCAAAGGTCAGATTGAAGCTTCAGGCCTCTCCAGCGCCGATAGTACGTCTCTTGATCTGGCATTAGTAACAGATGCAGCACATTGGCTTAGAAAAAAGCTGGATCTTACCATCTTCGGTTTTGATGTTGTTGTAAGTGAAGTTTGTGCTTTTTTTCTTTTGAAATGATGAACTATACTAGAATTGTTCCCAATTCTGTGCTTAATACCCTTTTCGACGGAATTCCTTGAACTCTGTCCTGCTCGATTTTTAACACGTCACTATTAGGTGATTCTTAGGCGATTCATAGAATAGTTATTGACCGCATGTATTTCCACCAATAGCTAGTACAAAGTCTGGATTTTTTTCACCTCCATTACATGGATACCAATCCTTGTTTTTGTCTTTTGATATTTTTTCTTATTTTCTGAGTTTTAGATTCAAGAAGGGACCAGAGACCATGTTATCGTGGACGTAAACTACCTCCCATCGTTTAAAGAAGTACCTACTGATGTTGCTATACCTGCATTTTGGGATGCTATCAAGGGAGCATATGAATCAAGAAGGCGTCATAACTAGTAGCGACTTAGAAGATCATGAGATGTGGTAAGCCTGGTCATTCGTATTCCCTGACAAGAGCTGTCAGAGACCCAGAAAAAAAGGATATACAGAATTTCCAACCTGAACGGTTTCATAGTTAACTTTGCTAAGATGATGGAAACCAAACTGAAGATATTTGAACTTTTATATTATTGATCTGTGATAAACTCTTTTCAATAGTTTTTTCGAAACGGAGAAATGGTTGTACAATTCCAAGGAGGAAGCAGAGAATAAGTTTTATGGAGTTCCTGTAGTTTCTGAATATCTTACTCTGGAGATCATTGAATTACATGTATGATAACCTGGATATTTTTGTGTTTGTGCTTCAATTTCTCAGAGGTCTCTCGCGTTCTCTCATTTCTGATAACATTTTGTTTTTGTAAATTTTCTCTTCCTCCACCTAGCTAGCTTTCCATAGTAAACATTTTCCTGGATCTGGTAGTTGTACTGTTGTAGCCTTGCTTTATAGAAGTGCCTGTAACTTTAAGGATGAAGCTGGGCCTGACATCTGAACGGTACTATATATGTTACCTGGCCCGTAGCACGAAGAGATACCTGGCAAAGTAGTCATTGGTTTTTGGATCCATCTGGCAAAGTAGTCAGTCGGAGGATTCTGCTAACCCTATTAAGTTGAGTGCAGAGTAATGTACAGCCACATGATTACGGACATGGGACAACCAGAGTGAAAGAGGGTACTACTAACCCTATTAAGTTGACTGCTCACTGCTATGAATGTCGTGTGCAACCACAACAACAGCAACAAAGGGAAACTAAAGAAACAAGAAAGCAACAAAAATGTGAAAAATATGAGAAAGAAGAAGAAGATTGGAGGTACTGGTGGCAGTGACAATATTTCCAATGGTGCAAGTATTCCGGAAGACATCATCTTTGACATTCAAACAATGTTACCAGTAAAGTCTCTTTTAAGATTCAGGTGCGTATGCAAGTCTTGGAACAGTGTATTCAGTAGCGTTAATTTCGCTAAACTCCAACTTGATTACTCTTTGAAGAATCGTAAGGATGGTATCCTAATTGACTCTTCGAAAAAGATAGGTTATCTTGATTACGATTCATTGTCATCAAATTCATCAATAACATTGTGTAACAAGCTTCTTCATATTGCTTATCCCTTGGAATATAAAAAGAAAGAATTTTTAGGTTCTTGTCACGGTATGGTTTGCTAGATCATCCAAGGAAGACATTATCATTTTGAATCCTTTTACTAGGGACTACAAGAAAATACCCACGGCACCACAACGAGTCACCGGAGGCTATAGTTATGGGTTTGGTTATGATTTGAAAATTGAGTAATAGAATATTATCTTCTTTCTGTATTTAGAATAAGGAGAATAATCTCCGGCTTAACTATTTGTAATTCCTAAAGATATTATGTTTGGGACATATAATCAAATCCTGGAGAACGATTCTCTCCAAGGACATTATCATCGAATCCAAGATGGTATCAGCCCCTTTCTGATCCTCTTTTCTCTAAAATTTTAAAACAATGGCAGGTGAGAAAAATCCATTCACCCAGCTTTTGCCATCAATAACATCAATACCCTAATTCCCGTTCTCTTAGATATCAAACAAGATGAATATTTCTCATGGGTTTTCCTTTTCGAACTTCATCTCCAAGCACATGGATTACTTTTTCTCATCAATGGTTCAACAAAACCTACGGATATTGATGCCGACACCGAAAAATAACTAGATGCTTTCTGTCGTCAATGGATATTCGCCACCATGACCAAAGATTTGATGCTTACCGTTCTCAAGAAAGGGAAAACTGCAAAGGAGATTTGGGATCACCTTAAGACTTTTTCAAGACAACAAAGGCAGCTGTGCTGCACATCTCGAAAGTAAGTTTGTCAATCTTAAATTTTCTGATTGTGCTAGTGTTGATGATTATTGTCACAAGCTAAAATCACTGTCCATCATTTGAGTGATCTTGATTTTCCGATGAACGACAAACGACTTGTTATTCAATTGGTTAACGGTCTTCCGGAGGAGTACAACACCGTAGCATCATTTATACAGCAGTCCATGCCCTCGTTTGATGCTGCAAGATCACAGCTTCGCACCGAAGAGATACAACGAGCACATCACTCCATCACAAGCGAGCTCCAATCGCCCTCGCCGCCGCTTCTTCATCAACGAACGGAACCGCTCCCCGCCGCACAAAGAGCTCCAAAGAACGTGGTCCCAAGGCCCGGCCCCAGTGACAGCATCATGGACCAAGCCCAGGTGCGTCTCCTACAACAAGCCCACCTCTTCTGCTGACTCCAACAGGCCCACGTCCCTCCATGCCAGGCTACCCACCGTACTGGCCACCTTTTTGGGCCGTACCACCCTGCCCATATGATGAGCACGAAAGTGCGACACATTTTTACCCATAAATACATTAGCTGGGCCTCATTTTATCACTAATAAACTTGTTTGTAGGTGTTTTTGTGAAATAAGCTCTTATGGAGAAAGTTGCTCGAAAAGTGGTTTTTGTACCCCGGAGGACACATGTTGAACGGACCCCTACTTTGGATAAGGGGTAACCTATTACTATCGGGCACTCCACTGGCTAAGAGGCTCCTTGATTTGCTATTTACACTCTAGTGCTATCAGCACCCCGTACATCATAAGGGGCAGTACTCCATCTTCCTCACGTACAAAAGAGAATTTTTACGGGAAACTAATATAATCACCTGTTTATTTCCTGTATTGATTTAAGGAAGATTTTATTGAGATTTTCTCACAGATTTTGTTTTGGGATGAGCTGTCATGACAACACACGGTTGGTAATTGCTTCGGATTCTAACGGGAAGATTTCCATTTAATATCGAATAAAACATGGAAGGAAAAATCGTTTAGAAGATACGTAAATTATGAGAGGATATTCATAGAGGATTCATATAAATCCAATATAAAGAGTTTAGGAAAGTGTTGAGCTGCCCAGACGTGTAAAGAAATACAAAGAAAGGAAATTATCTTTGTAGCATGCATAGAAAGAATATATCGGGGTGTTTGGTTGCAATATTTGGGAATTACGTGGAGATTGAGAGGAGATAAAATATACCATATTTTATTCTACCTATTTTGGAAAGCATTGAAAGCTGCAGAGGACGGTGAAAAGGAGCAGAATCAGAATAAAATCTCCGAGACTTTTAAAACGAAAATATTTGGCTTTTACTCGAGGATTTTCTTCACCTGTGGAGTATAAAAATGTATTTGGGAAGCATAAAGGGGGGATGGAGAGTTAGGGGAGGAAACATAGCGTAGAACAAGAAGTTTCAGAGCTTATCTCTACTGCTACCATTGAAGGAGAAAACGAAGAACATAAGACGCCGAACCGTCGTTCATCAACAGTGACAACGACACAGACTAAGGCTTTTTATTTGCTACAGTGACAGTGGCATTTTCCGTTTATCATTATTTGTAATAGTTCATTGCAACACCCTTGTACCATTGCAAATCTCTGTTTTCTACTATTTTTCCAATAAAACACCATTTGAGCTATGAGTTATCTTTTTGAGTGTGTTTTCATTCTCTGTCCCTTCCCTATGGTGTAGACATGATAGTGTGACTTCATGTGAAGGATGACTTTTAAGAAGTCTTAATGAGTTCTATAGTTTCAATTTAAAATTGAAGTGGGGTGTAGCAGTAACACTATTTATGGAAACTCACCTATCTGAATGAGGAAGTGGGACCGCTTCCTATGAGAATATGAGCTTTGATTCTCTAGAGCATTCTGAGAAACATGATATGTCCAGGACCAAATTAGACAAAACGTCACGAGCTTGGCAGCAACCTTGGAGATATCATCCGTGGTTGTTATCGCGAATTACATCAAACGCTATCAGTTCAAGACATAGTTCACTGTCTCTAGCAAGTAATTCCGGTAATATCTCAGTAAGCAAAGGTTCAAGACCTCATGAACACCTCTTCCTAAAATGGTATTTCCTGCGCTTTTTATGTGATTTTCGTTTTGATGGTTTTTGTATTACTAGAACTTAGGACCTAAGGGTCACTAAGGGTTCACTAGTTCATGCTTTTGCACTTTAGTAAAAGAACCTTTAGTCTCACTTGTGAGGAACTAAAGATGAAAGCTCTCTATACTATATGATTTTTGCAATCCATAGTATGACCCTGGAGTCAACACACTGTTGTGTGAGGGAGATGACGTTGGAATGGCTAGCATGACTTCAACATGCACGATCTGTTTGTCTGTTCAGTCAGTTCTGGTCGTGAGATTGGGTTGTTGATTTACCAAGATCTATTTGTGTTTTCGTGTTTTATTGAGTTTTCATTCATGTGTGGGATTGTTGAAAAACGATTAATAAAATATGATTTTTAAGGTTTTAATAAATATTATAATTTATTATTTTTTTTGTGAATGAAAAAACTTATTAGTCCCATACCGTGGAGTTTCCATGTTTTAGTTGTTTTAAGAGACTATATAAGCTTTTTAGTCCCACATCGGGGAGTTCATCTTTTTTAAGCTGTATTATTCCATTATATAAAGAAATTCACTACTTTTGTAAAATCCATGGGAAAGGGGTTTCTCTATATTTTAGAGGGACCCCCAAGAGAAGATATTTCATATTGTTTTCTTATACGTTCGCGATTTTCCTTAGGGTTTTTTTCGGAATTGCCAAGCTCAAGTTGAGCATCTACTACATATGCTAGTAGTAGGTGTAGTAGGGTGTTTTATCCTGGAGATATACGTCCTGTGAGGGCTATAGCATCACTCTTGAGTGTAGTCGGGCGCTAATGTCTTAAGGGCAACGTGTTGAACACGTGACTCACTCTGTTTTACCAAAGTTTTGTTTTGTTGATGTTGCGGAGATCTGGGGAGCTCGTCTGTTTCATCAAATCGATCACTTCCATTATAAAGGAGCTAAGTATCAATAACTTTTGCTTATTTGATTTTTTTCCTTGTTTTTGGTTGTTGCACCCAACAAATATTTGGACCATGCTTATACAAATCTGAAATCATGTAAAGTTAGGTTGCAACGGCTAATGTCGGAAGAACTGGTTACTATTCGACAAACAACCCAAAAGAGTTTACAGATTTTCAAACCTGAAAAGTATCGATCCATAGTTAACTTTGCTAAGATGATGGAAATGAACCTGAAGATACTTATATTATTAATCTGTGATTTGCGATAAACTCTTTTGCAAAAGATTACCGAACGAAAACCGGTTATACAATTAATGGTAATATCTGACAATCTCACTGGAAATCATTGAAATACATGTCATACCTCTTCACAGACCAACAGCAAACTAGCTTGACCTCCTATTAGCGTGTTTCTTCTTAGTTCTTATAAACTCGTCGTGTATCTTCTTCTTGAAAACTACAATCTTCCTCTTGGCGTGTACGGTCGTCATGTCCCTGTCTATTCATTAAATTAAATTCATGGAAAACAATCACCAACATCCCATATGAAGACTTTACAACACGGGCTAGTGTTTTTCAAAGGATTTTTAACAATGCGGCAGTGAAACATATTCTGCTTCCACAACACAAGTTAAAGCACAAGTGTGCCTTTTGGGAGGTTGCTTTGCTTAATTGTTAGGAATCTTGGACGGAACATTGGGGAAGTATGGACGATGAAGGATTATGGTGTGTCAAAGTCTAGTACTAAAATTTTCACTATTGACAAAGGTGGGCTTCAGCAGTTGGACTTGCATATGATCTCAACCATGCATCAAATGGCGAGAAAACTTAAGATTACGTCACAAGTAACTAAAGTAGGTTCAGCAAACAGGGTCATTGCGTTATCCCTGTGTCAAAGACACGATTAGAAACCTGCAACAAAACAAATGATGAAAGGAAAAACTGTGCATTCCGGTCCAGTCCCAGCGCCCACGACAAGAAGATTTCCTTTTTTGAACGTAAAAAAGAAGATTTATAGGTACTGAGAGGACTGCAGCAAGAAAAGAAGATAACCATAGCAAAACAAAACAAACAAGAAATTTAAGCAATAGTCGCATCAACGTAGTATCTCTTCATTGCAAGTTCAAATGGTTTAAACAGCCTACTCGATGCCTCCTTGTAAAAAATAATAATAATAAAAAAAACATTACGGAATGGAAATTACTAAAGACATGAAAGAACATCCTAGGAAAGTATGAATAATAGTTGGATGTTGTAAACTTTAATTTCGACTTTATGTAGCATTCACCGAGTTGCTATTCTTTTTGGAAGCACTAATCGATCAACTCGCTCTTCTCCAAGATCTTTCAACGAAACAAGGCTATGCATACGAGGAATAGCTTCACAATTTTTTTTTTTTTTTTTTATTAGAAGAGAGATTTTATTAGAAAAGAGGATGTACAGAGGATACAATCTCTACCAGAAGTAGAAAGAAAAGGAAAAAATAAATAAAAAATTACATGAATAAAGCATCACAGTTGTTTAGAACTGAACTTGTGAAGTTCAGGTGCAATCTCTTACCAGCAGCACTGGCCCATGCTAAAATTGCAGACTTCACTTCAACACCTAAGTCCATATCAGTTTTGAAGCTATAATTTTTCTCAAAAATTCGAGAGTTTCTTTCGTTCCATAATGTAGAAATGACAGAAATTTTAATGAGACTCCAAATGAAGTTTCGAAATTGAGAAATGTTTATGATGCCAACTTTCAGCCAACATTTTCATAGTCCGCTGACACAACCCCAGGACCAACAAGTACTTGGTAAAACCATAGACCAAACCCCTGTTAGCTACTTTGCAATGAAGGAATAAATGTTCCTCGAGTTTCAGTTCCATCACCACATAGGACGCATGAATTGTAAATCCCGACACCCTTCTTGTTCAAGTTATCAATGGCGTTAAGCTTATCATGTATCAAACACCAGACTAAGAAGTTGATCTTAGGAGGGATAGCAGGTTTCCGAATGAATACATGAGGAAAATCCGAAACACCAAAGTTCGACACCAATTTAGAGTATAAAGACTTTACGGTAAAGGTACCATTGTTGTGTAGGGACCATCTTCTTGTATCCGGTAAGTTGTCAAGGGGAGGAGCGTCACCAATTAGAAGTAATAATTCAGCAAACAAATTTGTCTCAATACCGGTGAGTGTTCTCTTGAAATTAAACTTCCAACTTCCATCTAGAGTGACCATATATGCAAGCTTAGAATTTTTCTGGATAACTTATGAAGATCAGGAAAAATGGAAGCAAGGGAGGCATTTCCAATCCAATTGTCATTCCAAAATGCAATTTTAGTACCAGAGTGAATAAAGAGAGTCGAGTTAGCACTCACCAGATGAGATGTATCTGCCTATGTTGTAAAAGGCGCTAGGCAAGGCGAGGCGCCAAGCCCAGCGCCTAGCGCCTTTGGCGCCCCAGGCGAGGGCCTTCTTTTTTTAGGAAAAAAAAAAAAGAATTAGGTATAATTTGGCGCCTGGGCGCCTCTTTTTGCCAGGCGCCAGCCTTGCCCTTAAGCGCCAAAGGCGCTCGCCTTTTACAACATAGGTATCTGCAATAGCCTTCCAACAAGACACACCATGAGAATACGGAGATTACCAGGAACCCAACTAGAAAACGCATCACCATGTTTGTCAGTAATAATTTTGTACCATAACTTGTTTTTCTCCATGCCAAATCTCCAAAACCACTTAGCCAGCAAACACAAATTCATCAGTTTTAGATTACAGACACCAAGCCCGCTCATTTCTTTATCAACACAAACCAAATTCCAAGTAATGAGATGAGAGGTTTTTGAACCAGCATTATGGAATAGCTTCACTCTAGATGGAATAGCTTCACAATCAATCTCTTCTGCATCTTCAGCATACCATATTTTCTTAAAAGTTGCAGGGTCATAACAAGAGAGAACGTGATTCTGCCATAGCAAAATTTCACTGTCTGTTAGGGACAATAAGCGAGTTAAGCATTTATCCCCTTTTCTGCTGAACCTCCTAATCCATGTAAAAGTGTTAAAGTTGGCGTGCTTTTTCAAACCTTCCCCTTGCTTTCTGTAAAAATGACACAGATACAGATTCCCTCCACACCACCCGATTAACGTCCATATGATAATTGGGTTGACAAGGTGGTGGTGGGATAGATCGAAATGTTTCATCAGTTAAATCAAAGGCTACAATATCACAGTTAGATCTTGTATTCAACCAATGGACCGCTCCACACTAGAATAAACACCCGATCCGGATAACATATAGGTAACTTGTGTGTCTCCATTCATTGCCTTCACCAAGGTTGTAAACTTTGACGCTTCGCTTGCCACAGTACGCTTCATTACAGCAGAGTTTACATTAAGCTTATACAGACCCTCAGTCTTATAACCCTGCCCCACATAATCCTTACTCTTAGTTACAAACAGAAAAGAACTTTTGTGTTGAGATTGTTGCGACTGTAATAATAAAACACTAAAAGAAGATGTGAAGATGTTAGAAATTAATTTCTGGAAAGTAAATAAACACTCAAATGATAGCAAACAGAGGACAGAGTCACGTGTTCAACACGCTGTCCTTAACACGATAGTTGACCGGTACGCCTCAAGAATGAGTGATGCCTATACCCTGTGGTCAAGTCGTATCCAGGATAAAACTTCCCAATGCAAGCACTGTTAGCACTACAGTACTTGCCCACTCTTACGAACTCAACAACAATGGCACAAAGAATGTAAAAACCACACAGAGGGAGAGAGACGAAAAGAAAAGGATAGTAGCTCTTCTGGACACACTTTGAAATGAAGAAATCCATTTGTTTTTATAGGCAATGGAAATGAATTTGACATAAATGAATTTTTCATAACTTCCCTAATAAACCATTTAAGAAATTAAATTTTGTCTTAATTTCAATAAAATAGTTTAATGATTCAAAACCTTGTTTTACGTATTCCGTCCAGGAATTAAAAGTTTGTTTAAAGAATCTCTTTAGAAATTAAATTTTTTTTTTTCCGTTTAAAGCTTGTTTTAATTTTAATCTTAGTTAACTCATGCATGTGTATACATGCATTAGGCATGGCAAGTTTCCATGACTACCCATATTCGCATTTCATTCACTCATAGAAAATGAGTACGCATTTAAGGGTCTAAGATCAATTATAATCAAGACCAAAAAACTAAAACATATTAAAAAGACTCATTTTCTCCAACAACCAATCCTAACAACCTTGTATGTATTAGTGGAATGAAAATAACCGAATCCAACAGGGTCGGCGTTATACTCTGAACCCTTTTTGGAATACGAATACGTTCACCAGTGATAGGATTGTGAATATATATAAACTCTGAAATTACGTAACATACCAAACCATTGGAAGTACCAACAAAGCTGAAGGACCAAGCACCAGGTTATATTGCAGATCTCTGTAAGCAATCTTGTAAAATTCTTGCGGTTCTTTCATACAATTCAGCCTGGTTCACGGGTCTTGGTTGCTATTATTATGGGCTTTTAATAAAAGGAAACCGCGGGGCATGCTTGCGTTTAACCAAATTTAGCGAAGAAGGTTCCTTTTTTAGGTCTGAAACAATTTTGAATAATGGGAAATTATATTCAAAAAAAAAAAAAAAAGGTATAAAAGAACGATAACCTACTCTAACCCTAGAACTCGAAAACTACTCTGATCGATCATATGAACTCACTCTTACGTTGAAGATATCGAGGCACTTTATTGAAGAACAAAAATGGTATAACCTCCATACCCCCAATCTTTGTTTTATTTACTAGCTAGATCGAGTAATAATTTGTTCGAACCTAATTAACTAGAAAAACATAAGAAATCACTTGCTGTAAATCCTATCCGGTGATGCGTTATATTGTTTATGAAGATAAAATTATACATCTTAAGTCTATAGATAAAGTATTCGAGATTTTTTCTATTATTTTCTGTAAATCCTATCTACTGCTACGCTGATGAGCTATAAATTCTTTTACTTATTAGAAAAATAAAATAAAATAGAACTTGAGATCGATTTTAGAAGGATTTCTCTTTGATGTTGCTTTGTTCTTGACTAATTACAGGATTTATTTTGCATAAATGAAGAATTAAAATGCATAATAACAATGATGTGTTTTGGTAGTGCATGGCCCAAACTATTTAGTTCATGACAGCGCTATTGAAAATTTAATTAAGATTCTCTTTACTTGGAATAGACTCATGATCTCCTTTTCAATTCCAGTCCCCAACTTCCATTTTTTCTCATTTCCTCCGACACTAATCTCATCCAACTTCTTGGAAGACATCCATAACAAGCCCTTTCTCAAAAACTAGTATGATAAGAAGATTTCAGATCTAGTTAGCTAATGAGATAGTAATATCACACGCAATACCATTATTGTTTGAATAGCACCAAATGGACGGCAATCGATTCGTTTTTCCTAATTTGCAATGCAGACAATATCTTCCACATTAGGAACATCTTGCTAGGTTTAGAATGATTTATCATTAGATAATGTTATAGTCTTGAAGGAAGTAATAATTCCATATTTCATGATATAGGGTCTCTATGTTAGATTGAGAGTCATTATCCTTACTCTTGAACTAGTTTCTAATAAATGAGCAAGTTCATGAACTTGGGGCACTCTCTCTTTTGTTGATTATGGACTAAGCATAACCAAATGAGTTCAGATGTGGTGTGAGCAAGAGCTCTATACTCTGCTTCAGCACTTTAATGAGAAACCACACTCTGCTTCTTACTTCTCCGGGAAATCAACGAGTCTCCCAAGAACACACAAAGAGCCTGTAATAGATTTTCTCATGCATAATGTCCCAAGCCCAATCGGAATCGAGTAAGCTTGAAGAGTGAGATCGGACTTGGATGAGAAACACAAACCTTGATGAAGAGACCCCTTGATATATCTCGAATTCGAGAGAACAGTTTGCATAATAAGTAGACCTTGGAGCGAGACATAAACTAAGCGACTATGTGAAGCTGCATGACTTATGTCCGGTCTCGTAATGGTCAAGTAATTGAGACTCCCCTACTAGTTGACGATACAATGTTGGATTTGACAATAGAGTCCCATCTGTAGGACTGTCTTTTACATTCAATTCAAGAGGTGTGTCAGTTACCTTATTGTCAGACAGCCCTGCACGTTGTAGAATCTCAGATTCATATTTGACTTGTGATATGAAATAACCAGTGGGTGACATGCAAACTTCAATGCCAAGAAAGTAACTTAAGGATCCAAGATCTTTCATCTTAAAACAATCACTGAGGTATGATTTGAGTTCAGTAATACCTTGTTAGTCACTCACTGCCAGTAATAACCATGTCGTCAACATACAAGAGAAGAATGAAAATTCATTTTTCTGACGATCTGACGAACATAAATGAATCACAGAAGCTTTGTGTAAAGCCATACTGGAGAATCGCATTGCTAAACTTCTCAAACCAAGCACGAGGTGCTTGTTTGAGTCCGTATAATGCCCGTCGAAGCCTACATACTTGATTAGGTTCATGAGGCAAACCAGGAGGAGGTTGCATGTAAACCTCTTCTTGTAGCTCACCATGAAGAAAAGCATTTTTCACTTCCATTTGATGGAGCCCCCATTGTCGTCTTTGCAGCAACAACAAATAACTTGTCTGAACCGTAACCATTAAGCGCCTTTGGTGCAAATGTTTCTTCATAGTCAACTCCATACTCTTGTGTATAACCTTTTGCAACAACTCGTGATTTACATCGTTCAAACTCACCATCGACTTGGTCTTCACTTTATAGACCCATCTCGCTTCCAACAACTGATTTTCCAGGAGGAAGATCCACCATTTCCCATGTCCCCGCCTTTTTGTGCATGTCCTTCCAATTCATCATCCATTGAATCTTTCCATTTGGAATGGCTTGACTTCTCTCGTATGTTTTTGGTTCATAAAATGACAAAATAGAAGACAAGGAACAATGATAGTCCGCATACTTAGATGGTGGTCTTCGATTGCGAGGTGGCAAAGAATTTTCTTGAGAATCGGGATCTCGTTCTGAGTTGCCTTTGTTAGGTTGAGTCGTAGAGTGGTCTCGGTCATCGGTATTTTGTGGATCAATAACTAGAGGACATGGACTTTCGGGAGTAGATATAGGAAAAGTGCTAGGATTGAATTCACTAGGAAATGGATCGGAATAAGTGAAAGACTCAAAAGATGAAGATTTCTTGCTTGGAAGTGACCAAAATGAAACTTTCTCCCGAATGTGACATGACGAGAGACACGAAGCTTTCTATTAACTGGATCATAACAACGGTACCCTTTTTGTTCAATACCATAACCAAGAAAGACACACAAGACATTTTTTTGACCAAGTTTATGACGTTCACGTTCTGGAAGGAGTACAAAACAAGTTGAACCAAAGACTCGAAGCTCAGAATAGTTTGGTTTCTTACCATAGAGATGCTCATAAGGTGATATTCCTCCTATGACAGCTATTGGAACTCTATTGATGGTGTAGACTGCAGTAAGGACTAATTATCCTCAGAAATTGGAAATAACTGAACCAGAAATTAACTGGGTTCTAGCTATCTCTATAATATGACGGTGTTTACGTTCTGCAACTCCATTTTGTTCTGGAGTTTCAGTACTGGACAGTTGAAGAATGGTGCCTTGGGTTTTAAGAAATTCTTTGAATGGATTGGAAATATATTCCCCACCCTGATCAGCACGAAAAACTTTGATCACTTTTCCAACTGAGTTTTTATGATGGTTGAGAAATCAACATATAACTTAAGAAAATCTTCTCTAGAGCTTAATAGATATACCCATGTATAACGCGAATAATCATCAATAAAACTGATATAATACAAAGCACCTCCCTTTGACATAATTGGAGATTTACCCCAGACATCAGAATGTATAAGAGAAAAAGCTTCAGTTGAAATACAAGTGCTAAGATTAAAAGAAAGAGCTGGTTGTTTTGCCAGTTACAAGAGATGCAATTTGGTTCTTTATCTAACTGAGTATCTCCTAGTAAAACCTTATTGATCATATATGAAAGACGAGAAAAGGAAACATGACCTAACCTAGAATGCCAAGACATGAAGGGAGATATTGACACAGGTGCAGTGGGAGAAGCATCTACGACATGACTTTTAGATTCTGCTGAGAGAACAAGAGATTGAAGGAGATACAACCGACCAACTCTACAGCCTATCCCAACTAGCTTCCCGATTTTGAGATCATGTATAGCACAACCATAAGGAAAACAATGTGTTATAACCTTGATCACACAATTGACCAATTGAAATAAGGTTCATTGTAATATTTGGTACAAGAAGCACATCTGATACATAAAAGTTATTTGAATTTTTGACCAGGCCTATATGACTTGCAGTTACTGTTGATCCATCGGCAATATGAATCTTAGGGGTGATGACAGGATGAAGACTTTCAAAAAAACTTTTGATTGAAAGTCATATGGTTTGATGCTCCTGAGTCGAGAAACCATTCTGTTGAGTAAATACCTGAGGAGATAGAGAAGGCAGATGCAGTTGTAGGATTGTTACCAATTGAGAGTGCTTGTTTAATCATCTCCTGAATATCAGCAAGATTTGGTTGATGCAAGTACATCTAACGCAGATGAGTTTAATGTTGATGCAGGTGAGACTGGGGTTGCCATGAATCTGGTTGGTAGACTGGCCTGTTTCCTCCACTAGCATTAATTCTTCTCATGTTTCTTGAAGTTGGTGAGGTGTAAAATCTGGATGAATGACCAAGTTCCTTACGGTACCCCTGTTGTGTTGTGGGTGTGTCGGTATTATTGGAGAAGATGAGGAATTTCTTTGATGAAATATTGCAATTCCTTGCAAAGTGCCAAAAAGTCTTGCAATTGTGACACCGTACTTGAGACATGTCGCGTTGCACTTTGAAGCACTTGAGTTTCTTGAAAGGTTATTTGAACTTGAACGTGTAGGCCACGCAAACACTCCTCGATATCTCCGGCGTGATTCTTTTTCTCGTTTCTTCTGCAATAAATTTAGACAAAGCAGCTTTCACAGTTGGAAGAGGTGATCGATGAAGAATAGATGCTCTAACAGACTCAAACTCATCACGTAAAGCTATTAGAAGTTGAACTAAACGTGTTTCCTCTCTATATTTACGCCTTGCAGTTCCACATCTACAGTCCATTTTGTTTCCATAAGTGCTAATTGATTCCGGACTATAGACAAACTCGAGAATGAAAAAACAAAGCTTGAGTCGATCAAGTGGTTGCTTCATAGATCTAATATCTTGTTCAAGTTTATATCTACGAGCAAAGTTGACTTGTGTGTACCTTTTTGAAAGAAAATCCCATGCCTCTTTGGCTACCTCGAAACTGGTGAGTTGCATACTTATAGAAGGAATAACCATATTTCCAATCCAAGTGAGAATCCTGTTATTTTTAATCACCCATTCATCTTTTGGATCCTTTGTTTGTACTTCTTTTCCTTTGTCATTAGAACTGCTTGTTGTAGGGGCTTTTTCTGTACCATCGACATACTTCCACATACTCTTTCCTTTAAGAAAACTCCTCATGAGGAATGACCAGTGATTGTAGTTGGTTCCATCAAAATTAGATTGATAGGTTGAGAATCTTCTCTTGACATGATTACTTATGTTTTCTCTGGGTTGTATTTTTCTCGGGTTGTATTTTCTGAACAGTTAACTTTGAGGATTGGTACTCGAGATCTTTCCTAGCTACGATGCCATGATAATCATGATCATAGAGATTCTAATGTAGATGTGAGAATAATTCTTGCTTCATCTATTCATTGATAGGCAATTTTGCATTTATACAACTTTACACAACTAGATAAGGCAAATAAAAGATACACCTAACAATATCTAGATATATACACAACTAGATAAGGCAAATAAAAGATACACCTAACAATATCTAGGATATATACATCAAGAATATATATGCGTTTTACAACTAAATAACAACACAATAATGTCAAGATATATAATATCTTGACCATACATCGAGGGAAATAGGAAGGTGTATTACCAACCCATGAATAGGGACTTTCCTTTCCGAGAAAATGATATAAAGTCAAGATTGATGATTAAGATATAAAATCATTCGCCACCTACTAAACAATGAAATTAGATTTTCCTTTGATTTATTATCATCACCACCGAACATTTTCTAAGGAATTAAGGAAAGATATTTTATTGAACATTTTTGAGGATTGAAGAGGGTTATAAGATATAACTAAAATGAAGAGATTCAATTTCATTGAAATCACACTTTGCTTCATCTTTATTAATAATTTTTGCATTCATTCAAATCTCAAAAGAAATCAGTGGATCTGATTGTGATTTTGATTCGCAGCAAGGTTTGTAAGCCACTCCCAGTATCTTGAACTAGATATGTGGGTTTAATATGGGGAATGGAAAGACCATACATCTAAATAGGAAGAACAAGGGACTCAAAGTCAAGAAGCTTAAGATATAAAATCCATATTTTGTTTTGATCTTGTATATGTTTTATGAAGAGAGGGAAAGTAAATTGCTATGTTATGCTTCTTAGCCATTAATAAATGACGACGATAACCAATTAACGAAACAGAATGGAAAGATGAAAGAAGGGTAGCCTGATCTTTGTTTTAGACTTGTTTTATAGAAGAACTAGGTATCCCCGGGGCCTTACGGCCCAACCAACCTTTTGTATATCAAAAAGAGAGAAACACATAAAACAATGTAATTTAATGGAGATAACCTTGCAAACACATAATAACCTTGCAAACACATAAACCTATTCATATGAAATTATAGATAAACTAATAACCTATTCATAATAACCTTTAAAACATAAAACTATAGATAAACTAATCAATATAAACTAAAAGACCAATAAAAATTAAAAAATATTGCCTGAACCTATTTGTAAAAGGCAGTACTCAAAACACTAACAAAATCATGTAACCTTCATATTCTTAAAAGAAATATAACTATAGATAAATTAATCCACTGAATAGTTTTTATGAAACCACTGCTCTCCTGCTCTTATTTTTCAGCTTGTGAAAATTTAGCTGATTTTGTTCCGCATTGAGCTAGCGTTTCCTACCTATCTTAGAGGTATCCTCTTTCTCATCCATTGCTGTATTTGGATCATTCAGAGAAGAATCATGTAAATTTAGCTGATTTTCGAGCTCTGCATCCTGCAGAGAAAGGGATTTTTACATGTAAGAACGACTCATATTAAATAGTGGTGCTCCATTAACAACTGATTGCAAAGTTACCTTGAATACTTCTGTATCAGCATCTGAATCGTCCAGTTCGTCTTGTGGCTTGAATACTTTTTGGAATCAGAAATTGAAGGAAGAGATTGATTGATTTTACCTTTATTAGAACTTCAAACCAAAAAAAAATTAGAACTTCAAACCAAAAAAAAACTAAGAACTTTTAATACCTCATTGTTTAGGTGCAAGAATCCGATTATAACAACCCTAAAAGTTGTCTTATAACTTTGTGATGTCTTTGAATTTAGAGGTAATCTTTAGTAAATTATTTGATTGTTTAACTGCGGATTCTTCGTCATCTTCAATAAACTCAGTATTATTCAAATAAGCCTCAAGCATCTTACTATAATGTGATTAAAAGATGAAAGTTAATGACTCGATCAAAGTCAGTGGATGGACAAATTAAAGTCAAAGCTAAAGCTTGTGACTTATGAGGTCACCAATGTAGGAAATTTCGGACCTTGGATTCGTCTAGGATGGGACGGATCTTGACAACTTTATGGAGGTGAAATCTCGGATTCTTTGTTTCCAAATTTTAGACCGCTTGATTAAATGAGTTAATGAAGACAATGAAAATTTATTCTAATTTAAACTTGTCTTTCGTAATATGATTCACAAATAAAATGAAGTCCTTTATCCGTGGTTTTGATATTTTTTATAACGAAATTAGATACCGTCTCCTCGTCTCGCTAACTTGTCTTAGTCGTCTCGGCTAGAACTCGTGAGAAACTTGTTTTGGTCGTGGACCGAGATCGGGAATTTCGGCAAAATCTTACCCGAGATTGACAACATTGGAGGCATCAAGACATATTTCCAAATACATCCAACATTTGTAAAATCATAATATTTCTTATTTTAGTTATTGTGTTAATCTCATATCTAAAACCTTCGTCATTTAAATAATGAAAATGTGATTGTTTGATCTTCTTTTAACTGTTGATCTCTCTCAGTTCTTTAACATATTAATTATTACATTTTTATAGGTTTTAATATCAAGCTATTTATCATCTTTTTACGGTATTTAATTTTTTTTTCTTCTTACGCTAGATAAACTTATGTATTATGCTTTGCTTGAGATTGTTTCGCATAAGAGATTTTTATCGGAAATTGCCAGCGACTAATAAAATCGGATTCACTGAAAGGTTTTTCATTCATGTTATCCTTTCTCTGTTTATTATTTCTCCAGCTACTCTCCCAGTGACTACCTTAGCCTTCATTGTAGTGACATCCAAGTTCCTTATCAAAAGCCAGGTATAGTTGCGAACTTTTATTTTCCTGTATATGTGCTCAAGTAAAATTATTAACACCTTGCCTTTTAGTTTGATCTCATTTCTCAAAAAATTTGAAAAATCTGGGTTGCTTAGAATTCTCTAAGAGATATAGAACTCCGATTTATCATCGTTTATGCAGTAGTATTGCAGTCCGAATCAATACTTAAATAAATATGCTCATCTCCCGGTATAACTAAAAATATGTATGAGTTGATCTTGTCCACCGTTTCAGTTGTCTTGTTTTCTTTTGATCAGAATTTGTTTTTTTTTTTGGGAAGCCTTTCTCTATGAAAACGTTTCAGTTGTCGGTGTTACAATAATCCTTTCTCTTTAGTGTTCCTGGTCTCCCATGCTCTTTCATAAGTTTGGATACATGATGTCGATTATTTTGTAAAGGAATTCCGACTCGGATCTTAATTGAATCTGTTGTTGTTCCACAATAACTCTTACCTTGTTGGTGAAGCCTTTGTTGGCACACTTAACTAACGTCATCTTTAGTTGTCAGTGTTGCAATAATCCTTTCTCCTAAGTGTTCCTGGTCTACCATGCTCTTTCATAAGTTAAAGATACATGATGTCGATCATTTTGTGTAGGAATTCCGACTCGGATCTTAATTGAATATGTTGTTGTTCCACGATAAATCTTACCTTGTTGGTGAAGTCTTTGTTGGCAAACTTAACAAACGTCATGTTTGTTTGAATTTGACTTGCGATATGGATATGAGTCAATCACGACTCGTCGCGAGAGCGTTTTTCAAACCATTGTTTTCTATTTTGAGTACTCGACCTCTGACTCGGATGTAACCCTTGGTTTCAGACCCGTTTGAGTCGGGTAACAAAATACCCTAACTCATGGAACCAAATTATTGACTCACATATTTTTGGATCAGATCTGACTCAAAAAAAAAACATATTGAGTCAGATCTGACTCAAGTCAGGTGATTTCAGTTGGATCCAGAAGACTCAGATCCAGATGACTTAGATGAGTCAAGAGTAAACAAACATGGTGTAATACATTGGTACAACTAATTATAAGGCAAGAACGTAACAGTGCAAAATAATATCATAAGCACGCATTAGATATTCAACCAAAATATCATAACACTCGAGGATTATTGAGAATGTCAACGTTATTCTAGCAACATATGAAGATCCAGTCCTGGTTGACGTCCAAGTTTACCCTGAGAAAGGGACGGTTGCCTTTTCATCTGGTCTGCACGGTTGTATGCTTGTAAGTTTGGTGTTGATGTCAGTAAGATGGTGGAGAGTCTTGGGGTGATAACTTCTTTGACCCGGTAACTAAGAAGGAAATATGAATCTGTAAATCCACTTATTATAAAAAGCAGTATATAAGTTCCACAGAGGGTAAATACGTTCTCTAAGATTTTTAATGATACCATTGGCATCTAGTATTGCATGAATGAAGATCCCACCAAGACAAAGATAGGCAGACACATTGGCTAAGGCCTACCGTGCAAGTGCCTTAGTAGACCAAGATCAGTGCATTATATGCCGGTTTAGTCAATACGGTTGTATGCAGAACAATGTAGTATCAAATAGTTCAAAATGCATGTCACGAACATACGAATTTTACTATTACAAATACTTGATGCATAACACGATTATAGAAATAGTTTACCTCTCTCACACCTTGAAGTTTAGGTACATTAAGATTAAAGTATAACTTGGTAGTATTCGTATACGATAATGTATACCTCCCTCCAAAAGTAAGTGAGAGTTCTTTTGTCAAATCTTTGGTACCAAGATTTTCCTTTAAGAAAATAAATAAGAAGCAGATTAAAAAGTTATAGCTTGACATTTCTTCACAAAGGTCGATTCATCTCACTACGATGGCTGACGGGCCATTCACATACTCTTTAACGTTACGGTCATGACGTATGATAAGACGTCTCCCAAAAAGGTGACTTTCACTCTACACTCCTGCATTTTTGTCAAAGGCTGACATGTTCACAGTTTGGGGGTCGAACCTTAGGTTCTCCAAGGTAAGCTCATAGATAATAGGCTATCTCGGTCACAATTTGAAGGCCTGGGTTTTCGCAGGAAATATTGGGCGTGGAAAGTGAAAAAGTAGAACCTCCGTCGATCATGATTCAAGGGTTGTAAGTTCCAAGTAAGCTTCTTGGGGATGACACCGTGAACCCCTTCTAACAGCCAAGATTAACTCAAATTGCATAAAATAATTGTATTTCTCGGCATCGGTACACATTTATTTGTTGAGCATCTCTTCTAGCATCAGTCAGATGGTCTATCTACTTACCTTAATATTAGTTTTAAGTTTTAACAACAATATGAATTTTCTACACCAAAAAGTATGTTCCAACGTTTTATTTTCCTGTGAGACTGGGATATACAAATATACAATTAATTAAATCTAAGGGAAACATTACCATGATTATCGGATTAAACTGTTGCGCATCGTACATTATGGGCCGTATGCCTACAATGATATAAACAAAAAAGTGTCACGCTTTGTAATTGTATAGGTGAAAGTATCATCAACGTTATAAAAAAGTCTTTGCAATATTGAGGATTCACAAATGCCTTGCAGAATCAGGTCTTTTCTATCGTATTAAGTGGCAGCCATTAAACATCTTCAACAAAGACATCCATTTCAATATTTATTTTAAAATGTAAACACGATGTCCAGAATTACTACTTTCATCTAGTCTTTTCTAAACTTACCCTCAACAGTCACATTAACAAAATGAAAGTCGAAACTTCTACCACAACTGCTGCAAAAACTTCTCAAATGTACCCTTAAAGATGCATTTCATATTTTCAACTATAATGCTGATGAAGTCGAAAAAGTGAACAACTAATTTACAAATAATTCTCCGACCCGCATTTGGAGAACGCCCAACAGATGAATGGTCATCTGGAGAACATGGAACAAATGAGCGAGTATATGCTGAACAAAAACGGGTGAGCATCCAGCAAGGGATCGATGAACGGCTGAACTGCTAGCAGGGGATCGGGACGACAAACAGATGAACGATGAATTGGTGTTCAACCATTAAATTAGCATCAAATTGGTGAGCAGGTGATATTTCTTCCACTTTGCTTATCTTTCTTACCCTACATATCGCCCATGGTTAGGGCTTCGATGCATGTTGCTCGATGGTCCCTTATCTGTCATAAACTTGACTGTTTGCCAATTCATAATTAGGCTCCGTGTACTTCTTTGATGCACTTGACTTCTTACTTATAGAAAGGCTATATATTTTTCCTCTTCTAGGAATATCATCCCCACCACCTTGCTATGTCTCTCATACTGAGGTCACATTCAACGGGGACGCCCTGTCACACATCTTATTACAAATCACAAAGGAACAAATTATAAGTGGAGAACATTTAGGAAACCAAATCAACCATCCAGCAACAATATATGGAGAACCAACTTACCTCATGTGAGTGCATTCAAGATCTTTGGTAGATTCAACTTGTGTCTCAAACTAAATAAATGCAAAGTTCCTTCGGATTATGACATGCAAAACCTTACCATAGGGCTCAAAATGCGTCTTAATGTTACAGGCTCAATCATAACAGATGATAGAGTTCGACAAATTCTATCCTGCCAAGCAGACCCAAGAAATTTAGCTGAGATAAACATACACATTACAAACAAAACACATAATTTCACACTTTAAACCAATGAGGAAAACAAATGATCGTTTTCAGTATTAACTTCAGTAGGGAAAAGCTTCCCAGATGGGATAATAGGTGGAAGTACATGTTCAATTGTTAAACAATGGATTCCCCAAAGCAATACTTTAAGCGAATGAAAAACATGATTAAGTGTTTATCAGAATGAAGAACAGAGCTTAACAGTGCAAACTTTAAAGTATCTTGAAGGATTTAGCTGTTTGTAACAATATAAGCAATGGACATTGGTTGCATGAGTAAGTTTGTTCATTAATCATCAACATTGGAATGAAATTGAATCCAATAAGAGACTTGTATGGGTAAGCCTTTGATCTTTGAATTCAACCATTGCAAAAACCTTAAAGTTGCACTAATTTAAATAGAAGAAGCATCACAGGAGAAAGAAGAAAGCTTACTTTCTTTTGGACCATGGAATTCCACGTTGAATTATTTAAGACCATCTTGATTATCTTCACAGCATTTTCACTCATCAACACAGGTTACATCAAGCATTGACACGATGGTCAAAATTTTCTGTATGTTCACATTCTTCTTTCATTCCTCTCAATCATCTTTTAGATTCAACTACAACAAATAGATACAAAAAAAAAAAAAAAAACCCAAACCAACAATCAACTAAAGATAAAAAAAAATAATAATAATAATTAAAAAAAAGGAAAAAGTCTAAGGTTTGTTAATGTTTACCTTCTTCTTCAATTCCTCTCAATGAGGTCTTTCCAATACAACTGAAACATATATAAATCCATATTATAAAAACCTACGTAAAACAGGAAGAAGAATCGACTAAAAGAAGAACAGAGAGAAGCAATAATCCTGTGTCTGCGGGACAGAATAAAAGAGATCAATTAGGAAGAAAGAGAAATTAAGCTTTTTGACTGGGATGAAAAAAAAATACTGTGTATGCGATAAAAAAAAAAGGTCTAATATATCATTCACCCACCTTAACATTATCTCCAATGTTCGAGATCATATTAAAAGTACTGCAATGTAATAACTTCGAAAAGTTGATAAAAAAAAACACTGCCAAAGAACATGTTGAATACTTTGAACAATCCAAATGAGGTATCCACATGTAATATTATGCGTGACTATGAATACCTTGGATGGGGATATGTACACATGCCTAGTTGCGGACAAACTTAATGCAGACCACGCTGGCAATACACCGCGGCTTAATAGCGAATTCGTGCAAAATTTAAACCCACCTGGAATGCCTAGGTTCAAGCTGGAGGTCAAGGTTGGATGCCCGATAATGGTTCTGAGAAACCTAGCATCCATAGAAGGTCTTTGGGACCATTTCCTACAG
Source organism: Papaver armeniacum (assembly GCA_023531295.1). NCBI lineage: Eukaryota > Viridiplantae > Streptophyta > Magnoliopsida > Ranunculales > Papaveraceae > Papaver > Papaver armeniacum. The sequence continues at coordinate 586,048 of JAJJWW010007526.1, forward strand.
TTCGTCATCCAAACAATACACAAAATAACACTCTGCTACATCCAATGGATGTCCAAAATCTCAACATAACTACACCATGAACATAAATTCATCTCAAGGCCATATACTCATAATTAAGCAACAATGTTACTCAGTTTGATGATATAAGTAGAGTCGTTTTCCAAATTTACCCACCCTTATCTTTGTTGAATGGTGACTTGCTTAAATGAGAAAACTTACCGATTTAGTGTACAAAATTCAAAACGACTTTGATCTAAGAATTAATTACATCCAAATACCTCAGCTTTTATTTTATTTGTAAATTGGAAGGCTCTTGGTCGCTGTTGAGTTACTACCATCTTCTCATAGGATATGAACTTTGAGAACTTAAGTCACTACTTTAAAGTTGTTATCGTGCATGCAGAGGTTATTAACACCTGAGCCGCTCATTCAAAGCACCACAATAACATAAATTCTATGCATAAACCTATCTCTAAATTAGAAGAATTTAACTTTTCAAGCTGACAGACTAATTTATCCTGGTGTACAACTGCATAAATAAAATGAAGGCAAGCCAGTGAAGACCCGAAAGAAGCATCAATGAGATATACATAGATGGTGGACAAAAAGGACCCAAAAGCAGCATCAATGAGATACACATAGATAGTGCTAAAAAACAAATGGTTCTTCCAAAAGATCGTTTTTTTAGTGAACGTGGACCCGTGTTAACTGCAAATAATAATAAGTTTATGCAGTAACTTAAATCTAACTTTTTTCTCCAAGGTAACTATTCAGGATTACACTATGTAATATTAAGTCATCAAGTTTTCATACTATAACCTACTTGAAGTAGAAGGTATCCTCGAAATTATAACATCACATTGCGCTTGGTATCAACACTACATCGTGATGTGTAAGAATTCCAAGTCGGTGACTTATAAATCAAAAAAGCAGGTACAAAATGCAGAAAGCTTAACATAATTTATATTTTTGTTGGATTCTAATCTTTTCATGGCATTTTTTACACATACAACAACGTAATTGTCTGTTGGCTATTACCATATATCTTTTATACACCTATATTTGTCTTGCAACCAGTAAATTTGGAATATAAAAGATTTGAACTTTTTAAAATTTAACATACCTTGTAATATGCATTATCTCCCGGCTAGATTTTGTGCCCGTGCTACGCACCGGGCATCTTTTCTTTTTTAACCATATAGTACGGGGTGTGATGTGGCTTCGCCTCGTCCCGTCCAGCATTTTTGATTAGATATGGATCGGCTTTGCCTCGCCCGTCGCTTAGGATATTTTGATTTGGTGTGGCTCGGTTTAGCCTCTCCCCAGCGTGCATTTTTGATTTGGTGTAGCGGGCCTTCTCGTCTTGTTGCATTTTTTAGTATGGCCCGGCTTCGCCTCGCCCCGTCGTTCAGGATTTTTAATTTGGAGTGGATTTATGATTTGGTCTTGGGATTTTTAATTTGTTATAGTGTGGCTTCGTCTTGGTATGTGTGAATTGTAGAGAATTCACGCAACAACATGGGTCTAGAGAAATATTTTTACTGCTTAGAAATTGTTCCCCAATAACCGAATACTTTTGTCTGTAAATACTGCATACTTGATTCCATCCATAAATCCATTTTCTTCCCTTACTACCAAACCTAATGATCAACCCAAAAATTTAAATTAGCAGAAGCTCAAAAACTAACCATTTTAGATCAACCTAATGTTCTGAAAATTTCAAAAGTTACATAAAATTGAAAAGTGCAAAACTATTTCGTTATTATTAGTTATTATTGGGTCATAACCAAGAGATGGATAGATGGATTTAGATGTCAACCTTAATAATGTTCCTTGATATATAGGTCTCCATTTCCAACAAAGTATAATACAAATTCAAAAAGAGATAAAGTCACCTCTCGAAAACCACCAAGAGACAAAAGGGTTTGTACACCATGCGGTCAAAGTGCAATCTCACATAACATCATAGTTTGGTGAAGTTGCTTAAGGTGTCCAAAATTTTTAAGACGGCCAATACCTGTAATCCGTAGAAAGAGCAAATATGTATATATATGTACATATGAACTCAAACATGTCAAACTTTCACCATTTTAGTTTTCCTATGATTTATGTTATCAAGGTGTATGCATTTTATTAATCAGGTGTTCTCAAGAGGAAATACCAATGTAAGAAGGCAATCAAAAATATAGTGTACCTTTGTTTTGTGCTTCCTCCATTCATATGAAAATCGCGACAAAGACATCGGTCATTTAAATGTAAAGATGCCCGTTGATATAAATGCTACGTCACTTCTTCACTGGGACAACATAATCATCCAATTTAGCCCTTTGTGATTCCAAATTCAGGTGCATAACAAAGATATATAATATAAGAAAAATGAAGACTGAAAATATATTAAAATCAATCCAAGCTAGTTAACATAATCAGAACATAGAACATGCATAAAGATAAAAGTTAACAAATGGAAATCAATGTATATTCACCCTAAGCCCCATTTATGTATTGTTAATGTTGTTAAAGCTTCTTAATGTTGAAAACTATGGTGACATACGTTATTGATTTTTACCATAAACGAAGCAGGCACATAGTCTGTGGTGGCCATGTGCACATCTTGTTTTTCTCCATAGTTTCCATTGAGTCAGCACCCCAACGATTTTTTTACTCTCTTATGGTGTACACGTGATACATCTTGTTTGCCTGACCTACTTTCTCCATGGCTGCAATCGAGACACCACCTCCAGTGACTTCTATAACTCCGTTCTCGGTTAGCTCACCAACTTCTTAGCAATGGGCTGAAACGCAAGAGACATTAATCGAACATCTAAAATAAAAAGGTTTTCGAGCAAGTACAAAGAATAAGGTTCAATTGGAAGGTGAGGCGAGTGGATTTATCCACAAACAAATGAAAACAATAAAAGAGGATTAATAAAAATGATGAACAATAGCAATAACATGGCTAGATAAAAATTACAAACAATAGCTATCCTCGAGCCAAGGTTGAAATGAATGCCCTAGAATGTTGAAAGTTTTCTATTGTTATAAAACTTGCCTTCCTGGTACTTACATCCACCGTTGCAGCTATAAAAAACTTCAAAAATTCTATTGAATGCACCTTCCCTTTGTAAAAGCTCCTTAAATAAATTAAGACTTGATTGTTTTCGACCTCTCCGTTACATTGTTGTGGTGATTCGTAGAAAAATTTCTATCGAAAGTAATAATATTTCCACCTACCACTACCACACAACCATCAGTTCAGCACCGCACCACCACCCTGTAAGCGGTGGACAACACGCACTCGATATAAGTACTCAATAAGTACTCAAGAATGTATGAAAAATGTAGTTGGTTGAACTTTTTAATGAAAATAGAAATTATGGTACAGAATTTCTATCCATCCTTGTTTTGTCCTTGGTAGGTTGTTGTATGGCTAATAGTGAGAATGCGTGGAGAGTACTGTTAAATCCTTATCAGTTGTCTCTATATACCTATAGTCTGTAGAGAAAGAACGATTAAATAACAAACTGATTGAATAATTGTCACAAACAATACCTTCAGCTTAGAAATTACCTCAAGTTGAGGAATATTCTTCATCTTCGTGGTCGAAGTATGCTTTGCTTCGTCCGCTCTTCACATGGCTAGCAGCTGCACAAAGCTAGGGAGAACTGGCTGGGTACCTCTGTCGAGCACTTGATGGGCGTGTTTCTAAAAGTGAAGAGGTATGCACTTGATGTTGGTATCTAAGCTAAGCCCGTTGTATCTCCTTCCCTGCATCAATTTCACATTCAACACAAACCCATATTTCCCAGAACTTTAAAACATCTCTTCAGTTCCCTCTATTCATCTCTCAAATAAATTGCAACAACTCACATCTCCAATGGCAATAAAATCCCTTTTCCCTGATTTTTTGACAAAACTCTATCAAAAATTCCAACTTGGAAATCCATTCTTCGTTTCCTTCTCAAAACTCTTAACACATTATTTCTACATCATTGATTCACTGATTCATAGAAGAATAAAAAAGAAAACCCTAAAAATATAATTTTGGGGTTTCAATACATATACCTCCTTATATTCCTTTTCATCATCATCCATCTGATTCTGCATTACCTCCTAAAGCACAAAGTAAAAACCCTTAAAAAGAATCAACACATCAGAATCGGGACTTGCAACAGAGGAGCAAGGAAGGACATAAAAAAATATGGTGCACAAAAGAAGAATATAGGCAGGATCAACAAATTTTACATAGCTGGGGATCTCTTCGCTTCGATACAATATAGGAAGGAGTCATTTTTATGGTAAACTTTGGATTGGGTTTTCACGGCCGTCCAATTGAAAACTGCATCCGGAATATCCCCACCGCCGGATCGGGGTCCTCATTAAACGTCGTCCGTCTGATAGCCCTGGCTATCATGGACACAAACCTCATACCTTTTATAACTATGATTCCATCTCAAATCTACCCAAACTGATGTAATTTCAATAAACAGAACTTAGGGAGACAAAGACCACATATCAAATGGTTTTCGATAAATAATATATATAGTATTTTAGACTTTTTCTGCTACAGGTGTCAAAGATAAAGGGTTCCTCTCTCCTACACTGCACTGCCACATCATCAAGCGCTGTTATTCAGCTGTCATGCAGCGGGTCATGTAGCACGATTGGTGAGTCCAAATTTGTTCACACTCCCTTAACGAGTGTATATTTCACATATTCTTCTGATTGGTTGATTTTTTAACTAATGGCCCATTACCCTCCATGTTTAGAATCATGGCCCTCGTTACATAACTCCCTAAATTTAATCAAGGGTACAGATTAGAATGTGAAATATACACTCGTTAAGGAGTTTGCACGAATTCGCACTCACGATTGGTTTCCTTTTAGACCTTTTCTGCTACAGGTGTCAAAGATAAAGGGTTCCTCTCTCCTACACTGCACTGCCACATCATCAAGCGTTGTTATTCAGCTGTCATGCAGCGGGTCATGTAGCACGATTGGTTCCTTTCCTCCAATACTGATAACCGTACACAAACTGTTTGCCGATATCCCATTATTACTGTTTATTAGTTGAGACATGCTAGTGAGTTCAGATGTCTGCTACTTGATACCTGTTGTAAGCATTCAATCATGGTAGATCACTATTCGTAATAAATATCTTGGATATCCTTGTTAGCTACGTACATATATGATTTTTATTCTTGATGAACTGACATTCTTTTGTTTTCTACAATAACTTATCTTGGCTGTCTAGGTTTGTGGTAAGCTGGTAACATAGTCTTATTTGAATTCACAGGCTATTGTTTATAGGACTGATGACTTTCTGGACTTGGCAGTTCCCCTTCCAGCTGTTATTCAGGTATATAAGAACTATGAACAGTTTTACTAAATTTTCTGGCTGAAAGTGCTACTCCAGGTAATCAATGTGTGCGTCTCACCTCCACCCCTTTCGAGTGTCTTTTACTAACGTAGTTTGTTTTTAATATGGGGTTGCATCTGAATAACCGACTTATTTGATTATTTTAACATTATTAAAACTGCAGGAGTACGTAGATCATTCAGCTGTACTTTTTAAATTTTATGTTCTGGGGGACAAGGTTTTCCATGCTGTCAAGAACTCAACACCAAACTCCGATGTCTTCTTGTCATCATTTGAGAAGGATGGGCTCAAACCGCTCTCCTTCTGAGGTCCGCGGGTAGTTTTTGTTATCTTTATCTGGCCTTGGTTTGTGCAATGTTTTAGATTGGCAATTATGTACGAGCGAACCATACATTTGCTCTCTCTCTCTCATACACACACCTGATCAATGAGAGACCATTCCCTTACCTACCGCAGCTTAAAATCGCTGCCCACAGCCAAAGGTCAGATTGAAGCTTCAGGACGCTCCAGCGCCGACAGTACGATCTCTTGATCTGGAATTAGTGACAGATGCAGCACACTGGCTTAGAAAAAAGCTGGATCTTACCATCTTCGGTTTTGATGCGGTTTTGATGTTGTTGTAAGTGAAGTTTTGTACATTTTTTCTTTTGAAACGATCGACTTTTCTACGATACTTCCCAATTTTGTGCATAATACCCTTTTCGACGGAATTCCTTGGAACTCTTTGATTTTTAACATGTCACTATTAGTTGATTCTTAAACGATTCATTGAACAGCTGCTGACCTTATGTGTTTGCACCAATAGCTCGTACGAAGTCTGGGTTTTTTCACCTCCATTACATCGATACCATTCTTTGCTTTTGTCTTGATATTTTTTCTTTATTTTCTGAGTTTCAGATTCAAGAAGGCACTAGAGACCATTTTATTGTGGACGTAAACTATCTCCCATCGTTTAAAGAAGTACCTACTGATGTTGCTATACCTGCATTTTGGGATGCTATCAAGGGAGCATATGAATCAAGAAGGCGTCAACTAGTAGCGACTTAGAAGATCGTGAGATGTCATAAGCCTGGTCATTCGTATTCCCTGACAAGACCTGTCAGAGACCCAGAAAAAAAGGATATACAGAATTTCCAACCTGAACGGTTTCATAGTTAACTTTGCTAAGATGATGGAAACCAAACTGAATATATTTGAACTTTTATGTTATTGATCTGCGATAAACTCTTTTCAATAGTTTTTTCGAAACGGAGAAATGGTTGTACAATTCCAAGGAGGAAGCAGAGAATAAGTTTTATGGAGTTCGTGTAGTTTCTGAATATCTCACTCTGGAGTTCGTGTAGTTTCTGAATATTTTTGTGTTTGTGCTTCAATTTCTCAGAGGTCTCTCGCGTTCTCTCATTTCTGATAAGTCTGTTTGAAAGTTGTAATTTTTCTCTCCCTCCAGCTAGCTAGCTTTCGATAGTAAACATTTTCCTGGATCTGGTAGTTGTACTGTTGTAGCCTTGCTTTATAGAAGTGCCTGTAACTTTAAGGATGAAGCTGGGCCTGACATATATGTTACCTGGCCCGTAGCACGGAGAGATACCTGGCAAAGTAGTCATTGGTTTTGGATCCATCTGGCACGTTGTATAAATTGCTCTCTTTTAAGTTTTAAGTCAATCGGAGGATTCTAAGAGCATCCACAATCACGACCATAATTGGGGACTATATATCTAAATTTGGTCTGAAATGGAGACGTAGTGGAACTGAGTAAAGGTATATTTGGTCTGGATTTTTAGGGTATGGGACTAAATTTAGTATCCGGCCGAGACTATAACTAAATTTAATGGGGCGTAAGTATAACAAGCGTTTCAACTTAGGCGTGAGTATAACAAGCGTCTAGGATTAGGCGTGGGTATAGTGAGCGTTTGAGAGTGGAGCGTTAATACAAAGAGCGTTTGAGTGGGACGTTGTTATAAAGTTCGCCAAACCAAACGTTCATTATAAGTTCGCTTGAAATCAGGAAGTCATTATAAGTGCGCTTGACAAGAAAAGTATGATCCCACTTTACCAAACGAGCTTAATACATCCGCTTGACCTTTGTACGTTAATTTGATTAACATCTCACACTAGGCGTTCACTATAGCCACGCCCCACACCGTGCGTCCATAGTACCTACGTCCCACACCGCGCGAGCATTACAACCACGCCTAAGTTTGAGGCGTTTATTATACTTGCGCTCAATATCATACGTTCAATATACATCCGTCGGACTAAATTTTAGTCTACTACCACTGCGGTTCACCTACAAAAAAGCCAAATTTTGTTGGCATTTGGTCTGGCATTTGATCTTTAGTCCCACTCATGACCGTGGATGCTCGTGTAAACAGCATGAACCCTAAACCTAATGCTACAAAATACCCCAATTTAATCAACAATCGGTGAAGAAAAGCGATGGTATGTAGCTACATCTCCTGCTTGATCCTCTGTTTTGCATATTTATAGCTAACGGAAGTATATTCTAAATCACTTCATTGATCTAAAGATTTCCATCGTATGTCTTCTACAATTGGTATCGCTACAACCAATAGTTGATGTTAGTTTGCCATACAGTATTTATATTTTCTAGTATTAGGGACTGTATTTCATGAGTTATGCATCTTAGTTCGATACATAGAAACATGAGTCGTCGTGTTTTTCTGGTGGGATTAAGTTCAAGTCAGGAGCATATACAACACTCTGAAAACATTTGCTAGCTTTTCCATCTGTTAGCTTCCCACTTTATGATACAAGTCGTAAAACAACTACTCTTCCAGGATCAACTATTCTGGTCTCAACATTTTCTTCGCTTCCCTCCCCAAAACCAACCCTTCTCCTTCACTTTTTGACCGAAACAAGTCTGGAACGGCCATTTCTTGGTTTAGGCCGGATTTCTACAGATTGATCTCTCGAATCTAAAGTACTCCCTTGCAGTACATTATCTAGGGTTTAAATTCATTTCTCACCTACACACCCAAAATTACCAAAATCAGCAGAAACCGTTTTCACCCTCAAACAATTATGTAACGACTTGGTTAACTTGCTGTTGAGTCAACTGTTCTTACTTATGCTTTTCTTATGCAGAAGCGATGGAAGGTAGTAGTCAGGCAAAGAATCATGTAGCGGAAAACTTTGTTCACAAGTATTACCATGTTCAATTTACATTCTGAATTTTAATGTATTCACACCTATATATTTATTTGTTTGCAACATTTGTCTTAGCAGTGAGTGCGATTCTAAAGAATATCACCTCCCGTGTGATAATAATATGGATTTTGATCAAAATTCGGATGGTTTCAACTTTGGATAGGTAAATAACTCAACTTAATTCAAGATAGGATTGTTTTAGTTTTTTAGTCACTAACCTGGATTCTTTTTTATCTTTGGCATGGAGGAAACAAATTTGCAGCTAGAAATTTTGTGGGCTAAAGTTATGAGAATTATTGATTTTAGAGTATTTTTGTTTTTATTGGACATATATTTTAAATAGTTGGAAATAAGATTTTGAACTTTGTTGAGATTAAAGTACAGATCATTTGTTTAAGTTAATTCCTCTCTTGAAATGAATAAAATACACTTCGTGTGGCTTGGCCCGTAGCACGAAGAGAATTTGTTTTCATACAATTTCAAGCTCAAAGTACGAGATAATTCTCTTGAAATGAATAAAATACACTGCGTGGATCGTTTCAGCTTCTCGTCTAGCCAATATTGCCCTCTCATATTGCCCAATGAACTCACATGGTGGCATATCTCTTTTCATAAAATGATCCAAAATACGCATTTATACTTTCGCTTCTCTGAGTTGTATACATATCCGCACAAAATATATCGCGTGTATACACGGATGCCCACTTTTTTTTTGTTGTAGAACTTCAGCAACCATTGGTTATCCTCTAATTCATATGTTCTAAGCATCGATGCCCAGGTGTTGATTGTAGTTTTTAGACAAAGGGTAAAATCGTAAAACCCCGCATAACCTAATGTCATCAGTGACACATTTATTAGAACATTCAATGCATGTAGTTAATAATTAATATGGGGTATTTTTTCAAATTAGGCTTACAACGAACAAAACCCTAATTCTCCTCCGTGCTAATGGCAAATCATGCCAGCCACACCTAGCCAAAGCTAGCCGCGCCATGCTAAACGCACTCTGCCTTGGCCCTAGCTACGCTAGTCACACCACGCCAAGCCAAACACCTTTACCTTGGCCCTAGTCGCACCTCTGTGCCAATGGCAAATCATGCCAGCCACACCAAACGCGCCAAAGCATGCCAACCATGCTAGCCGCAACCCTGTGCCAATGGCAAATCATGCCAGCCACACCAAACGCGCAAAAGTATGCCAACCATGCTAGCCGCACCTCTGTGCCAATGGCAAATCATGTCAGCCACACCTAGCCCAAGCTAGCCGCACCTCTGTGCCAATGGAAAATCATGCCAGCCACACCAAACGCGCCAAAGCATGCCAACCATGCTAGCCGCACCTCCGTGCCAATGGCAAATCATGCTATCCACACCTAGCCCAAGCTAGCCGCGCCATGCCAAACGCACTCTGCCTTGGTCCTAGCTATGCTAGTCACACCAAACGCGCCAAAGCATGCCAACCATGCTAGCCGCACCTCCGTGCCAATGGCAAATCATGCTATCCACACCTAGCCCAAGCTAGCCGCGCCATGCCAAACGCACTCTGCCTTGGTCCTAGCTATGCTAGTCACACCAAACGCGCCAAAGCATGCCAACCATGCTAGATGCACCTCCGTGCCAATGGCAAACCATGCCAGCCACACCAAGCCAAAGCTAGCCGCGCAACGCCAAACGCACTCTGCCTTGTCCCTAGCTATGCTAGTCACACCAAACGCGCCAAAGCATGCCAACCATGCTAGCAGCACCTCCGTGCCAATGGTAAATCATGCCAGCCACACTTAGCCCGAGCTAGCCGCGCCATGCCAAACGCACTCTGCCTTGGCCCTAGCTACGCTAGTCACGCAACGCCAAGCCAAGCACCCTTACCTTGGACCTATCCACGCCATGCCAAAATGGCGCCCGCGCCTAGGCTTGCAAACCATGCAACCTAGGCCAAATTGGCCACGCATGCCATTGGCACATGCCAACACGCTCGTTGGTAACTTTTCCTACCAGGACGCGACCCAAATTGGCCACGCATGCCATTGGCACATGCCAACGCGCTCGCTGGTAGCGTTTCCTACCAGGACGCGACCCAAATTGGCAACGCATGCCATTGGCACATGCCAACACGCTCGCTGGTAGCTTTTCCTACCAAGATGCTACCCAAATTGGCCATGCATGCCATTGGCACATGCCAACACACATCACTGGTAGCCTTTCCTACCAGGCCGTGACCCAAATTGGCCACGCATGCCATTGGCACATGCCAACACACATCACTGGTAGCCTTTCCTACCAGGCCGTGACCCAAATTGTCCACGCATGCCATTGGCACATGCCAACACGCTCGCTGGTAGCTTTTCCTACCAGGACGCGACCCAAATTGGCCACACATGCCATTGGAACATGCCAACACGCTCATTGGTAGCTTTTCCTACCAGGGACGCGACCCAAATTGGCCACGCATGCCATTGAACATGCCAACACGCTCACCGGTAGCTTTTCCTACCAGACGCGACCCAAATTGGCCACGCATGCCATTGGCACATGCCAACACGCTCGCTGGTAGCTTTTCCTACCAGGACGCGACCCAAATTGGCCACGCATGCCATTGGAAAATGCCAACACGCTCGCTGGTAGCTTTTCCTACCAGGACGCGACCCAAATTGGCCACGCATGCCATTGGCACATGCCAACACGCATCACTGGTAGCTTTTCCTACCAGGCCATGTCCCAAATTGGCCACGCATTCCATTGGCACATGCCAACACGCATCACTGGTAGCTTTTCTTACCAGGCCATGGACCTAATGGCCGAGCATGCCATTGGCACATGCCAACACGCATCGCTGGTAGCTTTTCTTACAAGGACATGGCCCTAATGGCCATGCGTGCCATTGACACATGCCAACACGCATCGCTGGTAGTTTTTCTTACCAGGACATAGCCTTGATGGCCATGCGTTCCATTGACACATGCCAAACACGCACGATGGTAGCCTAAATTTCAAACCGTGCAACCTACCACCAAGGCATTCCGCATACGCCAGTGGCACTTGCCACCCACGCCACTAACAGCTCTGGCATTGCCACTTACACTCAACGTACAACCTACCACCAAGGCATTCCGCACATGCCATTGGCACATTCCACATACGCCACTAGCAGCTCTGGCATTGCCACTTGCGGTCGAGGTGCAACCCACAACAAAGGCATTCCGCACATGCCATTCGCACATGCCACACGCGCCCCTAGCAGCGCCACTTGCACTCAAGGTGCAACCAACACTCGAGACATCAACACAAATTGGGGGATGCTTTCCAGGGGTCTTGGTTTGGCGGTCCACTGACTTGCGGCGTACACTACGCTCACATTAAGAAAGCGTGAATAGGAATAAAACGGTCAAATAAATGAGGAAATAATGGTGAAAACGTTTTCACCCATAAACACCTTGCGGTTACCACCTCCTCCCATTATTTCACCCTTTACTCTCTTCCTTCATGAGGCCGGGTACGTTTCAATCTCGAGTTGTATAAATAGGTCTTACCTATTTCCACCGGACAACAAGTCTTTGGTCAGAGAAAAATACAACACTCTCGAAAAGGCAACTTTGCAAGCTCTCCAAAAAGCTTTCATCTCTTGCAAGCTTCAAGCTTTCACTTTATGATACAAGTTGAGATACTACTCTCCTGCACTGTTCTGGTCTCAACACCTTTCTTTGCTTCCTCCCCAAATCAACCCTTCTCCTCCACTTTGTGACCGAAGCAGTGTCCGGGAACGACCATTTCTTGGTTTAGGCCGGACTTATGCAGATTAATCTCTCGAATCTAGAAAGTGCTCACATGCAGCACATTTGTTTAGGGTTTAAACCAGTTTCTCACTCACCTACCGAATTTACCAAAATCGGCGGAAACGATTTCTACCCATAAACACCAGGCAGATTCAAACTCCTCAATTGTCTCATTACCATATAAATATTTATTAAAATCAGGAGTAAAATCAGCATGTGCATTAATAATGTGAGATAAATGCTTAGCAGCTAGTCTACATATATGCCACAAACAAAAACGATGGCGAGTACCTGGCAAAAAGTTGCGGATACTGCATGCTATAGCCGATTCTTGATCCTTTAATATAACCTTTGGTTGCTTACCATGCACTGATTTCATCCGCGTTTTTATAACCCAATCAAGCGATTCTTCTTTTTCCGAATGAAGCAAGACACCACCAAACAGAGTAGTTTGGTAATGATGATTGATTCCTACAATAGGAACAAATGGCATGCCGTACCTGTTTGTACAGTAAGTAGGATCAAAACACGCAACATCACCAAAATGAAAATAATTCAAAATGAAAATAATTCATTCGTGATGTGGCATCAGCCCAAAAGAAATTTGTCATCTGGCCTTCTGAGTCAACTTGGATAGAGTAGAAGAACGATGGGTTATATGCTTGTTGGCGCTCAAAGTAGTCGAGTACAGCTTGTGCATCTCCATTTTTAAGCTCTAATGATCTCTTCACACTTAAAATAATTTCGACATCTTTTGTCAGTAAACCCAATATTTTGAACTCCTCCAGATTCGAGACCGAAAAAATTCATTGCAAGATTTGTTTTGTTCCTGACAATCTTATGTTATCAATAATTTTTCCATGGCCTTCACTAATGTGTCTTTGCGATCTAAGTTTATGCCTCTTCTTCGGAGATACAAGAATATGGTTGTGTTCTTCTACGACCTTTGTCACAACCCATTTCTCTGCCTTTTTCCTTATAATCATGTGTGCCTTACATCCTGTTCTAGTATCAACTTGTTTTATCTTGAAATGCAAAACAGAACGTCAATATTGCAAAGATGATGTCAAAGAAAAACGATGTATTTCATGTGTGTATTGGGAGGCTTCCTTTGCGTAATTGCTAAAGATCTTGGAAAGAACATTAGGGAGGTATGGACGATGAAGGATTATGGTGTAGCAGACTCGTGCACTAAAATTTTCACTATTGAGGGCTTCGGCATTTGGACTTGAGACAAACTTTAACGAATGATGCGATTTTTGTTCATCATGGTGAATATAGATCAACATATTTATATGATCTCAAACATGAAGTATGTAGAGAACTTGAGATCGATGGTATTATGCCAGGGTGGCACACATGCGCTTTTTTGGGAGCTTGGTTTCGCCTAATCGTAATACTTGTTTGGGAGGCAGTTGGATTCAAGAATAATTGACAACAAAACTTGAAACTTTTAGGATTATTTGTATTTTCTTTTGGTAGACGGTGGAATTTTTTCCTTCTTCTGTTTTTCTAGAACTCATTAATTAATCTACATTCTTTCTCGTTTGGCATCCTATGTTTCCTTAGTATTTGTTGTAACATGTGAGCACCTTTTAACATTCTCCTCGGCAAGAGGTGAGAAAATATTTGGACCATG